>CM024766.1:75061626-75655105 GCA_014218235.1 Colocasia esculenta
TGCCATCGTCCATTGGGAGGGATGTGCTATGAGCGTGATCCTAGCAGAGGTGGAGGAAGATGATGAGACGGTCCAAGAGTATGTCGAAGCTTTGAAGACGCTTCAACCTGCAGGAGGAGATGCTCGATTTATTTGATTTGATTCGATTTGTAGGTCAGATGGTAATTAGGTCAGCATTTGAAAGTATTGCTTGATTAGGGAATGTAAAGATTTTGAATATGAATGAATAAGAATGAAATTTCTGCGCGACGCAAGGCTCTGTTGATGAAGCGACGGTCAGGAGCGTCGCCTTCATGTCGCGGCCAAGCGATGCGTCGCGACTATGTCGCGACGTCCTTTCTTGACGCGACATGAACGCGACGGCGCGCTGCGTCGCGTCACGAACCGATCGGTTCAAAAAAACAAACACCCCCCTTCCTTTCTTCTTTCCGGTTTTCAAAACCTCCAACCTTGAATCTTCAGACCCTTGAAATTTTCCCTAGCTCCTGCAATCCGACCCTCTTGTCAGCTCAAAAGAAACCACCCGAGACGACCTTTGTTGCGATGGAGGGAGGAAAGGACATTGGTGAGGGCTCGTCGCGAAGGAAACGTCAAGCGGAGCGCCGGAGTTCACGACGGCGGGCGGAGGAACCCCCGATCGGAGAGGAGGTGCCCGAGGTTGCGATGGGAGAGGAGGAGGGCGAGGAGATGACCCCGGTCGCCAACGTGGAAGAGGAACGGAAGAGGCGAGCTAAGGCCATGAAAATGGTAAGTACCCCTCTCTCAAACCTTGAATGGTAGTAGAAGAGTAATAAACGGAGCCCCTAGAGGGCGAATGTAGGGCGAGATGCCCATGAAAACGAGGGTCAAACAAAGGAGGCTCCGGCCGGTTCGAGTCTGGAGACGCGTCAGCCCGACCTGTCGCGACATGGTGTCGCGACAGGGCGGGGCGTCGCGACAGTGTCGCGGCGCTCAGGGTGGTCGCGTCCTTATCGTGACCTGTAGGGGCGACGCGATAAGGTCGCGGCGGCCCGCACCGTCGCGACAAGGTCGCGGCTGCAGAGACCGTCGCGACACTGACCGAAACAGAAATGAAGCTGAACTTGAAATTGAATGAACTTTTGCAGGGTGAAATGAGAGCTCGAGTGTCATGGACACTGGTACTGGCTGCCTTCCTGGCCCTCCCCCCTTTTCAGAGAGAGAGAGTAGACGAGATGGGGTTCGGGCAGGTCTTCAGGATCGAGAGGATGAGGGTGGACCCGGCCCTCACCCAGGCCCTGCGTAGCAGGTGGGACACGGAGGCGAGTGCCTTCGCGTTCCCTTGGGGACATATGATCCCCAGCCTAGAGGATGTGAGCCGGATCACAGGGCTCAGAGTGTATGGGCGGGCAGTGAGCGGGTATACCTACCCTTGCTACCATGACCTAGCCGAGCGACTCCTGGACCTTCCCGTAGAGCGCAGGTCTTCCCTAGTGCCTAGAGTAGCCTTGCAGGAGAGTCTAGGTCTATTTGAGGCGGGGAAGAATGCGGGGGAGACTGAGGATGAGTATCTGGAGCGGTTGGCTAGAGTCAGTAGGAGGGAGTTGGCGAGTGAGCCTGGGCCGCAGGCGGACTTGGACTTGCGTCGCTTCCTCGTCCTCTTTCTTGGTAGACTCTTGTTTGCCACGAGGGGCGACGCAGTCCATTGCCGCTTCCTGCCCTTGCTGGCGGATCTAGGTGAGGTAGGGGGGTATGCTTGGGGGGCAGCCTTCTTAGCGCACCAGTTCGATGGCTTGAGCGCCTCCGAGCGGCAGACGTCCACGAGTGGTTTCTATCCCTTCCTTCAGGTACACTTTCTCTCCTAACTTTCTTAAATTCAAACTTCAAAATTTTTGCTTGAACTGCCAACTAATTTGCTTTAATTTTGCAGGTTTGGGCCTATCTACACCTCCCAGCCCTGAGGAGAGGGGAGCTCACACGGCCGGGCCTCGTGCCCATTGCACGCCGTTGGGACTCTCGCCGAGACAGCCGCCATCTGGCCGACCAGCTGGAGCACCTGCAGGAGGCACTCGACAGCTACCCTTATCTGGATGTAAGTGCCCTTAATTCTCCCTCTTTGGAATTACTTGCTTGAACTGATTGATCGCTTCTCTTTCTTGCAGGTGGTTTGGCAGCCATATCTGGGGGAGGGTGATGAGGGACAGCCTTGGTTGGTGCAGGCCCGCCCCTACTTCGGTAGGTCGGTGTGGTTACATGCACTCAACCTTGTGCTACCTCTGAACCTGTTCTTGACGCAGCGCTCCCTGGGCTTTAGACAGAGCGTCGTGGAGTTCCCCGTCCGAGACCGGTTCCGCCGGCCGGGTCGGAGCTTCCGGGGGCTCCATGACACGACAGATTGGAGGGAGAGGGCTCGCGAGCAAGTGGAGAACTGGGAGCGAAAAGGCAAGGGGGTGAGATCGGACGCGACCACTGACGATGCCTACCTCCAGGCGTACGCCTTGAAGTACGGAGGGAAGGTGTACAAGAGCGCCCGACACCAGGTAGACTTTCTAAACCATAACTCAAGAATTTGAGATTTAATGATCAAAACTGACGATTTGCAATTTCTTGCAGGTGGACGTGACTGGTGAGATTGCCTCGCTCCGAGCCTTGCTCCAGTCGGCGGTGCAGGATCGGGAGGCAGCTCAGAGGCAGGTGACAGAGCTGGTAAGTATTGTTCACCTTTCCTCCTCTTTAACTTAAGCAAGATTTTGAAACTGACATGCCCTTTTGCGTGCAGCGGAGTGAGTTGGAGAGAGTGAGGGGTGCCGGAGCAGGCGGTGCTTCCTCCTCTCGGAGCGCAGGGGGGTCTCCGTCACTCATGGAGGCTCGACTGGCCGGGGCAGTGCTGAGGGCCGAGGAGGCTCGAAGGCATCTGGAGGAGCGGGTAAGTTCATTTAATCACTTGAGTCGCTTATTTTCAAATGGTGCTGATGAATTACTTGTTGTGCAGGAGAGAGACTTGGAGGTGACCCACGAGCACGCCATGACGCTGCAGAGCGAGAGAGACCAGCAGCGTGCCCGGGCGGAGGCAGCCGAGGCACGGGTGGCGGAGATGACCCAGGAGTTGGCGGCGCTGCGGGTGCAGAGGCCACCCGGAGATCAGGAGGAGGTCACCCGGCTGCGTGCAGAGTTGCTGGCACAGCAGACGCTGGCGCGGAGCCTCCAGCAGATAGTGACAGACATCGGCCGCTCACGCAGCCGGAGTCGGAGTGGCGTGAGCGTCAGCAGGGCGACTGGCGCCTCCGTCGGGCAGTATTTAGCGGGTTCCTCCAGCAGACGGAGGAACGAGGAGGAGGAGCGGCGCCGACTGGACGAGAGTAGCGCTCAGGAGGGTAGAGGGGGTGGCGAGATGCCGCCACCTCCAGATAGGAGAGAGGGATCCGGGGAGAGTGGTGGTGGCCAGTGAGGAGTTTTGTGAGCCACCTCCCCTCTTACCGATGTATATTTTGTTCATACCTTAGTGCAGTTTTATTTTTGTGCCAATGTTTAAGATGACTGAATGGTTTGTGATTGACACGAGTGAGAGACGAGATTCAAACAAGCGAGAGAGAGATCTGGGCGTGACGTCACATTTTGCTCTTTAAAATTCCTGTTCCTGCACACACTTAGAAGAACAAGTTAGATCTGTTTTTAGGTTCGGCCCCTTGCACAGAACATGATAAAAGCTGACTCCGCAATTTGTCAAGGGGCCGACCCTTATTAAATAGGCGAAAAGACCATGAAAATAATGCATGCTAAAGAAAAGGGATATGTACACGCCTATATTTTTGCGATTTTGAGGATCTTTCGATTTTTTTGGATTTTGGGGATCTTTGACTTTTTTTGGGTTTTGGGGATCTTTTGATTTTTTTTTGGTTTTTTTTTTTTTTTGGCTTTGGGGATCTTTCGATTTTTTTGGATTTTGGGGATCTTTTGACTTTTTTGGATTTTGGGGATCTTTTGATTTTTTTTGGGTTTTGGGGATCTTTTGATTTTTTTTAGATTTTGGGGATCTTTTGATTTTTTTTGGATTTTGGGGATTTTTTGATAACAACACCTCTTAATGTTGAGTAATCGACCGCGAGCCTCACTTCTACGTCACTTTGGCGAGTAAGATTTATGTGCAACGTATATTCATATTAGGTTTGCCAAGTTTTCTTGTCCCTGTGACGATCAATGTCCCAACACAGACCAAGCGCATGGATTCTCCGGCCATTTTAGGGAGGTAGGAAGAATATAAATGAGATAAGACTTAATCTTGGAGTTGGGGTAGCTTACTTGTAAGACTTGCAATGAATGAGTTACATGTGCTATTCCTCTGTTGTCCAGGGACTTTGGGGCCACAACATTTTTCTTTTGTCCGGGACATGCGTGCGACCGGGCTCAAGGGTGTCCCGCGGGGAACTGTACTGCCACTCTTTAACATGCCCCTTTCTCTTTGTCATTTTGTCGCTTTATTTTTGCGCTATATGCCTTTCTTTAAGACTGCCCGTCCCTTTTTGAGATTTCAAACACATGGTTCATATCGTTGCAGCTTTATAGATTAGCTTTCCCTTTGCCCCTAGACCTTGTCCGAATAGGGAGAGAATTGACCTTTCGTTTCTCTGAGCAAGGGCTAAGTGAGAACACTGCATATGGGGGAACAATTACCTTGGGTTTACCATGTTGAGTATGTGATTGCACATGAATATTACTTCGCCATTATGAGAAGGAGAGAGGTATTTGGCAAATGACTACTTATTAATCGGTGTTGTTATCCAAAGATTTTCGATCAGGGGTAGAATCTTTTAAGATATAACCCATTCCATGGATGAGAGAGTTCATCACCATCGGCATTAACTAACCTATACGCATTTCCCGGGTACACTTCTTTGACGACGTACGGCCCCTCCCAATTTGCAGACAATTTTGACCTTGGACCTCCAGGTTTTATGAAAATTCGCTTCAAAACCATGTCTCCTTCTTGAAATTTACGCTCAATTACTTTCTTTTGAAAAGACCTTGAGAGTCTATTTTGATACGAAAGCACGTGATCGGCTGCAGCTAGACGCCGTTCGTCTAAGAGTTCCAGTTGTGTAAGTAACGCCTCCCGATGTTCATCAGGATTAAGTTCTTTATCCAACTGAATTCTTAGCGAAGGGATGAGGATTTCGTGTGGACATACCGCTTCCATTCCATACGTGAGTGAGAAAGGGGTTTGCCCCGTAGGTGTGCGGATGGAGGTGCGATAGGCCCACAGAGCCTCGATTAGCTTTTCCGGCCAATCAGCGAATTTATTAGACTCACAAGTTTTCTTTAAGATTTTCAAAAGTGTTTTGTTTGTGGCTTCGGCCTGGCCGTTGCCCTGCGGATAATAAGGAGACGAATGATGCAAAGAAATATTGAACTTCTTACAGAGGTCTTGAAGGTCTTGTGATATGAACTGGGGTCCATTGTCGGTGACGATGCTACTAGGTACTCCAAACCGCGCAATGATGTTCCTCATGATGAATCTGCATACGGTCGAGCCTTTGATTTCTGCAAATGCTTCTGCTTCGGCCCATTTGGTGAAATACTCAGTAGCAGTGAGGATGAAAGAATTTTGTTTTATCTGAGCATTAGGGTCACCAAGGGGCCCAATGATATCAAAAGCCCACATGGAGAAAGGCCAAGGAGAAGATAGTGGATGTAAAGAGGAAGACGGAGCATGAATTTTATCGGCGTGGATTTGGCATCTGACACACCTACGGACGTAGGTGGCACAGTCTTCTTCTAAGGTCGGCCAGTAGTAGCCCTGCCTAAGGATCTTTTTGGCTAACATCTGACCATTCACATGCCCTCCGCATTCACCGGAGTGAGATCCTTCCACTATTTTCCACGCTTCTTCATCGGTCACACATCTGAGGAGCATCCCATTTAGAGCGCGTCGGTAAAGGACTTCACCCACGAGGGTATACTTCAATGCCGCTCTACGGATAGCTCGCCTATCTTCTGCTTCGGCTTCTTCTGGGAAGGTACCGTCTTTGCAAAACTGCTCAATCTCGCGATACCACGGGCTTTCTTCTTCCATAATTCCCCCAATTCAACAAGCAGCAATTCCTTCGCTTCCTTCTTCTCCGCCTTCAACACTAGGGAGCTCCTAAGATTCGAGAACCAAGGATCCTGGGTCGAGGGAGCTTCTAATCTCTGAACGGTGATAGTCTCAGCGCTGCGGCTGAGAGGGAAAGAGAGGGATGAGGCTAACGAAGCCAGAGCATCGGCCAGGATGTTCTGAGAGCGAGGAGTATGAATGTAGATGAGTTGGCGGAATTGCTTGGCGAGGAGTGTGACCAGATCTTGATACGGCTTGAGTTTGGGGTCACGGGTGCGATAGGTAGAGAGAACCTGCCGGAGGACGAGCTGAGAGTCTCCTATGATCTTGAGGTGCCGGGCACCTAAAAGGTAGGCAAGCTTAAGACCGGCCAAGAGAGCCTCATACTCGGAGATGTTGTTGGTGGCATAGAACTGAAGTTGATAAGCTAAAGGAATGGTGATCCCTTCTGGGGTGAGCAAGACTGCACCTATGCCCCGTCCCCTAGAGTTGAGAGCTCCATCGAAATGGAGTGACCAAAAGGGATCGTGAGAAACGAGTGATAGGTTTTCATCGGGAAATTCCTCTGAACCGTATCACTATGAGGAAGGGGGTGAGCAAGGTGCTCAGCAATGGCATACCCTTTTATGGCTTTCTGAACAATAAAGGAGATATCGAACTGAGAGAGGAAACTTTGCCAGCGGGCCAATCTGTCGGCGAGGACTGGCTTCTCAAGGAGGTACCTAATAGGGTCCATTCTAGAAATCAAACTCACCTTATGAGCTAGGAAGTAGTGCTTCAATTTCTGCACTACCCAAACTAGTGATGCACAGGTTTTCTCCATTGTGGTGAGTTTGAGCTCGGAAGGATTGAATAGCCTAGATAGGTAGTAGACTGCCCTTTCTCTACCGGATTCATCATGTTGAGCAAGGACAGCTCCTAGGGAGTCCTCAATTGTTGACAGATATAGGATCAGGGGTTTCCCAGGGATAGGTGCCTGAAGCACGGGTGGATTCATAAGGTAACTTTTGAGCTCATCGAAGGCCTCTTGGCATTTATCATTCCATTCAAAACTGACTCCTCCCCTCAATAATTCATAGAAAGGACGACATCTTTGAGAGTGCTGAGATATGAATCTCCTTATGAACTGCAGCCGACCAATCAGACCTCGAAGTTCCGATATGTTCTTAGGAGGAGGCATTTCATTGATTGCCTTGGCCTTGTGCGGATCTATTTGAATCCCCCGCTTACTAACTATGAAGCCTAATAATTTTCCCGAGGAAACACCAAACACGCACTTTTTTGGATTCATTTTCAATTGATACTCTTGTGCGCGACGGAAGACCTTGGCAAGCACGGAGGAATGCTCCTTTCGAGTTCGCGACTTCACCACGATATCATCCACGTAAACCTCAACATCAATATGTATCATGTCGTGGAAGATAGCTAGCATTGCTCTTTGGTAAGTGGCGCCGGCATTCTTCATCCAAACGGCATGACCACATAGCAATACGTTCCCCATGGGGTGGTGAAGGAGGTTTTTCTTGATCCTCCGGGGCTAGACGAATTTGATTATAGCCGGAATACCCATCCATGAATGATAGAGTTTCGAACCCTGCTGTATTATCGATCAGAACGTCCAAGTGAGGTAAAGGGAAATCGTCTTTAGGACATGCCTTATTCAAATCCCGAAAATCTATGCAGATGCGCACTCTTCCGTCTTTCTTCATCACCGGGACGATGTTCGCCACCCACAAAGGATAGAGGACCACACGGATGAATTTGGCTTGGTGTAGCTTATCAATCTCCTCTTTCATTTTTAAAGCGATGTGGGGGAGGAACCTTCTTAGTTTCTGTTTGACGGCAATTGCCCCTGGCTTCAAAATTAACCTATGCTCCACCAAATCGGGGTCAATGCCAGGCATGTCATCATAGGACCAGGCGAACGAATCCTTGAACTCCCTCAACACCTCTATGAGTATTTCTTCCTCCTCGGGAGGGAGACCAGATGCTACGGTCAAGAGCCTGGGGTCCTCTTGCGTTCCCACATTTACCTCTTTAGTGGGTTCGTCGACTGCTGAGGTAGGTTCATCGAATCTCCTCATACCACTAGCATACGCCTCAGCAGCGTCCTCCATCTCGACACCATTTTCATCTGATGGATCTCCTTCAGCTACGATTTCATATATTCCAAAGCCATCGTCTAGTCCTTCCTCCGCCGATATCTCCTCTAAGTTCAGAACTACTGCCTCCTTGACGAACTCTTCGACAGCTAGAAGAGCGCCACATCTATGGACTAAGTCTAAGAGATATCTATGGGGTACACCACTACCCTTCTTCTTCCTAGACGGGGACGGGGACTTACTAGAAACTACCCCTGAACTTGAGCTGGACTTGATATTTACAAGAGGCTCTGGAGAAGCGTCCAGAGATTTATTGGAAGGGAAAGCGCCAGGTGCGGCAGGGCCGCGAAGATCCTCCGATGGGGCTGGAGGAGGAAGCAGGCCACGCGAGCTCAGGGTGCCAGCAACAGCATCGGGGTGTAGGGGAGCAGAAGGCCCCTCACCCGAGTTGCCCGAAATGGTCATGGCTGACCACCAGGCGAGCGGAAAGGACGACGATGGTTGCTGGGGGGCAGGTGACGGGGATCGCCGTCGAGATCAGGAGCTGGAAGGGGCGACGGGGATCGCGTCGGGATCAGGAGCGGGAAGGAGGTGACGGGGATCGCCGTCGAGATCTGGAGCGGGAAGGGGGTGACGGGGATCGCCGTCGAGATCTGGAGCGGGAAGGGGGTGACGGGGATCGCCGTCGAGATGGAGCGGGAAGGTGGTGACGGGGATCGCCGTCGAGATCTGGAGCGGGAAGGGGGTGACGGGGATCGCCGTCGAGATCTGGAGCGGGAAGGAGGTGACGGGGATCGCCGTCGAGATCTGGAGCGGGAAGAGGGTGACGGGGATCGCCGTCGAGATCTGGAGCGGGAAGGTGGTGACGGGGATCGCCGTCGAGATCTGGAGCGGGAAGGGGTGACGGGGATCGCCGTCGAGATCTGGAGCGGGAAGGAACATACATTTTTGACTTGATTTTTTTTTTTTTTGAAAGAAATTACATAAAATTAAACGGTTTCGGTGAAAGACAGGACCGAACCATTAAAGAGAATGACGAAGCGGGGTGAAGGACGGGTGAGTGCCTCGAGGGCGGCGGGTGAGATTTGTACCACGAAGGGGAGAGGCAAAGGAATGGAATTAATATTGAAATCGAGCAGGGATGAAATGAAATGAGTAGGAGGCCGGGAGGGCCCTGGCCAGAACTCCTGTATGAGTGGGGGTAGACGATCTGACCGGTGTTTCTCACCTGATCCGGGCAACTGTCGCCTGGCGGTGGTCACTGTAGTTGATAGCGCTGTTACTCGCAGTACATCTTCTTCAGCGAAGAGACGGTTCATTGCTGAGATGGGATCTTCTGATTCTGGTGGTTCTGCCCCGGCCTCTGATTCTTCAAATAGGACACTGATTGACGAGGTAACATCGTCTTGGTCTGGATTTTCAGTTTCCTCTCCAGCCCTTTTCTTCTTGCTGGGCCGCTGTTCTTCTAAAACTTGATAAGCTGACCTTGAGGCTTCTGTCGTGGTGTTGTACCCGGGTTGGATGGGCCCCTTGACGAAGTGCTCATATAGGGACCAAGTGAGTGGACCATGATCTGACTGTGAGGAGGGTAGAAATGCAGCCCATTCTGAATATCCGAGGCCACGCTTTGTGAACTTCTTGGCGGTGGCCACAGTCTTGGTCTGCCCTTGGAGATGAGCACCCAGGCCTCTCCCTGATTGATAACCCAGTCTGAACATGATGTCCCACCCCTTTGCATTTTTGTTCGCATCCTTCCTGACTGCCATTATAGGAGGAGACCCAATCGGACGATTCGAAGAGAAAGTATAGGCCCAAGTGTAGTTAACATCAAGCACTGAGATTATGGGCTTATTGGAGGGCCATACTGATGGTAGTACTCTCTCAACGGCTTCCACCGTGTGGGTTGTGGTTACACTCTTGACCTTGACTATCCTCCCTTGAAAAGGGAACTTCAGGCATTGATGTGCTGTAGAGGGTACTGCCCCTAGTGATTCGATCCATGGGCGCCCCAAGATGGCTTTGTAGGTGTGATCAATGTTTAGCACATAGAACTCCACAGACATGATGAGAGGGCCTAGTTCTGCTTGCAAAGTGATGACCCCGTGACAAGCACGCCGCGAATTGTCATATGCAGCAATAGTGGTAGGTGTGGGCTGCAATTGACGTTCCGATATGTTGCAGGCTCTAAGAGTGCTTAGTGGACATACATTAATGGAAGCTCCCGTGTCCACTAGAGCCGCATCGATTGCCACCTTGTTTATGGTAAGTGTCACACACAGGGGCATTTTTCTGGCTTCGGGGGCGGCCAACTCGCCATCAGAGAAAGTAATGGTAGGTCCTTTGTTCACTATTGAGAGTACTGAGGGTAGATTATCTGGGTTCATGTCTTCGCTGACCATGACTCTTTGCAAGAAAGTTCTGAGAGCGTCTTGATGAGTCTGCGATCTCTTAATGAGCTCTAATATGGAGATCTTGGCGGGAGTCTGATCGAGGTGCTTTAAGATGTCATATTGAGTTCCCGGCGCTGGATCAATCTCTTCCGCTTCTTGCTGCTGCTGATTGTTGATTAGCTGACCTGGCATTGGCATGGATGCGTTAGGATACATCCGATGAAACATTCGCCCGCTCCGGAGGGCAAGGTTATGGTGGAGTGGGGGGGCTGTGGTGTCGAGGATAGCGGGGTTGGCTAGTAGGGGTGCTGGCGTAGGGGAGAAGGGGGTGTTGTTTGGTGGAGGAATGATGGGTGAGGCGACGGGAAAATAGGATGGCGAGGTGATGGTGGCAACATGGGGTGTAAAGGAAGGAGGCGTGGCGGATACAGGCGTGGGAGCAGTGGGCGTGACGTGAGAGATGGCCAGGAGTTGGCCTACCTGATGATCGTCATCGAAGACCCACTGGGCTTCTGGCGGCGGATGGTGGACAACGGGGTTAACATGCGCGGGCGGAGGAGGCGGCGGAATTGGTTGAGGGTTCGGAGCGGGCTGGTGTTGTGGCATGGGATTACGGACTATGCCTAGGTCATTTGCCGGCTGCTGCGGCTGCTGCTGTTGCTGCTGTTGCTGGTATTGCTGTTGGAAGGGCTGGTATTGCTGTTGCTGTTGCTGTTGTTGTGGTTGCTGTGGCTGCTGTCGCCTCTGTTGCTGCTGCTGTTGCCTCTGGCCTTGCTGGTCCCTCAGAGCTTGGATCAATCTTTTCATTTCTGCCCAATCAATCTGATTTTGCTCATGGAGATCGTATATCATGTCCCGGAATTGGAAGCAGTCAGACACATTGTGGCCCGGATGACGATGATAGACGCAATATTTTGTTTGGTCGGCCGCCATGTTCCAGTTCGCCTTCTCAGGAGGGAGTCTTAAAGCGTTTAGGGACATGAGGGCTGCGAAGACATCGGCTAGAGATTCAGGCAATGGAGGGTATTGGGTTCTCTTGGGCCCATTGGGTTTCCTGGGTGCGTAGCCATTTTGTGGTGGAGGGACTTGAGAGTATTGGCGCTGGTCTTGAGGAGGATTTTGCCCTTGGGAGGTGGTTGCCTGTTGGTGTTGTTCCAGGATTGTTGGGCTTGTTGGGTATAGGGGGACCTACCTACTGGACCTTGGGGGTTGCTGACAGCACCTACTTGTTCATTGGTCTGGATCCCCTCGGTGACTGGGCCTTGCGGCTTCTTGGCATAACGGGCCTTGGGGGTTTCGAACATGGAATGTATAGGCGAGTCTTTGAGTTGGGTTTGGATGAAGCGGGCTCGACTATACAATTGGTGCATGGTAGAGATGTCATTCATGGCCAGAATGGCTCGGTAGGTGGGTGTGGCGTTGGAAATCAACAGCTTCACCTTCTCCTCCTCAGGCATTGGGCAACGGACTTTGGCGGCCAATGAACGCCATCTGTCCGCATAGGTGGAGAAATCTTCTTCTGGCTTCATTTTCTCGGCCACTAAATCCACAAAAGAGTATTCGGGTCCCACCCGATCTTGGAATTGCTGCAGAAACCTTTCTTGGACAATTCGGAAATCCTCTGCTTCCTCGGGAGGCAACGAATAGAACCACTCCAGGGCCGGACCGTCTAGCGATTTCCTGAACAGATATGCCATGAGATGGCGATCATATTTGTGCGGCGCCGATTCATAGACGAAGTCCTTCAGATGAATATAGGGGTCCCCTACCCCAGAGTATCGACGATATACAGGGAGTTCGGACTGGGGGGGCACCCGGAGGTATTGGAAGGACGGGAGGGCAATGTCAGCTACCTTCCGAGGATCGATTTGCCTCCGGAGGTCATGAAGCTCTTTTTTTATACTTGTCCACTCCGCCAAGAAATCGGAAGGAGAATGGATCTGATGCGTTGGGACAAGGGAGCGTGGCTGCTCGAAGGAGTGAGACCTCTCGCGAGGGAGCGGAGCTGGTTCGGTCGTGTAATATGTGGTGGGAGGGGACCGAGGCCGAACTTCTCGTGGGGGGAGGTAGCTTGGTTCTGAAAAGTGAATGGCCCGAGGGCGGAGAGGCGTGGGGTCTGCCCCAGATGAGAAAGGTGGGGGGCTGAAGCGACGCGGACGGAGGATTCCGCCGGTCGGGCTGGGTCTTGACCCCGGGGAGATAGAGGTTGCTTCCCCTTGGCAGCAGCTATGAACTCTCGACTTGGTCCGGAGTGAGGTGAGGAAGAGCTGGCTGAACTGAGAGTGGGGGTCATCATCCCCGGGGGGAGAAGGAGGACGGGATTGGATCCCAGAAATGGAGGGAGGTTGGATATGCCCCGGGAGAGTGGCCATAGAAGGTTGGGCCACTTCCTCGAGCAGACCAAGGGGGAGGGCATCGTCGGCAAGGACGCGAAATTGGTCCATGTCGAAGAGGGGATTATGATAAAGCACGAGGATTGGAGGGGACTGACTCGATCTCCCTAAACAATGACGCATACACCCTTCAGCCAAATTGGGGGGCACGCACCTAAACTCTATCACGGCAAGAAAGACAGAGAGAAGAAGGGGGATCAGAGCACTCAAGTTGTCATGCTTACTACGCAAATTTCTTATGGTTCGAACTTGACCTTTTAAGTGAATTGATTAAAGAGATGTCACTCGGTCGTGCGGTCCCTGATTGGAATGGACTCAAATGCTCCGGTATGACTAAGGACAGTACACACTCACGCGGGGTAGTTTAAACTATGGATGCAACAGGTACAACCAGCCCGGCGAACCGCAACGTGCGTACGGCCACGGGGACTTACGGAGGTCCTCGGAAGGTGGGCCCGAGTCAGCCTACGAGTGCTCGTAGGTGAGAGGGCTCACTCAACCAAGGGGATCTAACCAAGTGGGATGAACAACGTATGCAAGGGACTAAGTGTATGCAAGAATGAAGATGAGGAGAAAACAGGGTGACAACAGGAGTCCTCGGGTAGAGTCGCGACGGCCAGATACGTCGCGACCCTATCGCGACAGGGCGGGCTGCCGCGATATGAACAGAGGTCCGAAAGCACACTGAGTCACCAACCCAATTCAAAAAGACTAACTTACCAAACTAAGGAACACCAAGAGAAGCTATAATGATACAACATGGATCAGGGAACAGACAGAAACCGATATATGGATGAAAGCAATAACATACAGAGCAAACCTGTTAACGCGTCGCCTGTCCCAACCGCGACCTTGTCGCGTCCGCTCACTTGACCGCGACAGGAACTGAAAACTTACAGAGGAAACTAAACGGAAAAACCGAACCCTAACAAGATACTATTGAACAGAAACATGGGCAAACATGATCAAGGCACCTTAAGAACAACTCATCATCTCATGGACATCGAACAAGGAGAACATAGGGAAGAGGAAGCACTGACCTGATGACGCGTCCCCCTTCTGCGACGCGACCCGGTCGCGACGCCGCGATCGGTCGCGACAATGACAGAGCGAAAAAAATGCAGGGAATGAAGAACAAAACCCTAACAAGACACTATAACGATATACAAACAAGGAAACGTGGCAAGCAATCAATCAAAATCTACGAGGGTGGCAATGAAGGTCCCACCGTGATCGCCAAAAGGTGTAATCACAGGGAATGTGCACCCCTCAACACAGACATGAATATCAAATATGATAGCATGGAAATATAGATGTGATCGCCACCTAGATAAGTTGCCTACAGATATAGAAAGACGATGGCTAACTTAAACTAGGAAAAGGAAGAGAACAGGAGGATGACCTGGTGTCGCGGTCGCCATGGCCGCCGCGTCTCTGTTGTCGCGTCAGCGGAAGCCGTCGCGTCTTTGTCGCGTCACCCTAGGCCGTCGCGTTCTCTGAATGCGGGAGATTTGTTGTAGAGACCTTCTTCTAGTCCTCCAGCCGGCTAGAGTACCAGAGCTCCTAGTAGATTTTGCTTGCTTGCCTGCCCATCAAACGAAAACACAAAGAGGAGACCCTATTAGAACATAAAAATGTAGCATTCGTCCTAAAAGACGAAATGAGATGGGAGATCATGGTGGGAACGCACCTGGGGTGGTTTTAAACCCCTATGGGTGTGGGAAAACGTGGGTGGATGATAGATGTGCTCTATTTAAAAAGAACATAAAAAATGCAGGTAAAGATAGAGGGAAAGGGAGAGAAGAAACAATGAGCCCCATTAGGGTGACTTCCTGGCGTGGATGCAGCTCCAATGATACGCCAAGAGGTCCAGGAGGTCGCTGAAGTCGCCCTTTTCACGTTCCTTGCTCCATTAAGGGTGAAATCAATGAGTTGTGAGGGGTAGCAAGTGAAGGAATGAATGGGATGAATGGCTGCGTGGCTAAGTCTTGTTCAGAGGGAATTTTGGCAGCCCTTCGGGGTGATCATGAGGCTCCTTCCGTCCATGAGGAGTGGCCTTGCTTATATAGAGCTTGGAGTGAGAAAATTAGGTATTATCTCCTCAAAAAGATGTGGAAATTATAAATGGGAGATAAAGCTCTATAAAAATCGGATGTAGAGTCCTTAGGGAAGCCTAGGAGAGTCCCTAGGGCCAAGGATCCGTCCAAGGGGCAGGGATAACCCTTTTAGACCAAGTCAAAGTACATGGGAGGATAAATAGGGTGTGGTTACGGAGGCCAGGGATCTCGGACATTGTCGCGTCAGATCGCGGGGTCGCGACTAGAGACGCGATGGTGCGGGGGGTCGCGACAGCATTGCCCACGTGCATGGATAATGCATGGGCTATCGCGGCGCCCTAACCCGTCGCGACTAGAGTCGCGGCGCCACGCTGCGTCGCGACAAGAAATCCGAATTATTCTAGATTATTCTCTTCAACCACATGAAAAAATAGGAGTCAAACCCTCTAAGGACTCTTTTAAATGATAGATTTTGGGATTTCAAAGCATTTTTAATGGATTAATGGGCT
This sequence comes from Colocasia esculenta, assembly GCA_014218235.1. Taxonomy (NCBI): domain Eukaryota; kingdom Viridiplantae; phylum Streptophyta; class Magnoliopsida; order Alismatales; family Araceae; genus Colocasia; species Colocasia esculenta. The sequence continues at coordinate 75,077,127 of CM024766.1, forward strand.
CAAATCAAGGCAAATGATGAGCTCAAGGTGAGTGACCAATTAGGGGCCCACTAAGATAGCAAGAAATGTGGTTCAACCCATTAGTCATAATCGGGTGTCTACACTGCCTGTGGAGGAGGAATGTTGATCTGGGAGAAGGCCTGGGAGATAACCTGGGAGAGGGACTGGGAGAGCTGGGCCTGTAGTGCATCGGTCACCTGCATCTGCATCTGGGCTAGACGAGTCTCCATCGAATCCGTCAGACGAGACTCTAAGCCCGATATCCTACTGTCAATGAAGCCCATCAGCTGTCCTGGAGAAGTACCTGGAGTACCAACTCTTGCGTGGAATGCACTGGTCTGTGACCCTGAGCTGGATCCTCCAGATAACACCTGGCTCGTGTCGATGCTGTGCCCAAAACCATACACATGGCCTTTCTTTGGGGCCCCAGATGCCGCAACCCATACCGCAGGATCTAACGGCGGCTGCTCGTCCTCCCTGACGTACTTCTCTGTCATTTGTTGGTTGTATGACTCCTGCAAGAAACCAGAAAAAACAATAGTAGTTAATATTCATATTAATGTGAAAAATTAAAAAGTGAATATCTTCTTAATACTTACTGCAACCACTCGGGCTCTATCGCTAATGTATGCATCCGTTCCTTTTTTCTTGTGTGTTCTATCGAACACCTCGGAAAATGTCGGTTGCCTTTTTAGCTCCTTCTCCTATTTCACAGAAAAAACATGACATAAATGAGTACCTTTATAAATAAAAGAGACCAGAAATGGACAAATTACTTACCAATCTGGACTGATGGGTCGCAAAAGAGATAGACCCACCAGTATGCATGTTTGCTTCTGGATTCGCAGCCCGATTAACTTTCATTATTGAGGATGTTTGTTGCCATCTCTCTGCAGCCCAGATGTTGCAAAGAGTTTCCCAATATTCTCCCCTCATCCAACTGGGCGCCCGCTCCCTCCAAAGAGTCGGGTCTGCACTCTGAGAATGTTTCTCTGCATTTTTTCTCACGTTATACATCAAATGCTTGAAATTTGATCTTGCGGTCATCGTCCATACAAATCGAGACCGCGCCTCGTCCGTACGACTCGTGAATCGATGCTGGCTCTATATGCATAAGAGTTAGTGAACTGCATGTATGAATACGATAAGAATTAAATTACAATACGAAATTACATACCATGAACATCTGATACAAGTGCTCCTGGACCTCCATCGGAAAATCATTGAATCTATGAATTGGCCCAGGAAAATGTGCTTGTAACGTTCTTGTGATGAATTGAGATGCTTGAGTAGGCTCTATTTTATCACTGCAATGATGTAACTGCATAATGTCAATTTCTGAACTAAATTCACTTCATTGCCCATAAGAAATACATACTTGTTGATTACGTACCCATTAATCCAGACCTCCCGCAGAGTGCTCTCATAAAAACTACCTCTGCCCTCCTGCAGACTACCAGCATCCTCTGGCACCGAACCTGGAAAATAATGATGAACAACATGAGTAATGTACAAAAATACTAAATAATGATTACAGAAATACCCTAACAGTTAAATATACAAATCTACTGGTGCATCTGGAGAATGTGTAGAGTGACCTGAGCATGTGACATTTTAATGGCATCAGAATTAATGCATACATTAAAGTATAACTTTACATATACATACCAGCTACTACAGGAGGAGACTCGGAGGATGCACCAACAAATGTAACTAGAATAGAACGCATAAGTAATGAGGAAGATGAATGCACAATAAAAGTACATTTGTAAATATACATACCTGCAGGCACGGTAGGAGCAGAAGAACTAGAAACTGTAGCAATTCTAATAACATTAATAATATATATAAATAATTACTACAAAAATACTTGAAAATTGAAATATACATACCTGCAGGCACACTAGGAGATGCAGAAGAAGGACCAGCAACTGTAGCAATTCTAATAACATTAATAATATATATAAATAATTACTACAAAAATATTTGGAAATTGAAATATACATACCTGCAGGCACGCTAGGAGATGCAGAAGAAGGACCAGCAACTGTAACAATTCTAATAACATTAATAATATGTGTAAATAATGACTAAAAAAATACTTGAAAATTGAAATATACATACCTAGTCCGCTAGGTAGAGGAGGTGTCCGCTTACTCGAAGGAGAAGCAGAAACTGTAACAATTTTAATGGCATTAACACTACACAAGTACACATAAATAATATACAGAGAAAAATACATAGCTGATGACGTTATTAGAAAAATATACATACCAGATGCGGGGAACAAAGCCCTCCCACGAATGCCCCTCCTAGAACTGCTACCAGATCTTCCTCCACGCATCATATCTTCATAGAGAACATAAAATTATAATGTTTACTAGTCAATTGCTTATATTGAAAGTGAGCTGCTTTAAATATACTCTACAAGTATGAAAAAATTCTACCATAGTTTAATTGATATCCATTTCCTCCTCAGATGATAACGATATGTCTAATTCAACCCCATCTTCATCATCATCTTCACATTCATCACTGGTATATTCCTCTTCCTCACCAGAACTTTCATATTCAATATCTGTACAACGAGCACTACTGTCTTTCATCTCACGTGGATCGACTTCTTCGACCTCATTTCCGTGAGACAAGGACATTGGTGCTTCGGATTCGTCTTCTCCAATATGAGTTGTCAACTCTACATCTTCAACAAAGTCTTCTTGAAAGAATTCTGCGTTGATCTCTTCAGCTGTCTGATCAGTCATGTCCAATTCATAATCAGAGAATAGTCTTGACTTAACTCTGCAAACTACCCACCAATCATTTCATTCTTTGTTTGTACATGAAGGATAGCTTGTATAATACACTTGCTGGGCTTGTGTGGCTAAGATGAATGGCTCATAAGTCTTCAATTTTACTTATGTTTAAGCTCGACAATCCCATGTGTTGTGTCATTTCGAATGGAATTCGGATCAAACCAATGACACTTGAACAAGAATATATGATTGTCTTGTCCTAGATATTGCAATTGTAGGATCTCCTCTACAATACCATAGTAGTCATACTCACTTTCATTGTATGTACTTCCTTTTACGCATACGCCACTGTTCATGGTAGATTTATTCTGCCCATAGTCTTTCGTATGAAACCTATACCCATTGACAATAAATCCAGGATAATTCTGTGCAATTTTGGATGGGCCGTAGGCTACCTGACGAACTCTTTCATCAGTAATTAAACCTTCTTGCACCTGCGTGTAGAAAAGGCTAGTTATAAAATGAAATGAATTTTGTTGAATACTCTTTGACAGTGTACACTTACGCGTTCTCTTAGCCATAAGGCCAATGACTTCTCTCGTTCTTTTTCAACCTCAAAATCAGTGAGTTGTGGATTTTTTTGTATTAATTCTGAATCAAATTGTCTGCAATATGAATAGCAGATCACATTGAATAGGTAGAATAAAGGCAAAAAACTTACATATAAATTTAAAAGCTGAGATTAGTACTTACTCAACATAACATTCTAGCTCAGAACAATTTAAAAGAATATATATCTCTGCGGCACATAACTCTCTGTCATCCAGCATTCGAGTTGAAGAACGTCCGAAGGCACGTCCAGGATGAGTAAATATTGAGAGTCGATTTGAACCGACAGATTCCCCCCCATCATCATTACGTGGAGGTTGTGTCCGACGAGTTTGAATGTCTGCTTCAAAGTACATTGCACAAAAGTTAGAAATTTCCTCCATAATGTATGCCTCAGCAATAGAACCCTCCACTTTTGCTTTATTTCGGACTTTCATTTTAAGGTCATGCACACACCTACATCCACAATGTAAGAGACAATTAGAAATGTGGTCACTTACGTAAGGTGCAATCGTACGAAGGAAATAGTTCATATTTGCATATACCTCTCAAATGGATACATCCATCTATATTGTACTGGCCCTCCGACCATTGCTTCATATGGTAGATGTACGAGTAAATGCTCCATTGAATCGAAGAAACCAGGTGGAAATATCTTCTCCAACTTGCATACAGTGGTGACCACATTCTGTTCAATAGTTTGCACATCCTGAAGCCTGAGTTCTGATGCAGATAGAATTGTGAAAAATCGACTCAACTCAGATAACGCTACCCATAGCTACTTCGGCAAGATGTCACGAAATGCAATAGGTAGCAACCTTTGCATGAATACATGGCAGTCGTGACTCTTCATTCCATATATCTTTCCCTCACTGACGTTGACAGAACGAGCAATATTTGACACATAACCGTCAGGAAATCTCAGTTGTTTCAGCCACTGACACACTTGCTTTACTTGTCCTCCTCCAAGCACATAAACTGCTTTTGGTTTACCTGATTTCCCATTTACTTCAACAATTTCTAACTCTGGACGTTTACAGAGCATGGACAAGTCCAAGCGTGCATTCACATTGTCCTTTGTTTTACCTTTGATATCCATAACTGTGTTGAATACATTATCAAAGACATTTTTCTCGATATGCATCACGTCTAGATTGTGCCGCACAAGAAGAGTCGACCAATAAGGTAGCTCCCAGAAAATGCTTTTCTTCACCCAGTTGTGCTCCTTCCCAAAACCTGAAAGGTGTCGAGTACTGCCCATCTGTTGTGTGATATCTGGCAAATTTTCAACATGTGCTGCCATATCATGATCGGACAACCTCTCGAATATAACTTCATCTCGTTCCTTTTTGTTCTTTAGGAATGCATCTTTTTGTCTTCTAAAAGGGTGATCAGCTGGTAAAAACTGACGATGACAATCAAACCAGCAGGACTTCCCACCATGTTTAAGTACAAACGATTTGGTATTATCTATGCAATACGGACATGCTAGCCTCCCATGTGTGCTCCAACCAGATAGCATTCCATATGCAGGAAAATCACTTATAGTCCACATCAATGCCGCCCTCATGGTGAAATTTTGCTTTCTAGATGCATCATAAGTATTGACCCCCTCAGTCCATAATAATTTCAATTCATCAATCAACGGTCTTAGATAGATGTCTATATTTTTTGTAGGACTCTTCGGACCAGGAATCAATAAGGACAGGAACAAATTCTCTCGCTTCATGCACATGCTCGGAGGAAGGTTGTATGGTGTCACGAACACTGACCAGCTGGAGTAGGAAGCCACTGAACCTCCAAATGGATTAAATCCGTCAGTGCATAAACCAAGCCTCACATTACGTGACTCCCTTGAGAAGATAGGATAAACATAGTTGAAATGAATCCAAGCTTCGCCATCTGCAGGATGAGTCATAATATCCATGTCCCGACGTACTCTTTCTGCATGCCACCTCATATGTCCAGCTGTCTTTGAAGACATATACATCCGCTGCAGCCTGGTTGTAAGGGGGAAATATCGCAATGACGCATAAGGTATATCCTTTCCCCTATAATTGACCCCTCTTTTAGGTTTAAATCTATCATGACGACAAACTGAACAGGATATCATATCTGCATTCTCTTTGTCATACAACATACAATGATTAGGACATGCATCTATTTTCACATATCCAAGTCCTAAATCATTCACCATCTTCTTGGCACGATAAAAATTTGGAGGCAGCTTTTCATCTGGAGGTAACATGCTCTTGATGATGAGGAGGAGACGATCAAAGCAATTCTCAGAAATATGAAATTCAGATTTCAAGTTCAACAATTGTGACACCGCTGACAACCGAGTGTGCTTTTGACAACCATCCCACAATGGCTCATCAGCATCCTTAAGTAACTGATAGAATCTTTCGGCTCCCTTATTCGGCACGTCTTCAGCGTATACAGGATCCACATGTACACTGAATGCCGGACCAGCAACATCTACAACCATATCCACATACGTACTTGTGCCTTCCACGTTACTAGGCTCGTGCGACCAGAAGTCCTCACCATGACATGTCCAATTCATATAACCTTCAACAAACCCTTTTCTGTATAAATGGCATTGAACTTCCCATGGGGAATTCCACTTCAAATTTTTACAAATCATACAAGGACATCGGATGCCACCTTGCCTGTCTACTTCTGCATTTGGATTCCCCAATGCAAACTGAACGAAATTCTCAACTCCGACCCTAAACTCCTGGGACACCACATGATCAACTATTCTGCGATACATCCATGAACGGTCTGAAGCCATTGTTGTCCTACGCCTAAACAATATCAATAGACAAATAACTTTAAAAATCAAAATCACACATCCTTCGACGCAACCGAAATGAATAGGAAGGATTTATTATTTAGATTATCACTTTTTACCCATCTGTGAATATTTGATCGCACTCAGATGACCATTTACTATGTGTTTGTATTATTTGCTGAAAATTTCGGCAGCATCTCCCCACACCTCTCCGATATACCAAAAATATTTATTGATTAAGATATTTTTTAAACACTTACTAATAAGTGGTTAAGAAAATATTCTAAATCAATAAAGGTATATCAAAGAGGAGTGAGTAGACGCATCCGAAATTTTCAACAAATAATACAAGCACATAGTAAATGACCACCTAACTGCGATCAAACATTCACAGACTGTCCAAAACGGGACAATTCAAGACTTTGAGTTAGATATACACGTTCTCATCTTTGAAAATAAGACTCGTGCACATCAATCCCAAAGTCTTGAACGGGAGGTTCATTGACACGGGCTTAACACGCTCTCGTGAAGTGTGTGCAGTGTTAAAAAGAAAATAAAAACTAAAGCATGCATATAAACAAGTGCAATAATAACCCACATAAATATGAAAAGAAAATAAAAACAATATCATACATATAAACAAGTGCAATAATAAACTAAATTCACACACACATGTAAATGAATTGCATTAAAGTAAGAAGTACAATACAGATAAACAAGTGCAATAGGAAACTAAATTCACACATACATGTAAATGAATTAAAGAAAGGAGGCATGTTTGAGTGCCATATTTTTTTGTTTTTTACCGTAGTATTCCTTCATCTATACGAGTGTTGTAAGGAAGAGCTGTATATATATGATCCAAAAGTCCCTCCTCTGCCCTTCAGAGAATTATTCTATCTAAATTGGGGCTGTCTGACTAGTGTTTAAAGTGAATATTATGTATTTGTGAGATATTTAAATTAGATTGATAATATTTATGTAGATGTCGTATTGTTGGGATCGGACTCCTCTACAAGTTTCTAGCGTTCGTTTATGTTCAGCCAAAAAAGGATCAACTCCTTTCTCATATCTAGGATCCAAACGATCCGTAACATTCATCCAACTCTTATCAACTCCAGCCATTTCAAAATAATCTAGAATTAAGAAGTAAAAAAACAATATCAGATATGAATCAAGTCACATCATATGTGTAATCTAAAGGGTTCATTCCTCTTCAATAATTTTTAGGATCAGACATGTCCCAAAATCAAAAGGGTTCATTCCATCTAGGTTACCAATTGTTTAAGCTAAGACCAGCCATATAGTGTTTTAGCCACATCAAATCTAAGTGTATTGAGATAATGACATTACACCAAGATCACTACTATGTATTGGCATATATTTTTATGCAGGAGACCTAGCATCTGGCCTCTATCAACAAATGCCACCAGACCACTTTGTTATTCCCAACAAGGCCATGTGAGATTCTCTCATTTGAGTATGTGACAAAAAGAAAAAAAGAAAGCTCATGTAGGATTCTCTCATATGAGTCCAACAGCATTAGTCATCCTAGCCTTGCAATATTCTTTTTTTTTACTTTAATTAATCCGCAAGAATTAGGAATAATTTAGTTTAATTTCTTTCTTGTAAAGAGAGGTATACTCGGAAACGGAATTTGCCAAAAAAAAACTGTGTCACTTAAGAGGGGTCCTTGCAAATAGGACTTTGTGTTTGGTGCAAGTTAACTCTCTTATTAGTGAGATAATTTAAGGACTATATGTATTGTGTGAAGGTGATAGCCAAAAGCAGAGTATGAAACCTCTCCCATGCCAACTTATATGGAAACCAAAAAGTACAATAATTACAAGTATACCACAGAATGATTATACCCTAAGAACCCATCTCTATACACACTGGACAACATAAAAGAGATGGACAAAATTGTCCCTGTATAGAGTACACAGATGCAATTATCTCTGCAGCCTACAGCCAATAAGGGAAAGAATCGGAGATACACAGTTTAAAACCACTCCTTGGAGTCATAGAAAGAGAGCAGAAACATACATGATCTAGGATTCAAACAAAGCACATATATTCAGCTGAGAGCACAATGGGAACAATTACTTTCACTCAGCCACTGACACTAGGAAATGTGTTTCTCTTTGTTTTAACTCTCTTTAATCCATTGTGAGACTTCACAAGGCGTTAGTGCTGGAACAAACCGGAGGCCAATCGGATGAATATTTCTAATTTTGGACCCACAAACCTAAGTTTTATATTTTTAAATTAAACTAACTTGTTTATTATAACTTTGAGCGTCGAGCTCAAACCGGGAGTCCGAATTGAACTCCGTCGGTTTCCACAAGTCACACTCATTGCCCCGACCGTGCTGGAACAAACCGGAGGCCAATCGGATGAGTATTTCTAATTTTGGACCCACAAACCTAAGTTTTTCATTTTTAAACTAAACTAACTTGTTTATTGTGACTTTAAGCGTTGAGCTCAAACCAGGAGTCCGAATTGAACTCTGTCAGTTTCCACAAGTCACACTCATCGCCCCGGCCGTGCTGGAACAAACCGGAAGCCAATCGGATGAGTATTTCTAATTTTGGACCCACAAACCTAAGTTTTTCATTAAAAGCTTCCAATGGTATATATGATCAGATTGTTGGAATTCAGTTTTTTGATGGAAAAGATTTGAAGGGGCCTTACTATGAATGTGCATGCTTACTACTGCTATCTTTTATTTTCTTACATAACACCTACAAGTTATGTTGTCACTACAGATAATTGAAGTATGCCTCATCTCTCTATGATACATAAAAGAGATAGGCAAAAGTTTAATTAGTGACAAAAGTTTAATTACTGTAAAAAATGAGCCACCATAATATATTCACACATCCATACATAATATAAAAGTTGAGCCACCACCCAGGCTCGCTGGATTAAATAAAAATGAGCCACCACCCAGACTCACTGGATCTTACCTTAAAAGATGAAAGCAAGTAGATCGATCAATGCACGTGTTCCAAACAAAACCTATCATCATATTTTATAAACAAATACATTAATAAATAGAAGGGTAATTAGCCAACACATTTATTAAATGCATAACTCAACATGATAGGAATATCAACAATTACAAAAAAACTAAACAGTAAGATGCAATTTATCAGACTCCCATTAAGAAGCAAAGAACAAAGGGTTCATGCAATATTCTCTTAATTTCCCAGATTTATTCTTATGTTTAAGAAAACAAGTGTTATGAACAATACGGACTCCATTATATATGCATGAGATTGTCAAATTTTTATTTGAAAACCAAGGTTTTTAGAGGATTAGGAGCAACTTATTGGAATTTGGACTTGGGCAATTAAATTGATCAGTACGGCAGTGTCTAATAAAAGATTGGAATTCACTGAAAATATTGCAGTGTCTGTCCCTTTTTCATCTTATTCTGTTTCCACTATTCTTGGCTTTTGAAGTCTAGGAACATTAGTCTGTCTTTTGGGTGGGTAAAATGTTGAAGTTCAATTTACATCAATGGTTGAAGGTTGAACAAATTGGTGGTGGTAGTTGCTGTTTAGACTGAATTCTAAACAGAAAGGCAGTAGTATGCAATTTTGATTCATTATTTTGAAAAATATAGGATTCTGGTAACAGAATATCATGGTCAGAGAATATTTTCTTATGGAAAGGTAGGTGGTGTGCATATGGCTTCTTGAAGGATAATTTTCCAAATATTTATGCACTGGCAAATGATAAGTGGAGTTTGGTTTCTTGGTATTGTCATTAAACTAGTGGAGGTCTAACATACTTCATCAATCTGTGATGTGTCTAAACTCTAAAAGAGGTTGTGGAAATGCAGTTTTTTCAACTGTTGATGTTTGCCTAATGTTACAATTAACAGAAATGCCTCAGATATTTTTTCTGGATGAAGAAAGGAGTTATATTTTGAGTGAAAACACTTCATTAATTTATAGAGCAGATTAGTGTTTCTTTTCCCAACTTGGAGTCTGTTTTGGAAGCTCAAATCTCCACTGAAAGTATGATACTTTCTATGGCTGATGTTTCAAGAAGGAATTGTTACTAAGTTGTATAGATAGAAATGGAGACATTGTTGTGAAACTATTTGCTTTTTTTCTTTTGGTTGGACTGTAAGAAGAGGAATCATATCATTTAATAGTTTTGTGCCTTGTAAGTGCAGAAATATGGAGTATCCTTGGCAAGTGTCTGATTTCCAGAGGTGCTTTAATTAGTTATGTATATGTTGGAGACTGTTGAACAGAAAAGCAAACAACATACCTGAAGAGTATTGTCATCTGTTCTTCATATTAAATATTGTTATGAACATAAGCACTGACAAAAAGAAATTGCTCTGATACAATTACTAGGAGAGTAATCTATGGACCTACATGAGAAGAGAACATAAGAGTACAATATATTTAATTTCAAGCATGGTTTGGAAATAAATCTCTCATGTGTTGCACATAATGATGAGGAAAGCTTGAAGTATGGAAAAATTGCATAACTGTATCCTATACCTCCACAAAAGTTGCACGCTGCCACCATGAAAATCCAGAAACTGTATAAAAAGAAAATGCAAGAAAATTCTGTCATTTCTTCCACCCCAAAACTCGGAATAATGCACCAGAACTAATTAATCAGGTTTCAGACAAATAATTGACACAAAAACATGCTCAAACATCAACATCCCCAGAATGCAACATCCCAATCCCCCCTGCTCCCCCACCCCCACTGAATCCCCCCTCCCCTCACCAACCTCCTCCTGCCCCCAGCGACCGCCACCCTCCCCTCACCAGCCTCCCAATCCACACACACATACACAGAGAGAGAGAACCTGCGGGCGGAGCTTGCGGCGGCCAACAGTGGCGAAGTCAGAGCAGATCGTCGGCGGCGATTGTGGCAGTGGTGGCGTCGGAACAGCAGATCGCCGGCGGCGGCGAGGGCATCGAACCAGCAGATCGAGAGGGGAGAGAGAGACTGGGAGGGGGGGTTTCACGGAGGGGAGAGAGAGGCGGGGCGGGGGGTATCGCGGAGGAGGGGAGAGAGAGACTGGGCAGGGTTTCGCGGGCTAGGCGGGGGGGGGGGGGGGTTCACGGAGCGGAGAGAGAGGCGGGGCGAGGGGGTTTCGCGGAGGAGGGAAGAGAGGCGGGGCGGGGGGGGTTCGCGGCTGAGAGGGGGGGGTTCACGGAGGGGAGAGAGAGGCGGGGCGAGGGGGTTTCGCGGCTGGGCGGGGGGGTTTCACGGAGGGGAGAGAGAGGCAGGGCGGGGGTTTCGCAGAGGAGGGGAGAAAGAGGCTGGGCGGGTAAAATGTGGGAAACATATAGAGACCGATGTTTTTCGGTCACTATTCGGTCCCAAAATAGGGACCGAATAGTGACCGAATTTAATCGGTCTCAAAAAATAGAGACCGATTAAGTTCGGTCACTATTCGGTCCCTATTTTAGGACCAAATAGTGACTGAAATTAATCGGTCCCTATTTTGGGACTGAATAGTGACCGAACTTAATCGGTCTCAAAATATAGAGACCGAAAATTTCGGTCACTATTCGGTCCCTATTTTGTGACCGAATAGTGACCGAAATTTTCGGTCTCTATATCGGTCTCTATAAGCGCTTTTTCTTGTAGTGTAACCTATCGCGATCCCAACGTCCTAGTCAGACCCGACTATCGGAACTGTCACGCATCAAGCCTGACATACTAAATGTGACACCTGACATGTCGCCTTCGTGGTGTCATTGGTTGACACTTGTCCCGTCTATCCTGATAGCAAGATGACAAAAATGCATGCTGTGGTCAGAAGGCTAATCACGACAACATGCCTATCCCGTTCATAACAAGAACGTGACAGCCACCTTGTCACCTTCAGAAGGGGACGGCCTGATACGTTGCGACCTTCATCAGAAGGTGGCTGACCAAGGGGAGGAGGATGTTACAATCTCTGTTTGCTTGGCACTTGTGCTATTCCTAGCACGGTCTTACACTAGTCGTTCGCCTGGTATAAGGCCCTCAATTTCTATGCATATTATATTTGTTTTGATGTTTAAGTGTTGTGCCCAAAATCCCATCTTAACGTCAACATCCATTGACGTTAAGGGGTAGTTGACGGCAACACTTGTGTCGTCTACCCTGTGGCCAGAGGATCTAGACGTCAACATCGATTGACACCTATTTCTGGTTGACGGCAGCTATGTGGCCGTTTACTTCTCAAACTACGTTTGGGATTCCAGATTTGTAACTAACCTGTTTTCTTTGGAGTTTGATTAGGAAACCTATCCCCAATGGTCAGGACTCTTAAGACCTAGGTTTTCCCTAACTCTATTGCCTTTATAACCTAGACACCTTGGTTACGAGAGGGCCTTTGGTTCAGAAAGAGGTTTTCTATGTTTCGGGGAGAGAAAGAGAGTTCTTGAGAGGGTTTGATCCAGCAATTGGAAGGCTCCACTGGCGATCTTCTGCGACTGGGAGACTCTCCTGGAGGTGGAGGAGCTCTCTTAACACTAGGGGATCAACTGTGCAAGCGTGGAGATCAGATCAAGGTGAAGAACATCACCTCTTTGGCTTGGACAAGGAGGGCTTCATCGCCAAAATTCAATCTTCAGAGGTTTTTTGTAAGGCAAGTAACTTAGGGGTTTTTCCCCTAAACCTATCACCTAGAGTTTATGTATTTTTTTGGATTTTTAATTCGTGTCCTGGACCCCCAAATTCTATATTTTTTTGTGTTCAGTCTGCACTTTCTACAGACAGGAGGTTGACGACAACCTTATTTCTGCCAAGTTCCTGAGTTAACGGCAATCAATTTTTCCGTTAACCTACCCTGACGGCAAGCCCCTTGCCGTCAAGTTCATCTGTTTTTTTTTTTTTACAGAACTGTGAATTTAATCTGTGTGATGTGATTTTCAGGGATTTCTGGATGTTTGCATATGTTATAAAATTTTTGGTTGGTCAGGTATGTTATTAGGTCAAATCTTAAATTCCTGTAAATTTTATGATAATAATTGCGAATTATAGAATTTCTGTTAAGGGGGAAAATGCATGTTTTGATAGTTCTAAACTCAGATTAAATAGGTTTGATGTATGATATTGTTATAGGAAATTTTCATCAATTTAGGGTTACTGTATACATGTTTTGAGACTGTTGGATCCGTCTATTCAATGTCTATCATGTTTAATTGAAATATCTTGTTAAATTGCATGAGATCTCTGTTAAATGTTAAAAATAAATATACTATCAGGAAAATTCTGAGAAATTAACCATGTGATATGTTCCATGCGTAGAGTTTATGGTTAAAATTTGGGATTATTCTGATATCTATAAGTACTATTTTCAATTGTAAGGCATTAAAAGTCATATTAAGCATGATTATCCAAGAAATAATATTTTCAGTGATTAGTAGCATGTTTAGGTATTGTTATACATGTTTAATACTGTTAGACAGACATGATAGGTTCTGTAAACTGAAATATATGTGTTTGAATGGTATGCATGTGAATGGACCAATAAGTGTATGTAAACTGATGTTAATCATATGATTAATTGAGATAATGTGATTAAGTGAATTTGTGCCGAAATTGACACTGCTACCATAGAAGGCTATGGATCCGTACTATAGAAAAGTCCATATGGGAAGGCTCAATGTGTATGTAATACCATGTGGGCATCAGGATGAAATCCTGGAGGTGGACAAATACCACTGGTTAGGGTGGAGAGAGCTTCTCCCAATTCTGCGTAGTTACCAAGATTTGTCACTATAATGCCTAGGTGACAGGTATGTGTTATGTGATATGTGTGTCCTTCTTTATGGTGGTTCAGACTATGTGTCACGGAAAATGAAAGATGATGTGTAAAAATGTGAAATATGTGTGAATGTGCAAAGTGTTCATTTGAAAGTGATGTGCTAATGTGTTACAATGTGAAATAATGTGAAACCATGTGATCATGTTATATTTATGTTAAAACAGCAAGAAAAATGTGTGATTATGTGATATAAAAACATGTGAAAAGTGATAGATATCATGCTAGGTTTGTTAGTAACCATGTGTTTAATTCCATGATCAAGTTAATTGGAAAAATGTTGTGAATGGGTTGTATTTGATATCATGATTTAAGCTAAGGCCATGTGTAGATAGCATGTTATAGGCTACTTATTTGTACTTGTTTGTTATGACATGAACTATGTGGTAAGATTACTCTTGTTGTTAAAAGAATTGCATGAATGTGATATGTGTAAGGATATGCCAATTGTTGGGTTGAGTGTGTTTTTGGAATTAACCAATTAATATTTTTCTCTTCTTAGTTTTGATGATGACACTTTGTGATTTTGTGTATGATGTGTAAAACATGTTACAGATATCTTTCATGTCATAACAATGCCTAAACAACATGTCTTTTAATAGTTATTATCTCATACTTTGATGATAATATCTTATGTTAATGGCCTACATTTAATATTTTCAGGATTACACAAGTTTGCCACAGTGGTGTCGACACACTCCCTGATGGTGTCGACACTAGATAACTGTCCCAGAAGCATTTTCTAACAGAAAGGACCAGTGGTTTCGACACTGGTTGACTATCCCAGGAGCATGTTCTGAAAGAAATGCCAGTGGTGTCAACACACTCCCCGATGGTGTCGACACTAGTTCACTGTCCCAGAATTTCGGTTTGAAGACTTTGCCAAAGGTGTCGACACACAACTTGGTGGTGTCGACACACATCGGATAAAATCTCAGTACTTTAATTTTCTGGACACGTGGCCACTTGGGGATCAAGGGAATCTGCCTAGGTTTTTGTGCCCACGCACTCCAAGGGTCCACATGGACCTATGGGGCTATAAATACCCCCAATCCTTGCCCCCCATGGTGTGCTACTACTATTGCAATTCCCAGCGAAACCTTTTGGCGGCAAAAAGAGGTCTCTCCAGATCTTGCTCATCTCCAGAAGCTGCCATCCATTCTTTCAAGAAAAAGTACGAGGGAATCAAGGCCAATTTCTGAAGAGAGCCTTGATGTGCTGAGCAAGGGAGCAGATCCAGCAGGAGCATAGCAATTGAAGAGGATTTTCTGGCGATTCAGAAGCTATTAAAGCAGAGCATCGCCAATTGACGAGGGGCTTCATCAAGCCTCTTCAATTCAACCTTCTGCAAGAAATCTTTATCGAAGAACACTCATTCTACATCCACTTCTCTAACTTTGAGTTTGTTCTTCCTTAATTCGTCTATGAAATTTGTGCATGAAGTTCTGCACAAATTCCTGTGAACGAATCCATCTTAAGTCAGATCATTGCTAGAGGATCTGATTTTTGTTGTCTTTGATCTAGCGTGGGTTTTGTGAGCCGTTGAGCTCGGTTTTGTGAGTTGCATACTAAGTTTGTAGTTGAGCAATTGTGCTTGGTTACTGGAGCGGTTGTGCTCTGGTTTGTGTGTGTGAGCTGTCGAGCTCAAGGTTGTTTTGGAGTCGTCGTGCTCCAGTGTGGTTGAACTCTGTGATTAGTAAAGCCTCACTGTGTGAGGGGTGGATGTAGGTATCACTGGTGTGATTTCCGAACAACCTAAAAAATTCTGTGTGCAGTGGTTTGTTTTGCTTGTTTAAGCTAGATGTTTGCATAGGATTTTGATCTCTCACTAAGAGTTTAACTGCTTCACATATCAATCACACAAACAATCACATTTCAGATCAAGAGATTGTTTAATTGGATTGATCTCTGATTCAAGTAATTCTGATTTGGTTAAGTTTCCACAATTATCGTTCAGATCTATTCAACCCCCCCCTTCTAGATCTAATCAATCCTCAAATCCAATCCTACACCAATGGGTTACTTGCTGAGTCTTTTGTGAAGACTCATACTTGCTTTAACGTACAGGTGAGATAGGTGTCCCTATGCTTGAGGAGAACATTGTGAGGAGCGACTCCGAGCGAGAGGAGTAGCGGAGCTTGTGGAGGATTATTTGCTAGATTGTACTTTCTTTTACTCGTATGTGGACAATGTTATGTTATGGACTTGTATAATTATGGACATTGTTTATTTTTATTGCTACTATATAGACTGTGAAATGTGTGTAATGATGATGGAATAGAAATCTCTTTCAATTCTGCTGTACATCCTTTTGTTATTTATGTACATCTCTACCTACTGTGTTGTGTTGGGTACATGCCCCACTGTGACGACACACTTTATATCGATGTGGATTGGTATAATCGTATCGGTATATAAGAGGGTCATTACACATGGTGCTTGGCACTAGTGGGCATGTCCTGAGAGAGGTTGTTATCGTTACCTAGGACCCCTCATCCCCGCGTGCTGGTTGAGGGAGTTCTCCTGGCGACGGGCATGCTCGAGTTACGAACTCTGCTAGCTAAGGGGAAGCTAGTGGGGACAACGGCGTAGAGTCGTTTGCAGAGCTCTCTTGATTGGTATGGGATGCCAAGGTGGTTTGGTTGTTCTTCTAGTGCAGATCAGCTAGTCCTTCTCACTGCCTCACCCTATGTGGTTCCAGTACCATCTAGAGGGGCCAGGTGTGGGACCGTAGTCTGGCCAAACTATGGTAGTTGTGTGGTTACTTTTAGTTTCGCGTCTTACTCCGACGGGAGGTGGTAGAGTTGGGCTGGTGGTTGAGGGTAAGGAGCATGGCGCTCATGACCGTTTGACTAGTGGTAGTTATTCTGTGGGTAGTGCCTTTGTCCAGCCAGTTTCCCTTATCTATGTGTATAGTCTTGGGGTTAGTCCCCGTGCAGTGGTTACATGGGTTTCTGGTTGTAGACGCAAGATTTGGCCCATCTCCCGCAAGGCTCTTTTGGCCCATTAAGCCTCGTTTGACCGTTTGTTGACTTGCCTCGGATGCCATGTAGATGGTAGCATCGATTGTCGCCGACTACTGGTTGACGACATAGGCCGTGGACGTTAACCCATATTGGCGTCCACATCTTTGGACGTCTGCATGAGGTTGGCGGCAGGAGCGCTGGACGTCAACCGGGTTTACCTGGTCTGCGCAACTACCCTGAGAATCTAGCCCACTTGCGCCATTCTCTCGCCCATGCAGCGCATGGGGCCGTTCCCAACGGGCAAATGGGCCACCCTGGCACCCCTTTGACCCAGTAAAAATCCTATTTGGCCTCTTCCCATTGGTTGGAGCTTTTATACTTCGATTGCCAAGTGTACAAGTGTGTTTCTTCACACTTGATCATCCAAGGCTTCTGAGCTCGACCCCCACTGTCTATATAACACTCCCTTGATCCCTCTAAGCCAAGGGGGAGAGGCTGGACGTCCACATGCTGCTACTTTGAGAGAAGAGAGAGAATTTGCACCCAAGCTTCATCAACTTTTCCTCTTCTTCCTCTCACACTTCGGGACGTTCAGGGGCTTCTTCCCTAGCTAGAGGAGCCCTGTCAGAAGCTGGAACGCCAATGAACGAGGATCTACATCTCCCTCCCTCTCTCTTTCCTTACTCTCTCTTTAGTTATTTGCATGTCACACACACCTTCCCACTCACTTTAAGCACGTAGGTCACTTCCCTACACACCTAGAAAGGGGTTTCCCAACCAAAAACGGAGGGAAGAAGGGTGGTCATAGCACTTGGCCACCCCTCTTCTCAAGTCCGCAATCGGTACGGGACTCGCCTTTTGGGCTATCTCACTCTATTTCTGAGCATTTACCACTCTTTTCCTTATGCCAATAGAGTGTCTTTTTGTGGCAGAAACGACTCGTAGAAGACCGTGGAGCTCTTCTTCTTTGGCCGACCGAAGAAGGAGAAGTTGAAGCCCCGTCTCCATCCGCTGCGCGAGGCCACTGCACCGACGCGATTCGATCACTCCTTGGGCACAGGTAAGGCCCTGGCGTTCACGGACTCCCTCTCCTTTTGCTAGTTTGCTTTGTTTTCTCTCTAGTCAACCAAGTCAACCAGAGAGTCAACGAGGTCAACCAGTGACCCCATCATCGCCAACGAGAGGTCAGTGGCGTCCGCGAGCTCCTGGAAGATCCAGCAGTCGACCGGGGACGGGGCGGAAACGAGCGTCCACAGCTCTCTTCTGGCGATCACGGTGGGACCACTTCTTCCACTGTGGTCTCACTGCGGCCAGATAGACGGCAAGCGATCGTGCCGTTTACCCAGGTAAATGTCTATCTTTCCTGCCGTTTAGTTTCTGTTAGCGTCCATCTAGGTTGTCGTCTACTTGCTATTAGCGTCAGTCGATCATGTCGTTTACTTGTTTCTGATGAACTGTGCATCAACCTGTATGCCGTTTAGTTTCACAAAAGCATGTTTTTTACTGTTTTTTTATTGTTTTGCTTTCATTTTGTTTTCTGTCTGCCTACTGTTTGCCACTGACGGTCCTCAGTCACTGGGGGGTCACTCTTCTCACCTTTTCTAGCCTCCCCTCACATTCTAGGATCACCCTTCTTCGGTTTACAACCTTTTACTCGGGGATTCCCTCTCGAGTAAATCGGGTTGGTTCTGAAGAAAACTCTGTAAGTCCCTACATTTCGTGGATTCCCTCATGGTACGGGGCAGGAGGACCTTTTACCCTCCCAGTCTAGCTTGCCTATTTACCCTGGTCTGAGTCAGATTTGAGAGAACGGCCTTTACAAGTCAACATAACACATACCTTTGATCTTTAAAATTTTGGGGACATTGTTTGATAACATTGTTTGGTAGAAACCCATATTTCTTCTAAAACAGTGTAATCACTTCAACTTAAACCATTCTAAAATCAGTAGGTTGTGTGCTAATGAACGCTCGGTTAAACTCATTAAACATGGCTAATAATCTGACATTTGAATATGAAGATAATGTTCATGAGTTTGTCGGGATGGTTGACACCAACAACCAACCCGAAGAGTCAGTCCATTCCTCCTCTTCCTCTCAAGCTAATCTTGAGGGGAGCATGAGTTTGAGGGTCAATCCCACTTGTGCACAAGACACCCAAGAAGACCCTGAATTCTCCAAGCTCCTTTCCCGGTACTTGCCCGAGGACATCATTTCGATGCTCTCCAAGCATACTGTTCGGACAGCAGTCTCCTCTTCCTCTCCATCCCCTTCCCCTTTCCAAGCTTCCTCATCTAGGCCCATTCCTAGGCCTGCGACCCCTTCACAGGTTCCCTTCTCTCCTGTCCCCTTCTCCACTCCAATTCCCTCAACTCCTCTACCTACTCCTGTCCCAACTCCTTCCTTCTCCTATCCACCTCATGCTCAGCCCGCACCCCCCTCTCGATCTGAATCCGTCTCCCGTTCGGAGATGGAGGGGCTTATTAGGAAACTTTTGGTTGGATCCCTGTCCCTTTCAAAGCCTCATTCCCTCCAGAATTACTGCAAGCTTTCCAACCCCTATTTCCCTCTGGGTTTCAAGGCCCCGAAGTACCGCAAGTATGATGGGACCTCTGATCCCCAGTTCCATCTTGACGGATTCACCATGGATTCCCACTGATGGCTGTACGATCGGGTTCTTTTAGTTCACCTCTTCCAACAATCGTTAGAAGGGGAGGCTTTGAGGTGGTTCACCTCCCTACCCACATCGGACCTCGTTAACTTCGACATCGTCTCTGAGCGATTCATCTCCCACTTCTCGTATATGGCCACCCAAGTCCCTACACTTCCGATGAAGCCAGACGAAGACTTTGTCACGTTTGCCAATCGATGGAGATCCATGGCATCAAGGGTGGATATACCCATTCCGGAGTCCCAAGCTATAACCATGTTGGTTACCAACACCACCCCCGTGCTTCGCTCTGTCCTGATGCTGAGTGAGTTCCCCTCATTCGCACACCTTTACAACTGAGCCAGGGTGGTCCAAAACCAAATTAAGGACTCCTCTCTGCCACACTTTTTCGAAGGGAAGCCCAAGGAACGTAAGGCTCCCGCGGCAGCTACCACCGAGGGGGTGACCGTCAATGAGTCCGTCAACGCCTGCAGTCAGCTGTTGAGGCCTCCAAACAAGCCCTTCAATCCTCCATCCACTCCTTCCAACCCTCATCAGTTCCCGTCACAACCCTCCAAGAATTACTCTTTAGTTCCCCCTCCTGCTGGCTACACCCGGCCTGACCCTAAGAGGTCTCACTACCCTCCCCTGCCTGAGACCCTCAAGGACGTATTCTTCGCCCTCATGTCCTGCGATGCAATCCGACTCCCCCCACAAAGGGAGAACATCAATTCGAGGGTGGACACCTCCAAATACTGTCCATACCACAGGGCCCATGGTCATCAGCTCCGTAACTGCTTTACCTTCCATGACTGGGTGTATGACATGAACGATCAAGGAAGGATTAACTGGGAGGATGTCAAGGTAGCCATAGCGAAGTCTAGGTATACCAAGAAAGAGCTGGGTATTGTCCAAAACCCTCTCCCCAGCTACCAAAGCAACAATCCCTCCTCCTCTAGGACCCAGGAGAACGTCCACACCATGACGCATGCAGAACCCCGGGTCGTGAGAAGAGAACAAAAGTGGGGGGTAGAGGGCTTTGAAGAATGGTACCCATGTCCTTCCATAGAGTCTGAGGAACCTTCCACTACAGTAGATGCCATTTTAGAGGAGCGGCCTTTAGTCCTCATCCGACCAATCCGTCAAGAGGCCTACCCACCTACCTTCCCTGCCCGTGAGTCGTCGACCCTCGAGACTAGACCTCTCCAGTTAATCCTCCCTAGGTCTCAGGAAGATGTTCATGTCACGCTCAGGAACCGGATCGTTCCTCCACCCCCGCGGCCTTTGCAAGATGAGGAGGATAATGGACCTCCACCACCTGCCGGCACCGAATATGACATTCTCCAACACCTAGATAAGACACCCGTGAGGGTGTCTATTTTGGAATTGATTTGGAGGTCGCCGTCTCACCAGTCCACCCTCCTCCAATTTCTCCAGAAGATCATGGTCATTGATGACCTCCCTCCTAGTGGGGTCACCAATGCCATTCTCTCCCTTACCCAAGGACCCTCAATCTCTTTTTCGGACAAAGATCTTGCTGCCCCCGAGTGCCGTTCGCTTCCTCTCTGTCTCACCATCAACCTCAATGGGGTTTCGGTAGACTCCACTCTGATCGACACTGGGGAATCTATCAATGTATGTCCGATGAAGACCGTCAAGAAATTGGGTTTGGGGGAAGATAATCTGGTGAAAATCTGCTCCACCATCGCTGCCTATGACAACTCCAAAAGGGTTGCCAAAGGTAAGATTGCTCTTCAGCTTGAAATCAGGCCCGTTACTATGTCTTCTAAGTTTTTAGTCCTCGACGTCGATCCGGCCTACAAGGCCATTCTCGGTCGTCCCTGGCTAGAACAAACCTTAGGGGTCCCTTCCACCGCCCATCAGTGCTTCAAGTTTCCTTTCAATGGGCGGATTATCAAAATCAAGAGCATTCCTACCCTGGAAACTCTTAATTCCATCACCTCGGAGCAGATGCCGCATTTGTTCGTTCCAGACAAGGGGAAGAAACCAGTCATGTCAATCTTTGACTTCCCCTTGCCCTGTGATCTCAGCCAATCTCCTCAGTCAGCTAAAGAACCCCATGTCCCATGCCTAATGACTAGGATCGGCTATATACATAGCCGAGGGTTGGGTAAGAACCAGCAGGGTCCTGTCCACCACACCCAAGTCAAGAGGCCGCTAGATAGGGCTGGTCTAGGTTTTCACCCAGACCCCATTCATCCAGACCCATTTATTCCCTATCAACCTCTTACCCGGACCCTGAAGGAACATTTCGTTCAGAGGCCCCTCTAACCGGGAACTCGGGAACCCGTGATAGAGGAGTTGTCCGACTCAGAAAGCGTTGAAGAAGAGGACGCCCAATTAGGGGAAGTCTCCAAAGATTTTGGCCTTCTCTCACTCTTCGGTTCTCACTCTCCATCTCCACCATCTCCCTCTCCATCTCCTTCTCCCCAAGCTGAGGTGAGCCCGGTACTTGACTCTCCTCCCCCTTCTTCAACTTCTTCATTGTCCCTTCTTTCTCCACCCGTTCTTTCTCCATCCCTTGCATGGCCAGTCGAGGCTGCCTTAAGTCAGCAACTTATGGTTCTAGGCCTTGATTCAAAAAAAAAATGCCAATTTTGAAAATTGGAAATGCAAGGTCTACATCGAACACCCTTCCTCTTTGGAGTCTCTTCCGCTTGGCCAAGGGCCGATGCTCTCCAGCTTAGACTCCTTTCCTCGCCCCTCTAGGGGAACTTCCTCTGTACATAGTTTTGTACATAGCAGTCCTGTACATAGTGGTCTAGATTTTAGCTTAGAGTCGGGTCTAGGGTCTAGTCTAGAGTCGGGTTTAGGATTAGAAGAGTCTAGATCCTCTCAACCATGTGTGCCCAAAGAGAAGGGTAGGCAAGTTCCTGCCCATTATGTCATGGCTTTGGCTGAGAGGTGTGCCAAGTTAAGTCAAGTCCCAGAGTTTCTTGAGGAGCCTGCCCTTATTGAATCAGATTTTGAAGAAGGCGACTCTTTAGATGATGGTTTAGGAGTTTATCTACTAGATTTTGTTGAGAAAGGTGAGGTGGGAGATCCTGGGTCAGAAGAAGAGGACCCAGTGAGCTCCTATGTGGATGGCACAAAGAGGTTCGACGAGCCAACCATGGCTGCGGACGAGCCCACTAAAGAGGTCAACCTTGGCACTAAAGAATCCCCGAAGGTAGTTTTGATTAGTGCCAACTTAAGTGTTGAAGAAGAATAAGCTCTGGTAGCTATTCTCAAAGAATTCTCCGATGGTTTTGCTTCGTCCTACGAGGACATGCTAGGACTTGACACCTCTTTGGTCGAGCACCGGTTGGTCCTAAAAGCCGACGCCAAAGCCGTCAAACAAAAGCTGAGAAGGCTACATCCCAAGCTTGCACTCAAGATCAAAGAGGAGGTTGACAAGTTGCACAAAGCCAAATTCATTAGGGTTGTGCTATGTCCACAATGGGTAGCTAATATCGTCCCTATGATGAAGAAGGACGGTAAGGTTAGAATCTGTATAGATTTCCGTGACCTTAATCGTGCCTGCCCAAAGGATGATTTCCCTCTCCCACACATAGATGTCCTAGTGGACAACACTGCCGGCTTTGAGATGTTGTCTTTTATGGATGGTTTCTCTGGGTATAACCAGATCCACCTGGCAGAGGAAGACTAGGAGAAAACTTCTTTTACAACGCCCTGGGGGACTTGATGTTATGTCGTCATGCCCTTCGGATTGAAGAATGCGGGAGCAACCTATCAAAGGGCAATGATGGCAATTTTTCATGACATGATGCATGTGCACATGGAGGTCTATGTGGACGATGTCTTTGTTAAATCAAAAACTCGACATGACCATGCTGAGGTCCTCCGGGCAGTTCTCCAACGGTCTAGAGAACATAATCTTAAGATGAACCCCAAGAAATGTGTCTTTGGTGTCTCCTCGGGGAAGTTGCTTGGGTTCATAGTAAGCAAGCGGGGAATTGAAATTGTTCCTAACAAATCCAAAACAATAATCGACATGCCTCCTCCTAGGAATATTAGAGAAGTTAGAGGGCTAATTGGTAGACTTCAGTTCATTAGGAGATTTATCTCCCAGAATTCAATCTGTTGTAAGCCCTTCTACGAGATGCTTAGAGGAGAGTCTAAATTTGATTGGAATGATAAATGTCAAAAGGCCTTTGGTGAGTTGATGAGTTATCTGTTCAAACCCCCTGTTCTCGCTCCTCCGGTCCCAGGTCGGCCTTTACTGCTCTATGTGTCAACCACTGAAGATTCAACTGGAGCGGTTTTGGCCCAATATGACGACGAGAAGAAGGAGAGAGCAGTGTATTATTTATCCAAGTTGTTCAATGAAGCTGAGAAGAAGTACACCGCTATGGAAAGAACGTGTGCGGCTGTCGTCTGGGTTGCCCAGAAGTTAAAGCATTATTTCCTGGCTCATGAAGTGAAACTTCTGGCGCGTATGGACCCAATTCGGTACTTGCTCGAGAAGCCTGTCCCGACTGACCGGTTGATGAGGTGGCAGAGTTTCCTCAATCAATTTGATATCACCTATGTCAAGCAGAAGTCGATCAAGGGGCACGCTATTGCTGAACATTTAGCTCACCACCCCTTACCTTCGTGCTCACCCGTTGATGAAAGCTTTCCTGATGAAGAGTTAGGAGCCATTATCGATGGTGAACCTTCTTGGGTGCTTTACTTCGATGGGGCCCTCAATTCCAAAGGGTGTGGAATAGGGGCAGTCCTCCTCTCACCGGAAGGGGTAGTTATTCCACATGCCTACCATTTAACCTTCCGAGCCACGAACAATGTGGCCGAGTATGAGGCGCTTTTAGCTAGGCTGAAAATGGCTTTATTGCTTGGAGTCAAGGAGTTAAGGATAATTGGTGATTCGCAGTTGATACTCCGGCAATCTCTTAGCAAGTACCAAACCCGGGACCCCAAGTTGAAACCATACCAAGAGTTGGTAGGAAAGGTCGTCCGGCAGTTTAGGAAGCTCACTCTAGTTCACACTCCTAGGGCTCAGAATATCCTAGCAGATTCACTCTCTTCCCTAGCGTCTTCCATTCCCATTCCTTTGGGAAAATCTTCTGAAACCGTCTCTGTCCAGAGATTAAGAGTCCCCTCCCATGTCGATCCTTGGTTTTCTCAACTCACGCCTCCTTCTCCATCCCTTCGGGTCCACGCGCTCTCGAAAGAGCCTGAAATCGACCTCGAAGATGGCCATCCTTGGTATTTTGACATCAAGAACTTTCTCAAAGATGGATCCTTCCCCGATTAGGCCACCTCTGCTGATAGACGGGACATTCGCCGCATCTCGGAGCGTTACAAGATCATAGGTGGCATTCTATACAAGAAATCTCTCAGTAGGGTCTATCTCCGTTGCCTCGATGAATTCGAGTCTCAAGATGTTGTTGAAGCCGCTCACTCTAGTGAATGTGGTTGCCATGTTAATGGTAGAGCAATTGCCCAAAAGTTGCTAAGACACTATTATTGGCCTACCATGGAAGAAGACTATCGCCATTTTGTCCGTCACTGTGCTAAATGCCAATTGCACGGTGACAAAATTCATGCTCCTTCCTCTTCTCTTCACCCTCTCATCGCTCCATGGCCTTTCGCCATGTGGGCATTCGACGTGGTCGGTCCTCTCGCGGACAGAACCGGAGAAATCCATAAGAAGTCCTTCATCCTAACCGCCACGGAATAATTCACAAAGTGGGCTGAAGCAGAAGCATTCATTGAGGTCAAAGCTTCAACAGTGGTCAAATTCATCAAGCGCAACATCCTTGCAAGGTTTGACGTGCCTTGGGACATCATCACCGACAATGAACCTCAATTCACTTCACAGGAGCTTCGCGACATGTGTGGTAAATATGGCATTAAATTGCATCATTCATCCCCATATTATCCACAAGGTAATGGACAAGCGAAAGCTACTAATAAAACTCTCATCAAAATCATAAGGAAAACATGCAAATCTCACAACAATGCTGACTGGCCAGATCGCTTGGTTGAAGCTCTTTGGGCTTATCGCACCTCAGTCCGAACTCCTACGGGGCAAACCCCTTATGCTTTGACATACGGATCGGATGCGATACTCCCATATGAGATCTTCGTCCCTTCACTTAGAGTTCAATTGGATTCCGAACTTCCCCGATCAACGTCGGGAAGCCTTGTTGGCACAACTTGAACTCTTAGATGAAAGGCGAATGATAGCGGATGACCATGCTCAAGTCTACCGTCAGAGAATTGCATGCTTTTATGCTAAAAGAGTTCTTGAGAGAAAATTTGAAGTGGGTGAGATGGTCCTAAAGCGTAAAATCATAAAGGCACCAGGTCCTAGGAACAAATTGCAAGAAAATTGGGAAGGTCCGTTCGTTGTCAAGGAAGTATATCCAGAGAACGCTTATAGGTTGGTAGATGCCGAAGGAGTGGAGTTGTCGTATCCGTGGAACGCAGTCTACCTCAAGAGATTCTATCCTTAGTCAGTCAGTCTGTCAAGTCGGTTATTCATCACTTTTTAACGGTGTGGGTTTAAGTCCCTACTTTTCCACTTGGTCATTAGTGGGGTAGGGTTTATTCGTACCACGCAATGTTAAGATGTTGCCCTCTAGTTGGAAAATCACAAGTACACTCGGATAGCCTAATCCGATCAATAGGTTTCCCCTATTCTTCTCTCACTCGGTCGCGTCTGGAAGCGGAGCAAACTACGAGTAGGGGACCATCTACTCCCATCTAAAAGACAAGGTTACCATAAACAGGGGCAATCAAGAAAAGCAATGGGCAGAATCAAATCAAGCCTAAAGGGGAAAATAAAAGCCAAAAAGGTCAAAAAAAAGGGTAGCAAAAAGTACATACCCCGGAAAAGGCTGACCAAATTAAGGAGGTAGGAAAAAGTACGTGCCTCCACCCCTGAAATCAAATAAGAAGAAAAATTCCCCTGGAAATAATTGTTGACCAAGTCTTTAGTATGAGGTGTTGGTTTGGAAACAGAAAGTAGTCTGAACTAAATCCTTGCATGACTTCCTACTCATTTCTTCCAAATTCCTCCCTCCAGGGGAAAATTTGACTGCATAAGACCTTCCGTGGTGGAAAATATCAAGAAGGCTAGGGGCAAAAATCAACATCAAGAAATTCATGCATGATCCTCCATATTCATGACCTCCGTGGTTAAGGAGATCACACAGACCCAATGCTTTGACATGTGATGAATATGTATTTTAGAGTAAAATAAAAAGAGGAAAATGATGAAGAAAAAAAGAAGAAGAGAGTTTCTCGATGTGTATATTTTCACCATATATATATTTTTACTCTTATTTTCAAAAGAGAATAAAAAAAAATCAAGAAAACAAGAAAACAACAAAAAAATGCATGTGCATATTTTCCTTCGATTATTTTTATTATTATGTTCCTATCTTTGATTAGACATTAGCCCCCTGACCAGATCTCAAGAAAGGTACATCGCTTAGGCAAGGGGCTAAAGACAGATCTACACTAACTTTTTTTCCTCTAAGTGTTGTGGATGCAGGAACCAAAGAACACAAGCAAACCATTCAAGTGCACAAATGACAAAAGTCCACAAAATTCCTCTATAATGATCAAGTTCTGTACAAATCATAATAGGGGCATACCCCTGGTGGTACAAAGTATCACTCCTCTTTCCTCTCTCCCTCGCTAGGCCTCTGCCTACGCGAGCTACTCACCTCCTCCTCCTCTCTCTCCCGACGCCGGTCTGGGAGAGGAGGCCTCGACGCTGTCGATGCCTCAGGTCACGGTAGTCCTCCTCACACCATGGAGGGGTCCCCTAGGGACACGATGTCATCTAGGGAGGCGAAGGTAGATCCCGTCCTCCCCGGTGCCTCCTGCTGAGCCGCCCGCTGCTGCTCTCGGCACTTCTTCAGCACCCGATCCTTCAGGATCTCGTAGTTCTTCGCGATCTCCGCCCGAGCTCGGTCGGCCTCTCTCTCTCTCTCCCTCGCCCCTCTCTCCCGCTCCCGCGACTCGAGCAGGCGGCCCTCCACTCTCGACAACTCCAGCCGTAGACTCTCCATCTGTGTCTGGAGGGTCGCCGCTCCTCCTCTCTGCCGCTGCATATCAAGGGGCAAACAAGTCAGAACATTCACATCACATACAGAAGAGTATGAGTTCAATGTCTTAGGTGCCCTGGAACTTCACTCAGAATTCCTAGGTTCATGCCTGTGGATCGTCCGGTCGAAGAGGAGGCCATCTCGCTGCTTTTCTTCGTCTCCCAGCTCTCTGGCTCGCGGCAGGAGCAGGGAGAGACAGAGGTGGAAGATAAGAGAGTCCTTATGGACTCCCATCACCTATATTTTTGGCTTGATCTATTGGCCAGTAGGTGTCCAGATATGTTGACGTCAGGGGCGGGTGAGCGGCAACCTTTGTTGACGTTGACAAGGTACTGGCGGCCATCGATGTGGACGTTTATTGCCCGGTAGTTTTTTTTTAAGTCTTATTTTTCATATGGCCATTATCGTTAATCTTGTGCTTCAAGTTGTTTTGCAGAGATTTTAAGCACGAGCCACACATCAGATTCAGAACACTCATGCGACCTTGAGTGTTACAGGTATGTCTAACATAGGACCCCACCAGAGGCGAATAACTTGGCGACCGTGAACCCTGAGTTCCCCTTTACCAAAAACTGTGAAGGGTTTGCGATCTCTCAGTTATTTGTTGGCCTTTAGAATTTTCCTCTAGTGCTAACTTGCATTTTAGATAGGCAACCCACACCAGCATGCATTTGGGTCTTCAATGCTAACATTCTCTTACTAACACTAAAAAAAAAATGGTGATTTTCCTCGATCATCTGATTGCTCCATGGCTCCCCCAGCTTAGGTAGCCTACCGGGTCCGCCCTTCGTGATTATCCAACCTGATATCGGGTTTTGTTGCCCATGATCCAAGTTGCCCCACCGTGACTTTCACAAATAGTCAAGCAGCCTTACTGAGTTCATTTGAGCCTTTGCCAGTCGCGAGCTTAATTTCGGACTTCAGGCTTTCCGAACATTGATTCCAGTTAGAATCTTTTGATAATCCTTTGAGAGATCAACCAACTCCTTGTCTCCACGACCTCCTAAATTTGGGATTGACGTCCTGATTAGGCCAGCGAGCCCATGAGCTCCGGTTATGAGACCCTCCTGATTCAACCGTCATATTACAACTCCTTTGACTCAGACACACCAGAAACTAGTCAAAGTCCGACATGACCACGCCAGGGACCCTACCGTTGGGTTGCAGTCGTAGTTACACGGGTAGATCACTCTTCCCCTTTATCACATTTGTCTCTCAGACGATCCGTCACTTGCTTCAAGCCTAACTCATTCGTTTGGCTCGCTAGAATTCCTATCCTCGGAGATGGCCCTCCATTAAATCTCCGCGTCCATTGTTTACCGAGACACCAACCTTTCAGTACGCTCTGCTCCCTTGCAAGACCGGATGTCTCGGAGGGGCATTTTTAGATGCGAGATTTGGCCCATCTCCCGCAAGGCTCTTTTGGCCCATTAAGCCTCGCTTGACCGTTTGTTGACTTGCCTCGGATGCCATGTAGACGGCAGCATCGATTGCCGCCGACTACTAGTTGACGGCATAGGCCCTGGACGTTAGCCCATATTGGCATCCACATCTCTGGACGTCTGCATGAGGTTGGCGGCAGGAGCGCTGGACGTCAACCGGGTTTACCTGGTCTGCACAACTACCCCGAGAATCTAGCCCACTTGCGCCATTCTCTCACCCATGCAGCGCATGGGGCCGTTCCTAACGGGCAAATGGGCCACCTTGGCACCCCTTTGACCCAGTAAAAATCCTATTAAGCCTTTCCCCATTGGTTGGAGGTTTTATACTTGGATTGCCAAGTGTACATGTGTGTTTCTTCACACTTGAGCATCCAAGGCTGCTGAGCTCGACCCCCACTGTCTATATAACACTCCCTTGAGCCCTCTAAGCCAGGGGGGAGAGGCTGGACGTCCACATGCTGCTACTTTGAGAGAAGAGAGAGAATTTGCACCCAAGCTTCATCAACTGTTCCTCTTCTTCCTCTCACACTTTGGGACGTTCAGGGGGCTTCTTCCCGAGCTAGAGGAGCCCTGTCAGGAGCTGGAACGCCAACAAACGAGGATCTACACCTCCCTCCCTCTCTGTTTCCTTACTCTCTTTAGTTATTTGCATGTCACACACACCTTCCCACTCACTCTAAGCACATAGGTCACTTCCCTACACACCTAGAAAGGGGTTTCCCAACCAAAAACGGAGGGAAGAAGGGTGGTCATAGCACTTGGCCACCCCTCTTCTCAAGTCTAGAACCGGTACGGGACTCTTCTTTTGGGCTGTCTCACTCTGTTTCTGAGCATTTACCATGCTTTCCTTAGGCTAATAGAGTGTCTTTTTGTGGCAGGAATGACTCGTAGAAGACCGCGGAGCTCTTCTTCTTTGGTCGACCGATGAAGGAGAAGTTGAAGGCCCGTCTCCATCCGCTGCGCGAGGCCACTGCACCGACGCGATTCCATCACTCCTTGGGCACAGGTAAGGCCCTGGCAATCACAGACTCCCTCTCCTTTTGATAGTTTGCTTTGTTTTCTCTCTAGTCAACCAAGTCAACCAGAGAGTCAACGAGGTCAACCGGTGACCCCATCATCGCCAACGAGAGGTCAGTGGCGTCTGTGAGCTCCCGGAAGATCCAGCGGTCGGCCGGGGACGGGGCGGAAATGAGCATCCACACCGGTGTCGACATGTTTAGATCGATGGCCGTGTAGTTTACTTTTCGTTTTTGCACTTACTCTATTAGTAGAATATATTATCTTACTTTCTATTAAATATACATATCTATTATGCTAGTTAGAACCACTGGGAGATTGGTAGTCCCTACTGGGCTTCTTTGTGCAGCTCATTTCCTCCTTTTTAGGTGAGACTTTGCAGCAATACCTTCAGTGACGGGTTGAGGAGATAAGTTTGTAGTAGAAGGTATCTTCCGCGAGCAGTTTTCCCTTATACTTCTTGGTTCTTTACCCTCGGGATATGCCCCTAAGAAATATGGTATTCCCTTCTTTTAGTACTTGTACTTTGTTACTTGGAACTTTACTAGACTCGTACATGTAGTGGCACTTTACTTCACTTGGTAGTACATTTTTAGTGCTCGTTATTGTTGTTTACTTCTCTTACATATCTTGTTAGACTAGTCCGTTAGCCCTTCTTGGTCTTCGGGCCCGTGGGTGGTGGTTCCGGCTATAAGACCCGAATCCCTTGGTTGGCCCTATCCTCAGGGTCGTGACGGACTTGCTAGTCGCGATAGTGTCACGACAACAGTGTCGGTCGCAACATGCTTCTTGTCGCCCCACCCTTGGGCGTCGCATTCTTGATGCACCATCGGGAGGTGTCGCGTTCTGGTCATGCTGTATGGAGGCAATGCGACTTTGGTTTCTGACCGTTCTGACACCGTCCTGTCTTATCAGAACGGTCTCATCATGTCGAGTGTGAATGCATGTACGACTGTTGACGCGACCAGGTCAGCCGTCGCGTTATGGGTTGCCTGGTCTTTGAGGTTTGACCCGCTTTTGGGGTCGCATCTGGGTTGGCAGACACGACATGGTGTTGCGACCGTCCTGGCCATCGCTGCAACGTTTATGTTGCGACGGGCCGACCCATCGCATTTCGGGGCTGTCAGTTCAAAATTGAGCAAACGCCCCATTTCCCCCTCTCCTTCCTCTTTCTTATTTTCTTCTTCTTCTTCCATTTTCTACCTCATCCAAATCTCTTGTGCTTCTCCAGTGATCTTTGGGTGTTCTTGGCGTGGAGGTGACGCCCTCTTCGTGTAGGCAGCGTCCGTGTGGTGTTTGGAACAAGGAGGTGGCAGCTATTCCTACGAGAAGGCCCCAACGGTTTGGCTCTACTCTTTGAGGTAGGGACTCCACTTCTTCTTATAGTTCTACCATTCTCCCCTCTCCTTGAGGTTCTTGTGCTTTCCTTGGTGTTTGGGGTTTGGGGGTGAGAAATCCATGCTCCATCATTGAGAGGTTTTCCTTGAGTGTAGAACTCCTTATTTAATGCATGATTCGTGGGGTTTAAGGGTGGTCTGTCTATTTACATGCTTTCCTAGAGTCTCCCATGCTCCCCTCCCCCGAATGGATGCATTTTGGCTATTTTTGGGGTGATCCTTGGGAGGACTGTCCTGGGACCCCCCTCTGTCTGGTGTCGCTACGGGTCTACGGGTCGCGATGATGTCGAGACGCATGCACCGATCGGGGCAAGCTTTGTGCTATCGCGACGGGCAAGGGCGTCGTGATAGCATCGCGACAACATAGGGCGTTTCTACATGGTCGCATTGGGTTTGGGCTTCACGACAATGTCACAACGGCCTTGGGCATCGCGATAAGGGAAGGCACAGGTGAGTTTCATGCGGAGTCTGTTTCTTGTTGAGTCTTTGCCTACTCTTGGTTTCTTCTGTACCCGTGGCACCAGTGCTAGTTCCTAGTACGGTCCTACACTAGTCGTTCGCTCGGTGCTCGGCACCTGAGGGCTTGTCCCATGAGAGGTTGTTACCGTTTACCTGGGACCCCCATCCCCATGTGCCTATTGAGGGAGTGCTCTAGGTGATGTGCGTGCTCAGGTTGCGGACTCTGGAGTGGAGGGGAAAACGGTGGCAGGACAGCGGTGTCGAGTCATATACAGAGCTCTCGTAGTTGGTCTGGGATGCTAAGGTCGTTCAGAGTTCTTCCCAGCGCAGGCCAGCTAGTCCTTTTCTCACTGCCTTGCTCTTTGTGGCCCCAGAACCACCTAGAGAGGCCACACGTGGGAACGTAGTCCGGCCAGACTACAGTAGTTACTGTGTGGTTACTTTGTGTTCCTCGACTCCACTCGGACGAGATGTGAAGGCCAGGACTACGATCGAGGATAAGACGTGTAACACACCGAAAATTTAATTAATTTAAAATAATAAATGAATAAAATCCTTCAATTAAAAATAAAATAAATCATGGTTAGATCCCCAATAAGTGGAATCAACTATTTAAATGTTGTTTGGGCCAAACAACCCTTCTTAGACCAAAGAACAAAACTAAAAGGCATTAAATCCCCAAACTTCATAGGTTTAATTGGGCTTGAATTGGAAAGGTTAATTAGCGTTAAACATATGGTTAATGGACCCCTAAAACTAACCTAAATTCGTGACTAATTCACCTAGATTGGAAGGGCAATCATCAATTCTTGGAAGGGGCCAAGCTAGAACCGCAACCCAACTTTTCTAGTCATATTAGACTTGAATTAACCCTAAATCTATAAATAATCGTCATAAATCTCTTGGGGAAGGGTTACCATCGTGTTGGGGTCGTGAGGGATCCAGCTAGGGCACTAGAGGAGGAGGAGAATGACCATAAACCAGGCTTCTTCTCCAATGATTGTGTTGCTTTAACCTCGAGAAAGACTTATCTTAGAACCAACCAAAGGTAGGTGTTCTCAAGCTTACACTAAACATAGCACATACCACATGAAAGAGCATCGAGTCTAGTTTCATATGCATCTATTTTGCCTAATTTTTATGAAGCATGCTAGTCATATTAAGCGTTTTCCATAAATCATGCATGATTAGGGCTTTCAGTGTTCATGTCATGTTTTACGCATCCCAAGACCAATTTGAGTCACCAAAAGTACAGTTCTCTTCTACTAATCATCCTCTACAATTTTCATGTTCATAGTTTTGTCTAAAAAGCCATAGATCTCAAGTTATAAGTGTTGCATGCATGATTGCACCATTTTTCCTATTTTCGGGTTGAAACCCTAAACCGCGACCACTCCAGACGTCGCGATTTAGAGACTGGTATCGCGACAGGTATACCGGTAACATTTACCTTAAATATGACCGCTTAGACCATCGCATTTTACATTTGTTCTGATAGGATCTGACAGCATAAAACTGTGTGCCACATAGGTTTTAGTGTATGTCTGAATCGCGACCGTATAGTACGTCGTGATTTTATCTATTTTCCTACCTCGGTTTTCATGCATGGCTTTTGTATTTCAAAGATACATGAATGTGTCGTCATGATACGTCGCAATTCAGAGTTGCCTATCAATTACCATTGAACGCGTCCATCATGGCCGTCGTGTTTCTGTACCAAATGTCATGAAGGCGTCGACCTGTTCCACCGCGTTTCTGTTCAGTAATCGTTCCCCCATCAACTCCTTTTTAAAAGGCATCAGTCTGTTCCGTAGCGATTTAAACGCGACAGGTAACCTCATTGTGATTTAGAAATTTCACACAGAGTCGTGTTTTGACTGTGTACGATTTTTTAAAGTGCAATGAATGAACTCGTCGTGTATTTGAGAGCCTACCCAAGACCTGGTTATTAAGTTTTAAGTGTATGTCTTGCATGCTACGTGTTATAGATGCATTGTTCAATATCTCTAGTGGCTTAAAATGTGTTAACCCTTGAAAAAGTCATAATAAACTGAAAGCTTATTCTAATAGTTCTAAAATGCTTAATCTAGTCCATTTTGAGATTGATGTGCCCATCTTGATGATCTAGTTTATAATAGTGAATGAATATCATGTTAAAGTACTACAAATGATGTTGATATAATTGCAAGTTCTATACTAGGTCATCGTGTTGCTTTTTGTTGTGTTAAAATGGTGGATTCTGATATTGAGATACGTTCTACACTACAATCTTGCACAAATAGGCAACCCTTTTTTGGGGAATTGGAAACTCTCTGTTGGTCACTTCGTATCGATAGACTAGTGACCTTCAAGACCTGGTTATTAAGTTTTAAGTGTATGTCTTGCATGCTATGTGTTATAGATGCATTGTTCAGTCTGTCTAGTGGCTTAAAACGTGTTAACCCTTGAAAAAGTCATAATAAACTGAAAGCTTATTCTAATAGTTCTAAAATGCTTAATCTAGTCCATTTTGAGATTGATGTGCCCATCTTGATGATCTAGTTTATAATAGTGAATGAATATCATGTTAAAATACTACAAATGATGTTGATATAATTGCAAGTTCTATACTAGGTCATCGTGTTACTTGCTTTTTGTTGTGTTAAACCGGTGAATTCTGATATTGAGACACGGTCTACACTACAATCTTGCACAAATAGGCAGCCCTTTTTTGGGGAATTGGAAACTCTTCGTTGGTCATTCCGTATCGATAGACTAGTGACCTTTTCTCTAAGACTTTCGTAAATCTCCGTACTCTGTGGATTCCCTCGTAGAGACCGAGTTGGTTGTACCATTGAAGTTCCCAGAAGATAGAAAGCACTTCCGTTCTCATCTACTTCTCGTGAGAGTGATTTTATTACATGGAAACCTAGCCATTAAATGTAAAGATTGAACTAATGAAATTAAGTCGTTATACTATCAAAATTTACTATGGATTATGTCCACTTGGCTTATTACTCTTGTAATCATTGACATGATCTTTAGTACACAACTGTCCATTGCTTGGAAATCGTATTGGCCATAAATGAAATGAAATTACCAGAAATTATTGGATTTTCGGTTTATGACAGATGCCTGTGCATATAAAGGCCCGGTCTGGTTCTGGGAGGAGCACCCGAAATACTTATAATCGCGAGAGTATAAGATCCATTGAGGTGTCTGGTAATCACCTAATTGAATGCAAGATTGATCTGGGTAATTTTCACATTGTTATTGAATGATTGATTGATAGATTGAATTGTTATAAGTGAAATGGCCAAATCTATTGTACATGTCATCGTTATTGAATCCAATATGTCATTGTCCACTGAAATTCTATGGAATTCAACTTGTCTTACTCATTGTACATGCTATAGATTATTGAATCTCTTCTATTTGGCAATTAATCGTACTGTCATCTATTCCAATGGAAATCGTTCCTTCTCATATGGTAAATGCCATCGGATTATGTTTACTGAATCATTTTCGTATATGTTATTCCTTTGGAAGTTGTTCCATATCGTTATCATGATCGTCCTACCATGATTATTGCATGTTAGTATCCTGCATGTTAAATTGTTAATTCACGTAAGGTATGCCCATACCATGAGATGTAAATCCTATTGGGCGTTAGTGTGCTCACACCTGCTTTCATAACATTTTAGGTGACAACTATGAGCGCATAGAGCATGATGGGGCTGGGGAAGAGTGAAGAGCTTCTCGGAGTGTACCCATCAATGTAACTCATCAGCCATTATGTTTAGAGTCTATAGAGTCTATAATAGTTAGTTTATTTCTGCATGAGACGTATGTAATTAGAATTGACAATAATGGGCTCTGTTATTGGCTCTGATTATGAGGATATAAGTTAGATTTGATGGAAATGAAATAAAGGATTATTGGACCGGCATTAGAATTGTCTCAAGTTTTTTGTTATACTTAGTTGTTGCTCTGAATTACTTGACTGTGATA
Organism: Colocasia esculenta; assembly: GCA_014218235.1. NCBI lineage: Eukaryota > Viridiplantae > Streptophyta > Magnoliopsida > Alismatales > Araceae > Colocasia > Colocasia esculenta. The sequence goes on from CM024766.1 coordinate 75,113,091, forward strand.
CTTGTACTTGTATCGCTCACGCTCTCGATATTTAGTTCCATAGCTAAATTTCAGAGCATGATAAGATGTCAATTGACGCGCCTGATCAGTTGACTAGTGGTAGTTGTTGTATCTAGTGTCATTTGTCCAAGAAGAGTCCCATCTGACTGTGTTCATAGCCATGTGGTGGTCACGACGTGCAAGTCGTATGGTGTTTCTGACCAAGTTACGGTTCCTGTACCGTTGCTAGTTAGTTAACATTCCTTCTGTACTTTCCTGCGCTAGAGTAGAATATATAACTGATGTTATTTACTTTAATTATATTTGTTTATCCTACCTGCTATAGCCAGTAGGTGATTGGTAGTCCCTACTAAGCTTCTGTTGTAAAGCTCATCCCTCCTTTTCTAGGTGAGACTTCTCAGCAGCGGCTAGGTACGGGTTAGGCGGAGAAGACGTGTAAGGCGATGCATCTTTTTAGACCCTTAATGGGCCTTTCTGGAGTAGCACCCCTAACTCGTTTGACGAGGAAGGGAGTACCTTTTGAGTGGTCGAAGCAGTGTGAGCAGAGCTTCATGGAGTTGAAGTGAGTGCTTATGTCAGCACCAGTCCTGGAATTACCATCAGGTTCAAAGGGTTTTGAGGTCTGCACAGATGCTTCTGGTGTTAGTATAGGAGCAGTTCTGATGCAGCATGGTAGAGTGGTGGCTTATGCATCACGTCAGTTGAAGCCCCATAAGGAGAGTTACCCAACCCATGACGTAGAGCTGTAAGCAGTGGTCTTTGCTTTGAGGATCTGGCGTCACTACTTGTATGGAGTGAGGTTTATGGTTCACGCCGACCATCAGAGCCTGCAGTATGTCTTTTTACATAGGGATTTGAATATGAGGTAGTGACGCTGGATGGAATACCTAAAGGACTATGATTTTAGCATTGAGTATCAGCCTAGGAAGGCTAATGTAGTAGCAGATGCACTGAGCAGGATGGCACAGATCAGCCATCTCATGTTGAGAGAGTGGCAGTTGTGGCAGTCTGCAACAGAGGGATCCTTCAGAGTTTCCTCCGGGTGACAGCAGTGCATGCTGGGGAGTCTGTCGTTGCTCCAACCATAGTCAGGTAGGTTGTTGAGGCTGAGTAGGTAGATCCTAAGTTGCATAGAGTCTTACTGCATCTGGAGGTTGGGCTACGTGATGATGGTACTGTCAAGTTTTGAGACAGACTCTATGTACCAGCTGAAGAGTTTTTCAGAAGAGCAATGTTTCAAGAGGCACATGGGTCTCGATACTCGATTCATCTAGGGTCAACCAAGATGTACCACAAGCTGAGATGGCAGTTTTGGTGGCCCGGGATGAAGAGAGACATAGCGGCCTTTGTAGCCAGGTGTTTGGTCTGTCAGTAGGTGAAGGCCGAGCACTAGCTCCCTAGAGGGCTTGTCTGGCTGCTAGAGATACCCATGTGAAGCTGGGACCAAGTGACGACAAATTTTGTGAGTGGACTATCGAGGACAGCAGGAGATTATGACAGTAATTGGGTGCTTATGGACAGACTGACGAAGACTGCCAGATTGTTGCCCATTAGAGCTGGATGGGGTGTGAGCAGGTTGGCCAGACTGTACGTGGAGCGGATTTTTCTTTTGCATAGGGTGTCGATCTTTATTGTGTCGGATAGAGATCCTCGCTTCACTTCTGGGTTCTAGCGTAGTTTTTAGAGAGCTTTGGGGGAGCTGACATTTAGCTCTACCTACCACCCACAGTTAGATGGACAGTCAGAGCGGACTATCCAGACCTTGGAGGACATGCTGTGAGCTTGTTGTTTGGAGTGGCAGGGATCGGGGGCAGCTCACTTTCCGTTGGTCGAGTTTGAATATAATAACAGTTATCGTTCCAGCATCGGCATGGCACCCTATGAGGCTCTGTATGGATGACCGTGTCGTACTCATCTTGACTCGTTTGAGGTTGGTGAGTGGGTTGTCACCAGGCCAGTGCTAGTTCATCAGTCAGTAGAGGTGGTATATGTAACGTGGCGTGCTTTTCGGATCCATGCGGATCAAGTGTGTTGTGGATGTGGCGGCCGTTGTGAGGCCAGTGTGAGTTGGTTGTGTGGAATGTGTGGTTTGGATGTGTGGTTTGTTCAGGTGAGGTGCAGGTTTGGTCCTGAAATGGAATAGGACCTGCTGCAGTTGAGTTGGAGTTGGCGGCCAGGTGTGGTCGTTGACTTGTTGGCATCCAGGTAAGTGGCCGTTGACTGCATGAATTTAACAGCAATCTTGATGGACGTCTAGCCTTGGCGGTCTGATTGGCGACACTAAGGTTGACGCCAATCTGTATGACCTGCAGAATATAGTCTACCCGAGAGCAGTCTCCTCAGCCCAATCCCCCTCTCCCTTGTCTGGATTTCATGCCTTTTGCTTTCCCAATGCTTCCAATTGTTGTAAAATAATAATTAAAGAAACGTGGAACGTGTGGCGGTGACGAATCGCGCGAGGAAACGCCGGTGCGAGGCGTGATTCCCGTGGGAGCTCGTGGAGGGTTCGGCGTTGATTGGGAGATTTCAGGAGGTTTAAGCGTGTGCTAAGGTAGGGAATGACCCTTGTAATTTCTATAGGTTGTAATAATATAGTTAGAAAACATGAATCTGCATGAAAAAGGCAATTTTGGGTAGCGGTATCCATGCGGGGTATATGGGTGGTTTGAGTAATTTAGCGAACGAATCATGCTGTTTTGAGTTGTTTGGGATTCATGCATATCAGAGGAAGTGTTTCCTCATATTTTCTCGATGATTATGGGATCAAGTATGCCTATACAATCAGTTAGGGTTTCTGCAGGAACTGGAGTCGAGGAGCTTGGCGTCAACATCGTTGGATGCCATGTCCTTCAGCTGGGAACTAGACGGCCAGATACCTTGCCGTTTACATCCCATCGACGGCAGTCGATGTTGCCGTCAGCATGCTTTTGCTTTAAATATTGATATAATGAATATCTGTTGGTATTAAGTGGTGCAACGATAATCGTGGTGCACCCAGTGCCCGTGTTTTCTGGGACCAGTGTACTGAGTACGCCGTTGGTTGGTTCTTTATGTGTTTAAGTGGTGTTCACGTGTGGTGAACTACCAATGCACGAGGTTTGTGCGAGACTTTACATGGTTTGTGTGTGACGTGCACATGGTTTTGTGTACGTGGCAAGTAGTACGACGCCTACCGTGGTTACCTCTCTAGTTGGGTGCCCCAGGTTCTTTGTGAGCCAGGCTGTTAGCTCGGGGCTTTGTCCTGGTACTTGTGTTGTACCGTCGAGGTCTGTGTCGTCTGACCTGGACACCCTCACTCCTCTGTTTGGGTTGTACGTCCGGCTGAGGGAAAGACGACAGTGGGACAGTGACACTTGTGTTTGTCTTTAGTCACTTGTAGCGCGCTCGTAGTTGGGGGTACGGACACCAGTAGTCGACACTGGTCCCCAGCTAGTCCTTTTCCAGTGCCTCACTCTAGCGAGCCCGGGCTAAGGTCTCTGGAGGTGCCAGGCATGGGCCTGTGACCGTGTGGTCCGCAGGTGGTGGTGTTTAGTTTGTCTCCACAGTTGCTTGACCTTTTCACGTGTAGCGGCAGCTGGACCTTTCGTCCGTGGCTGTGAGACTGAGAGGTAGACTTGTGTTAGCTTGTCCGAGTCAGTTTCTGGTGTCGTGAACCAGTTCACGTGGCTCGTGTTTGGCTGTCTCTACTTTAGCGTGTACACCTGTACTGGTTTTCCATTTAATTATTATAGATGTTTACATAGTCGGCAGATGGTAAGTACTTTTACAGCTTTCATATCCTGCTTAGCTGTTCTATAAATTGTTGGTACTGTTTACTACCTTTGTACCTGTGCTTTTGGTTTGCTCGGTTTTGGGGGAGTTCCCTACTGCGCCAATGACTAGCGAGGCTCACCCCTACCCCCACAGGTGAGAGCGAGGAGGACGTTTCATGACTGTCGTCCAGTTCAGAGCCGTGCCGTAGCGGTGCAGGGTCGGTACCTCCAGCTGTGTAGCAGCAGCTCCAGCAGTGTAGTGTAGTAAGTTGTTTATTTTCTTCAATTGTACCTCGGGGTATGCCCCATGCTCTTGTACTTCTTTTCAGTTTTGTGGAAATATGGCTATGTAACTTGTGAAATATATATTAAATGTGGTGTGTTCCTTTGTGTTTACACCGACTGTGATTTGGTATCCCTTGCGAGGCTTCGGCCCGTTCGCGGGAGGCGGACTCGGATCAAGTACGTTATTGGTTTAACAGGCTAGGCCGAGGTGTTCCGTCACAGTTGGTATCAGAGCAAGGTCCATGTTAATAAAAGGGAAGTAGAAGGATACATAGCCTTAGTTCGGTCTTTGTACACTGCTGGTAGGGACCCTGGTTTTTGATAATTTGTTGTTTGATTTTTATTTGGTGTTTTGTTTATGTAGAAATTTTTGGAATGGGTGATAGAAGAGATTGGGGTGGTGGAGGAGATGATCCAGAGGAAAGTACCCAGCGTATGATAGAAAGAATTTGGGAGAGCCTCACGGATATTCGGGCGAGGATGGATCAGCAGGCACCGGTACCACCGGTTGCAGTGCCACCTGGGGATGGAGAGACTGTACCTATAGCTCCAGTCCCGCCAAGAGTAGTGGTGCCTTTTGCAGCACCTGTGCCACCACCACCACCAGTGCTGATAGCAGAAGAACCAGTGATGCAGGTTGAAAAGTTTCTAAGATTGCAGCCACCTACTTATTCAGGAGGGCCGAATCCAGATACAGCAGAGCATTGAGTTCATGAGATTGAAAGAGTTTTTGCAACTATGAGATGTCCAGCAGCAGATAGAGTTGTGTTAGCTACTTATCAGTTGAGAGGTTTTGCATTAGAATGGTGGCGACTGAAGATGCAGGCCACCTTTGCAGGCAGGTCAGAGGAGGCCATCACTTGGTCGGAATTTCTCGATGTATTTAATGATACATTCTTTCCGATTCAAGTGCAGCAAGTGAAAAGAGAGCAGTTTCGGATGCTCCAACAAGGTAACTCTTCAGTTTTAGAGTACCAGATGAGATTTATGGCACTTAGCCGTTATGCACCTTATGTAGTTTCATATAATAATATGATGGTTGAGTACTTCATTAGAGGTTTTAGAGTGGAGTTGCAGGATGCGATAGTACCTCTGATGTGCAAGACAGTGGAAGAAGTAGCCCAGAGAGCAGCTACATTGGAGAGGTCTATTCGGACTCGTCAGGTGGACGAGTTAGGTTCAGGTAGTTTTCGGCTACCGCAGCAGTCAGTAGGTGCAAGCAAGGGTAAGGCACCAGCAGGACCTTCTTCATCAGGCTTTGGTAAATGGGGTCAAAAATTAAAGCAAGCATTTAAAGGCAAAGGAAGAGGATGGGGAGGTCGTCAGCAGTTTCAGCAAGGCCGAGCTAGGCCTAAGGTGGAGGAGTCACAGCAGAGTACTGCCAGGCAGCCTATTACTCCACCAGGGTATCAGTACTATAATTGTAATTAGCCGGGGCATTTGATCCGCAATTGTCCCTATCCGAGAGAATATGGGTATGGAAGAGGTGTGCAGCAGCAGCAGCAGCCTCAGCAGTTTCAGCAGCCACAGGCAGGTCGTGGCAGAGGAGTACCGCAGCGGTGAGGAAGAGGCCAGGTTATGGCTATCACCCGAGCCCAAGTGGAGGCATCGAATATGATAGAAGGTACTCTACCTCTTTATAATTACTCAGCAAGAGTCTTATTTGATTCGGGTGCCTCTCATTCTTTCATTTCCGAAGAATTTCTGGATTGTATAGTTCATCCTTTAGAGGAGAAGTCTTGTGAGTTAGTAGTGGAGGTTCCTTCGGGTGAGTTCCTACTCACTTCAAGCTATATAGATGAAGCTCCTGTTATGATTGAAGGGAATCAGATCCCGGGTCGGTTGTATGCCCTGCAGTTGTCAGATTATGATATTATTTTGGGTATGGATTGGCTTGAGGCTTATGGAGCAATGGTAGATTACAGAAAGAAAAGGATCATGTTTTGTCATCCTAATGGTGCAATATTTGAATATATAGGTATGCCTTTTTATACCTCTAAGTTTCTAATTTCTGCAATTAAAGCTAGAAAGTTGATAAATGCTGGATGTGTGGCTTATCTAGCCTCGGTAAGTCTGGTAGAAGCTAGTCAGCCAGTGGAAGCAGTTCCCGTGGTTAGGGAATTTGCTGATGTTTTTCCTGAGGATTTGCCTGGTTTAGCTCCACATAGAGAGGTGGACTTTACCATTGAGTTGCTGCCAGGTACCATGCCGATTTCTAAAGCTCCATATCGGATGGCACCAGTAGAGCTTAAAGAATTGAAAAAGCAGTTAGAAGAATTGTTGCAGAAAGGGTTTATTAGACCGAGTCATTCCCCGTGGGGAGCATCGGTTTTATTTGTGAAAAAGAAAGATGGAAGTTTTCGGATGTGTATTGATTATAGGAAGTTGAATGATGTGACCATCAAGAATAAGTACCTGTTGCCGAGGATAGATGATCTGTTTGATCAGTTGCAATCAGCAAAGGTATTTTCTAAAATTGATTTGAGGTCCGAGTACCATCAGTTGAGAATCAAAGAGGAGGATATAGATAAGATAGCTTTCAGAACCAGATATGGTCACTTTGAGTTTGTGGTTATGCCATTTGGGTTGACTAATGCTCCTGCAGGTTTTATGGATCTGATGAATAGAATTTTTCATCCATATTTAGACCAATTCATTGTGGTCTTTATTGATGATATTCTGATTTATTCCGCATCTGAAGAGGAGCATGCAGCTCATTTGAGGTTTACCCTGCAGTTGTTAAGGGATAACCAATTGTTCGCTAAATTCAATAAGTGTGAATTTTGGTTAAAAGAAATTCAGTTTCTGGGTCATGTTATCTCAGCTAAAGGAGTAGCAGTGGACCCAAGTAAAGTGGAAGCAGTAATGAGATGGGAAGTGCCTAGGACAATAACTGAGATTAGAAGTTTTCTGGGATTGGCAGGTTATTATAGGCGCTTTATTTAAGATTTTTCTAAGATTGCAGCACCTATGACTAAATTGACCAGAAGGGGGTGCCATTTGTATGGTCCGGTGAATGTCAGAAAAGTTTTATGGAATTGAAGAAAAGACTTACATCAGCACCTATATTGACATTACCGGCAGGGAGTGGTGGTTTTGTGTTGTATACTGATGCTTCAAGGAGAGGACTTGGCGCAGTGCTTATGCAGCATGGCAAAGTAATAACTTATGCGTCCAGGCAATTGAAGCCAGCAGAGGAGAATTACCCCACTCATGATTTGGAATTGGCAGCATTTGTGTTTGCTTTGAAAATGTGGAGGCATTATCTGTATGGCGAGAGATTTGAGATCTTTATAGATCATAAAAGTTTGAAGTATATTTTCTCGCAGAAAGATTTGAACCTTCGCCAGCGCAGATGGATTGAATATTTAAAGGATTATGATTTCAGTTTGGCTTACCATCCGGGTAAGGCCAATGTTGTAGCAGATGCCTTGAGTAGAAAGGCATATATGAACCTAATGATGATTAAAGAGTGGAAGCTGTATGAAGAAATAGTAGAGAATTCTTTGTATGTGCCCAGTAGTCAGCGTCGGGCAATACTAGCTGCTAGTGCTGTAGAGCCGTCTTTATATTGGCAGATTATTGAGGCTCAGAGAGCAGATGCAAGTTTAGCTGAAATTGTGAAAATGGAAGGAGTTACCATAGATGATAATTGTGTGGTCAGGCTCAGGGGCAGGTTGTTTGTTCCAGCAGAAAGAGAAGTAAAGTAGCGAGTGCTGGAAGTGGCTCATAAATCTAGGTACACTATTCATCCGGGTAGTACTAAAATGTACCATGATTTGAGAAAGCATTTCTGGTGGCCTCATATGAAGAAAGAAATAGCAGAGTTTGTTGCAAGATGTGCTATCTGTCAGTAAATTAAAGCAGAGCATCAGAAGTCTGGAGGTCTATTGCAACCGTTATCCATTCCGTAGTGGAAGTGGGATGATATTGCTATGGACTTTGTGGCAGGTTTACCAAGATCGAGTTCCGGGCATAATGGAATATGGGTATTTGTTGACAGATTAACCAAAGTGTGCAGACTAGTGGCAGTAAGTATGTCTTGGACAGTGGACAGATTAGCAAATATTTATGTTGAAAGAATTGTTCCACTTCATGGTATTCCGAAGACTATTGTGGCTGATAGAGATCCAAGATTTACTTCTGGTTTTTGGAGAAGCCTGCAAAGAGTAATTAGTACTGAGCTGAGATATAGCTCCGCTTATCATCCTCAGACAGATGGTCAGACAGAGAGGACTATCCAGACGATTGAAGATATGTTGCGGGCTTGTTGTTTAGTTTGGGGAGGTAGCTGGGAGCATCATTTAGGAATGGTTGAGTTTGCCTATAATTATAGTTATCATACCAGTCTTGGGATGGCACCGTATGAAGCTTTATATGGAAGGGCATGTAGAACCCCATTGAACTGGCATGAAGTGGGAGAAAGGCAGTTAGTGGGTCCTAAATTGATTCAGCAAACCACTGAAGTAGTGAAGCTTATTAAAGAAAAATTGCAGGCAGCTCAAAGCAGACAAAAAGTTATGCAGATATCCGGAAGAGACCACTTCAGTTTGAAGTGGGAGATTTTGTTTTCCTGAGAGTTTCTCCAAGTAAGGGAATCATGAGATTTGGCAACAATGGAAAGTTGAGTCCAAGGTATGTAGAACCTTTCCAGGTGATTGAGAGAATTGGGGAAACAACTTATAGGCTGGATTTGCCAGCAGAATTTGCAGATGTTCATGATATATTTCATGTTTCTATGTTGAGAAAGTGCATTGAAGATCCAGCTCAAATAATCAGATATCAAGGTAGTGACCTGAGGCCGGATATGACTATGCCTGAGTATCCGGTGAAAATCACTGATCGAAACATAAAGAAATTGAGAAATAAAGAAATTGAGCTAGTTAAAGTAAGATGAGAAAATAGGTTGGGTGGTGAGGATACCTGGGAGTTAGCCGAGGAGATGGCTAAAGGGTATCCCTATCTGTTTGAATAAGCTTTTGTATTTCTTTTTAGATGATAGTGCTTGTAAAAGTCTGTATATTTAAGTTGTTTGTGTTTGAGTTGTGTTATGAATTTCGAGGTCGAATTTTTCTTTTTAGATGATAGTAATGTAACGTCACGTGCTTTTCAGATCTATGCGGATCATGTGTGTTGTGGATGTGGCGGCCGTTGTGAGGCCAGTGTGAGTTGGTTGTGTGGAATGTGTGGTTTGGATGTGTGGTTTGTTCAGGTGAGGTGCAGATTTGGTCCTGAAATGGAATAGGACTTACTGTAGTTGAGTTAGAGTTGGCGGCCAGGTGTGGTCGTTGACTTAATGGCGTCCAGGTAAGTGGCCGTTGACTGCATGAATTTAACGGCAATCTTGATGGACGTCTAGCCTTGGCGGTTTGATTGGTGACACTAGGGTTGACGCCAATCTGTATGACCTGCAGAATATAGTCCACCCGAGAGCAGTCTCCTCAGCCCAATCCCCCTCTCCCTTACCTGGATTTCATGCCTTTTGCTTTCCCAATGCTTCCAATTGTCGTAAAAGAATAATTAAAGAAACGTGGAATGTGTGGCGGTGACGAATCGCGCGAGGAAACGCCGGTGCGAGGCGTGATTCCCGTGGGAGCTCGTGGAGGGTTCGGCATGGATTGGGATATTTTGGGAGGTTTAAGCGTGTGCTGAGGTAGGGAATGACCCTTGTAATTTCTATAGGTTGTAATAATATAGTTAGAAAACATGAATCTGCATGAAAAAGGCAATTTCGGGTAGCGGTATCCATGCGGGGTATATGGGTGGTTTGAGTAATTTAGCGAACGAATCATGCTGTTTTGAGTTGTTTGGGATTCATGCATATCAGAGGAAGTGTTTCCTCATATTTTCTCGATGATTACGGGATCAAGTATGCCTGTAGAATCAGTTAGGGTTTCTGCAGGAACTGGAGTCGAGGAGCTTGGCGTCAACATCGTTGGACGCCAGGTTCTTCAGCTGGGAACTAGACGGCCAGATACCTTGCCGTTTACATCCCATCGACGACAGTCGATGTTGCCGTCAGCATGCTTTTGCTTTAAATATTGATATAATGAATATCTATTGGTATTAAACGGTGCAACGATAATCGTGGTGCACCCAGTGCCCGTGTTTTCTGGGACCAGCATACTGAGTACGTCGTTGGTTGGTTCTTTACGTGTTTAAGTGGTGTTCACGTGTGGTGAACTACCAATGCACGAGGTTTGTGCGAGACTTCACATGGTTTGTGTGTGACGTTCACATGGTTTTGTGTACGTGGCAAGTAGTACGACGCCTACCGTGGTTACCTCTCCAGTTGGGTGCCCCAGGTTCTTTGTGAGCCAGTCTGTTAGCTCGGGGCTTTGTCCCGGTACTTGTGTTGTACCGTCGAGGTCTGTGTCGTCTGACCTGGACACCCTCACTTTTGTGTTTGAGTTGTACGTCCGGCTGAGGGAAAGACGACAGTGGGACAGTGACACTTGTGTTTGTCTTTAGTCACTTGTAGCGCGCTCGTAGTTGGGGGTACGGACGCCAGTAGTCGACACTGGTCCCCAGCTAGTCCTTTTCCAGTGCCTCACTCTAGCGAGCCCGGGCCAGGGTCTCTGGAGGTGCCAGGAATGGGCCTGTGACCTTGTGGTCCGTAGGTGGTGGTGTTTAGTTGGTATCCACAGTTGCTTGACCTTTTCACATGGAGCGGCAGCTGGACCTTTCGTCCGTGGCTGTGAGACTGAGAGGTAGACCTGTGTTAGGTTGTCCGAGTCAGTTTTTGGTGTCGCGAACCAGTTCACGTGGCTCGTGTTTGGCTGTCTCTACTTTAGCTTGTATACCTGTACTGGTTTGCCGTTTAATTATTACAGTTGTTTACATAGTCGGCACATGGTAAGTACTTTTACAGCTTTCATATCCTGCTTAGCTGTTCTATAAATTGTTGGTACTGTTTACTACCTTTGTACCTGTGGTTTTGGTTTGCTCAGTTTTGGGGGAGTTCCCTACTGAGCCAATGACTAGAGAGGCTCACCCCTACCCCCACAAGTGAGTGCGAGGAGGACGTTTCACGACCGTCGTCTAGTTCAGAGTCGCGTCGTAGCGGTGCAGGGTCGGTACCTCCAGCTGTGTAGTAGCAGCTCCAGCAGTGTAGTGTAGTCAGTTGTTTATTTTCTTCAATTGTACCTCGGGGTATGCCCCAGGCTCTTGTACTTCTTTTCAGTTTTGTGGAAATATGGCTATGTAACTTGTGAAATATATATTAAATGTGGTGTGTTCCTTTGTGTTTACACGGACTGTAGTTTGGTATCCCTTGCGAGGCTTCGGCCCGTTCGCGGGAGGCGGACTGGGATCAAGTACGTTATTGGTTTAACGGGCTAGGCCGAGGTGTTCCATCACAGTATAGCTTGTTAGGCAGAGACTTCAGATAGTGCAAAGCTGGAAGAAGAGTTACACAGATCAGCGTAAGTGACTGCTTGAGTTTCAGGTGGGGGACTAGGTGTTTATCAGAGTGTCCCCTATGAAAGGGGTGATGAGGTTTGGTAGGCATGGGATGTTGAGTCCCCTCTATATCAGACCCTTAACCATCACTGAGCATGTTGGAGGCCTGGTGTACTGGCTTCAGTTACCTCCAGAGTTGGCAGCAGTCCACGACGTGTTTCATGTGTCAATGTTGAGGTATCTAGTAGATGAGTCGCACGTTCTCCTGAGTTCAGAGTGGTTAAGGAATAAAGCGATTCCATTGGTTCGTGTTGCATGGTAGTGGCATTCAGGTTGTGAGTCAACCTAGGAGCGGGAGGACGAGATGCGTGAGCATTTTCTGTACCTCTTCGGTGAGTTCTCTTCCCCTTGTGTTTGTTTGAATTTCAGGGGCAAAATTCCTTTGGGGGTGGGGGCGGGGGGCTGCAAGGCCATGGGCCTTATTGGACCCTTAATGGGCCTTTCTAGAACAGTGTTTGGTTGATGTCAAGGAGGCTTGATGTCAACAGTAGGCTAACGGCGGAGAGTGTGTCGTCTACTTGGTCTTGATGGCAGGGTATGTTGACATTTACCTGGGTTTTTGGAATCTTTCGAGTGTTGAACTTGACGACAATCGATGTTGACGTCAAGTTCTAGGCGGTGCGGTTGACGACACCATGGTTGACGTCAACTTCCCCGGACCTGTCTTTTTTAAAGGCGACCTGAGGACCCCCATTCCACCTTCTTCCTCTCTTTCCACCCACCACCCTCACCTCCTTCTTCTTCCACTACTTCTGACGGCCGACGGGAGCTCATGGGGAGATATTGGTGCTCGTGGTGGCTTTGGAATGGGCGAGAAGACAGTGGATTTGGGAGATTTATCTCGCTGGGTGTGCAAGGGCAATGACGTAATTTGAGGTTTTCTTGGGGTTTTAACACATCTTGAGGTAGGGATCCTACCCCTAAGCTTCGTATGATGATTATTGTATGATCCATGCGCGTGATTTGTGTGTAGATCGTGTTTTTAGGATGGGTTTTCTATGCCGGGGATTTTAGGTGTTTTGCTCGATCCAAGTGGTGGATCGAAGCTTTTCCAGCTTTATGATGATGCTATTTGATGAGAGAAAGTGTTTCCCATCATCAGCTCTGGTTGTAGGGGTTGGGATTGCCCTGAGGAGTGGCATAGGGCTTTATCAGCTACTAAAAGCTGATGAACTTGACGGCAAGGTTGTGGCCATCTAGTTCTTCAGAATGAACTTGACGTCAAGATCGCTTGACATCAAGATGCAGTTGACGTCACAGGCATTTCCGTTTACTCTTGGTTAATGGCAAAGGTTGTGCCGTCTACCCCTGGTTAACGGCAATCGGGGTTGCCTTCAACCCCATAGGTAGGTCCCAGTAGTTGATGCCCCTTCTGTGTGTGTGAGGCTCAGGCACGTGGTGTTTGCCTCTTGGCACAGTGTGCCAGATGTTGAGAGTGTCTTCGTCTGTGCATGTGTTGCGTTGTGCTATGCTTGTGTTGGTGTTGTGTTCTCCCGGGCATTGAGCTAGGCTCTGTTTGGATGACTGGCATTGAGCTATTCCGCCGGTGAGCCTGGGCATCAAGTGCGACTCCGTCCAATGCGTGCCCCATGTGGCGGTTATGAGTCAGTTTCCATGGGGCCCCTTCTCAACCGTTTGAGTCCAACGTAGGGGAAAGCTGGTTGAGGACCAGATGCGAGGGAGAGCGTCTAAGTGTGCACACGTGGCTAGGGTTGAAGGACTCTGTGGTGTCGAGGCGCCAAGCCATAGGCCTAGATGGTCATACCTTTTTATGGGTGTGAACTTGTGGTTGTTGCTTTGTTGTTGTGTACTATCAAGCCTACGAGGTTCTAGTTTTGTGACGTGCTCCTGTGAGGAGTTGACCGTCATGCCACCGGTTTCTGTGTGTTTTGTATAGTGTACATTAGTGTAGTTTACTGGGACATTTACCCAAACACTATCACATGATTGAGATAACACAAATAGACCAGAGTCGCGGAAGTAAAGGACTAACTGTCATCACATTTCATCATCCACATTTCTCATACATGATCCATATAGCAAATTAAAGGACTAAACTTTCATAATTAAAATTAAACCAAACTACATTGTCCACAGATTAAGTTCTACATTTTATACCATAATTTGTCCACAATTACATAAATGATAACTCTAATACAAGCTACACTTTACATACTATGAAACAAAAAGGAACACAACGCCAACTCCACAAGCTACTCTCCACGCCGGAGTCGCTCTCCACGGTCTCCTCCAAAAGTGTGTCACCAACTAACCTGTACCCGAAGCAAGGAGTGAGTCTAAAAGACTCAGCAAGTACTCCATACACATCATTCATGAATACATCATAGTAGGTTCTACTATTTCCATTCACGGCAATCATACGCATGCTTGAACATCATAAGAGACAACCTATCATGGTATTTCTACAAAGTCAAAACACATGGTACATGGTTTAAGATGTTCACATAACACTCCCTATCACATGCTTTCTACTCATTTAATCACATGAAAACTACACTTCCAATTTGACTATAACATGATGGCAATTTACATGGAATTAGAAATATCATAGCATGAATTATCGTCTCATACCTAACACATTCACTTCACATGGTTACACATTCCCATATTTCACATGGTTCATTTTTCAAACATTTCACATGTACACATGTTCACATTCTAAACATGAATAGTTCACATGATTTCACATTTCACTTCACATGTTCACATATACACATTTTACACATGCTCACATTCACATTTCACATTTATTTGCCGTGACACATGGTCCAAACCACCACTAGAAGGACACATCACATACACATAACACATAGCACATCACCTAGGCAATACAGTGATGACTCTTGGCACTGCGCAGACCGGGAGAACACGTCTCCACCCTAACCAGTGGTACTTGTCCACCTCCAGGATTTCATCCTAATGCCCTTAGGATATCTTAACACATGAACCTTCTCATGTACCTTTCCATGATACGGTTCCACAGCCCTCTATGGAAGCAGTGTCACACACGACACATTTTACACATTACACATTCCGATTAACACACGTTTTACATATGATATTCACACTTTCTTATTTATGCACATGGTCTGTTCTTCCCTAGCATGATGCCACTAATAACAGAAATCAAGCATTTAGTAGCTCTCATGGATTAATTGTAATACACACATTTAACCTTAATCATGGTACATGTATTTATAACTCATTTTCACATGGAAATCTCATAGTGTAGGCTACTGTTATCAAATTTTCCTGAAAATTTAACCACATGCTGTTTTCGGGTACAAGAACACACACACAATTTTTCACATTTTTTATGAATTCACATGCATTTATAGAAATTAAAACATTCACTTTCATGCCATTCATAAACTAAGTTAACATAGAACATGACATGGGTTTCAGGTTTGGTCATGCACAGTCATGAACCACACATACATATTGGCACAAGAAATTTTTCCCAAATTTATTTCTCATCGCACGATTTACTAAAATTTTCACAAGGTCTACACATGCTTTCTATCTCTCATTGTAGGAATTATAAAAATTCACATGAATATGGGAAATTCCAAAATTTGCAAGGCATGGACTGATACATATATACTGGTTCATAAAATTCTACAGCCTTTAATTCCTCAGAAATCATGGGAACACAATTAAACATGCATAATCTCTCTCCTACACATGCCTTTCAATAATTCTAATAAATTATGCCATCTACAGAAAAATACAGAAATTTTCACACACATCACATTATCTATTTTACATAACATATAAATTTACATTATATCCTCATGCGTAGAAATCCGGAATTTAAAGATATAGGGCAGAACAGTCCACTGTTCTGTCAAGAAGAACTCAACGGCATAGTCTGGCCGTCAAACAAAGTAAACGGCAATATCGTTGGCCGCTGACTCAAGATCTCAACGGCAATAGATCTGGCCGTCAAGTTCGGACCTGTGTAAAAACACAGTCCGAGCTCTAAAGAATGGTGAATGTAGGGGATCCAGGACACGAGGAAATCCAAAAAATGATAGAAACCTCCTAGACACATACATGGACAAGGTGGAAGGGTTACTTGCCTTTGGAAAAACTCCTAAAGGGATCAAATTGGTTGGAGAAGCTCTCCTTGGGCAGTCCCAAGAAGCCTCCAAGATGCCTCCACTCCGGCCTCTGTGATGCTCCCCTCTGAAATCCAGGGTCGGGGATGAGTAGCCGGATGTGTTGTCTCCCTCCTTGTCGAAGTAGATCTCCAGGTGAAGCCTTGGATCGCCGGATCAAAGCCTCCAAACTCCAAGTTTTCTCACAGGTTCTAGGGTTTTTTGTTTTTCTCCTTGCAAAGAGCCAAGAGAGCTCTTTGGGGTTGCAACAAGGGCTCTCTTAAGAGAGGACCCTCTCACCCCACGCAAGAGGTCGGTTGGAAGGCCAAGGAGCCGTTGGGGAGTGGTTGGTATCTCCCATCAAGGCATGGCACACCATGCTGCTGCAGACTGGCCTGTCATGACCTAGACGTCCACCGATATGGCCGTCTACTTAATAATCGACGTCCACCTATATGGACGTTAACAATAAGTGAACGTCCATTCATGTTGACGTCGACTAACCCTTCGGCCAGAAGCCAAAACCATGCAAAACCCTAATTTCTCCTAAGTTCATGCATGCAATACATAGGGTGTAATGCACACACTCACTATGTCACGAAATCAACCGATATATACATACAACTAAGTTTATACATACATTCATAAGTACACCAAGATAATGTATACATAATACTTACACGATAATGCATATACATACACAAGCATAAAATTGCACACAATAAAATAATAAGGACAAAATTCGAGGGCCTTACACCCTCTCCCCCTTAAAGAAACTTCGTCCTCGAAGTTAGGACAACACTACTCAAACAAAAGGGGATACTTCTTCTTCATCGCATCCTCAAGCTCCCAAGTAGCCTCCTCCCGCGAGAAGTTACGCCATAGAACTTTTACCGACGCAATACTCTTGTTCCGGAGGTGCTGAACCTTCCGGTCAAGAATAGCTACTGGTTGCTCCACATACGACAGATCTGGCTGGATTCCACTGGCTCGTGACTAATAACATGAGATGGATCTCGGACATATTTCCTGAGCATAGATACGTGGAAAACGGGGTGAACACTAGCCAAAGCTGGGGGTAAAGCTAGCTCATAAGCCACGTTGCCCAATCGTCTGAGAATCTCATACGGGCCAATGAATCTAGGGCTCAACTTACTATGCCTGCCAAACCTGACGACACCACGCGTAGGCGATATCTTCAAGAAGACATGATCACCTACCTCGCATAGCTCTTCTGTCTATCCTGTGCCGCAACAAGCCTCCTCCTAATCAACTGGATCTTATCCGAAGTCTCCTGAACTAACTCCGGACCAATCAGCTGTCTATCACCAGTCTCCTCCCAACACAAAGGAGATCTGCGGGCCTACCATACAACGCCTCGAATGGAGCCATACCGATACTAGCATGAAAGCTGTTGTTGTATGCGAACTCCACAAGAGGTAAATGACGCTCCCAATCATCCTTCCAATCCAGAACACACGCTCTCAACATATCCTCGAGCGTCTGGATAGTCCTCTCGAACTGTCCATCGGTCTGGGGATGAAACGCCGAACTGAGCTTCACCTCTGAACCTAATGCATCCTGAAGACCCTTCCACAACCTCGAAGTAAATCTCGGATCTCGATCCGAAATGATCGACTTCGGCACACCATGCAATCTAATGATACCGCTAACATACAATCTAGCTAAACTCTCTACTGACTGCTTCTTCTTCATAGGCAAGAAATGAGCAGTCTTCGAGAATCTATCTACAACTACCCAAATCGAGTCATTGCCCCTTCTAGATCGAGGAAAACCCGATACGGAATCCATAGTGACAGCTTCCCACTTCCATACGGGGATATCCATCCTCTGCATAAGGCCGGATGGTCGCTGCCGCTCGGCTTTCACCTGCTGACATACTAGACATCTGGACACATAATCCGCAACATCCTTCTTCATGCCGGACCACCAAAATGATCTCTTCAGGTCTTGATACATCTTAGTGTTACCCGGATGAATAGAGAATCGCGATCTATGAGCCTCCGCTAACACATGCTCACGGACATCTACCATATCGGGGACACAAACACGGTGCTGAAATCTAATCACACCGTCCTCATCACGAGCAATGCCCGCCTTACCCACTAACTCTAACAATCTAGGATCGGCTTTCTGTGCCCAATCACCTCATCCAAGACTGAGGATCTAAGGGATAGCTGAGCTACAAAAGCCTGACACAACGATGGCTCTAACTCGGTCATAGAGCACGCTGCATCCTCCAACATCTTCCAATCCTGCTGGAGCGAAGACCTCCTTCTACTAAGAGCATCCGCTACGACGTTCGCCTTTCCAGGATGATACTGAAGGTCGAAGTCATAGTCCTTCAAGAACTCGATCCATCTCCTCTGCCTCAGGTTTAATTCCTTTTGGGAGAAAAGATACTTCAAGCTCTTGTGGTCGGTAAACACCTCAAATCTGACACCATAAAGATAGTGCCTCCAGATCTTTAGTGCTTGAACCATAGCTGCAAGCTCTAAATCATGAGTCGGATAGTTCCTCTCATGCTCCTTCAACTGACGAGAAGCATAAGCCACTACCCTCTCTTGCTGCATGAGCACACAGCCTAAACCAATCTGAGATGCATCCGTATAAATGGCAAAACCTTCTAGACCGCTAGGCAATACCAATATCGGAGCAGAAGTAAGCTTAGCCTTCAATAGCCGAAAGCTACGCTCACATGCCTCAGACCATACGAACTTCTCACCTTTCCGGGTCAACTTTGTCAAAGGGGAGGCGATGGATGAGAAACCCTCAATGAATCGCCAATAATAACCAGCTAACCCAATAAAACTACGAATCTCCGAAGGGGTCCTGGGAATCTCCCAATCCATAACTGCCTGGACTTTTGCTGGATCAACTGCAACACCAGCACCGGAGATAGCATGCCCGAGAAAATGAACCTCGTGCAACCAGAACTCGCACTTGCTGAACTTCGTATACAGCTTATGCTCACGGAGGACCTCTAAGACTAACCTCAAATGCTGACGATGTGTGGCCTCATCCGGAGAATAGACCAACACGTCATCAATAAACACAACAACAAAGCTATCTAGATACGGACTAAACACCCGGTTCATGAGATCCATGAACGCTGTAGGGGCGTTGGTCAATCCGAAAGGAAGAACCAAAAACTCATAATGTCCATAACGGGTTCTAAATGCCGTCTTGGACACATACTCACTCCTAATTCTCAACTGATGATAACCAGATCGCAAGTCAATCTTGGAAAAGACTGATGCCTCTCGCAACTGGTCAAACAGATCATCAATCCGAGGTAAGGGATACCTGTTCTTCACAGTCACCTGGTTTAGCTTCCTATAATCAATGCACAACCGAAGTGACCCGTCTTTCTTCTTGACGAATAGTACAGGTGCGCCCCAAGGGGAAACGCTAGGGCGAATAAATCCCTTATCGAGCAATTCTTGCAATTCTGCAGGGGCCATCTGATATGGGGCCTTCGAGATAGGAGAGGTGCCTGGAAGCAACTCTATAGTGAACTCTATCTCCCTATCCGGTGGCAATCCAGACAAGTCGTCGGGAAAGACATCTGGAAAGTCCTGCACCACATCGATCTCTGCAAGAGTCAGTGACGAACCAGCATCGGGTACTAGCATAACGCTGGCAAGAAATGCGTCACAACCCTTGTTTACCATGCGCATCGCCTTCATGGCAGAGATAACTAACTTTCCCGCTAAGTTCTTTGGCAAGGGATGAGAGAACTCATCCTCACCAGGAATGCGGAAAACAATCTTCTTCCTACGACAATCCACTAACGCATAATGCTCCTCTAGCCAATCCAGACCAAGAATACAATCATAGTCTTTCATCTTTAGCAAGAAGAAACACCCATCTAGGAATCTATCCTCAATGCACACAGGTAACGATGGAATGCACTTCCTAGTCGATACCGTACCCGCAGGGGTGTGCACAGACAAAGGGACCTCTAACTCCTCAGACTCTATGCCCGACTCTAGGGCTAACTGCCTAGCGAACCGCTCGGAAATGAACGAGTGAGTAGCACCCGTATCAAACAAAACCCGAGCGTGAACACCGAAAAGTAAAACTGTACCTTCGATGACATGCTCCGCCTGCTCGGCGTCCTCACGAGCCAACGCAAACACTCGAGCTGGGGCTCGAGGCCTTCCTGGTCGTCCTGTCGCTGGTGCGGCTGCCGCTACTGCTGGTACTGGCGCTTCTCGCTGAGCTTCCTGCTGAAGTCTGGGGCAATCCTTGATCTTGTGGTTGCTACTCCCGCACTTTAGACATTTGCCCGCTATCTTCCAACATTCCGTACCACCATGTGCCCTTCCACAGTGAGGGCACTCCTTCTTGTCACCAGAGGAACGTACAGAAGGTACCTGAGTGTTGCTGACTACCACAGGGCGCTGTGGTGACTGGTATGTTGTTCTCCTCTTGTCCTGTCACTGGAAAGTGGCTGCTGGTCTCTTCTGCGAAGCCTTCTTCTCCTCAAGGTACCGCTCCATCTCGCCTTCTTGCCTACAAGCAGCGCTAAGGGCTTCGTTCAGGGTACGAAGATCAAACGCTAAGAGCCTCGTCCGCAGTGATGGCTTAAGGCCCATCACAAACTTCTTTGCCTTCCTGCGCTCATCAGCCACTATGTGAGGTGCATACTTAGATAGTTCTGCAAACCTGGCCTCATACTCGAGTACGGTCATGGAGCCTTGAGTCAAAGTGAGGAACTCCTGCTCCATCCTGTCCTGGATGTGCTCGGGGACGAACTTGGCCCGAAAGAGCTTCACGAACTCGTCCCACGCAACATCAATCGCACCGTCCTCAAACCGTGTACGTAGTAATGAAGCCCACCACACATCAGCTCTCTCCTGCAACATAACCTTCATAAGCACCGCTAAACAACTTCAACTTAACAGGGAATAGGAAACACAAAACTAACACATACCTGTAGCATGTAGGTGGCTAAAGTAACCTTGTCCTCATCCACACACCTGATGGCCCGGAAGATCTTCTCGATCTCCCTCATCCAGCTTTCTGCTAGCAACGGATCGCTCTCCCCTTGAAAGAGGGTGGCAGCATCCTCTTGAATCTTTCATGATGGAAGGTCCACCATGGTCCTGAGCTGGGGCCTGAGCCTGCTACATTAAATAACAACAATATACAATAAACACAATATCATGCAATTTAAATAGCAACTACTAGGTTGTTTTCTCATTCTACCTGGGCCTCCAACTGGGCCTGGAGTGCTGCCTGGGTAGGGCCTGCGTCTGCATGGCTTGCACCAGACCTTGCATAAATACTCCATAGTCCACTGGCGGTGGTGGGGGAAGCACAGGACCCTGTGGGGCCGGGGCCTGCTGCTCCGCCCGCTCCTCACGCCTCTGCTCGTCGTCGCGAGCTGGCACACCTCCACGTCGTCCACGGGAAGCCATGGCTGTCATAAAATTTTAGCCACAATTAGAGTTAGGTTACTAAGCTTCCTAACCATTTTCTTATCTATTTTTCCATTCATTATTAGTCGTTTCTACCCATGTGGACAATCTATAAAGATTTAGCATGCAATGAGGATGATGATTCATGTATATTTATGTAAGATCTCAATCGGTTGCTCTGATATCATTCTCTGTGACGACCCTCATTATACCAGTACGGTTATACCAACCCACGTCGGTATAGTAAAGGTTATCACAGTGGGACATTTACCTAAACACTATCACATGATTGAGATATACACAAATATAGACACAGAGTCGCAGAAGTAAAGGACTAACTGTCATCACATTTCATCATCCACATTTCTCATACATGATCCATATAGCAAATTAAAGGACTAAACTTTCATAATTTGAAATTAAACCAAACTACATTGTCCACAAGATTAAAGTTCTACATTTAATACATAATTTGTCCACAATTACATAAATGATAACTCTAATACAAGCTACACTTTACATACTATGAAACAAAAAGGAACACAACGCCAACTCCACAAGCTACTCTCCACGCTCGGAGTGCTCTCCACGGTCTCCTCCAAAAGTGTGTCACCAACTAAACCTGTACGCCGAAGCAAGGAGTGAGTCTAAAAGACTCAGCAAGTAACTCCATACACATCATTCATGAATACATCATAGTAGGTTCTACTATTTCCATTTGCATGGCAATCATACAGCATGCTTGAACATCAATAAGAGACAACCTATCATGGTATTTCTACAAAGTCAAAACACATGGTACATGGTTTAAGATGTTTCACATAACACTCCCTATCACATGCTTTCTACTCATTTAATCACATGAAAACTACACTTCCAATTTGACTATAACATGATGGCAATTTACATAGAATTAGAAATATCATAGCATGAATTATCGTCTCATACTCTAACACATTCACTTCACATGGTTACACATTCCCATATTTCACATGGTTCATTTTTCAAACATTTCACATGTACACAACGTTCACATTCTAACATGAATAGTTCACATGATTTCACATTTCACATTCACATGTTCACATATACACATTTTACACATGCTCACATTCACATTTCACAATTTATTTGCCGTGACACATGGTCCAAACCACCGCTAGAAGGACACATCACATACACATAACACATAGCACATCACCTAGGCAATACAGTGATGACTCTTGGCACTGCGCAGACCGGGAGAACACGTCTCCACCCTAACCAGTGGTACTTGTCCACCTCCAGGATTTCATCCTAATGCCCTTAGGATATCTTAACACATTGAACCTTCTCATGGGGACCTTTCCATGATACGGTTCCACAGCCCTCTATGGAAGCAGTGTCACACACAACACATTTTACACATTACACATTCCGATTAACACACGTTTTACATATGATATTCACACTTTCTTATTTATGCACATGGTTCTGTTCTTCCCTAGCATGATGCCACTAATAACAGAAATCAAGCATTTAGTAGCTCTCATGGATTAATTGTAATACACCTCATTTAACCTTAATCATGGTACATGTATTTATAACTCATTTTCACATGGAAATCTCATAGTGTAGGCTACTGTTATCAAATTTTCCTGAAAATTTAACCACATGCTGTTTTCGGGTATAAGAACACACATACAATTTTTCACATTTTTCTGAATTCACATGCATTTATAGAAATTAAAACATTCACTTTCATGCCATTCATAAACTAAGTTAACATAGAACATGACATGGGTTTCAGGTTTGGTCATGCACAGTCATGAACCACACATACATATTGGCACAAGAAATTTTTCCCAAATTTATTTCTCATCGCACGATTTACTAAAATTTTCACAAGGTCTACACATGCTTTCTATCTCTCATTGTAGGAATTATAAAAATTCACATGAATATGGGAAAATTCCCAAATTTGCAAGGCATGGACTGATACATATATACATGGTTCATAAAATTCTACAGCATTTAATTCCTCAGAAATCATGGGAACACAATTAAACATGCATAATCTCTCTCCTACACATGCCTTTCAATAATTCTAATAAATTATGCCATCTACAGAAAAATACAGAAATTTTCACACACATCACATTATCTATTTTACATAACATATAAAATTTACATTATATCCTCATGCGTAGAAATCCAGAATTTAAAGATATAGGGCAGAACAGTCCACTGTTCTGTCAAGAAGAACTCAACGGCATAGTCTGGCCGTCAAACAAAGTAAACGGCAATATCGTTGGCCGCTGACTCAAGATCTCAACGGCAATAGATCTGGCCGTCAAGTTCGGACCTGTGTAACAACACAGTCCGAGCTCTAAAGAATGGTGAATGTAGGGGATCCAGGACACGAGGAAAATCCATAAAAATGATAGAAACCTCCTAGACACATACATGGACAAGGTGGAAGGGTTACTTGCCTTTGGAAAAACTCCTAAAGGGATCAAATTGGTTGGAGAAGCTCTCCTTGGGCAGTCCCAAGAAGCCTCCAAGATGCCTCCACTCCGGCCTCTGTGATGCTCCCCTTTGAAATCCAAGGTCGGGGATGTGTAGCCAGATGTGTTGTCTCCCTCCTTGTCGAAGTATATCTCCAGGTGAAGCCTTGGATCGCCGGATCAAAGCCTCCAAACTCCCAATTTTCTTACAGGTTCTAGGGTTTGTTTTGTTTTTCTCCTTGCAAAGAGCCAAGAGAGCTCTTTGGGGTTGCAACAAGGGCTCTCTTAAGAGAGGACCCTCTCACCCCACGCAAGAGGTCGGTTGGAAGGCCAAGGAGCCGTTGGGGAGTGGTTGGTATCTCCCATCAAGGCATGGCACACCATGCTGCTGCAGACTGGCCTGTCATGACCTAGACGTCCACCGATATGGCCGTCTACTTAATAATCGACGTCCACCTATATGGACATTAACAATAAGTGAACCTCCATTCATGTTGACATCGACTAACCCTTCGGCCATAAGCCAAAACCATGCAAAACCCTAATTTCTCCTAAGTTCATGCATGCAATACATAGGGTGTAATGCACACACTCACTATGTCACGAAATCAACCGATATATACATACAACTAAGTTTATACATACATTCATAAGTGCACCAAGATAATGTATACATAATACTTACACGATAATGCATATACATACACAAGCATAAAATTGCACACAATAAAATAATAAGGACAAAATTCGAGGGCCTTACAGCCGGTCCTACTTAGCTACTGAGAGTGGTACTATTGTGTACGTACTTGCTGTACTCTTTACTTTCGTTGGATCTGCTCTGAGTTGTACCATTTTGTTACATATTTATTTGGTTTGTTTTAGTTTTTGTGGTTTGTACATTTTCGTATATGTTCTCCTTAGACTCTTAACCCTTTCGAGCTTCGGCTCATGAGTGGTGATCTAGGGTTTGAGTTACTAGTGGGTAATTGGTTATTCGGATCCTAGGTCATTACAAGATGGGGCAGTCGTCGTCATCCCCGTAGCTAGCAGTGGGGCCCCCTTTACTTCCAGTTGTACTTCACCCTCGGGGTATGCCCCTAAGGTCCCTATTCTTCTCCTTGCTTACTTGTACTCGTTGTGCGTTGGGACTGTACCTGGAGCGATATGCAATACTCTCGCTCTTTCCTTTCTTACTTCCGCGTGTGCTTCTAGTTCAATAGTTGACATTTATTTCCTTTACATATCTTGTTAGACTTGTTGTAGCCCTTTCGGGTCCTCAAATCCGTGGGCGGTGACTGCGAAAATTGGGTCATCGGTTGAGGCCGAGGGTCGGGTTCTCGGGGTCGTTACACCGACGGTCGGATTCTAGGTGGGAGCCGGGGTCCGGGCACCGGAGCCATTACAATCACTAATCTAATTAGCATCACTATAACTTTCAAGAGCAGAAGGGTAGCCAATGTAGTGTAAATCATATGACATAGTGCCTTTTAAATGTCTAAGTACCATTTCTAAGACATTCCAATGGCTCTCATTTGGGTTAATGGTATATCTGCTAAAACTATTAACTACATAGGCAATATTTGTATTATATAGTTTGTATAGAATCTAAGTGATCCAATGATTTGTGCATGTTCACTTTGTAGCAATATGTTAACTAAGTTTTTCTTTAGGTGAACACTTATGTTATATGGGGTAGATATGGGTTGACAATCTATGTAGTCAAATTTTCTAAGGATCTTCTCTACATAGTGAGAACATAATAAGGTTATTCCACTGAAGTTTCATATGATTCTAGTATTAAAGATCAAGTCAACTTCGCCTAAATCTTTCATGTTAAAGTTTTGAGATAGAGAAATTTCTTGACTTCTTTAACAACATGCCTTTTCTTATAACGAGAAAACTACGCCTGTGTCACTTAGCAGGCTCAGGGAGTGGCTTTTCATGGGCCCCAAGGTCGAGACTTGGCAACCCCTAATTTTCCATATACATGTATTGCCTATATCCCACTTCGTTGGGAAGACCCCGGGTCTGCACCACTCGAGGATTAAGTGCAAGCTAGGTAAGCCCCCCCCCCCCCCCCCGTTGGGGGAGGCCTTGGTCATGTGACCCACCCAGGGTCCTCAACAACATGCATATTGGATCCAAAGAGTAAAAAATCATCAATATATAAGCACAAGATAATAACATTTTCACCAAATATTTATGTTACACACATGTATCAATTTGGTGATTATAAAACCATAAAAAAATAGTTTTATTTAATTTCTCATGCTATTGTTTGGCTGCCTGTTTTAAAACATAAAGTGATCTAACTAAATAACAAACTTTATTTTCTTAGCTTGGAACAATGAATCCCTAGGGCTAATCCATATAAATCTCTTCGCCTAGTTCACCATTTAAGAAAGCTATTTTTACTTCCATTCGGTGTATGATCTGTTTATGTATGGATGCCACAGGTAAATATACATCAAAAGAGTCTATGTTGGCTTTCTCTGTAAACCTTTTGTAACATCCCGTTACGTTGAAGGGTTAGCTCTCCCGGCAGTGGTCGCGACATAGCGACCCGTCGCGTTCTGAAGGCGACATAGGTTACCGTCACGTTCTAGTTAGGAACGCGCCGGACGCCCCTGTCGTGACAGGATCCTGACAGCAGATTGTCTTCTTGTCATCTTGCTATCGGGACAGTTGCACCACGTGTCGAAGTGCATGCATAAATGCGACATGGTTGTTCGTCACGTTCTTGCTGTTAGTTTTGCATGCACGTCGATTGGTGGGTTGACTGGCTGACTGTTCCAGATTGTGATGTAGGTGGGTGTCATGTTAGTGTTGGTAATGCGACGGCTAGGTCTGTCACGTTCTTAACGTCTGTGTTTAAGTTCTTCAGCCTAAGAGCAGAACCCCATTTGCCCCTTTTTGGCAGTGTGTTTTCCCTCCTGTGATTCCGTGCGTGGTGGCTCCGTGAGGAGCTTGGATGGACTTGTTGTGGCTTGGAGTGTGTGATCTCTTGTGTGGCTTTTTTGGTAAGTATGTGTATGATGTGTTTGTGAGGATTGGAGCTCAGTTGTACTCTTTCTTCTTCTTCTCCCTTCCTCATTATGGGTTGTTCTTCCTTGTGGTGCATGGATCTTCTCCATCGGCTCAAGAAGGAGGTCGTGCTCGGCTCGTAGGCGGCGGCGCTTGGAGTGTTGGAGCTCGGAGGTGGAGGGGTGCATGCCTACGAGAAGGCCTATCTTGGGTGGATCTTTATATTGAGGTAGGGACCCCGAAACCATCCCCTAGTTCTATATGCTAGGGCCAAACCCCTTCCTTCTAAGCCTAGAATCATGCTAGGTGTTTCTTGGTTTCATATGATCCATGTGTGATGTTTGCATGGTGTGGTTTGTATGGTTTCATGCTTGGAATGGGGTATTCATGAAGAGTGCTTCATGTGGTGCATGTGAGGAATTGTGAGTGTAGATCTCTTCCATAGCATGCATTGGTGGTTGTTGGGTGGTTTGAATGATTGTTATCATGTTTCCTACTTGTTCTTGCTTCCCTTCCCCCTATTGTATCATGTGGTGTGGTTTTGGGGTAGAGAGGTTGCTCTGTTTGGGCACTCGGTTGTGGTCGCGATGTATCATTGCTCCTTGAATGCGTCCCGGCATTTGTCACATCTAGAAAATGCGACGGGGTACATGGCCGGCGTTCAAGAGTTTGGGGTCTCGACGGATCGCGACCTCCATGTCCATCGCGATGATATCGCGACGGGGTACGTGTCACATTCTGAAAACCTGGGCTTGTTGCGGCGCCCTTTTCCGTCGCGATATTATCGCGATGGGCTCAAGGGCCACCTTCGGTTTTCCTATCGCGGTAGGCAGCAAGGCCGCGTTCTGATCGTGACACATCACTACGTCGCCTCTCTGACTGAGAGGGACTGTCTATAGGTTTTTGACGTTTGCTTCTGCTGTGACTCTGGTTTCTTGGCACCAGTGATGTTCCTAGTGCAGTGATACTCTAGTCTCTTCGTACGGTGCGAGGCACTTGAGGGCTTGTCCACGAGACAGGTTGTTACCAATACCTAGGACCCCCAGCCCCGTGCGTCTGTTAGAGGGAGTTCTCCGGGCGGCGGGCGGCAGGCGTGCTCAAGTCACAGACTTGGAGCAGATGGGGAAAATGGTGGGGACAACGACGTAGAGTCGTTTGTAGAGCTCTCTTAGCTGGTCTGGGTCTCTGAGGTAGTTGTGGTGCTCTTACGGTGCAAACCAGCTAGTCCTTTCTCACTCCCTCACTCTACGTGGTTTCAGAACCATTATGAGGGGTCAGGCATGGGACCGTTGTGCGGCCAGACTATGGCAGTTGTGTTTGTTCTTAGTTCCATGTCTCACTCTGACGGGAGGTGCTAGTCATGGACCGTTGGTCAAGGGTAAGGCACATGTCGCACCTGACTGGCTGACTAGTGTAGCGTTCTGTAGCTAGTGTGTTTGTCCAGGCAATGTCTACTATCTGTGTTTACAGCTGGGTTCTTGTGGTGCCTTGGTTTACACGAGTTTTCCGGTCCCGCTGTATAGCTTAGACCGACGATCGTGTAGTTTCTTTCACTCTTCCGCACTTGACTCTGTTTAGTAGAATAGAATTTACTACTTTATTTAATTACTACACTTAGTTCTATTCTGCTGTTAGAACCAGTGGGAGATTAGTAGTCCCTACTAGGCTTTATCGTGAAGCTCACTCCCTATTTTGTAGGTGAGACTTCATAGCAGCTCCCTCTGTAGCGGACTGAGGAGATGGGTCCGCAATAGTCAGCATCTCTAGTGAGCAGTGTTCCCCCAACATTTGTACTTCACCCTCGGGGTATGCCCCTAAGGGACCTGTATTTTTCTTTTATATTCAACACTTGTACTTTATTTACTTTGGGAGTATACTAGACTGTTACTTTAGTGTTGGACTTTTTCCCTTCACTTGTAGTACATTTTAGTTCATTGTTGTTATTTTTCTCTATTACATATCTTCTTAGACTGATCCGTTAGCCCTTCCGGGTCTCCGGACCCGTGGGCGGTAGTGCCGATGGTCGGATCCTTGGTAGGAGCCGGGGATCCGGGCGTCGAAGCTGTTACACCTTTTAACTACTAACATGACCTTTTCATTATCAACTGATCAATCTAGTTTCAATTTCTTCTTAAAAGCCAATTTACATCCAATGATTTACAACTAGGGGATAAATCAGTTAAGACCCAAGTGTTATTTTGAACTATAGAATTCATTTCACTATTTATGACTTCCTTTTAGAAGGGTGAATCTATAGAGTTTGTAGCATCAGAGAAAGTGGTTGGAGAATCTTCTACTAAAAGTGCAAAAAGTTCTTCAAATCTTTTTCTGTTGTAGCCCTTTTACTTTTCCTAAGTTTTGATCTTCTTCTGTAGGGGCAATTGGATTAGAACTAGTACTAAGTCCACTATTTTTCCCATATTTCAATTCTATATTTAAATGTAATACACTTTCAAAATAGACTACATCTCTAGCTTCAATTATAGCTTTATTTGATATATCACTTATTTTAGAAATTAATTGCCAAAAATATATTTGTATTGCTAGAAAATTTGTCAACATTGTGGTTTGTAGTATACCCAATGAAAATGGTGTTTATAATCTTATGTCAAATTTTCTTTCTTTTAGTTTCAAATATTTTTACTTTTGCAAGGCACCCCACTTTATGGAAGTTCAAGTTAGGCCTACTCTTTTCCAAATTTCATAAGGTGTAAAGTCATTTTGTTTAACATGATTCTATTTAAAATGTAGGAGGCACTTAAGAGGCTTCCTCCCACAAGTTCTCAAGTGCACTTAAACTAATTAGCATAGAGTTAATCATATTCATTAATATTTCATTTTTCCTTTCAACTAGACCATTAGATTGAGGAGAGTAGGGGGCAATTACTTCTTGTATTATTCCATGTTCTTAATAGAATTGGGTGAGTGCAAGAGAGGTGTACCTTTCCTTATTAGACTGTAATGACCCGACCTCTCGAACCCTCGCCAGAGACCCTGAAGGTCGTGCTGCCACCCATAGATCTGAAGACCCAGAATGGTTAGAATTTAGTCTAGTAAGATAAGCAAAGAATTCAAATAACTATAACACGAAAGTTCGTACATTAATAAAGAAAAATGTACAACATGTCTCAATTAAAAGTACAGGTATAGAAAGAAAAGTGCAATCCTTAAGGGGCATACCCCGAGGACTTACAAAAAAGGTAACTCTCAACTCACAAACTACAAGAGCTCTCACGCTCACACTCTCACACTACTGGCAACACACGGCGTAACAAATCACCACCTCCACTGTTCGACACTGAACTCCTGTGACAACGAGCCCCTACCTGAAGAAAGTAGGGGAGTGAGCCTCGTGAACAAGGCCTAATAGGGATAACCAGTACCTTACCAACCAGAGTAGCAGGATCCAAAGAAAATGGAAGCAACTACAGTAGAAAGTAGTAACTAGGTAAAGCAACTAAGCTAGCTACTACAAACAGCGGAAATAGAGGAATGCCACAATTCCAAACCAAAGTCGGGCCACACACGACTCCCACAGAACCAACGAAGTTGGATATGATGCGGAAGCTAGCTCGGAACACACACGTTGAGATGAAGAGTTCACAGAGACCACAGAGCAACCATGTGAGAAGAACGTCTCACCACAAGCACAGCCACCTTAGACCTCTACAAGGTTGAGGGCCCACAAGGAGAACCATTCTGGACCCCGGACACACTGCGAGATTGGGAACCACACAAGCCGGTGCCACCACGGACTAACACCAAGGAACGTAATTACGCAACAATGGTCGGGGCCCACACTAGGCACACCGAAAGAACACACAATGCAGAAACTACCAGAAGCACATGCCAACAAGGCCATACCAACACCGCCCATAAAAACTAGACATGGCCAGAGTACAACCACCGTGTAGACTAGGGCAACGAGATGCACTTGGAAACATCGTGAGGAAAAAGCAATCACAATAATAGCAACCAAGACACCGCCACTGGTAGCTAAGAAGAGGACACACGGGCCACTCCTTATACTCATTAGCCGACTCCTGCCTACAACCTCCCCGGAAGAGTGAGGCCAACGAGCCACCATAAAGAACACCATTCAATAACAACCATCGTAGCATGGCCAAGCTGCGGTCCTACGCCTGGCACTGCGACGTGGCTCCAGAACCAAGGCCGAGAGAGGTAGTGAGAAACAGGACTGACTAGGCTGCATTGGAAGAACAACCCGAAACCACCTTGGCGTCCCGCCCCAGCCAAGAAAGCTCTGCAAATGACTCTACGTCGCCGTCCCCTACAATTTTCCCATATGCTACCAGAGTCAATACTCGAGGTCGCCCGCTGCCTGGAGAACTCCCTCAACATACGTGGGGACTTTGGGTCCCAAGTAATAGTAACAACCTTTGAACAAAACAACCCCTCATGTGCCAAGCACTGGGCAATAGAGAACAGACAGGACAAACAACCACAACCAAGTGGTACAGCTGGCTAGTAACCAAGAGAAGCCCAGCAGGCACAGGGCACGCACGACACACATCCCTGAAACCCCCAGAAGGACCGTCGGCCCAAAACAGGCGTACACACCATAGCCAAAAACTCAGAAACAAGAACGTAACTATAGGGGCATCACCTTCACAAGCATAAGGCGACGACCAACCCGTCTCAACCAGGTCGCGATCATCGGGATGTCTTCTTATGATCTGAACACGACGTATCGATCCATCACGTTCAGCATCAGAAAGTCCAACCCCAAGCAAACCAGCAGCCAAAACACCCCCAGAGCCTGAGGCGACAAGAACATTTATCACAACCTGGAGGAGAATGCAACACAACACCTGTCGCGACTAAGAAGGCAACAACCAGGGTGTTGCCTTCAGATGATGAACGCAACGTATCGACCCATCGCGTTCACTCTCTGATGGCAGAGCCCTTGGGGAAAACAGGACCCCAAGGGTCACACCTACAAACCTGATAGTGCAACGACAACGGAAGACCAATATTGTGCCTAAGTTGGGGAAGACACATCCCCTAACCAAGTAAGGCACAGGAGAAATGCTACCTGCATGGGGCACTGGGCAAATCATTTGCCCGGTGCCCCTTACAATTGGCTGGCGCGCAGGTGGGGCCTGCACGGCAGCCAATCAATTGGCACAACTGGGCAAATGATTTTTTTTTTGCAAAGAAGGGGGCAGGGTTATCCCTGTCCCAATTTTATAGATGATAGAATAATGGATATACAAAAAACATCGAGGCATACCCTTACGAATCAAGGATAAGAAAGGCTAGCATAGCCGAACAGACGGTAGACCAGTTTTATCTAAGACCATTGGACCCTTACCAGACAGGGACAGCGAGGAGAAGGATCCAAAAATATTGTTATGAACCTCCTTACAAGCATGGGATGCAAATGCATTAGCTACTTGGTTCGCCTCCATGAGCACATGCGAGATAGTGGAACCATGTTTTTGGAGAATAGCTAGTGCAGACCGCCACCATCTTTGACACTCCCAGCCAGGTGGAGAGTTGGACTTAAGAGATTTAACAAGAGTAGCAAAATCAGAGTAGATCAGGGAAGCCCGAATACCATTTTCTTCAGCCAACTGGAGTCCATCATGAAGAGCTCTGACTTCTGCCTGAAAGCTAGTACCAAAACCATAGTGAAAGGCAAAGGCCAGTAAAATATCACCTTTAGAGTTCCTAACACAGCCACCTTCTCCACTAATACCAGGATTTCCTTTAGAAGCACCATCCATATTAAGGCAAATCCCATGTAAAGGTGGAATCCAGCAAACTAGCTTGAGCCTAGTTCGGAAACATTTAAAAGTGAAACCGAAAGAGTTCATAATAGCTTGCTGATTGGCTGTAGGAGGCATTTTAAAGGTGTCCTTATGGAGAGCATGGGAAATCAGAACTTTGATGCTCTCGATGATGCTCCTGCTAGATCTGGAAACCTGCTCAAAAAGTCTTTTACATCTTTCCTTCCAGATTTCCCAAGTAATAAGAATGCTGCCATATATAACAATGAAACCAAAAGGTGACGAAAGTTTGGATTTCTGAATACCTCTCCAACACCAAGAAGTAAAGTGGTCATGTGTAAGAATAGGAGAGGCTAGAAACGGTCTAAACCAGCTCCATAGATTAACAGCAAGATCACTTCTAATGAACAGGTGGTCAATGTCTTCATACTGAGGACTGTAACAACAAGAGCATCTGGAAACCATATGAATACCTTGATCAGAAATTCTAGAGTCCACCGGAACAGCCCTATTGATCATCTTCCAGCAGAAGAGGGAGGCCCTTTTGAGAAAAGTGTGATGCCAAATTTTAACCATAGTAGGTCTGTAAACCCCACGAGGTCTCAACAAGTTGTAAGCCGATTTTGAGGTGAAGGAGCCATCATGAGTGGGAGACCAGATGCACATATCGTCCTCATCGGATAGTTGAATTTTCCTTAAAGTCTAAATACCAAGGATCATCTACCAGAATTGATGGTTGACATCCCGAAGAACCTCACTAACCATAGCGTGAGGAGCATTCATAGGATCATGCAACGTAAAGCGCAGTGGAGATTTACCTGCCAAAGAATCATAGAAGAAATCCACTTTTCTCCCATTACCCAATATCCATCTAGTATTTTCATTAATCAGCACATCAGCAATAGTAAATATATTCTTTGGAAGTCCTGCAATGGAAGGGATCGCAGTCTCACAAACCGGGCCCAAAGAGAAGTGCCATGATATATGTTATAGAGCTATTTAGTGGCCAAAGAGAGCTGAACATGCCATACTTCTAACCCCAAGACCACCCTCTTGAATGGGACGTTGAATAACAGTCTAGGGGATCCAATGTCATCTGTTATCACCATCAATACCACTGCAAAAGAAGGAAGCACTCACTTTGTCATGAAGGTGAATAACACCTTTGGGGGGGATAGAGGCCGAAGCGATGTAGATGGGAATGGAACACGACACGGAGTTAATGAGAGTAACCCAGCTAGCTTGGGAAAGAAACTTGGACTTCCAGCTAGAAAGCTTTATGTTGATTTTATCAAATAAGAACTTAAAGTCTGAGACTTTCACTCGGCCTTCTTTTAGACCAACCTCAAGATAGTTCAGGGACCCACTTTGCAGTTTGAAGCCTGTGATTTGCCCGGTTGCTCAGTCCTTTAGCATTTCTCAAGGCACAAACCACACTAAAAAAGGCCAAGAAATAGGGAAACAGAATGGGCAAGGTGAACGCGATGGCTAACCTATCACAACCAGAAAGCGACTGGTAGCATGTCGCCTTCTGACTCTTATTGTGATAGCCAACTTCTCGCGATATTAGTGAGAAGACCGAAACCAGGGATGGGCCAACCCATAGTATCCCCAAATCCACACAAGCCACAGAAAAGAAAAGGGGAACAAGGTGCACACACCATGCATGATAACAAAATGGCTCAAGGGGCACCAACACCACCTCTCCTCACCCACAAACCACAAGGACGAAGCTACACAAAGAGGGAGCACCACCGACAAGCATCCACCCATGCAAACCCACAAGAAAACCCACAATGTAACGACCCTCTCATATCGGTACGGTTCCACCAACCCACGTCGATATAAAAGGTATCACTACAGTGGGACATTTACCCAACACTAGTACGATAGGCTGAAACATACACAAATATAATATATCTCATGACAGCGGAATTTAAAGAACTGAAAAGAAATTTTATTCCATCATCCACATTCTATTCACAGTCCGTATAGAAAGAAAGAGAGCTAATTTTCCATGATTGAAAAGAAATAAATACATTGTCCACAAGAGACTACGCAGAGTCTTTATTACATACTATGAAGAAATGAAAATTTCGAATGCTAACTCCACAACAATATCCCCTACTCTCGCTCCGAGTCGCTCCTAACGATCTCCTCGGAAGAAGTAGAAACGTCTACACCTGTACGCCGAAGCAAGAATGAGTTCAAAAGAACTCAACAAGTAACACCAGCACACTAAACATACATGCATCAAGTAATATCCATACTCTTAAGCTACGTCATTTACACATAATGCATGGAAGTGACAAATCCTCAAATAAAAGTCTATTCATGATTTCTACACATTTTTCACATGGTATTTGGTTTTATACATAATAAACTAATCCTATCACATGCTTTCTACACTTTTCACTATACTAAATTGATTTCATTCAATCATTCATAAGCCACATGTTGAACATTTTACACAAAATTTACACATTTCATAACAACTAATTTAACATAATTTCTAAGACAATTTTACACATGGTTAACACATTTATATTAGTGAGAAGCTTGCTGTTTTACTACTATCATGTCACATTCACAAGAAACTTATCATTTTTGCATGCTTTCATAAGAATTATAGGAACACATATTCACTTACACAGGTTCACAATTTACACAATTTCTTTCACTTAAACACATTTTCACTTTCACTTAATGCCGTGACACATAGCCCAAACCACTTTAGAAGGACACACACTAATCACATCACATATCAATCACCTAGGCATTCCAGTGATTAATCTTAGTTACTGCGCAGAATTGGGAGAAGCACTCTCCACCCTAACCAGCGATACTTGTTCGCCTCCAGGATTTAATCCCAATGCCCATGGGACATCACACACTTTGAACTTTCCCGTGGGGACTTTACCACAGTACAGTTCCACAGCCTTCTAAGGTAGCAGTGTCACACATTGGCACATTTAATACGTTTTCTCAATTTCAACACATTCTAAACACAAAATAATCACGCATTCATCTCATGTTCACACATTTCCTTCTTCAGTTATCTAGCATGGTACTACTGTTTTCAGTATTAATCAGATTTTTTTTTTACAACAGTCCTAATCATGCTGAAATTTTGCAGAATTAAACATTTATCATATTAGCATGTATTAATTTATTAATATCTCACATAAAACAGGTTTATATATCTACTGTCATCTGTTCAGTACAGGAATTTAACCAGAAATCCATCACAATTTAACCATCATGCATACCAAAATTTGCATTTTTCTGAGTTACACATATTTTCTGAAAATTCTAACAGTGATGATATCAACTGTAAAAATAGTCAAACTGACACAATTCTTCATTATTCAAATTCATAATTTATTCCATACATGAATACTGATAGTACAAATTTTATCACAAATTTCAGGGATTTAACTAGTTTCACATGGATTCTTAACTTTTCTGCATTGAGTAGACATATTAGCTATTTTTCGGTTCAGAAAATTTAATAAATTACACAGATGATATAAATTACTCAAATTTTTATATCATGCATCAGATATTATGAACAATGTACAGAAAATCTATGACAGTTAAATTCTACACATATTTCATAAACAACATTTTTTCCAAGATTAACATTCTATTGGTAACACATTCCAAAAATTCTAATAATTAGTGGAAAATTCAAAAATGCACAATAACTTACAGTACATCCGAATATATATATTTACATATTATATAAAATTTACCGTATATCCTCATGCGGAAAAACTCGGAAATTAGTTCATATAAGGACAGACTTGCTCACTGTTGCAGTCTGAAGAACTCGACGGCAAGTGGTGGCCGTCTATAGGTTAACGGCATTAGATGATGCCGCCAACACATGATATTAGCGGCAAGGGATCTTGCCGTTAATATCCTGTCTGCAGAACACAGACTGAAAGCCAATAATTCACTTGAAAGGGGGGGGGGGGGGTTCCAGGACACGAGAAATATCTGAGAAAATCCTGGGACATACTAGACACATGTAGGGTTAATGTGTATGGGGTACTTGCCTTCTATAAAATCTACCAACGACGATTTAAGCCGGAGAAGCCCTCCTCGGCCTGTGCCAAAGAGTCTCCAAATCCCTCCTTCTTTGGATCTTCTGATGATCTTCACAGCACACCAGCGTGAGGAGTGTTCCCGGATGTTCAATGTCGACGCCAGTTGATGTAGATCGCCAGACGAAGCCTCCCGAAGTCGGATCTTTCAGGTTCAAGTTAGGGTTTTTGCACAGAAAAGATAGGTTTTTGACCCAAGAGCCAAAGGGATGGATCTGGCCGAAAATTGGATATTATAAAGGGTTGGGGGTCGGATCGGTTAAAGGGCAAGTCTCAGAGCCGTTGGGAAGGGTTTCCCAAACAAGAGGCTAAATTTCCGGAGGCGTTTCCGGATCTGAAAACGTAACAGATCTGGGATATTGGCGTCCATATCCATGGTCGCCTACCCAAAAATGGGCGTCCATCGATATTGCCGCCTACCCCTGGTCAGCGTCAGCCGATGTGGACGCCGACTGGTCGACAAAACTCACTTTATTTATGCAAAATTTATAATACTACTCATTAAAATATATATATATATATATATATATACATACATATATGTACTTGAATATACTATGTACATTTCAATAATACTAATTCATACAATTTATATCAATAAATACTTATACACAATAATCATACATCAATAGTATACACTTATACACACATACATATACTTAACGAACAAGGTGAAAATCAAGGGCCTTACACACAAGCACGGGGAGGATAGCTCGAAACCAAGCTCCATCTCCTCTAGATAGGAAGAGAGCAAGAGATCCCTACCTGAACTTGAAGATCTAGACCCATTGGGGCCCTTCACGTTGGAATGGTCGTATTCTCCTCGCTCCACCCCGCTCCAATGCTCTGTCACAAGCACGCCGGCACCTCCACCACGCCAAAAATGCCTAAGAAGGGAGAGGGGAAGCTCCCCCGCTGTAGAGAGGAGGAGGGAAGGGAGGAAGAAGGAGAAAGAAGAAAGAGATCCCAGCAAGCCTTAAGACCTCGGGACTGAGGTTGCGACAAGGAGCACATAGCATTCTTACTAAAATGCGATAGGAACATTGTCGCCTTCTCAAAAGTTTCGACAGGTCTTCTGACAGGCAGACAACGTCCAGACAATGTGTCATGCATGCATGTGTCTCAAGTGAACGCGACATCTGGCACGTTGCCTTCACACACATGTGAGCTGACATGTGACACACCAGCCACAGACAGAAGGTATGCGACTCGAAGGCCATCCCCTTCACAACCAGAAGGTGACACAGATCACATCGCGTTCAAAATGCAACACCTCGATCCTTTGAGATACTAAGAACAAAGCCAAGAAAGGCAAAAACATGGCCCAAAACACCAGAGTGTCACAATCTAACCAATTTAAAACAAATTTTGTCCTCAAAATTAAGGGTGAAATCCGATCGAAGAAAACAACAGACGCAAAGAGACCACTAAGTTGTACCTCGACCTCCCAATGGTCACAACCACAACCCTTCAACAAATGGAGTGCCTAACTAGACAACCGATAGCTCACAGAGCACTAACCAAATGGTGCGGAGCACACAATCGGAAGTCGACAACTCCATAGGCGCGACACACACCAAACTGACTAGAAACCAACCAAAATTGCCAGTCGGAAACCACATGACTGACCCCTCAACAGACTACACTGCTGAGACCAACCAATCAGTAACTCACTCTGTCACTAGCAAATCTCGACAGAGGACACAGCTACTTATGGCAAGCTGGAAAAATGCCAAAAGGTCGGCCATAAGACTGCTGAATGGTCCTACACTACTAGCAACAACTAGTACTTGCCACAAAGCCAAACGAGAGTATCATAAGGGCAACCCGAAGCCAAGCATTGACAAGCACGTGGAGGACACCTCAACACGTAGAATGGTGATTGTTGAAACCACTTGATCTCAACCAGACTGTCCTCGTGGTCGGCAAAGACACACAATGACTGTGGAGCCACAGAAACCTAAATTGATCACTCCAAAGGCACCACACAAAAAAACAAAACCAAAAAAGACATCTGAGGTTGGGCCAAAACCAGGCAACTCCAGACGTTGGCAAACCATAAGGTCAAGCACTGGCAACTGAAAGGTCTCACTATCTCCCAAGACATAGACAAGAGAGTCTACCTTCGGCTTCCAGACTCACCAACACCACGCACAACCAGAGAACCAACGAAGAGTTGACAACACACCCACCACGCACACACATGGCTCAGCACAGGTACCAACATGCCAACCACCAGAAAAATACACCACACAAGAACCTAAGCAACCACAGAGGTTGTGGACAATGCGTCGACCTCAGAGGGACCTAGACCAAATTAGGGTACCACAAGCGAACACACTCGCTCCCAAAGCGAGAGGGATAAACTAGACATGGGCCAAGATGAAAGCCTAGCGTATCACCGATAGGGCTACCTAGATAAAGTAAACTAGCCACCCCACAACGGTAACAGTATAACCACAAAGCACAAGACAGTACAAAGTGTCCAGAGGCAGAAAGCTCAACGCCTCCAACATCGAGCGAAGTCATCAAATGACGCACGAAACTCACAAAACAACAACCTAAAAACGAAAATAGAACTCACGGGTACTACCTAGGGTGCTACCACAAGCACCAAAGCTCGTCGAAGTGCAGCACACCCAACCAGACTAACGGCCCCATAATGGCACTGGGCCCACAGGAGGGGACTCACCACCGAAGTCCCACAAGAGAAACACAGAGAAAGCCAACAGCTTCAAGAGCGTAACAACCACATCGGCTCTTAGAAGCACCCAACCACAAGGCACTGCTCCTACCACCACAGACAGAGAGGGCCACACACCAAACGACGATGAGTGCCCCCAAAGCACAGACTGAGGCACAAGCAAAACACATACCAGAACGACGCCTGCTTAAGCAAGCCAAACAAAAGAAGACCGGTGCTGCCTCACGCTGAACAATAAGGCATGCTGCCCCAAATCACCCAGTCAGGCAACAAAGAACCATCACTGCAATGGACGGCATAAATAGGTACACCACGACCCATCGCGCCATAAGGAAACGATGCACACGAGGGAGAGCAACCAGCTCAACCTCAAACGACTCAAGGGAAGGGACCTTCGCCAAAAGGTCACCACGGTGTGCAACATGGCACCAAATGCCATGGTAGAGCACCACCACCCCGAGCAACCCACGAAAAGTAGGGAGGAAAGCACGCAACAGGCCTCTTCTGCCCACAAAAGAGGAAAACCTACAGCACAAGGCTAGCACTCACACCATAGGCACAACCAGTCAAACACCCACGATGCTCGCTAAAAAACTATTTGCAAGATCGTGTCAGCACGGAGAACAAGCATAAACAACTTAAACAAAAGGGACACACGTAGTCCCGCCAGCACAACCAAGAGACTTGGAAGCGAACAACGCGGAAAACTGACCAACACAAGGCCACACACATGGTTAAGGTCCCTCACCTTTACTTGAGGTAGACAAGCAGACTGCATGCAATAATCCAACCAATAAAACTTCACAACACACAGAGTGATAGTGCAACACAAACAAGAGGAGCACGAGGTAGAATAGTTCTGGAAAGAACCTTCGCCAAACCAACAGGGGGCAGCTCTAGGAGAACACCACCAAAGCGTGCAACCCAACCAACCAACAACACAGACTTTAAGAGAGAATGCTGCAGCAAGAAGGAGCAACACAAGCCGGTCCTAGGAGAACTTCCATCGGAACCACCAAGGCATAGTTCTGGGAAAACCCATCAGAACGCACCAGCCAAATCAATAGCATACCTCAGACCCTGAGGTAGCACATCAACAGCAAAAATGACCATGGAATAGTCCTAGGAGAAACCCTAATCAAGACAACAACAAACGGTTCTGGGAACCTCATCGGAACACAAGGCAACCAAGTGATGCACCTCAACCCAAAGGGCAATCGCAACAACAACCAGAAACAAACACAAGACGGTTACAGGGAAACCTCACTTCCGCCAGAACCAAAAAAGAAGAACTCCGAAACCACCTCACCAGAGCTCAAAACTAGCCAACACAAGGCTGACAAACAAGCACAACCAAGTGTTGTAGCACTCAACTAGCGATGCAACACGGCATACAGAACATCGGCTTAGCCCAAGCAACGATGCTGGCTGAGCATAGCTATAGTGACGTGACACCCCTCCCGGCCGGTAACGAGGTGACACGCACACTTACCAAATGGAAGCATCTTACGCATTGTTATGGGAGGGCCTTCTATGCTGCATGATATAAAATAGCAGACCAAACGCCAGAACTGCTCATGATAAAAAAAATACATATTTCAAATTTCTGTACCAAGCGTACCCGTGTAGAGCACAATATACATTACAATATCATAGTTTGTTTAAAATTACAAGCAAGAATTTCTGATCTCAACAGGGTGGCACAACCACGGCTTAAACATAGCACCTAAGCAAAAAGGAAGTCCATTAAACAAATTTAAGGCTCTTAAAGTCACCTGGCATGAAGCATTACATAGTAAGGGGGGGTTGCTTAAGGAGAGAACCATGTTAGGATGAAGGATCTGAAATGGATTTGAACAAAGGCATGAGTTCTAAAGGAACTCAGTAGACAGAACCAAACGTAAGCTACAAAGTAGACATGAAGAATAATGATTTCACAAAGTGGATAACATGCATGCAAGAATAGCCAGATAGTAATGATTTTACAATGTGGATAACATGCATGCAAGAATAGCAAGATATAGAACTAAAGCAAATCATGGCATCATCAAATCTCTTCTGGGTAGTTTAACATATAACTAATCTTCTGTTGAACCAGGAAGCAAACATATACATATACATAACTAACTGTTGCCCAACGGACTGAACCTAAACACCGACGTTTTAACTTGTGGGACAAAATTGTCGTCACGATTGACAACTCATGTATGATACCAACCATGAGATTGTCCTAACTTACCAACCCAGAGAGAGAGAGAGAGTCAAAAGAGCCTGCCAAGAGGCCATCACATAGCATACAAAAGTTCATGTAGTAGTGAAGAAAAATCATGACGACGAGGAACATCTGGTTATGCCTACCTTAGTATGGAGAAGCCAAAACTAAATCTCCACAAGAAGACTGGATGCCCCAAGCTGCACGGATCCAAGTTCAACCCTCAGGTTACTAGTGGCCAAGTGACAGAAGGTTTTTCCCCGAAGAAAAGGTCACAAGGGTAAAAAGGGTTTAGAGTTTAAAGTGGGGCCATATTAACAAGGGGATATAGACACCTAGCGAACGTGCAGGCTAAAGGAAGATACAGATTCAGTGGAAAATTGATTAATGGGGGTATAAGTAGAAGATCTTTTGCAGGCCAACAACATGATTTGTGGAAAAGTAATTAGGTGATCAGACCGGCATAGGGATCCGTGCCAAAAAATTGGCAGGCCAACGAAGTCAGATGATGATGATCATTTCATCAGTCTGACAAAAGCATAAGCACTACAAGATTATACTCGACTCTGATTCGTTAAGAGGTCAGAGAGGACATCGATTGTTGATTAAAATATTGATTCCCTACTAAAACATCGATTACCTAGGCAAAAACATTGATTACATTCTAAAACATCGATTACCTACTAAAACATCAATTACCTAGGCTAAAACATCGATTACCTTGTCTAAAACATTGATTACCTACTAAAACATTGATTACCTAGACTAAAACATCGATTACCTACTAAAACATTGATTACCTAGGCTATTACAATTCTACCCTCCTTAAAATATTTTTTGTTCCAAAATTTAAGATTACTTACCAAATAAAAGAGGATACGCATCTTTCATTCCTTGCTCTGACTCCCAAGTTTCTTCCTCTATGTGGGTACTTCTCCACACCACCTTCACCAAGGGAAACTTCTTATTTCTCAACACTTTCACCTTCCAGTCTAGAATTTTCATAGGCTCTTCTTTGACAATCAAGTCTGGCAGATGTTCTAATCCATCATGGATGATGACATGAGTGAGGTTTGCCACATACTTCCTCAGCATAGACACGTGAAGTACATTGTGGATGTGGGACCATGATGGAGATAAGGCAAGCTGATAGGCCACCAACCCAACTCTGGCCAAAATTTCAAATGGTCCCACATACCTAGGACTGAGTTTTCATTTCTTACTGAACCTAAAGACACCCTTAGTAGGATATATCTTCAAGAATACATGATCACCCACGGAGAATTCCAATGGTCTTCTCCTCTTATCAACATAACTCTCCTGCCTATCTGGAGCCGCTAAGATCCTCGTCCTGATTATTCTAATTTTCTTTGTATAATCTTGAATCAGATCTAACCCAAACAAGCTTTTCTCCCCTACTTCAGACCAACATATGGGGGTCTTACAGGGTCTTCCATACAGTGATTCCTACGACGCCATACCAACACTAGAATGGTAATTGTTGTTATAGGCAAATTCGACTAGTGGTAGGTGGTCATCCCAATTTCCATGCCAATCAAGGTTGCATGCCCTCAGCATATCCTCTAGGGTCCTGATTGACCATCTGTTTGGGGATGATAGGCCAAGCTGAATTTTAACTAGGTCCCCAAAGCTGATTGTAGCAGTAACGACCCCGAGAACCCGATCCTCGGCCCAAGCCGAGGACCCGATTTTCGCGGTCACCGCCCACAGATTTGGGGACCGGGAAGGGCTATAACACAAGTCTAACAGAATATGTAAGGGAAATAAATGTCAACTACCGACTAGAAGCACACACGCAGAAGCAAAAAGAAGAGCTAGTCTATAGTGTATCACTCTAGGTACAGTCCCAACACACGCACACTAGTACAAGTAAAAAGGGGAAAGACAGAGCCCTTAGGGGCATACCTCGAGGGTAAAGTACAACTGAAAAAAGGGGGGAACCACTGCGAGCTACGGGGACGACGCATACCACCCCGCCTACTCCGCCCGACGTGCACCCTACCACTGCTGAGAAGTCTCACCTGGGAAAAAGAAGTGATGAGCTTTCCAATAGAAGCTCAGTAGGGACTACTAATCTCCTCCTGGCCTTAATAGGCAGAAGATATATATATATATATATATATATATATATATATATATATATATATATAATTAAATAAGAATAGTTATATCTTCTACCCTATAAAGGAAAGTGTGGAAGCCAAGCTACTAACTAGCAATGGTACGAAAGGACACCACGGACGGAAACTCCGTAGAACCTACACGTTGTGACCACCACACGGCTGGCAACGCAGATAGAGCGAACCCTGCCTGGACAAGAGACACTAGCTATGGAAAACACTACCACTAGTCAACCAGTCAAGTGCGTCCACTGACATCTTATCCTCAATCCAGGTCCAAACCTCCACTCTCGTTAGAGTGGGGGCAGAAGCACAAAGTACACAACAGTAACCGCCGTAGTCTGTCCGGACTATGGTCCCACGCCTGGCCTCTCCAAGTGGTTTCGGGGTCACAAAGAGTGAAGCACTGAGAAGAAGGACTGGCTGGCCTACACCGGGTAGAACTCCGGCCATCCTCAGTGTCCTGACCAACCAAGAGAGCTCTACAAAGAACTCGATGCCGCTGTCCTAACCAACGTTTTCCCCTCAACTTCAGAGTCCGTGAATCGAGTATGCTCGTCGCCCTGAACGCTCCCTCTAAGGCGCACGAAGACAAGGGTCCTAGGCAAACGGTAACAACCTCTCTCGCTGGACAAGACCTCAGGTGCCGAGCACCGGGGGAACGACTAGTGTAGGACCGTACTATGAACTAGCACTGGTGCCACGAGTACAGAAAGTACCGGAAACAGCGAAGACTCTATGAGAAACAGAACTCCGCATGACTTACCTATCTCTGGTGCTATCGCGACGCATCAGGCCATCGTGACCATGTCGCAACGCAGCAGAGCGTCACGATGATGTCACGGCAGCCTTGCCGGTC
The DNA here is from genome assembly GCA_014218235.1 of Colocasia esculenta. Lineage (NCBI taxonomy): Eukaryota > Viridiplantae > Streptophyta > Magnoliopsida > Alismatales > Araceae > Colocasia > Colocasia esculenta. Next base: position 75,157,445 of record CM024766.1, read on the forward strand.
ACGACATCATCGTGACCTCTATAGCGGTCGCAATCTTAGCCGAGAGGGGTCCCAGTACAGTCCTCCCAAGGACCACCCCAAAACTGGTACAAACCATCTCTATAGGGGGAGGGGAGCATGGGAAAACACTAGGCAAGCATATAAATGCACCAAACCACCCTTAAACCCCATGAAACATGAATTACAAGGAATCTACGCTCGATAGAACCCTCACACACCACGAGCATGGTTCTCACACACCCCACGACCCCAAACCACGGAGGAATCACCATCTCAAGGGGAAAGGGAGCATGATTAGAACGAGAGGAGTCAAGGGTCCCTACATTCAAGAGTAGAGCCGACCCGTTGGGGCCTTCACATCGGAATGGCCTCCTCCTCCTCACTCCAAGCACCATGAGCTTGTCCCCTACACAATGGAGACGCCACCTCCTCACCATGAGCACCACGAACACCAAGAACCATCGAAGAACACAAGAGAGCTTGGGAGAGGAAGAAGGAAGAAGAAGAAGAAGGAAAGGGAGAGAGAGGAAATGGGGCGCCAGCCTCGGTTTTAAATCGACGGGTCCCGAGACGCGATGGGTTGGCCTGGCGCAACAACAAGCATGTCGCAACGCCCCCAGGCATCATGACCGTGTCGCGACAGCCACCCTTGGCTTGACCCCAAAAGGTAGTCAAACCTCGAAGACTGTGAAATAAGAACGCGACGGCCTGATAGGTCGCGTCAACGCTGTATGCACCTGACACCCGACAAGGCCGTTCTGATAGAAAGGACAGCGGTCAAATCGGTCAGAAAAGCAGTTGCAACGCCATCAGATGCCGCAACAACAATGAGACACCCATCCCCTTCGTGACCATGTCACGACGGCCAGGTGCGCCGCATCCCGAAGCCTGTCGCGACGGGCTCCTTTGGCGCAACCATGTCGCGACCAAGGTGCTTGTCGTGACTATAAGGACAAGGCCAAGAGCCCAAGAGGGCCGGGTCTTACATCCCACCTTCCTTAAAGAAATTTTATCCTCGAAATTAAAAGAAACTCAGTTTCAATAGGAAGCAATGTAAAAAGGGAAAACAACATACCGATCAATCAAACAAATACGAGAACTGCTCTCTCAACTCATCCTCGCGCTCCCAAGTGCCCTCGCCACCAACGCGGTTCTCCCAAATGACTTTGACCAGCGAAATCTGCTTCTTGTACAACTGCTGCACTCTACGGTCTACAACTCTGACCGGGTACTCTGGCACTGACAAGTCTGGCGCTACCTCAAGCTGTGAGTAGTCCAACACGTGCGACGAATCTGCAACGTAACTCCTGAGCTACGAAAAGTGAAAAACACTATGCATGCCTACCAACTCTACCGGAAGACACAACCTGTAAGCAACCTCACCGATCCTCTCTGTGATAGGGAAATGCCCAATATACCTCAGACTGAGCTTTCCCTTTTTGTCGAACCTCATAACACCCTTGGTTGGAGAAACCCTCAAGAACACAAGGTTACCCACGCTGAACTGCAACGGCTTCCTGCAGACATCTGCATAGCTCTTCTGTCTGCTCTGTGCTGCCTGAAGCCTCTGTCTGACTAAACTGACTGTGTCTGCACACTGCTATACCATCTCTGGTCCCAAAAGCTGCCTCTCACCTACTTCAAACCAGTAAAGTGGTGTCCTACATGGCCGACCCTATAAAGCCTTGTATGGTGCCATTCCGATGCTCGAGTGATAACTGTTGTTGTATGCAAACTCTACCATCGGAAGGTGGGACTCCCAGGTGCCACCCCAGTCCAAGCAACAAGCTCTCAACATATCCTCTAAAGTCTGAATAGTCCTCTCTGACTGATCATCTGGCTGCGGGTGATAATGAACTCAACCTCAACTCTGTACCAAGAGCTCTCTGTAAACTGCTCCGAAACCTTGAAGTGAACCTCGGATCTCTATCGAAGATGATATAAACTAGGGTTCCATGCAACGGAACAACTCGGTCCACATACAGTCTGGCAAGCCTGTCCACTGACCAAGACATCCTGATTGGAAGGAAGTGCGCTGACTTGGTCAATCTATCCATAATCACCCAGATACCATCATGCCTTTGCGGAGTATAGGGAAAACCAAACACAAAGTCCATGGTTATGTCGTCCTACTTCCACTCGGGAATGGGCAATGACTGCAGCTCACCAATAGGATGCTGAAGCTCAGCCTTCACCTGCTGACAGGTAAGGCATCGACCGACAAACTCTGCCATGCCCCTCTTCATCCTTGGCCACCAGAAGAACCTCCTCAGGTTATGGTACACCTTAGTGGAACCAGGATGAATAGCATACCTCGACCGGTGTGCCTCTGATAATAGCGCCTGGCACACATCAAAGGAAACTTGCAATCTACCTCTGAGCCTGACCTTACTGTCCTCGTCTAACTCAACATCTGGCATCTACAAAATATCTACCAACTCTGTATCTACCTGCTGTGCCTCCAGCACCTAACGGTACACTGACGGGCAAACTGACAAGCTAGTCATCATTGCATGGTCTCTGTACCTCGAAGGGAAAAAAACTCCCTAAGACAAGTTCTCAAACAACTGCCACTCTCGGACAATCAACGAACTCAAGCGAACACGCCTGCTCAAAGCATCTGCTACAACGTTAGCCCTTCCCTGGGGATAAGAGAGGGTAAGGTCATAATCCTTCAAATACTCTATCCATTTGCATTGCCTTAAGTTCAAATCCTTCTGAGTGAAGATATACTGCAAATTCTAATGGTCGGTGAAGATTTCGAACACCTCGCCGTACAAATAGTGCCTCCACAACTTCAGAGCGAACACCACTGCTGCCAACTCTAAGTCATGGGTAGGGTAGTTCTCCGCATGCTTCTTCAACTGTCGAGAAGCATAGGCAACAACCCCACCATGCTGCATCAACACTGCACCCAAACCTGATCTCGAAGTGTCGATGTAGACCAGAAAACCTCCACTGCTTGACAACAAGACTAACACTGGGGCTGAAGTCAACCTCGTCTTCAGCTCCTGGAAACTCCGCTCCCAGTCCTCAGTCCAAACAAATTTGGCCTCAAGCCTGGTCAATCTGGTCAACGACTCTGCAATCTTGGAAAAGTCCTTGATAAATCTACTGTAATAGCCTGCCATACCCAGAAAACTACGAACCTTTGACACTGAAGTGGGCTGCTCCCAATACAACACTGCCTCAACCTTGGTAGGGTCCACTGCCATACCAGAACCTAAGATCACGTGCCCGAGAAAGTTCACCTCCCTCAGCCAAAACTCGCACTTGTCGAACTTGGCATAAAGTTGGTGACTCTGCAACGTCTCTAGCACAATCCTCAGATGCTCCTCGTGCTCCTCCTTAGAAGCTGAGTAGACCAGAATGTCATCTACAAAGATGACCACAAACTTGTCCAGGTACTCATTGAACACCCTGTGCATTAAATCCATAAAAATTATTGGTGTGTTCGTGAGCCCAAACGACATCATGACGAACTCAAAGTGACCATACCTCGAACGGAAAGTTGTCATGTCAATATCTGACTCTCTGATCCTCAATTGGTAATAGCTTGATCTCAAGTCAATCTTTGAAAACACCTTGGCTGACTGTAACTGATCAAACAAGTCATCGATCTTGGGCCACAGATACTTGTTCTTCACTATTACCTAGTTCAACTGCCTATAATCGATGCACATTCTCAAGTTGCCGTCCTTCTTTCTCACGAATAGCATGGGTGCACCTCACGGAAAACAACTCGGATGGATAAAACCCAACTCAAGCAACTCCTACAACTGGCACTTCAACTCGTGCAACTCAGCTAGAGCCATTCGGTAAGGTGCCTTGGGCAAAGGCATCGTATTGGGCAAAAGCTCAATGGAGAGCTCCACCTCCTGCTCAGGCGGTAACCCAGGTAGATCCTCCGGGAAAACATCAGAGAATTCACAAATAACAGGTACATCAAAGACCGATGACCCTCTAGGCTCAGAAGAACAAATAGAAGCAAGATATGCTACGCAACCATCGCAGATCAAATGACGAGCTCTACAAAAAGAAATAAAAGTTCGAAAGGTAGACCGGATACCTCGAAAGCTGAGAACATGCACTCCAGGTATCTCAAACCGAACGGTCTACCACTGATAATCCACTACAGCTGAGTGAGCCTCCAACTAGTCCATGCCCAGGATGACGTCAAAGTCACGAAGCTACAATGTGTACAACCTGGCCGACAACTGGTGTCCCTGGACCTCAACTGTAACACCCTCTAGGTAACCGAAAGAACGCATGTAATCACTGGATGGGAGATCGACCATCACATCACACTACCTCTCAGGGTGTGACAAACTAGCGACTCATAAAAATCGTCGAAAGCAAAACAAAGCGAAGCACCGGGATCAACCAGAACACGAGCAGCTCTACCAAGGATAGGCAAAGTACTTATAACCAGGTTCGATGCCTAGGCCTCCTCCTTGGTGAGAGCCATCATATGACCACGTCCACACCCACGCTGCGGTGCCTGCTGGGGCTGCTGCTATTGCGGTGGCTGCTGGTGCTGTGGAAACTGCTGCTGCGGCTGCTGCTAGTATGGCTGAAACTGCTGAGGCTGCTGATGCTGTTTAAACTGCTGAGGCTGCAAATGGTACAACCCTTGCTGTTGCTGAAGGGGTGCCTGTTGCTGTTGAGGGTACTGGTACTGCGGCAACTGCTGAGTGTACTGCACTGGCTATTGTGGCTGCTGGACTTGCCCCATCGGGCAATCCCTTCTAAAGTGGCATGGCAAATAACAAGTGTAATAGACTGCCTCCTGCCTGCCCTGCTCAGCTCCCTGCTAGACCGATTACTCTGTAAACCTTGACTGGAGCTTCTGCTGCTTGCCGCAAGCACCTCTACGAGTGGTCATCTGCTTGAACCTTGAGCGTAAACCGGAACTACCCAAACTGCTTGAGCCCGAAGAAGAAGAAGTAGCACTACCATGACTACCTGCAGGGCGCTGGTATGGTGTGGTTCTAGAGGAAGCTCCTCCTGCTGCTGCTGTTGGGGCTGCCAGGTCTCTCTCTCCAAGGCGGTGGCCTTAGCCACTGCCACTCCGAAGGTGGTGCACATATAGGCGGTCACGCCCCACCTCAAATCTGCCCTCAGTCCTGCAATAAACCTCTCTGCACAGGCCTGCTCACTACCTTCCACGTGAGGAACATGCCTCAACAATCTGACAAACCTCTAGTGATACTGAGCAACCGTCAGATCACCCTGAACCAACTCGTGAAACTGATCTCACCTCTCACATGTAGCATAATCGGAAAAATACTCGCTGTGGAAGACCTCCAAGAACTTCTGCCAAGTAACCTGATCCAAGCACTGCCCTGGGATGTGAGTCTGCCTCTGAACTCTCCGCCACTCATGGTCTGGCCCCTTGAGCTGATACACTGCCAGTCTGACTTGATCCTCCTTGGTGCACTCCATGGTATCGAACGTATCCTCCAACTCGTGCGTCCAACTCTCAGCTCTGACTGGGTCGTAGTCTCCATAGAATATCCATGGGCGAGTACGCAAGAACCTCTCCAAGAGGGTAGTCCTGTCCTCAGTGACAGTCGTCCTCCTCCTACCGACCCAGGTACTCCCAATACCCGACGCCTGCTGAACTGCTGGTTGCTCCTCTTGCGTATCTACCTGCTGCTCTGGTACTGCTAGGGGAGGTACTGGAGGATAACCTCCCGCTGCTGTCTGCCCAGGTTGCCACGCTCCCTGGTACAGGGTCTTGAAGAACTGCTCAGCCATAGGGAACCAATCCGCATACTGTTGTGGCAGGGGATAGTACCACTGTTGCTACTACTCACCCGCTGCCCCTACTATTGCTGCTCCCTGAGGCTGTGCCACAGACTCCTCCGCTAACACATCCTCCTGAACCTAACCCGGTGCTGGCATATTTGACTCACCCTACTGCTCCATCAGCTCTCTGGCCTGCCTACGCCTGCGTGGAGCCATATCCTGCACGGCAGACAACCAACAAGGTTAACAATACCAACTCGGGTGGCTAGAAGTGTACTTGTACTAGTGTTGGGACTTCCTGTTGTAGTTTAAATCCACTACAAGTCCTGTTAGACTTCTCGCTCTGATACCAACTGTAACGACCTCGAGAACTCGACCCTCGGCCTAAGCCGAGGACCCGATTTTCGCGGTCACCGCCCATAGATGCGAGGACCCGGAAGGTCTATAACACAAGTCTAACATAATATGTAAGGGAAATAAATGTCAACTACCAACTAGAAGCACACACATGGAAGCAGAATGAAGAGCAAGTCCGCAGCGTATCACTCTAGGTATAGTCCCAACACACTCACACTAGTACAAGTAAAAAGGGGAAAGACAGAGCCCTTAGGGGCATACCCCAAGGGTAAAGTAGAACTGAAAAAAGGGGGGAACCACTACTACCTGTGGGGACGATGCCTACCGCCCTGCCTACTTCGCCCGACGCGCGCCCTGCTGCTACTGAAAAGTCTCACCTGGGAAAAAGAAGGGATGAGCTTCACAACAAAAGCTCAGTAGGGACTACCAATCTCCTACTGGCTCTAACAGGCAGAAGAATATATATATATATATAAACAATTAATTAAATAAAAATAGTTATATCTTCTACCCTACATAGGAAAGTGCATAAGCAAAGCTACTAACTAGCAACGGTACGGAAGGACACCACAGTCGGAAACTCCGTAGAACCTACACGTCGTGACCACCATACGGCTGGCAACGCAGACAGAGCGAACCCTGCCTAGACAAGAGACACTAGCTACGGAAAACACTAACACTAGTCAACCGGTCAGGTGCATCCACTGACGTCTTATCCTCAACCCAGGTCCAAACCTCCACTCTCGTCAGAGTGGGGGCAAAAGCACAAAGTACAGAACAGTAACCGTCGTAGTCTTGTCGGACTACTGTCCCACGCCTGACCTCTCCAAGTGGTTCTGGGGCCACAAAGAGCGAGGCAGTGAGAAGAAGGACTGGCTGGCATGCACCGGGTAGAACTCCAGTCGTCCTCCGTGTCCCAGACCAACCAAGAGAGCTATGCAAACAAGTCGACGCCGCTGTCCTAACCACCATTTTCCTCTCAACTCGAGAGTCTGTGACTCGAGTATGCTCGTCGCCCTGAACGCTCCCTCTAAGGTGCACGAGGATGGGGGTCCTAGGCAAATGGTAACAACCTCTCTCACAGGACAAGCCCTCAGGTGCCGAGCACCGGGCGAATGACTAGTGTAGGACCGTACTAGGAACTAGCACTGGTTCCACGGGTACAGAAAGAACCAGGACGGCAAAGACCCCTCGAGAAACAGAAATATCCTCTTCTTTAATTCTGAGCTGATGATAACCAGACCTCAAATCTATTTTTGAGAACATGGTCGCAGATTGCAGTTGGTCAAATAGGTCATCAATTCTAGGTAACGAGTACTTATTCTTCATGGTTACTTGATTTAATTTCCTATAATCTATGCACAATCTGAGGGATCCATCTTTCTTCCTGACAAACAAGACCGGGGCTCCCCAAGGGGACATACTAGGCCTAATGAAACACAAATTTAACAATTCTTGTAATTGCTTCTTTAATTCTGCAAGTTCAACCAGTGCCAATCTATAGGGAGCTATAGTCACGGGCAGAGTGCCCGACATAAGGTCAATAGAGAAGTCAATCTCTCTATGAGGAGGGAGGCTTGGCAGATTATCCATAAAAACATTAGGAAATCCATTTATGACTTTTATGTCCTTGACGAATTGTTGCTTGAGTTCAGAGGAAAAAGAAAGCACACAAGCCAATTACCTTAGACACCCGCTTCTTAACCATTTCATGGCCTTGAGGGCTGATACTAAATTCTTGGAATTGTCACTCATAGGACATTGGTAACTAAGCATTTTTACCTCAGGTTTCTCGAAAGTTAGAGTCCTACTTCGACAATCTAGTGCTGCAAAATGATCAGCCAACCAATCCATACCCAGAATCATATTATAATCTTGCAAATCAAGTATATACACATAAGCAAGTAGCTCATGGTCCCCAATTCTCACCCTTACTCTAGGAATGGCTACAGAGAGAGTAGCTATCTGACTGGTGGGACAGGCAAGAGTCAAACCCTCATCAAGCAAGGTCACTTACTTTTTCAACATGTTGGCAAATTTACAAGATATAAAAGAATGAGTAGCCCCCGGATCAAATAAAATTCTGGCATGCATTCCCTCAATTAGAAGAATACCTTCGGCCACAGTAGGTGTTTCCTTCACTTCTTCCTTGGTCAAGGCAGAAACACTGGCCTGCCCACGAGGTTGTGGCTTTAGGGCTGGCTGCTGCTGAGGTTTGGGGCAGTCCTTGATCATGTGTTCAGTCTAGCCAAACCCAAAACATCTCTCAGTTGACTTCCAACATTCAGTCCCCAGGTGCCTTCTATCGCACAGAGCGCAAACTGGCCATCTCTTGCTGTTTCCTCCCTCCGTGTGCTCCGTGGAAGGTTTCTTGTTCTTCTCCTTCATGTCTTTCTCAAACAAGCTCCTTTTCTTTTCAGATCTGGCACCCTTGTCCTTGACATACTCCTCATATTCTGCTTCAACTATAAATGCTATCCTCAAGGTAGTAGTCATATTCTGAGGATCCATCGGTGCCACCCTACTGCTCACACCAGGCTTCAACCCTCTAACAAATTTCTTCACCCTTCTAACTTCATCACTGCATATATGGGGTGCGTATTTTTCTAGGCGGGTGAACATGGCTTCATATTTAGATACACTTAAACCCTTCTGCTCCAGCTGAAGAAACTCCAATTCTTTCTTGTCTTTGATGTGCTAAGGAGTGTACTTCTCATAGAACACTTGCAAAAATTCCTCCCAGTTGATATCATCAGCCCTATCCTTGAAAATACTTCTCAACATGCATTGCCACTAGTCATCAGCTCTACCTTGAAGCATGTAGGTAGCCAGGGTCACCTTATCTTCCTCTGCACATTTTATAGCTTTGAAAATATTTTCCATCTCTCTAATCCAACCTTCCACTTCTTCCGGTTGACTGGCCCCAATAAAAATCAGAGGTCCCATCTTCTTGAATTTCTCTATCAGTGATATCCTTGCTCTTTTATCTAGCTGGGGGGTGCTAGGGTTTCTCATCATGGTTTGAACAATCCCTTGAAACGACTGCATAAATGTAGTGAAATCGAGGGTGGTAGAAGTTCCTTGGGTATCGCTCGCTAGGGTGTCATCAGCTCCTCCAGAGGGTCCCCTAGTGGCGGCTTCTTCTCGACTGGACGTATCCAAACCCTTATCCCTTCTGTCCATAATCCTGAATCAAAACCACCTAGTTAGAGACTAACCCCTCCAATTAAAAGTTCTACCCCTCTAATCCAAAAAAAAGAAGGTTATAATTATGTGAAAAGCACACTTGCTCATATTTTTATTAACATCTTATTAAGTGAATGGTCACAGAATGACCTTATCTCATAACCCTGGGCTCTGATACCATCTGTAGTGACGTAACACCCCTCCCTGCTGGTAAAGAGGTGACACACACACTTACCAAATGGAAGCATCTTACACATTGTTATGGGAGGGCCTTATGTGCTGCATGATATAAAATATCAGACCAAACAACGGAACTGCTCACGATAAAAAAATATTTACATATTTCAAAATTTTGCACCAAGCGTACCCGTGCAGAGCACAATATACATTACAATATCATAGTTTGTTCAAAATTACATGCCAGAATTTCTTATCTCAACAGGGTGGTACATCCACGGCTTAAACACATCACCTAAGCAAAAAAGAAGTCCATTAAACAAATTTAAGGCTCCTGAAGTCGCCCGACATGAAGCATTACATAGTAAGGGGGGGTTGCTTGAGGAGAGAACCACGTTAGGATGAAGGATCTGAAATGGATTTGAATAAAGACATGAGTTCTAAAGGAACTCAGTAGACAGAACCAAACGTAACCTACCGAGTAGACATGAAGAATAATGATTTCATAAAGTGTATAACATGCATGCAAGAATAGCCAGATAATAATGATTTCACAAAGTGGATAACATGCATGCAAGAATAGTCAGATATAGAACTAAAACAAATCATGGCATCATCAAATCTCTCCTGGCTGGTTTAACATATAACTAATCTCCTGTTGAACTAGGAAGCAAACATATACATATACATAACTAACTCTTGCTCAGTGGACTAAGCCAAAACACCCATGTTTTAACTTAGGGGACAAAATTGTCGTCACGAATGACAACTCATGTATGATGCCAACCATGAGATTGTCCTAACTTACCAACCAAGAGAGAGAGAGAGAGAGAGAGTCAAAAGAGCCTGCCAAGAGGCCATCACATAGCATACAGAAGTTCATGTAGCAATGAACAAAAATCACGACGACGAGGAACATCTGGTAATGCCTACCTTAGTGTGGAGAAGCCAAAACCAAAGCTCCACAAGAAGACTAGATGCCTCAAGCTGCACAGCTCCAAGTCCAACCCTCAAGTTACCAGTGGCCAAAAGGCAGAAGGTTTTTCCCCGAAGAAATGGTCACATGGTTAAAAAAGGGTTTAGAGTTTAAAGTGGGGTGATACTAACAAGGGGATCTAGACACCTGGTGAACATGCAGGCCAAAGGAAGATACAGATTCAGTGGAAATTGACTAATGGGGGTATAAGTGGAAGATCTTTCGCAAGCCAATAGCATGATTTGCGGAAAAGTAATGAGGTGATCAGACCGACATAGGGATCCATGCCAGAAAACTGGCAGACCAAAGAAGTCAGATGATGATGATGATTTCATTAGTCTAACAAAAGCACAAGCACTACAAGATTATACTTGACTCTAATTTGCTAAGAGGTTAGAGAGGACATCGATTGTTGATTAAAACATCAATTCCCTACTAAAATATCGATTACCTACTAAAACATCGATTACTTAGGCTAAAACATAGATTACCTACTAAAACATCGATTACCTACTAAAACATCGATTACCTAGGCTAAAACATTGATTACCTACTAAAACATCGATTACCTAGGCTAGAACATTGATTACCTACTAACACATCGATTTCTTAGGCTAAAACATTGATTACCTACTAAAACATTGATTACTTAGTTTAAAACATTGATTACCTACTAAAACATCGATTATCTAGGCTAAAACATCGATTACCTACAAAAACATCGATTGTCTAGGCTAAAACATCGATTACCTAGTCTATTACAAGAGCACAGTGCGCAACAGCGCACAGACATGAGAGACCACAAACACACAACACACACCCCAAGAAAAGGTGGACAGCCAACAAGGCAAGGACACCTTCAACCAGTTCCACAGATAACAACCCTACACAGGTGAAGGTCACACCACACGCAAGCTCCCTCAGCTTCGCGACACCCACATGCAGACACGCGAATAGCCGATGGAACCAATTGTAGCACGAGCGAACCGGACGACTACGCTCGTTGAACTCACACTCAGTGACAGCAGCAACTCTCCCACTGCTCACAACCAGACCCTGCTGGGGAGAAAGACACTTGCACTACATAACAAAAAGCTCACACTAAGACCAAAAACTACGCCGAGAGAGGCAGTGAGAAAATGGACTAACTAGACTACATTGGGAGAACAACATGAAACCACCTGGGCGTCCCGCCCAAGCCAAGAGAGCTCTGCAAATGACTCTACGTCGCCGTCCCCAACCGTTTTCCCCTCTTCTACCAGTGTCTAAACTCGAGCTCACCTGCCGCTTGGAGAACTCCCTCAACAGGCATGGGGACTGGGAGTCCCAGGTAATGGTAACAACCTCTGAACGAAACAAGCCCTCAAGTACCAAGCACCGGGCGATAGAGAACAGGCGGGGCAAACAACCACAACCAAGCGATACAGCTGGTTCGTGACCAAGACAAGCCCAGCAAGAACAGGGCACACATAACACACCTCCCGAAAATCCCCAGAAAGATCGTCGGCCCAAAATAGGCATACACACCACAGCAAGAAATAGGGCAACAAGAACGCAACCACAGGAGTGTCGCCTTCAGAAACATAAGGCGACGACCAACCCATCGCAACTATGTCGCTACCACCGGGATGTCACCTTATGATCTGAATGCAACATATCGATCCGTCATGTTTAGCATTAGAAGGCCCAACTCCAAGCAGACCAGTAGCCAAAACACCAACGTGACATAGCATTTGTCGCGACTAGGAAGGCAACAACTAGGGTGTCGCCTTCAGATGATGAATGCAACGTATAGACCCATCGCGTTCACTCTCTGAAAGCAAAGCCCCTGAGGAAAACATTGCCCCACGGCTCACACGCACAAACCTGACGGTGCAACGACCACAGTGATGACCAAACTTTCTCCATATAAATTAACTCACTTATTTATATATTAATTTTGATGATTAACAAAACATTACTAATGCATTACTTGAGCCTTGAGGACAGGAAATAAAAGTAAAAGAAAGATCAAGACAATCAGGTAAGACTCTCACTTCATAATTTTTCCCAAGTCATTGCATCGACTTCTTCATACTTCATATGGAGTTCTATTGATAATCAGAACGATTCCTTTATAAGTTCATAACAATTTCATAAGTATTATGATCAATTTCCTTTCTGACCGAAAAGTCGTCATGTTTCAAACAAATCGATACCGCAACGATTTCTTTTGAAAGCGTAACGACTTGACCGTCGTAACGATTCTATAAGACACCGCAAACCATCGTAACGATTCTATAAGACATCACAACGATTTCTTTTGAAAGCGTAACGACTTGTCCGTCGTAACGATTTCTTCAGTACTCGTAACGATTTCTTAAGTTCTCGTAACGATTTCTTTAGAACTCACAACGACTTTCTAGCCGTAACGACTTCTTTAGTTCTCGTAACGATTTCTTTAGAATTCACAACGACTTTCTAGCCGTAACGACTTCTTTAGTTCTCATAACGATTTCTTTAGAACTCACAACGACTTTCTAGCCATAACGACTTCTTTAGTTCTCGTAACGATTTCTTTAGAATTCACAACGACTTTCTAGCTGTAACGATTTCTTAAGTTCTCGTAACGATTTCGTTAGACCTCGTAACGATTTGCCTGTCGAAACGATTTCTTTAGAACTCAGAACGATTTGCATCTCATAACGATTTGTTAAGAGTTTCATATCAATTTCTTCAGAAATACAACGATTTGAATTTCACAACGATTTCATAAATGCTTATAACGATTTCATTAATCAACTTATAACGATTTCATAAGTCATAAAGGCATCAGCTTTGTTCATATCGATTTCATTATTATATCAACACTCTTTGATATACGTTGAATAGTCAAAGTCGTATCTCGTCTGTTTGACTGCTATACATTCAATGCACTCTGAACGTATCTCTCATGCATGCAGACGATATCTTCCAGCATTGTGCTATTCTGTCTACATCTTTATTTTGACAGAAAGGAGCTTTGCTAAAACTAGCAATATTTTCCCAACTGTGACTAACGATCAACGACAGCCCTAGCTGTCTCCTATTTATTGTTGACATACTTGCAGATACCTGACAAGACTTATCTGTACAACGTTGGACACAAGATACAAGATATTAAAATGTTTCTGTGGCGTGTACTAAAGGATAAAAGACTGAAGATCAGAAGCTTCCTTGCAGACCTGTCTAACGTACACCAGGATGAGAGACAACGGATCTTTAACGTTCAAATTTCAAGAAGAAGCTTAAATACAAGGCTCAAGACTGAGAAGGAGAACAATAACATATTTTTGAAGAATATTATTCTGAAAGAAAGCATCGCCAATCCTTCAAGTCTTCTGTGATTCAAAACAAGAGCGAAGCACTCCATTCCAATCCATCTTAGCTCTTTAGCTCTCAGTGTTCAAGAAGAAATTCCTGTGAGAGCCAGTGTAGTCTTTGGAGAGAAACCAGTGTTAAAATTCCTTCTCTCTCGAGGCTTGTTTGCTTCAGATTGTAGCTGTTTGAGCTAGTTCCTGAAGCTTGTTCTTATACTTCTTTTTATTGGTTGTGTTCCCTTCTGGGTGAAGGAAGACCTGGTGGTATCCAGGGTGGTTGTTTTCCCTTCAGGTTGAAGGAAGACCAGTTGAGGCTGGGTGTAAGGATCCGTGAGGGGGATAGTACCCTTGATAGTGAAATCCTGAGGTATTGCTCAGGGACTGGACGTAGGTCTCCTGTGGAGAGGAGTTCCGAACCAGGATAAAAATCCTTGTGTCTTGTGGTTGTGTTTTTTGTATGTTTGCTGTCTCATTTCCTCTAACTCTAACCTTCGTTTAAGTTGTTGTGTAATCCTTTTAGTGAACAGGTATTAATCAAAGATCAAAATTTTAATAACCCATTCACCCCCCCTCTGGTCTAGCTAGCTGGGCAACAAGTGGTATCAGAGCGAGTCTCTTCGAAAAAGAAGAAGATCCAACGATCTAAAAAGTAAAGATCCATGGCAGCCCAAGGTAATTTCAAAGGTTAGTCAGTCAACAGACCTCCTTTGTTTGATGGAGAAGATTATACCTATTGGAAAACAAGAATGGAGTACTTTCTACAAGGCCACGATTACATGATATGGTCCATTGTAGAAGAAGGCGATCTTCTAGTCACCAATGCAAAGGCTCAGTGGACAGATGAAGACAGAAGAAAAATCTCCTTAAACTGCAAAGCCAAGAGCATCCTGTGTTGTGCCCTCAGCAAGAAAGAATTCAACAGAGTTTCAGCCTGCAAATCCGCAATGGAAATGTGGGAAAAGCTCAGGATTACCTATGAAGGGACAGATAAGGTAAAGGAGACAAGAATCGACATTCTTGTGACTCAATATGAAAGATTCCAGATGCAGTCAGGTGAATCCATAACCCAAATGTTCAGTAGATTCACAGATATCACAAATAGATTAGCTGGATTAGGAAAAGTCTATGATGTACCAGATATGGTCAGAAAGATCCTCAGATCTCTGCCATCCTCATGGACTACAAAGGTAGCAGCCATTGAGGAAGCCAATGATCTAAAACTAATGTCATTGGAGAAGTTAATAGGATCCCTTATGGCTCATGAAATAAATATGGAGAGATTAGGATAATCCTCCAGCAGAAAGAAGCAATCAAATGCTCTCAAGGCCAATGAAGACATATCAGAAGAATCACTGGACAACAGTGAAAGCAGTAAGGACAGTGATGATGAAGAAGCAATGCTGTCTCAAAGACTTCAAAGAATTCTAGCAAAGAAGAAGAAGTTCCAGTCTGGGAGAAGATTTTTCAAGAAAAATAAAGATTTCAGAAAACCAAAGTAAAGGATTCGAAGAAAGGAGAAGTGATATGCTATGAATGCAAAAAGCCTGGACACATCAAGGCAGATTGTCCAATGCTCAAGAAGAATGATCACAAGAAGAAGGATAATTTCAGAAAATTCAAGAAGTATAAAAAGAAGGCAATGGCAGCTGCTTGGGAGAACAGCAGTGACTCAGACAGTGAGTCAAGCTCAAGCAGTGATGGAGAAGAAGCCAACCTGGCTCTCATGGCCAACATCGAAGAAAAGGTAACTTCTGACTCTTCTTTTGATTCCTGTAATGATTCAGATTCTGATAATTTAGAAAGTGCCTTTAATGAACTTTATGATAAATATAAAGAAGTATCCAAATTACTTAAAGTTAGTAAGAAAAATGTAATCTGTTTAGAAAACACTAATTCAGATCTAAAAACAGAAAATGAAGAATTAGAAAAACAAATAACTGAACTTAAAAGAAGAAATAAATTGTTATGTGAAGACCTAAAAGCTAAGAATGAACAAATAACAAAATTGGAAAAATAGGAAAGCACAGATGAATTAAGGAAAGAAGTTAAAAACTTAAATGAAGAAAATAATAAACTATCAAGCACACTAGAGAAATTTACAATGGTAAAAACTCTCTAATATTAAAAGGTGCTAGAAGAGCAGGTAAGAAGAAAAATGGGTTAGGATATACACCCCCAGATAATGAAGAAACCATAGTCTACCCTAAAACATATCCAACACCAAAATTTATACCTGAACAAGATATAGCATATAAAGCTGAGTTCAAGTATATAGAAAAGGTAACAAAATTGTCCTGCTGTGATCACTGCAACAAATTAGGACATATCGCAATAACATGCCCAACAAAACATAAAAAATGGATAATAAAAGGAAAAATTGATGATACTAACCCTTCAGGACCCAAAAGAACTTGGGTACCTAA
Source organism: Colocasia esculenta (assembly GCA_014218235.1). Lineage (NCBI taxonomy): Eukaryota > Viridiplantae > Streptophyta > Magnoliopsida > Alismatales > Araceae > Colocasia > Colocasia esculenta. The sequence continues at coordinate 75,173,653 of CM024766.1, forward strand.
AACTTAATGTTTAAATTTCAGGGAAATTCAAGAGCATCCAAATGGTATTTGGATAGTGGATGCTCAAGGCACATGTCAGGCAACCAGAAGATTTTCGTTAATCTCCAAGCTGAAGAAGGAACAGTCACCTATGGAGATAATGGAAAAGGCACAGTGATAGGAAGTGGGTCCGTGAACATCAAAGGAAAATCAGTTATTGAAGATGTAATGCTGGTCAAAGGATTAAAGCACAATCTCATCAGCATCAGCCAGTTGTGTGACAAAGGCCATCAGATTCAGTTCCAAGAATCAAAGTGCAGTATATTAAAGGATGGAGCAGTCATATTTGAAGCATATAGAGAAAGAAACTTGTATGTTCTCTATCTCGAGGAACTCAAGGATCAAGATGTCTGTTTGGCAGCCAGCAAAGATCAATCAACAGAGCTGTGGCACAGAAGACTGGGCCACTGCAGCTTGGATGGATTGAACAAGCTCAGAAAGAGAAATCTAGTGGAAGGATTGCCAAAGGTCAACTCAAAAATGGATAGCATCTGCAGACCTTGTGCAAGAGGAAAGCACACCAAGAGCTCTTTCAAATCAAAGACAGTAGTGACCACCTCAAAGCCATTAGAATTACTTCATATGGATCTATTTGGGCCAATGAGGACTACCAGTCTCGGAGGAAAGAATTTTGGATTTGTTATAGTTGATGATTACTCAAGATTTACTTGGGTATCCTTTCTAGAGCACAAAGATGACACCTTTGATAATTTTGTCAGCTTCAGCAAGAAAGTTCAGAAAGATCAGAAGTTCACCATTATATCTATCCGATCAGATCATGGTGGTGAGTTTCAGAATGAAAAGTTTGCAAAGTTCTGTAATGATCAAGGAATTGAGCACAACTTCTCAGCACCAAGGACACCTCAACAGAATGGAATTGCTGAGAGGAAAAATAGAACTCTTTTGGATATGGCAAGAACCATGTTATCAGAATATGACTTGCCAAGATATTTTTGGGCCGAAGCCATCAACACTGCAAGCTATATCATTAATAGGGTAATGATCAGGCCAATTCTGAAGAAGACTGCTTATGAACTCTACAAGGGAAAGAAACCAAAGATCAGTCACTTCAAAATATTTGGATGTCCTTGTTTCATCCACAACAATGGAAAAAGGGACATTGGTAAGTTAGATGCCAAATCAGATGAAGGCATCTTTATGGGGTACACTTCTAAACCCAAAGGTTATAGAGTTTTCAATAAACGCTCATTATTAATTGAACAATCTGTGCATGTTATTTTTGATGAATCTAACCCCTCCTTGAAAAAGGAAGAAATTAGTGACATTGATGATGCAGATGACTTGTCCGAAAAATTAAAGAATACCTCAATTGAGGACAAGGAAGATCCACCTCTGGAAGAACTGCAGCAGACTGAAATTCAACATGAAAACCTTCCAAAAGAATGGAGACATAAGAAAGATCACCCTCCTGAGAATATTATTGGTGATCCATCCGTAGGGGTAAGAACAAGAGGTAATGTAATCCCTTGTGATTATTTAGCCTTTGTTTCTCAAATAGAGCCTAAGACAGTCAATGAAGCTTTAACTGATGAATCATGGATAATAGCCATGCAAGATGAACTAAATCAGTTCAAGAGAAACCAAGTATGGTCACTTGTTCCTAGACCATCCAATCATTCAGTTATTGGCACCAAGTGGGTGTTCAGAAATAAACTGGATGAGTCTGGAGTAATCTTAAGGAACAAGGCCAGACTGGTAGCTCAAGGCTATTCCCAAGAGGAAGGCATAGATTTCGATGAAACCTATGCACCTGTGGCTAGACTTGAGGCTATTAGGATTTTACTTGCTTATGCATCTGCATTAGATTTAAAATTATTTCAAATGGATGTCAAATCAGCCTTTTTAAATGGATTTATCAAAGAGGAAGTGTATGTTGAACAACGTCCAGGCTCTATATGGTTTAAAGCAAGCACCTAGAGCCTGGTATGAGAGGCTCAGTACTTTCTTATTAGATCATGGTTTCACTAGAGGTCAAGTAGATAGTACATTATTTATAAAATCTAAAGTCAAACATATACTTCTTGTGCAAATATATGTAGATGATATTATTTTTGGATCTACTGATGAATCTCTTTGCAAGTACTTTGAAAAGCTTATGCAGGGAGAATTTGAAATGAGTATGATGGGAGAGCTAAACTACTTCCTTGGATTACAAATCAAGCAAGGGAAGAAGGCACCCACATCTGTCAAGCCAAGTACACCAAAGAGCTATTAAAGAAATTTGGTTTTGAAGTGCGAAGCCACTGTCAACGCCAATGAGCACATCAACCAGAATGGACAGTGATCAAAATGGTAAAAAGGTAGACCAAAAGAACTATAGAGGCATGATAGGGTCATTACTTTACTTAACAGCAAGTAGACCAGACATTTTATTTAGTGTATGCATGTGTGCTAGATATCAAGCAGACCCTAGAGAGTCTCATTTAATTTCTGTGAAAAGAATATTTAGGTATTTAGCTAGAACTCATGATTTAGGTCTTTGGTATCCAAAATCTTGTGAAATAAAATTAGTAGGATATTCTGATGCTGATTATGCTGGATGCAAAGTAGATAGGAAGAGCACCAGTGGTGTTGTCAGTTTCTTGCAGGATGTCTGATATCTTGGTCCTCCAAGAAACAAAATTCAGTAGCTCTATCAACAGCTGAGGCAGAATATGTTGCTGCTGGAAGTTGCTGCACACAACTCCTATGGATAAAGCAACAACTTGAGGATTTCGGCATTCATATCAAGTCAATTCCACTACTGTGTGATAATACAAGTGCCATCAACCTCACCAAGAATCCAGTGCAACACTCAAGGACTAAACATATTGAGGTTAGATATCACTTCATTCGAGATCATGTAGCTAGTGGTAACTTAAAATTTCTTTTATAGATACAAATGGTCAACTAGCAGATATCTTCACAAAAGCCCTACCTGAAGAGAGATTTACATCTCTTAGAAGGGAATTAGGGATGTGCAATTTGTGAAAAGATTTCTGTATTTAAATTGGCATATAAAATTTTCAGATTAAATAAAATTTTCTCTCTTCCCTTGACTTTAAGCAAAACTCAGCTTATTTACTCCTCATTGACCGCTGTTGTGTTAAAAGCAGTTTGACTCGTCAAACCCTTTTGTCGTCTTCTGCCGTTACCGCCTTTTGGCGCTTCCTGTTTTCGATAAAGTAATTCTAATTAGTCAAATCGTTCTGGGAACGACTCATCTTCCACCTTTACCCTTTCTCCTTTATCTGTTCGCCCAAAGCCGATGCCCTAACGATTCCGGCATCGACTCTCTGCAAGATTTGAAGCTTTCTCTTCTTCCCGCGAAGAATCCCTTGAGGGCTTCCATCTCTTCCATCATCTCCCTTCTCCAGAACCGTTTTCTTCTCTCTACCCATGGCCGCTCCGATGATCTCCGGAAGTGTAGGGGGCTACAGTGCTGAGTACCTGTTCGCAGAGCAGCAGGAAAGATTCACCTTCGTGAAGACGAAGATTTGCGGAAACAAGGCAGTGGATGTTCAGAATCTAGAGAAGAATGGCATGAGCAGTTTAGTAGAAGCTTTGAGAAGGATGCAGTGGATGGATGTTGCCACTTTCTCCGAGGTAAGTTATCCCGACCTGGTGAAGGCCTTTTTCGTTTGTCTGAAGTCAGAGGCGGATGGGTCCCTTGTCTCCTCTGTTAAGGGTATCCAAATTAAGGTAGACCATGAACTCCTGCACACGTTGTTTGGAGTGAAGACATCTGGACATAGTGGGGTTCACACCGTGAACGATGAAGCAAAGGGTCTTGGCATTATAGGTCCAGGTTTCAGGCTGAAAGACGGAAAATTAGATATCAATCAAATGTCTGCATTCAACCGTCTACTCCATTTCATTATCTGCCAAATTGTGGTTCCCCGGAGTGCTACTTTCTCATCTTGCACTAGGGCAGATTCGGATATGATGTTCTGGGTAATCCAGAATAAGGAGATTAACTTGGCCGCAGTCATGTTGGAGAGAATGAAGTTTGCTAGTGCTCAAATCTGGGATACAAAGAGCAAAATGAATGTATCCTTGCCCTACGCTCATCTCCTAACCAAGATTTTCAAGCATTTTGGAGTTGATTTATCTGGAGCTGTTGTGGAAAAGATGGGCCAGTCTATAAGGTCCAGGAACCTTAAGAAAAGTGGTTTTTCAGTACAGAATGGGATATGGACCAAGACCTCTGTGGCAGAGGGAGAGGCCATCATCGGAGTTGTCCCAGAGATTCAAGAAGAAGCAGCAGATCCTCCAGCAGTTTTAGAGGTAAGATCAGCAGCAGTAGAGTCAGCAGCAGCAGCACCCTCAGTGGAACTCCAAGCAGAGATTTCAGGATCACCTATTATAGAAGTTGAATCTCATCCTCCAGAAGTTCAAATGGAAGAAGCTGTAGCAGGTGTGGCAGATCCTTTGCCCACCTCAATAGTTGCCTCTATTTTAAGAGATGTTTTGGACTCTCTTCCCTCCACCTCAGTTACTTCAGAAACAGGTGGACTGATGAAGAAGAAGCTATGGCACCAGGCCATACAGAAAATTTGTCTGAATCAGTTGTCAGTGTTGAGGTGCAAGCAGCTACTCAACAAGAAGTGATTTTGGAAGATGTTCCCAGCCAAGGGGAACAACATGCTAGTGAATCAAAATTGTCAAATCGTGGCAGAAGGCCACTCTGAGAAAATTGTTTTGGAGGAAGCTCCTGCCCAGGGGAGCTAGAAAATGTTGATCTCCATGCTCCTATTCAGGGGGAGCAAACTGGCAATGAGGAACCATTGATAGAAAATGCTCTTGAGACAGATGCACCATCTCAGAAAAATCCTCCTCCGGCCAGCGCTCCTGTAAGTGAAGAACCAAGTGCAAGCCATGTACATATTGAGGAGCTTGTCACTCAGCAGAGCAAACAAAAGAGAGTGGTTCACAGAAGGTCAAGAAAGAGCCACAGAAAAGTAAATCTGAAGCCAGTTATGGAATTGTTGAAGGCTCAAGGAGATATTTTATCATCAGTTCAGACCAGTGTGCAAGGCATTCTGACCAGTCAAGCTTCAACCACCTCTGAGCTATCTTCAGTCTGAAATGCTATGAAGTGGTTCAACAAGGAAATGTCTGATATGAAGTCCATGCTTGCTACTCTTTCAAGGTCAAGTGGTTTTTCTCCTGCAGCTACTCAGAGCAGATCAGCAGCTGTTCCTCGGCCACCAGGGCCTCCAGCTCAAGAGTCTCGGCCAGCAGGGCCTTCAGCTCAAGCATCAGGGCCACCAGGGCCATCAGTGCTAGCATCAGGGCCATCTGGGCCGTCTGCAGTTGTCAGAGAGGGTCATGCAAAAGGGAAAGAGCCCATTGAAGCTACCAAGGCCCCTGACACTTCTACTCTTGCAACTCCAACCCTCTCCTCACCTTCATCTCCTTCTACAGCCCCTCCAGCACCACCAACTCTCAAACACCCTATGCCTCGCACCCAACCTTCTTCCTCTCTCATTTCATCTCAACCTTCTTTCTCTCCCACTCCTTCTCACACCTCAGCTCCATCATCATTCTCACCTCTTCACCTCTCACTCACACCACTCCAGTTCGCCCGTCTACATCCTTCAATCCCAAACACCTCTTCTATCCTCCTACTCCTCCTTCCTCTGTCACCTTCATTCAGGAAAAACCTCAACTTCTTGGTGTCTTTGACACTAATATTCCGGATGATTTTGAGAGAAATACCCTCCTCACCATTCTCTCCACTGCCACTCATATCCACAGGACTGATCCTCCCAGTCCTGCCAAGAAAAAGAGGAAACATTCATCCTCTGTCAGCATCCCCTCCTCACCATTATTTCCTCCTCTTTGGTACTCTCTTACCCTCGAACCTCAGAAAAGACCTATCTATAGGGAATACCTTCAAAAATGCATCCTCTCCACCGTCTATGGTATTCCTTTCCTCAACCTCTCTGAGCATTTAAACACTGTTCTTCCTTTTATCCAGCTGTCCCACCCTCAAAATCCAAAATCTTTGAGGGCACTGAGTTCAAGACTGAAGATCAGTGGGCCAATGTCAAGGGCAACAAAGCTCAGTACACCAAATACTTAACTGCCAGGGCAGAATCCCTTACCCATAGAGCTCACCCACTCACGCTTTCTGAGTGGTTTACTCTTCAGCATAAAAACTCTTGGGGACCTTTCATTTTGAAAGAAATCAGAATTGCCAAGAACTTCCAGCTGTACAGTGATTACTGCTACTTGAACAAGCTGCCTGAAGTCCAGTTCTACCAGTTTCATTCAGCCATAGTGATGCTGAGATCAGAACATCCAATAAATCTTTCCCTCACAGTGGATTTTGCCGATCTCAAAGTTGACTCTCCAGTTCTTCTGCCAAAGCTACACTCCTTAGTGTTTAACTCAGATGCAGGCTCCCATGCCTTTGATATGTTTGCTAAGCAGATGGGCAAAATGTCAACTAAGCAGGGTAGAATGCCCTCCTTTTTGCGGTTCATCTTCAGAGAATACCACTCTGGCCGCATTTCCTCTCAAGTTTTGGCTCCACTCATCTCTGAGTGTGAGAGGCTTTCTCCCACCATATGGGAAACACTCTACAAGGAACCCCATCTTCAGTTGCAAGCCATCAACAGTTCCTTGGTCCGTCAAGCTAAGCCTATTCTATCAGCCGAAGCCTTCATGGATCTCAAATCCATAAATCCCATTCAAGAGATCTATGTTCAGTGGGCAGCCAGATATACTGTCTTCTATGCTCTGAAGCAGGATCTGCTTGATCAGAAGCTTTTCTATCCAATGTCTCTGGATAGATTTCTCCATCGTGCCAGCTTTGGAAAGAGCACCTACTTCCGATTCATACTGAACAAAGATCAGTATGAAGAATTCCTGGCAGAGCAACGACAACTTTACAATCAAAGGATCTCTCCAGCCATGGGTTCTTCCTTCTCAGTTGCTCCTGGTGTTTTCCACCAGACTTTTGAAGATGTGGAGATCAAGGCATGGAATGTTATTTCCCAGCATGCCTCCCTTTTGTCTCCTATGTATTATCTTACTCCTAATTAATACAAAGCTTTCTCTCTTCTTTGTCTCATAGACTATCTTTTTGCTTATTGACAAAAAGGGGAGAAAACTAATGCAACTATGAAAAACAAGTTGTTTTCTTTATGTTGTTTAGTATATTTTGTCATCATCAAAAGGGGAGATTGATGACCAAACTTTCTCCATATAAATTAACTCACTTATTTATATATTAATTTTGATGATTAACAAAACATTACTAATGCATTACTTGAGCCTTGAGGACAGGAAATAAAAGTAAAAGAAAGTTCAAGACAATCAGGTAAGACTCTCACTTCATAATTTTTCCCAAGTCATTGCATCGACTTCTTCATACTTCATATCGACTTCTATTGATAATCAGAACGATTCCTTTATAAGTTCATAACGATTTCATAAGTATTATGATCAATTTCCTTTCTGACCGAAAAGTTGTGATGTTTCAAACAAATCGATACCAACGATTTCTTTTGAAAGCGTAACGACTTGACCATCGTAACGATTCTATAAGACACCGCAACAATTTCTTTTGAAAGCGTAACGACTTGACCATCGTAACGATTCTATAAGACATCGCAACGATTTCTTTTGAAAGTGTAACGACTTGTCCGTCGTAACGATTTCTTCAGTACTCGTAACGATTTCTTAAGTTCTCGTAACGATTTTTTTAGAACTCACAACGACTTTGTAGCCGTAACGACTTCTTTAGTTCTCGTAACGATTTCTTTAGAACTCACAACGACTTTCTAGCCGTAACGACTTCTTTAGTTCTCGTAACGATTTGTTTAGAATTCACAATGACTTTCTAGCTGTAACGACTTCTTAAGTTCTCGTAACGATTTTGTTAGACCTCGTAACGATTTGCCTGTCGAAACAATTTCTTTAGAACTCAGAACGATTTGCATCTCATAACGATTTGTTAAAAGTTTCATATCAATTTCTTCAGAAATACAACGATTTGAATTTCACAACGATTTCATAAATGCTTATAATGATTTCATTAATCAACTTATAACGATTTCATAAGTCATAAAGGCATCAGCTTTGTTCATATCGATTTCATTATTATATCAACACTCTTTGATATACGTTGAATAGTCAAAGTCGTATCTCTTCTGTTTGACTGCTATACATTCAATGCACTCTGAACGTATCTCTCATGCATGCAGACGATATCTTCAGCATTGTGCTATTCTGTCTACATCTTTATTTTGACAGAAAGGAGCTTTGCTAAAACTAGCAATATCTTTTCCAACTGTGACTAACGATCAACGACAGCCCTAGCTGTCTCCTATTTATTGTTGACATACTTGCAGATACCTGACAAGACTTATCTATACAACGTTGGACACAAGATACAAGATATTAAAATGTTTCTGTGGCGTGTACTAAAGGATAAAAGACTGAAGATCAGAAGCTTCCTTGCAGACCTGTCTAACGTACACCAGGATGAGAGACAACGGATCTTTAACGTTCAAATTTCAAGAAGAAGCTTAAATACAAGACTCAAGACTGAGAAGGAGAACAATAACATACTTTTGAAGAATATTATTCTGAAAGAAAGCATCGCCAATCCTTCAAGTCTTCTGTGATTCAAAACAAGAGCGAAGCACTCCATTCCAATCCATCTTAGCTCTTTAGCTCTCAGTGTTCAAGAAGAAATTCCTGTGAGAGCCAGTGTAGTCTTTAGAGAGAAACTAGTGTTAAAATTCCTTCTCTCTCGAGGCTTGTTTGCTTCAGATTGTAGCTGTTTGAGCTAGTTCCTGAAGCTTGTTCTTATACTTCTTTTTATTGGTTGTGTTCCCTTCTGGGTGAAGGAAGACCTGGTGGTATCCAGGGTGGTTGTTTTCCCTTTAGGTTGAAGGAAGACCAGTTGAGGCTGGGTGTAAGGATCCGTGAGGGGGGATAGTACCCTTGATAGTGAAATCCTGAGGTATTGCTCAGGGAATGGACGTAGATCTCCTGTGGAGAGGAGTTCCGAACCAGGATAAAAATCCTTGTGTCTTGTGGTTGTGTTTTTTATATGTTTTCTGTCTCATTTCCTCTAACTCTAACCTTCGTTTAAGTTGTTGTGTAATCCTTTTAGTGAACAGGTATTAATCAAAGATCAAATTTTTAATAACCCATTCACCCCCCCTCTGGGCTAGCTAGCTGGGCAACACACAGAAGATGTAACGGCCCCGACACCCAAACCCCCGGCTCCCGCCAAGAATCCGACCGTCGGCACCGTCGCCCAAGGATCCGAAGATCCGGAAGGGCTAACAAACCAGTCTAACAAGATATGTAACAGAACTAAGTACCGACAACAAGCACTAAAATGTACTAAAGTGAAGGAAAAGTGTCCAACACAAAGTATGAGTCTAGTACAATTCCAAAGTAAACAAAGTACAAGTGCATAAAGAAAGGGAATACCAGAGCCCTTAGGGCATACCCCGAGGGTGACTAAACAAGTATGAGTGAACACTGCTCATGGAAGACGCCATCTACTACGGCCCCGTCTCCTCAGCCCGCAGTGGAGGGTACTGCTATGATGTCTCACCTGTAAAGAAGAGAATAAGCTCCAAGAAGAAGCTCAATAGGGACTACCAATCTCCCACTGGTTCTAACAGCAGAATAGATATAACTTTAACTAAAATTAAGCAAGTAAATCTATTCTACTAACAGATTAAGTGCGGAAGCGGAAAGTAACAATACGGTCATCGGTCTAAACCAAATTTAAGGACCAAAAACCCATGTAAACCATGGAACTGGGACGAACCCAAGGCTGCAAACACAGACAGTGAACAACTGTTTGGACAAAGACACTAGCCACAGAAGGCAACTACCACTAGTCAACCAGTCAGGTGCGCCACGCACCTTATCCTCAACCATAGTCCATGTCTAGCACCTCCTGTCTGAGTGAGACGTGGAACAAAAGTAACCACAAACTGTCGTAGTCTGGCCAGACTACGGTCCCATGTCTGGCCCCTCTAAATGGTACCAGAACCACGTACAGTGAAGCAGTGAGAAGGACTAGCTGATCTTCGCCGGAAGAACACCAAAACCACCTCGGCATCCCAGACTCATCTAAGAGAGCTTTGCAAATGACTCTACACCACTGTCCCAACCGTTTTTCCCTCTACTACCAGAGTCTGAAACTCTAGCTCGCCCACTGCCTAGAGAACTCCCTCAACAGACGCATGGGGATCGGGGGTCCAGGTAACGGTAACAACCTCTCAACAAACAAGCCCACAAGTGCCTATCACCGGGCGAACGACTAGAGTAGGACTGTGCTAGGAAACAACACAGGTGCCAAGAAACAGAGTCACAGTGGAAGGAAAACCCCGAACAGGTCACCAAGCCACTCTCTGTCTAAGAAGGTGACACAAGGGATGTCACCACCTAAAGGCGACGACTTGCCTATCGCGACCTGGGTCTGAAGGTGATAGGGAAACTGTCGCAAACTGGGTCGTGACAAGGGCATTGTCGTGACCATAGACAGAGGTCCGGGTGGCACCCAAGACCTCCCACAAATCACCATAAAACTCGGCATGAAGGCGACGACCACCAAGTCATTACCATAATGCGACTGGGTGTGGCATCGCGTTCATACCAGAAGGTGACGGTGTAATCACGGGAATTGATCACCAAATAAAAATGATAAGAATTAAAGAAAGGACCGTGATCGCCACCAAAGTAGTTGCAAAGGATGATGTGAAGAAAGGGTGCTAACTACCTTGGAAATAGGAAGAAATGGTGCAGAAGAATACCCGGTTCACAGATCGCGACAAGAAACCTATCGCCTTCTGGAGAACGCGACCAAGAGTGTGTTGCCTTCTACAACAGAGGATGGAAACTGTGGGTTCTTGTTCTTCCTGATCCTCATCCGGCCAAGGGGCAAGAGCCTCGTGCCTAAGATGTCTTCTTTAACCTGCCAAGAACATCAAAATGATAGAAAACCCATTAGAAATTTGTTGAATGTAGAATCTATCCCAAAATAATGAAAGAACATGAAAGAATTGGAGGGAACTCACGTGGGGTGGTGTTTTAACCCCTTTGGGTGCTTAAGATAGGTGTGTGTGGAGTGTTCTAATGCAATGTTATGAACAAAAAATGATCTAAACGTGCATATATGAAGGGAAAAAACATGAAGAATAGGAGAGAGAAAGTATAGAGGTGAAAAAATCACCCTGGTGGGCACTTCCTGGTCGTTTGGAGGTTGAGAATTCTTCTGAGGATTTGTATTCCTCTAGGAGACAAAGAAGCAGACACTAACCTTGCCCAAAACCGTGCCTTTTGACACTTTTATACGCCATTATTCCTGAACAGGCTGGGAAAGGAATAATGAGCTGGAGTCCGAGTTTGGTAATTGGGCTTGTGCAAGGAGAGTCATAATGTGGCAAGGAAGTTCTGAGGAAGGTGTCCTTCGAGTTTGGCAAGTTTGGAGAACTCTAGACCCACCAAAAGATATGTTATTCATGAATAGCTAGGGTCCAAGTGGGAATAGAAAAGCCATGTTGCATGGTTCTGTGAAGGAAACCAGAACGCGACAGGCAATGTGTCGCTACCAGGTAGCGACGCCTCTATACGTTGCCTTTCATAGAAGGAAGTCATGAAGCATTTTCTGGCGAATTTTTAGGGAATTAATAGGCCAAATGAGAATGTGATGTATTGAGGTGTCTCCTTCTGAAGGTGATCGGTTATGCTCTGGAGGCAATCAGTGTAGGCATGAACGCGACATGAAGAACGTCGCCTTCTGAGTATGAACGTGACAGGGATAGTGTCACCTTTAGGATCTTTCAGCATATGACTCACTCAAAGTATTTGATATCCTTGCATGGGTATCGGATTGACACACGGTTTGAAGCGTTGGATTCTCAACTCAGAGAGCTACAAGATGACGATGAAGACTGATTGATTTGACTAGGAAGAGCCCACTAGGGTGATGAACTAATATAAAGATGCCAGGATCGAATGAAGCCAGCTTGACGATGATGAGCCAACGTGGGGCATCCATGATGTGACAAGGAATTTGACTCAGCTCATGGGTCAGAAATGGGTGTCTACAAATTGCCCCTCCTTGATGCCTACATTGCAAGGGATTGGAGCGATAGTGGAGCAGAGATGGCATGAAATGATGATGTAGTGGAATGAAGCGGAATGAGATGAAAAGCGGGCATCAAGGTAAAGAGACACCCATTCTGAACGAATAAGAAGCGAGAATTATCCGGTGATCTTCAAACTTGGCTAGAACAGAGTGCACGGATGGCTCCAATGTGGGACGAATAAAGATTAAAAGAAAAGAAATGATCAATCTCTTGATGAAGAGGTACCCTGGCCATGTTAGGCTTACAGGTTTCGTTCATTAGGGGATAGGTGCTGTCCCGGTGGGTCGATTCGACTATGGCCTTCGAGCGATTCATGATTAATGAGAGGATCAATAGGGATTGGGATGACTGACATAATGAATGGGGATGAGAGGAATCCTGAATAGGAACCATACTGGCAAACTGGCCTGAGCAACTAGCTCAAAGAGAACTTTCAAATTTGGAATGGAATGGAAGTCCTTCTTTAGGAAAATGAAGATTGGGTTGGACATCATTGCGAAGCTGGCTTTGACTAATCATGAAACGTGAAGCTCAAAATTCCTACATGATGTATGCTGGGCTAAAAGAAAAGAAATCATAAAATAAGGATGCAAAGAAAAGGAGAAAATAACAAATACTCAAGGATAATATTGCTAGACAAAATGAGCAAAGGTCAAGACACTTCGCATCCCTGGCGTGCGATAGAATCCATCATCCCCAAGCCATACCATCTAACGACCTATCTAATGATTAAAAGTGCACACTTAGATCATCCTCATTTTTGTTGAAGGGGAACTCAGATCCCAGAACACATTGAGAACCAGCCGGTCCTTGAGATGATATAGCAAAGTAGATATCATATAGTAATGCAGAGATTAAGGTGAGAAATACTTACCTGACGAGCCATTTTTCTAGATTTTCTAATTTTTGTGGATTTTCTACATTTTCTGATTTTTATGGATTTTCAAGATAATAACAGCAATAAAGAACAAGATAAAGACTTCAATTTGCACTAAAACAATTATAGAACTAAGCATAAGTGCAGGAATACATCTCAAATTGGCAAAACAATCATGACAATGCAATGAAATCAGCCAACAGATGTCAAACAGTGAACGCGACAGGATGCTTGTCGCTACCAGGATGTGAACGCGATGCCGACTTTGTCGCGATAATGTGGTGATGTATCGATACGTCGCGACCTCAGTTTCTGTGTCCAGAACGGATTTGGCAACCCGAGAGCACCATGTTTGCTTCCTACTTGGACTTCTAAATCTTCCTAGTCCGGTTCTAACTCCCTTTAGACTTTCTAAACCCTCTCCCACCATGATTAGGAGTCTAAAATGCCTATAAGTAAGGGTGTGGAGGCCAAATTTGGAGTTCAGAACCCCCCTTCTCTTCTTCAAGCTCTCAAGTCTCTCATGGCCAAGAAGAGAGCTCCAAGTGCTTCTATAGGTGGAGAGGCTTCCTATGAAGGTCCCAAGCATGCCCGGACGTCCTACAGCGAGCTCCTGAGGCTAACAGAGGTTCCTAATCACTTGAGTAGCAATGCCAACATGAGAGAGGTATGTAAAGTGATTTTTTCATTTACCTGTGAATTTAAGCTCCGAATTTCTCTATTAATGCACCTTCCTCTTCTTCTCCTCTCATTTTCTTTTCCTTCTCCTTCCATAGCTCTTTCCTGGCTCCCGCTGATACTTCAAGCTCACTTGGATAGTACCCATGATCAAAGTCCTACCTATGCATGTGATCCGCGCCTTGAGAGAGTGGGATTTAGGGGGGATCTTGGTAGCCGCCCACAACTACCATAAAATCTCCTTTGATTGGCATAGCATAACCGCTTTGGTAGAGTTATGGCACCCACAAACTCATACCTTTCTATTCCCAAAATTTGAGGCTACCATCTTGCAAGAGGAGGTTGAGGAGTTTATGGCCTTACCCAAGACTACACGGGGTGATGAGCACAAGATATGCCATATCGTTGAGCCCATTGATCCTAAACTCATCCTAGGTGAACTCCTAAACTCATCCTAGGTGAACTCATGATGGATCGCAAGGACGTATATACCATGATTAGCCCTCAACATATTCACCTAATCCCCTTCTCTAAGTGGGTCATATCTCATTGCAAGAACAAGTGCAGGAATTACCAAGAGATAGCCAAAGTCGTGGCTATATGCTTGTGCGGAGTGGTTCTCTTCCCATCCGGAGATCACCTCTTAGACCATGAAAACTTGAGCGCCATTAGAGGGGCATGGCATGGACTTAGCCTCTCTCATGTGGTCTTAACCTTCCTTTATGCGGGACTCACCTCAGCGGCTTCGGGGGGTGATAGCCCACGAATGCGTCGTTAAACACGTGACTAACAATCTCAAATATTTGGCCTACACTAAATATTTTGACAATAGTTAAGTGGTGAGAGCCGAGTCGAATCCACGGAGAACTAGATTTTAGAATTGAAAATCTTGAGTTTTTATTTAAGAAAATAATGCGATGATAATAAACTAAATTTTAAATTAAAGAGAAAGATAGAGAGAGATAAGATAAACTAATTATTTAATTAAACTAACTGAATCTAAATTAAGTAAACATTAAAAGAAGGAGAGAGTAGAAAGAGAGAGAACAAATTAACAAACAATAACTAACATTATTACATGAATGTGAGAGTCTAACACAATATCAAGAAAATAAATAAAAATAATAACCTAGTGAGAAACACGAGAGAGAGAGAGAGAGAGAGAGAGAGAGAGAGAGAGAGAGAGAGAGAGAGAGAGAGAGGAGAGGAGAAGTAGAGAGAGACGGGAAGAGAGAGAGCGAGAGAGAGACGAAAGAGAGAGGAGAGAGACGATAGAAGAGAGAGAAACGAGAGGGATAGGAGAGAAGAGAGAGAAGAGAGAGGCGCGAGACGAGAGAGGAAAGAGGGCGACGTGGCCCGTTCACGTTGCATGCAAATGCATGCAACGTGAAAGGGGGAGGGGCTTGCGGCGCGGGGCAGCGGCAGGCGACCGGGGCGCAGGCGAGCGGGCGAGCGGGCGCGGGGCAGGGGCAGCGGCAGGCGGGCGCGGGCGGGCTCGGGCCAAGCGGGGCGCGGGCGGGGCCCAGGCGGACGCGGGGCGAGCGTGGGGCGCGCTCGCGTGGGTCGCGGGCGCAGGCGGGGCCCTGGCGCGCTCGGGCGGGCGGCCGGGCTGGGCGCGGGGCAGCAGGCGGGGCCCTGCGCGCTGCTGCTGCTGCGCTGCTTCTGCTGTGCGAGAAGAGAAAACCGGGAGGAGAGGAAGAAGAAGAGAGAGAGAAAGAAGGGAAGAAGAAGAGGAGGAAGGTGTGTGCGGAGGAAAGAGAGAGAGAAAGTGAGAAAGAGAAGTGAGGAGGAAAAAGAATACTCGTGAGAGAGAGAGAGGGAGGGTTTATAAAATAGTAGAGAAAGAGAGGAAGGGGGAGAGAAGAAAGGAAGGAGAGATTTTTGGAAAATAGGAGAGGAGAATTTTAAAAATAAGAAGTGTTTTAAAAAATAATAGAATCTCTCTTTATTCTCTCTTGCTCCAATCAAATTTATTGGCCCATTTGACACTTCATTTCTTGGCCCATTAATCCTGCAATCACAACACAACATAGATTTGATCAATTTCCGTACTTGTAATGAAATGATAACAGAACTTATGAAATTATCAATTATTTGTCAATCAAATGGCATGATTATTCATAACAATTATGCAATTATCACACCCCCCAACTTACTCATTGCTAGTCCCTTAGCAATGCACATAAGTAAATAATTGGGACAAACAAGAGTTTAAAATATCATACTTCATGACAAGAAAGTAAGAATGAGAATGCTTGGTCATAAGTGTTTCAAGTTCCAATCGAGAGTGTCAAAGGCAAATATGTCAGTTCATGTCATTAGACAGTTCCTCAAGATACACACAAAGTTTCATGATTTTTTGTATAATGTTTGAGCATTAATAAGAGGATGCATGGGCTTTTTACTTATCACTCAAGAATGGTATCAACTCTACACTCCTTAAATTCGATCATCGAATTACAGGTAGCTTTCACTCTGCCTAATTTTTTTTTTCATGCTCTTTTTTTTTTATTTTCTTTTCATTTACATGGTGCTGCACTTCCCTTCACCGTTTGACGCGAGCCTCAACTCTTACCTTAGGAGCCACAGGCCCGGTTACTAAGATCAGGGGCATTTTCCATGTTTTTTTCTCTTTTTTTCACTAGTACACACATTTTCACATTTATTTGTAGGCAGGTAGCTTTTTCCCCACGATTGGTCATCAATAGGAATATAGAATATCAATCAATCAACCTAAATGTTCGGTAAAACTCTCATCATCCATTTGAATAGCTCAAAACAATACTTTACTGTGTTGATGAAATTTCAAATGTATTCTGAGGAAGATGCTAAAAACATAACTAGTTAATTCACCCCTTCAACTCACCACCTTCACAAGTACACAATATGAGTCAAGCTAGAAGTATAAAAAATTCATGAAATATGAAGCATGAAGCACAATATTAGGGACAAAATTTTGAAATACAATTTGTCTCTCCCCCCAACTTAAATGACATTGTCCTCAATGGCATAAAAGTAATGACAATAGAATAAAGCCAATGTAAGTTAAGAAAGGAGAGATGCAACCTGATGATCACATGCGGGTGGTTGCACTCTAGCTTCATCAAAGGATAGTGGCCAACAAACACCTAAGACACAAAATAAAAACTAAATCAAGAGAAATCAATTTTCCTAAAAATATTGGGTTGCCTCCCAACAAGCGCTAAGTTTAATGTCTTTAGCCAGACACATGGAGGGAACAAGCTCACGTAACACCCCCAATCAATTGACGCCAAATTCCTGCTTTGTAAGGCATCATCGGCCATGGTAGGTCAAGTGGTCCAAATGTACCCTGCAGATTAGTAAATGATAGAGAAATTGAGGCATTCATGATCATATCTTCAATTGAGAAATATTCATTTGTACACTTAAGATCTTTATATGTGTTGAGCACTTCAATTTGGACTTTATTATTTTCACCATTTTCACCCACAACTTCCATTTTACCAAAGTCAGGGAGGGGTAGGAGTTCCATATTTTCTCGAAATCAAGAGAGACCCAATCAATGTGGACTTCAGGCAGAATTTCTAGTTCTTCTCTTACCCAAGAAGAATGATTGATGATTACACCCAACTCTTTCTCCACACTCACATCTTCTCTATCATCCACTTGAAACAAAGTCACATCAAAATTGGACCTAACATCTAGATGACATTCTTTCTCCTCTCCCCCCAACTTGAGTTCAACTAACTCATTAGAGCTTTCCTCAAATATGACATTATGGATGGAGTCTTCTTGATGGTCAGTTTCAAGTTGGGCTAAGACAATGGATTGATTTTCAGTGGCACCTATCTCCTCTTGATTTGACTCATTAATATTATCTCTCATTTTCCAAGTGGGTGTGTCCACAATCATGTTAGACTGAGAAGTTGTGGATGGAATTTGAGAGTCAAATTGTTGGTCACAATCAAGATAATGATGTGCATGATTGTCAATGGGTTGGCATGGTGACTGACTATCTTGCCTCCTTCTGATTTCCATCAGTTGAGTAATCAGGAGGTCAGTTTTGACAAAGGATTGCTCCAATTCTTGTTGTTGTTGGGTGAATGTTTGCTCAAAGATTTGTTGGTTATCATGAAATTTTGCATAAATTGCCCAAATTGATCATCGAAGAGGCCTAATTGCGAGGGAGATGTGTGAGTGGAATGTGGATCTGCATGTCCCTCATGATGACTTTTGTCATGAATATCAATTTGGCATTGGGCCCAATGTTGAAAGTTGTGGATAGGTGGACTTTGGGCTTGGGCCAGAATAGGTTGATCTCTAAGTGTTAAATGCGGCATTAATTCTCCAAGTGGTTGGAAGGGTGTGCCTTCAGGAGCGTTTGTTAAGCACACCGGCAGATCAATGCCAAAAAATTTTGATCGAACCATGATATGATTTCGGCACCAAGAAATGGTCCTTGAATTTCCCCTTGTGGATCTTGGTAAAGCAAACTCAATTCTGTAGGAGGGACATATTGTTCATTTTGAGTAAGAAGTGGAGGTGGAGGGCCATTGAAAATATTGTGTTTCTCCTTGGGTGAAAGATGGCCCATTATGGAACAAATTAGTATGATGGGCCTGGTCTTGGGTAAAAGATGAGAGTTGGGCCACCCCAGGGGATGTACTTCATAGTGGGCTGACAAGAAATGTGATTTTCAAAGTAGGCTGGGCCACGTTGAATGAGAGATGAAAATTGGTTTGGGCCATGGCCTATACAATGCGCTGGGTGGCCCACATAAATCTCTTTTTGTTGTTTTTTATTATTATTATTTTTTGTTGTTTTGAAATATCTAATTTTTTGTATTTTCAAATAAGTTAGCAAACAATTAATCCTATGACACCTATAGTTCCCTAGGACATAAACATTTAATTTCTCACTAATCAACTGAGGCCTAACTCAAATCCACTCTCAAACTCGTTAACCGGCCAGGTAAGAGGTGGGAAAGTGGGAGGTTCCCCCTGCTCTCACAGGGACCTAATTAAGTAACCACTTGTCCACTTAGGCGTTTGCCAATAAACCTCTAGCCTTAGACACCAGTCTCCAAACTTGATAGTGGGCCCAAGTGGGCCTAAGTCTCAAAGCGAACCCTAGGTCAAGTTTCTACTTTCTTTTATTGGGCTTGGAAATGCAAAAGATGTAGGAAGTTGTCGTTTGTGGGCTAAGGAAGGGTGATCAAATCCCCACCTTATCTTGTTAAGGAAACTGCCCTTAAAGTATTTTAGAAATGATGTGCACACCACAAAATCAAGCAAGGGGTTCTATGCAAGCATGGCAATGCATGATCATGCTTTTAAGAAAGTTGAGATTCTCACCTTGCCTCCCGCAGTCTTCGACGAGAAAGGAAACTTTTCAAAAAAGAGAAATTACCTAAAGATGGAAATCTAAATGATGCATGTCCTAAAGATGGAAGGTTTCTAATCTTGACATGACATCTTTATTGGATTCAAGTGATTGATTTTTTTTATTTTTTAATGAATTATCTAAACATGGCAACTAAAAAAAAGAAACTCAATCATGAGGGTTTTAAGGGGTACTTACCTCCAACACATGTCCCTCGTTCTTTTGGAAAGTAAAACAAATAGAAAGAGTGAGAGAGAGAAGGAAACTCACCTCACTTACCTTTTTCTGATTTTTTTTTTTGGGTGCAATTTTCGATTTTTTTTTCAAAACAGCCCTTTTACTTACAGATCTGCCTTTCAGTGACAGATTTCTGGCAGATTCTCCATTTTTGTAATTTCAGGATTTTTCACTTTTATTTGATATCTACAAAAAGAAAAAGAATTGTTAGCATGAATATATACAAAAGACACAAAGATTATCAAAACTAAAAATCTAATTCCCGGCAACGGCGCCAAAAATTGATAGCCCACGAATGCGTCGTTAAACACGTGACTAACAATCTCAAATATTCGGCCTACACTAAATATTTTGACAATAGTTAAGTGGTGAGAGACGAGTCGAATCCACGGAGAACTAGATTTTAGAATTGAAAATCTTGAGTTTTTATTAAGAAAATAATGTGATGATAATAAACTAAATTTTAAATTAAAGAGAAAGATAGAGAGAGATAAGATAAACTAATTATTTAATTAAACTAACTGAATCTAAATTAAGTAAACATTAAAAGAAGGAGAGAGTAGAAAGAGAGAGAACAAATTAACAAACAATAACTAACATTATTACATGAATGTGAGAGTCTAACACAATATCAAGAAAATAAATAAAAATGATAACCTAGTGAGAAACACGAGAGAGAGAGAGAGAGAGAGAGAGAGAGAGGAGAGGAGAGGAGAAGAGAGAGAGAGAGAGAGGAGAGAGAGAGAGAGAGAGAGAGAGAGAGAGGAGAAGAGAGAGAGAGAGAGAGAGAGAGAGAGGAGAGGAGAAGTAGAGAGAGACGGGAGAGAGAGAGCGAGAGAGAGCGAAAAGAGAGAGGGAGAGAGACGATAGAAGAGAGAAACGAGAGGGATGGAGAGAAGAGAGAGAAGAGAGAGGCGCGAGACGAGAGAGGAAAGAGGGCGACGTGGCCGTTCACGTTGCATGCAAATGCATGCAACGTGAAAGGGGGAGGGCTTGCGGCGCGGGGCAGCGGCAGGCGACCGGGGCGCAGGCGAGCGGGCGAGCGGGCGCGGGCAGCGGCAGGCGGGTGCGGGCAGGCTCGGGCCAAGCGGGGCGCGGGCGGGCTCGGGCCAAGCGGGGCACGGGCGGGGCCCAGGCGGGCGCGGGGCGAGCGTGGGGCGCGCCGCGTGGGTCGCGGGCGCAGGCGGGGCCCTGGCGCGCTCGGGCGGGCGGCCGGGCTGGGCGCGGGGCAGCAGGCGGGGCCCTGCGCGCTGCTGCTGCTGCGCTGCTTCTGCTGTGCGAGAAGAAGAAAACGGGAGGAGAGGAGAAGAAGAGAGAGAGAAAGAAGGGAAGAAGAAGAGGAGGAAGCTGTGTGCGGAGGAAAGAGAGAGAGAAAGTGAGAAAGAGAAGTGAGGAGGAAAAAGAATACTGTGAGAGAGAGAGAGGGAGGGTTTATAAAATAGTAGAGAAAGAGAGGAAGGGGGAGAGAAGAAAGGAAGGAGAGATTTTTGGAAAATAGGAGAGGAGAATTTTAAAAATAAGAAAGTGTTTTAAAAAATAATAGAATCTCTCTTTATTCTCTCTTGCTCCAATCAAATTTATTGGCCCATTTGACACTTCATTTCTTGGCCCATTAATCCTGCAATCACAACACAACATAGATTTGATCAATTTCTGTACTTGTAATGAAATGATAACAGAACTTATGAAATTATCAATTATTTGTCAATCAAATGGCACGATTATTCATAACAATTATGCAATTATCAGGAGGCCCACTCTATGGCTCCATGATCCTCTTAGAGTACTGGTTGGAAGTGAGGATAAAATTCAAACCTGTAGAAAACCCCACCACGGAGAGCCGGATCTTTGGGGGCCATCCATTGTGCTTCATTGGCGTCATGGCCAAACTCTCCAATCATGTTGTGTGCAGGACAGCGGATAAGAAGACTCGGAGTGCATGGTGGCTATGCCTCAACACACTTCCTATAGAGCACTTCGCCATGGACATAGCAGTGCTACGAGGAGTGGATATACGGCTTCCCCTTGGTCGTTGATTGGACTTACAACTCGTGGGGAACATGGCAATGGTTCTCTACAACCCGCACAAGTGCTACCTTCAGGTTGGGAAGCCTAGGACAAAGCTACTTCAGTCATCACACTTGCCTCCTATGAAAGCGAGGCTCTTGGGAGACTCGGAGAACGAGCAAGCCGTGCGGAGCACACTCATAATGTGGCGTGTATGTGCCACTCACGCTCTCCCACCCACCGTGCACGAGGAGCACGAGACATATCAAGCGTACCTCAGAGAGTACAGAGAGATTCGGCCACGTGGGGGCCGCGAGCTTGTGAGAGAGTGATGATTTTTCAGCTTTTATATGATGTATGCATTTGAGATTTGCAATGAAAATACAAATTTTTAAGGGTTCTGTGCACAGACTGAGAAGGCAATAGCCTATGCGTTGCGACCTGGAATGCGACAGGTCAATGGTCGCGACCTAATTTCAGAACACGATAGGTATACTATCGCGATATAAGGTAAACGCGACACACATATTGTCGCGACCATAGGTCTGAGGCGATTTGAATTCTGGCCCCACACGCATCTCCTTCTTTCCCTCTTTCACCCCTCTCTCTTCTTTCCTCCCTCCGGCGACCAAGAACCCTTCCTCCATCTTCTTCTTCCTCCAGATATCCCCTGCCGGTGAGCTCCTATTTCCTCTTCCTTCTTCCTTCTTTCTGCTTCTTCCCTTCCTTCCCGGTGGCCAAGGTGATGGAGGGCGGTGGAGAACATGGCGGCAACGGCGGTGGGCACTCAAGCAGGTCCAAATGGACCATCAACCGTCGACGGACGGCAGAGGAGGCTTCCTCGGCAACAGGGGAGGAGGCTCTGGCCCTCCCCATGGAGGTGGACCCCCTAGAGGCACTGGGCGAGGAGGAGGCCATCGGCACCAAAAAGGTAAGTCGGCCAAACCCTAACTCCAAGTGTGTTTGTTGGGGGGAAATGGGTGAATCGAGGTGCTTAGCACCCATGTAGGGCCTTTGGCCCAAGATGAAACGACCGAGGAACAGCCATTGGTCGTCATCGGTCACCCTGTGAACGCGGCAGGATTCTTGTCGCCTTACCAGAGAGAACATGACACACCTGTTGTCGTGTTCAGAAGGCGACGACTCGACCCGTCGCCTTCAGAAACCTAAACATGACACCCTTTATATCGCGTTCAGAAGGCGACAGAGGCATTGTCGCAACCAGAACAGACTGCTGTAGTGTGGATTTTGACTAATATTTTACTTTTTGTGGCTGTTTTGCAGAGTGAGCTGCGGTCCCGGCTGGGATGGGCCGTCATACCGGAAGTCTACCAGGGACTTCCGGACTTCCAGAGGACACGGTTGGAGGAGATGGGTTCAGCCCCTTCCTCAAGTTGGACGAGCTGACGCCCAATGTTGCATTGATCCAGGCATTGAAGGAGCGATGGGACCCCGAGTGCCATGCCTCCCATGGGGTCACAGGATCCCCACATTGGAGGATGTGGCACGGATCACCGGACTGGAGGTGATGAGAGATAGGTGGTCCTTGGTTCCAAGGACGAGGCTATAGGCGAGTCTAGGGGTGGAAGATGCTTGCCACCATACGGGAGAGGGCTAGGCGGAGTATATGGCCCGACTGACATTGGATGCCAGGGCGACATTGGCGGAGGAGGAGGGAGCAGTGACAGATAGAGATTTGCGACGCTTCCTAATCCTCATGATCGGGAAGCTCATCCTAGGGACCCGAGGAGACCCAGTGAGCTGCAGGTGCCTACCCCTACTGGAGGATCTGACCCAGATGGGGAGCTACGTGTGGGGTGCGGCCCTTCTGGCCCACCTCTTCGACAGCCTGGGTACCTCTAGTAGGGAGACGGGGGTGGCTGGCTTCTTCCCATTCCTACAGGTATGCTTCTCACCCTTACCCTTTTATTGCTTTTCTACTTATTATGGTTCACTGTGATCTTGACCATCTTGTTTTGCAGGTGTCGGCGTACTACTACCTCCCCTCCCTTGGCCGGGGGTGTCGAGGCGACCAAGCGCTTTACCGCTCCTATAGCGCTAGCGGTTCCACCGTGACGAGCGGTCCCTGCACCTGCAGGTGACCCTCGTTTAGGACACGCTGGACACCGTCCCTTTGGACATGTGAGTACCTCTCTGCTTGAAACCCTCTCTTCCTTTCTCATTGACAAGTGACTAATGAGTTTCTATGTTTAATGTGCAGGTTGACTGGACCCCCTACGCTAGGGACGAGGACACCGACCAGCCATGGGTGGAGCAGGGCCGTCCCTACTTCGGTAGGGAGATCTGGCTTCACGCCTTCAACACGGTGGTACCACTCCACCTATGGCTGGTTTCGAGGACACTGGGGCTCCATCAGGCGGTGGTGGACTTCCCAGCTCGGCAGAGTCAGTGGAAGAGACCAGGCCGCAACTTCTGGGGCATCCAGCAGATCACAAACTAGAGGGAGTGAGATCGGGAGCAGTAGCTCGAGGACTGGCGGTAGCATGGCCGAGAGGTGACCTCCGAAGCCACCAGTGACAAGGACTACTTCTGTGCATATGCACGGAGGTACGGGGCCCAGGTGTATAGGGGGACCGACGATCGGTGACTATTGCTAACTTATCCCTTTTGTAAATATTTTAATCATTACTTCCTTGGCTAACCTGACCTGTGTTGGCAGCTCGACCTTGAGGGTCGGATCTCCTCCCTCAAGGGCGTCCTCCACTCCACGATCCAGTAGACGGATGACCTCGAGCAAACTGTGACTGAGCTGGTGAGTGCTCTGCTTCTTGCCTCTTCTATTCTTAACTTCAATTAACTGACTCTTGTGTTCTTCTCTTGTAGTGTGCTGAGTTGGAGGAGGCCCAGCAGATGGTGGGCGGTGCTTCCACCTTCCGAGACGAGCCCAGCCGCTCCGTGCTGGAGGGTCAGTTGGCAGCAGCAGTGGCCTGAGTGGAGGAGGCCATGGGCCAGCTATGAGAGCAGGTGAGTTATTAATTTCATGCCCCTTGTACTTTGTTTCTCTTATTGACGCATGTTTTGACTTGCAGGAGGGGGAGCTGAGGGACTCTCTAGCGTGGACGGCTGCACTAGAGACGGAGATGGCAAAGGTGCGCCTACGCCCTCAGGTAGACGAGGCGACGGGACTGCGCCAGGAGATGGATGAGCTCCGATCGCAGTTGGGGAGCGAGTGACAGACCGTCCTGGTGCTCAGGGCAGAGATGAGGGGGCTGGAGAGATCCCTATCCTTGGTTGGCCACAGTCGGACATCGACCACCGGGAGCGATGCCCCTAGCACCTCAGTGGGGCACTACCTGACGGGTTCCTCCGGACAATGGAGGAACGAGGAGGAGGGACGACGACGCGAGGGAACGATCGAGGGGAGCACGAAGGGACCGAGGGAGATGGCCCCTCCACCCTCTCGCCCGCCTAAGGGTACAGGGGAGAGCAGTTGAGGATTTGAACTCTTTTCACTTTTTGTTTATCATGTATCAAGATGATGATGTAGATATGGAATGGAATAGAATGGAATCTTTTTGCTATAGAAATGTGATTGTGTGATAGTGACGAGTGAGATACGAGCGCCGCTTGTTTCTTCTACTGCGACCTGCACACTTAAGAATACCATGGAAACAAGTTAGATACATTCTTCGACTTAGCACCTTGCCTTAAGCATGACAAGTGACCAATCTTGATAAATGGTCAAGGGGCTAAGCCTTATTAAATAGACGAAAAGACATAAGTAAATAAATGACATACATGAATGAATGAGTAAAGTATTTTGGGATTTTGGAAACATTTGATTTGTGGGGTTTTGAAATATTGATTTTTTTAAAGTTTTGAAAAAATTTAGTTTTGAATTTTTTAATTTTGAAATATTTGATTTTTTGGAGTTTTGAAATATTGATTTTTTGGAGTTTGAAGTATTTAATTTTTGGAGTTTTGAAATATTTGATTTTTTGGGGTTTTGAAATATTTGATTTTTTGGGGGGTTTGAAATATTTGATTTTTTTGGGGTTTTTGAAATATTTGATTTTTTTCAGAGTTTTTGAAAGATGCCTAAAGCCGACGTTAGCCCTTCCTAAAATAAGAAGACGCGCGAGACGAAAGATGCTCGCCCTTTTGGGGCACAACACATAAACCAATTCAAACCTCTAGTTAGAAGTCTTGGTCACTTCCCCTTTTCGCCGAGGACTTTACTAAGGAAAGATGTGTGTTTTAGGGGTGACATGCCATGAGCGACTACCCCTAGTTGATAGTGAGGCTACTTAGGCCATACCTAAGAGATGACCCGCACTTATAGAGGGAAATGGAAGACTATTTGAGGAAAGCCTAATGTAGGTTTAAGGACGTTGGGTTTGGATTCTTCCGGCAGCATACCCCTGAAAGATTAGGTCTGTTGCGTAAGGACTTTGTGGTCTTTTCTTATGGATTTGTACTATCTGGGGCATGCGTACGACCGGGCTCATGAGCGTCCTGCGGGGACTTTCCCACTCTTTGCCATGCCCTGTTCCATCATTTATTTTTCTATCTTTTGTTTTGCTTTTTTTTTTGCTTCTTTGCTTTCGCTATTTGACTGTCCATGTTTGAGACTTCCTCTTGTTAGGGTATGCTTAAGGTTGATGACCTCGCCCTCATGACCCTTGCCCCTACACTTCGACCGATTTAGGAGAGAATGACCATTGCATCACTTAAGTAGGGCCTACGTAGCTACGATACCTACTAAGAGCAGCTGCCCGGGCTTACTGTGTGTGTGTGTTGGTCCTTCCTTAGAGCAACCCTTGATGATTGAGGAAAGGACTTCAGACTCTTAGCACGGGGTAATCCCTAATCTAAGTGTTGTGGCCTCACACCTATAGACCTAGGGATAGAATCTCTTGAGGTACAACCCATTCTACGGATGTGACAATTCTGCACCCTCAGCATTGATTAGGCGATAGGCATTTCCTAGATATGCCTCTTTCACAACGTACAGACCTTCCCAATTTGGCTGTAATTTAGACCTTGGACCTCCAAGTTTGATAAAAATGTGTTTCAAGACCATATCACCCTCTTGGAATTTTCGTTCAATTATCTTCTTTTGGAATGACCTTGAGATTCACCTTTGATATGAGAGCACATGATCGACCACCATCAGTCGTCTTTCATCTAAGAGTTCCAATTGGACTAGCAACGCCTCTCGACGTTCGTCAAGATTAAGTTCCTTATCAAGTTGGACTCTTAGTGAAGGGATCGGGATCTCGTATGGAACTACCACCTCCATCCCATAAGTGAGAGCATACGGGATCTGCTCCGTGGGAGTACGGACAGAGGTACGGTAAGCCCATAGAGCCTCTATTAGCTTTTCTGGCCAATCCGCGAATTTTTCTATTCACAAGTTTTTTTCAAGATTTTAAGAAGGGTTTTATTAGTTGCTTCAGCTTGGCCATTGCCTTATGGGTAATATGGAGATGAATGATGCAGAGTGATGTTGCATTTTTTACAGAGGTCTTGAAGTTCTTGCGAGATGAATTGCGGCCCGTTGTCTGTGACGATGTTGCTTGGCACTCTGAATCGCGAAATGATATTCTTCATGATAAAGTGGCACACTGTGGATGCTTTGATTTCTATGAATGCTTCTGCTTCTGCCCACTTGGTGTAGTACTCAGTTGCTGTTAGGATAAAGGATTTTTGTTTGATTTGAGCATTAGAATCACCAAGGGGGCCAACAATATTAAAAGCCCACATGGAGAATGGCCAAGGCGTAGAGAGTGGATGAAGCTAGGATGAAGGAGCATGAATTTTATCAGCATGGAGTTGGCATTTGACACACCTAAGGACGTAGATGGCACAGTCTTCTTCTAGGATCGGCCAATAGTAGCCTTGCCTAATGATCTTCTTAGAAAGCATCTAACTATTGACATGCCCTCCGCATTCACTAGCATGTGCTCCTTCCACCACTTTCGAAGCTTCGTCATCATTAAGACAACTCAACAGAACTCCATTAAAATCCCACCTGTACAAAACTTCTCCGACGACTATGTACCTTAGGGCGGCTCTTCTTATGGCCTTGCGATCCTCCGAATTTGCCCCTTCGGGATACGACCCATCCTTACAGTACTGCTCAATCTCAAAATACCATGGCAATTCCTCTTCATCTAAGTTTTCCTCGATCTCAACCAACATGGTTTGTTGTACTCCTCTCTTTCTAGCCCTCTCTTCTAAGGTTGTCCTAAGGTTCTTGAACCAAGGATCTTGGGGAGATGGAACATCGAGCTGTTGAATGACAATTGTCTCAGTCTGATGGCTAAGAGGGAAGGATAGAGAAGAAGCTAGTGACGCCAAGGCATCAGCCAGGATGTTTTGTGAGTGAGGAGTGTGGACATAGATAAGCTTGCGGAATTTCCTTGCCAACAACATGACCAAATCTTGATATGGTTTAAGCTTTGGGTTACAAGTGCGGTAAGTTGAGAGCACCTGCCGCAGAACAAGCTGAGAGTCTCCTATCATTCTAAGGTGGGATGCACCTAGGATATAAGCACGTTTAAGACCAGCTAGGATAGCTTCATACTCAGACATGTTGTTAGTGGTGGAGAAGGTAAGTTGAAAGGCTATGGGGATGGTAATACCCTTCGGGGTGAGCAGCACGGCTCCAATGCCCCGTCTCTGAGAATTGAGTGCACCATCGAAATGAAGTGACCAGAAGGGATCTTTGGAGATGATCGAGAGCTCTTCATCGGGAAACTCCTCTCGGATGGAATCGCTGTGAGGGAGTGGCAAATGGGCAAGGTGCTCGGCAATGGCATATCCTTTAATGGCCTTTTAGACCACAAAAGAGATGTCGAATTGGGAGAGGAAGCTCTACCAGCGCGAAAGCCGATCAGAGAGGATAGGTTTTTCTAAGAGGTACCTGAGTAGATCCATCCTCGAGATCAGCTTGACCTCATGGGCAAGAAAGTAGTGCTTGAGTTTTTGAACTACCTACACGAGCGCGGCACAAGTTTTGTCCATGGTGGTGTACTTGGATTCTGTGGTGTTGAAAAGTCTAGAAAGATAGTATGCTGCCCTTTCATTTCCAGATTCATTGTGTTGTGCAAGGACAACACCTAGGGAGTCCTCAATGATTGAGAGATATAGGATTAGTGGTTTCCCAGGTACAGGAGGTTGCAAAACTAGGGAATTCATGACATACCCCTTCAAATCATCAAAGGCCTCTCGGCACTTGTCATTCCATTCAAACTTTGCCCCTCCTTTCAAAAGATCATAGAATGGGTGGCATCTTTGTGAATGCTGTGATATGAATCTTCTAATGAATTGCAGACGCCCGATCAAATCTCTTAGTTGTGAGATATTCTTTGGAGTTGGCATTTCTGCAAGAGCCCTAGCCTTGTTTGGATCGATCTCAATTCCCCGCTTACTAACTATGAAGCCTAGCAACTTTTCGGATGATACCCCGAACACACACTTCTTCGGATTCATTCTCAGTTGGTACTCTCTTGATCTTTGCAACATCTTGGCGACGATCTCGGGGTGTCTCTTCTGGTTCTTGACTTCACCAAAACATCATCCACATACACTTCTACATAGACATGCATCATGTAATGGAAGATGGCCATCATCGCCCTTTGATAGGTAGCCCCGGCATTCTTTAGCCCAAATGGCATGACTACATAACAGTATGTACCCCAGGGCATGGTGAAGGAGGTTTTCTCTTGATCTTCAGGAGCTAGACAGATTTGGTTATAGCTTGAATACCCATCAGTGAATGAGAGGGTCTCATACCCAGCAGTGTTATCAATGAGCACATCAATGTGAGGAAGCGGGAAGTCATCCTTTGGGCATGCCTTATTTAGGTCCCAAAAGTCGATACAGATTCTAACCTTTCTGTCCTTCTTTATGACCTGGACTATATTTGCCACCCAGTTCCGATAAAGTACTACCCTGATGAATCTAGCTTTGTGGAGTTTGTCCACCTCGTCTTTCATCTTCAGAGCCATTAGTGGGTGGAATCTTCTGAGTTTTTACTTTATGGCCTTTGCTCCTTCTTTCAACACAAGTCAGTGCTCCACTAATGAGGGGTCTACGCCAGGCATGTCCTCATATGACCAAGCAAATGTGTCTTTATACTCCCACAGAATTTGCACCAGTTCCTCTTCTTCATCAGGAGGGAGGTTCGCTGAAATGATCACAATCCTGGGATCTTCTTCTGTTCCAAGGTTGACTTCCTTAGTAGGTGCATCCACCGTCATTGTGGGCTCATTAAATCTTCTTGCGCCACTAGCGTACATCTCGACAGTGTCATCTACTTCGCTATCCTCTTCATCGATTGGGTCCTCATCACTCATGATTTCAAAGACACCAAACCCATCGTCTACAAACACCCCATCCTGCACAACGTCTTCTTCTAATGCCAACACTTCTTTTGTGAATTCCTCTATTAACAATAGTGCCTGACATCGCCGAGCTAGCTCTTGAAGGTATCTGAGGGGAATAGCCTTGCCCCGCTACTTCCTAGGGCGATGCTTGGACTTGGCGGGCGGTGGGTTGACCTGACTCTCTACCCTAGACTCGCCTAGACTAAGACTAGACTCTTCTAACCGAGACGACTCTACCCGACTAGACGACTCTACAAGAAAAGTTGAGGACATGGGGTCCTCGAAGAGGATGGCTCCTAATGAAGGAGTGAAAGGGGAAGCCCCAGTTGAGGGGTGCCCCTGATCAAGAGGGTGAAGGAGGTATGCCGGCTCCTCGACCTCAACATGCATTTGAAAATCGACATTTTTTTTAGGCTAGTGGAGAGCATGCAACATGAGAAAGTGATCTCGTAGTCGCTTGGATCAGACTGTAGGGTAGCGAAGACTGAGTGTGGGAGGCTAGGAGTGAGGATGTTGTGCGCAACTACTAGGAGTTGGGGAGACAATTGAACGATTATGGGAGGGGACAAAGGAATGAGACTAGGGAGGATGGAGCACAGGAGTGATGGATGGATGGCTAGGCATGTGCCTCTCCACATCTCGTCCACCATCTTCCCTTCTTCGTAAGGAATGTCTGGCTCTCCCACGTATGTGGCGTCGCTCATCAACTGCCACTTGGACGTGATGGATGTGGGAGGATGGGAGGATCTAACAGTTCAACTGCGGCTGGCGGCCATGTTCTCTCTTCTTCCCAGAATCGACGGTTGAAGGCTATAGTGATCTCTTCCATGTCGAACCAATGATACCATTCAGCCTCTGGGTCTCCTGTCTTCCTTCTTTTCCCTGGGTGTAGTGTTTCCAATGCCTTGTATATGAGCATGGGGGCCATGTGCCGAGAGAAACTTTTGCCATGTACATCATGCTGTGAAAGCTTGGTTTCGACCACCACAGTATTATACCCAGGTTGGGTTGGGCCTCTGATAAAATCACACCATAGTGTCCATGTGAGTGGTTGGTGGTCAGCCTTAAGAGTGGATGTGCTGGATGACCACGGCTTGGACTTCTCCCTGTAACCAAGTCCCCAACGACTCTTCAGTACAATGTCTGGGATAGCTTGGTAATGCCTTGCAGTTCTGTCCCTAGACCTTTTCCTTCTTCATAGCCTAGCTTCATCATGATCTGCCACCCTTCAGTGCTTAGTGGCTCCTTCCTCTTGACCGCATTGACTTGTGCAGGACTGGCCTCTTGTTTGGAATGGAATGAGTAGGCCCAAGGATAGTTGATGTCTAGCACTGAGACGACGGGCTTATTGGCGAGCCATACAGCTGGAAGAAGAGTATCGTTGATGGCATCGACTGTGTAAGCAGTGGCTATGCTTTTGACTTTGATAACCCATCCTTGGAAAGAGAACTTCAAGCATTGGTGTGCAGTGGACGGTACGACCCCCAACGCTTCTAACCATGGGCACCCCAAGATAGCCTTGAACATGGGGTCGATGTCAAGTACATAGAAATCAACAGTGAAAGCTAGCGGCCCCAGTTCAGCTTTTACAGTCACCATGCCGTGGCAGGATCTTCTAGAGTTGTCATATGCAGCTATGGTGGTTGGCATCGGTCTTAGCAGTCCTTCTGACACATCACATGCCCTTAGAGTGCTCAGTGGGCAGACATTAATTGATGCCCCAGTGTCGACCAGCGCTGCCCCTACTGCTACATGGTTGATGACTAAGGTGACAAAGAGTGGGAGCCTCCTGGCTTCTGGGGGTGCTACTTCGTTTTCAGCAAATGTGATGGTCAGCCCATGAGTTACCATGGCTAGTGCACTTGGTAGTTTGTCAGCAAGCATGTCCTCATTCACCACTACCATATGCAGGAAATTTCTCAAAGCTTCTTGGTGCTCTTTGGATCTCTGTATCAATTCCACTATGGAGATCTTGGCCGGCACATGATCAAGATGTTTCAGGATATCATAATGTGTGCCGGGTAGTGGCTCAAACACTGCCTCTTCTTGTGGTTGCTATCGAGGCTGTTGCTGAGGTGGTTGCAGGACCTGTTGGGGATTGTTTTGGCTGGTGGAGGTAGTGGAGATGGGTGGATACGAGTGACGGAAGACTTTTCCTCTCTGCAGGGTAGTGGGTTGGTTGACGGGTTCTCTAGTGGAGGATAAGGTGGCGGCGGAAGGTTGGTCCAGCCCAGGTGGTGGTAAGATGATGGGTGTGGGAGTGGTTATGACAGGTGTGGTGGCATGGCGACAGGTGGAGCTAGAGGTATGATAGGTGGTAGGATGATGGAAGGTCTAGCAACTGGAGTGGATGTTGAGCCGACGGGCAGTATGATGGTGTTGGCCTGGGAAACTAAAGGAGGGATTGATTGAGTGGCCATGGCATCCGGTTGTATTGTTTGAGGTAATTGGGGATATTGGTGGTTAATAGCCATCATCTGTTGAACATCGGGTTCATCGTCGTACGCCTAGTTTGCTTGAGGAGGGGTGTGATGGACAATAGGATTCACCTGGGCTGGTGGTTGTGGTGGATTAGGAGCTGGCCGGTGGTTTGGTAGTGGGTTGTGGACAATCCTTAGATCCTGCAATGGCTGTTGTTGCTACTGTTGTTGAGGGAGTGGCTAGTGTTGCTGCCTTTGTTGCTGTTGCTGCCTTTTTCTTTCTTTGATATCTCCGATCACCCTTCGGAGAGCTGTCCAGTCTAGCCTATTCTGCTCATGGAGATCATACACCAGGTCTTTGAATGTGAAGCACTGCTCAATGGTATAACCTGGCTGCCGGTGGAACATGCAGTACCTTATTTGGTCCACACTCAGGTTCAATGGCCTTTCCGGAGGGAGCTTGATGGCATCTGTGGAGATCAAGGCCAAGAAAATGTCGGAGAGTGTCTCAGGGAGTGGTGGGTACTAAGTTCTCCTTGGACCTAGGGGACACCTTTGTTGGGATGCATTAGGAGGTAGTACTTGGTTATATTGGCGTGGCTGGCCTTGTGGAGGATTAGTGGTATTCTGACCCTAGGCTGTATAGGATTGGCGGTTGTTGTTTTGGCCAGCAGGGTTGAAAGCACTCACCTGCTCATTGACTTGGACACCCTCGGTCAGTGGCCCTTGAGGTTTTCTTTGGAAGCGAGATTTTTAGGGTTCGAACATGGAGTGTATGGGGGAGTCTTTGAGCTGGGTTTGGATGAAACGGGCCCGACTGTAGGGCAGATGCATTGTAGTGATATCATTCATTGCTAGGATGTTTTTATAGGTGGGGGTTGCATTGGCAATGATGATCTTGACTTTCTCTCCCTCCGGAAGGTACCTGGGGACTCGTGTGACCATCTGTCTCCATTTTTCAGCATATGTGGCGAACTCTTCATCCGACTTCATTCTTTCAGCCATGAGATCCGTACGGGAGTATTCTGGCCCAACCCTATCTTAGAACTGCTCAAGGAAATTTCCTTTTACTGTGGCGAAGTCCTCTACATCCTCGGGTAGCAATGAGTGGAACTAGTCTAGCGCTGGCCCATCCAATGACCGACGGAACAAATATGCCATCAAGCGGCGGTCATGCTGGTAAGGTGTAGACTCATAGATGAAGTCCTTGATGTGAATGTACGGGTTTCTAGTGCCATTGTACTTACATTAATTGGGAAGTTCAGATGGAGATCGGACCCACAGGCCATTGAAATTAGGCATGTGAACATCATGGTGCTGCCTGGGGTCGACTTGCTTTCGCAGCTCTTGGAGTTCCTTCTTGATAGACGCCTACTCAAACATCATGTCGGGAGCGGCAGATGGTTGAGCATATAAGGAGGAGGCACGAGATGTCGGCCTGGCACGTCGCTCAAGCTACTGTGGTGGATAGGAAGGGAGATAGGGGGGAGACCAGGGCCGCGACTCATGCGGATGGTAGTGCTCAGATTCAAAGGGTGTGAATCGAATGGCTCGTAGCCAGATGGGGGTGTTGTCGGCTTGTCCCGTGATGATATGGGGGCTGGAGATAGATGCCATGGGGCGAGAGGCTCCCGCTCTGGGAGAAGGTGATGAGACGACCTTTCCATTTAGAGCCATTGTAAAGCCCCGATGCAGAATATTTGAGCGATATTACAGTTAATTAAATAGTATAGAGCAATAAATAAACATCCACTATTACACAATTGGAATAAAGCCAATGTTGGGTTGAGTGTGAACTTTATACATTTCCCTCATAATTTTGATGATGACAAGTTGTGATTTTAATGCACAAATAAGTGGAACATGTTAAATAAATCACACATGCAATAACAATAATCAAAAAGCATGTTTCCAAACACATTTATCATTTATATTCATGATAATACATTGGACTGATGATTTATGTGTTTATTTCTCAGGGACATACAATTCTTGCAAGGGTAGTGTCGACACACCCCCTACTGTGTGGACACAATGCTTCAAACCCAAGGCAAAATGATGAAGAAATGGTCAAGTGGTGTCGACACAGGATCAAGTTGTGTCGACACTAGATTTATCTCCCAGAAGGCCTATTTGCCAGTTCTGTACAGTGTGTCGACACAGCCTGAAGTAGTGTCGACACTAGAGACCCTTCCCAGAGAACCTTTTGTGCCAGTTTGGGACAGTGTGTCGACACACCCCATGGGCAGGTCGACACACTCCGGAAACTTTTTCACCTTAAGTCACATCCGGACACGTGGCACTTAGGGATCATGTGGATCGGCCTTGGATCATGTGTCCACGACCCCCAAGGGTACTTTTGGACACATTGGGCTATAAATACCCTCCAATTGGCCATCCAACCAACAAGAGAACCTCCAAGAGCCTTCCAGAAGTCGGTTTGGTGGCAAGAAGTGTTCTCCTCCCCGATCTTGCTCCCCTTGTGCTTCTTCAACCCAATTTCCACTTCTCCAAGCACAAGAAGTGAAGAATGATCCAAGATGAAGTAGTGAGATCACTTCCAAGGGTGTAGATCAAGTAGAAGCAACCAATTGTGAAGATTTCAAGGAAGATCCCAAAGCACAAGTTGCAGAGCATCGGCCATGGACTTCAAGGGATCAAGCTTCTTCACAATTCAGCCTCTACAAGGGAGTATACTTGAAGAACAAGGATCTTACAATCAATTCCTCAATTCCCCTTGTTTCTTCTAAGTCATTCTTGAGATTGTGCATGAACTGTTGCATCAATCTTCTTGAATGAACTTTTATAGATCAATCATTGCTAGGGATCTGGATCTTTGTGTTTTTGTTCTAGCAAGTTGTTTGTGAGCCTGTGTGCTCAGTGTTGAGTCGTTGTACTCAGTTGTGGTTGAGCAGTTGTGCTCAGGTGTCTAGAGTAGTCTTGCTCTAGAGGTTGTGTGAGTTGTAGAACTCAGTGTGTTGGAGTTGTCAGGCTCCAGTGTGTGGTGTATCCAAGTTGTGTAGTGGATCCTCACAGTGTGAGGGGTGGATGTAGGAATCACGTGGGGTGATTTCCGAACCACCTAAAAATCTCTGTGCAGTGGTTTGTTTGTGATTCAAATTCACTTTGCGGTAGATGTATGCATAGGGTTTTTTGAATTCACTTCTAATCAACTTGATCTCACACTCTAATCATATAATTCACACAATCACTCATCAGATCTGTAAAGTGCTCTTTCAAATTGCCTCTGATTCAAAGCATTGATTTAAATTGGCTAAGCTTCCACAGTTTTTGGCTTAGATCTATTCAACCCCCCCCCCCCCCTTCTAGATCTGATCCAACCTATTTTGATCCTACAATTGGTATCAGAGCGGGTTTATATCTGATCTGATCTGAGTGCTTTCTGTTTGTTCTGTGTGTTTTACTTGCTTGCTTGCTAAGTGTTTCCTTCATTGCACCATCAATTTGATTCAATGGATTCCAGAGGGTTCATAGCTGAGGGTCATTCCATTAATAGGCCACCCTTCTTCAATGGGACTGACTACTCCTATTGGAAGAATAGAATGCAAGTCTTCCTTAGAGCCCAAAACTATGAAATCTGGAAAGTAGTCGAGGTAGGTCCCTATGAGAACCAGGGAGAGGAAGAAACCTGGACCAGGGAACAGATTAGAGGGGCTACACTGAACTATAGTGCCATGAATATGATCCAATGTGCAGTCCACCCTAAGGAGTACTCAAGAATCTCCATGTGCAAATCTGCCAAGGAGATGTGAGATAAGCTTGAGCTACTCTATGAGGGAACATCCCAAGTAAAAGAAACCAAAGCTAACATTCTTGTTTCTGAGTATGAATTGTTTATGATGAAATCTGATGAGACAATTTCTGAAATGTTTGCTAGGTTTATGATCATTGTGAATGGGCTGAAGGCTTTAGGTAAGGATTATATAGATGCTGATTTGGTAAGGAAAATCTTGCTCTCTCTCTCTCTTCAATTTGGCACACTAAGGCCACAGTCATCGAAGATTCTAAAGATTTGTCCAAAATCTCTTTGGATGAATTGATAGGATCCTTAATAACTTATGAAATAAACCTGAAAAAAAATGAAGAGCACATAATCAAAACCAAACCAGTAGCCCTCAAAGCTTCATCTAGTAACAAAGACAACAATCAGGAGAAAACAAGTTCTGATGAGTCTGAGTCCAATGAGGATGAGCTTGCCCTCATGACCAGGCAATTCAGAAAATTCTTAAAATATAGAAAAGGAAAACTCTCTGGGAAAAAGATATTCCCACCAGGAAAAAGAAACACTTACTTTTCTAATGCCAATTCAAGTAGAAATCAGAAATCTGATGAAGTTGTCATTTGTTACAGGTGCAACAAACCAGGACATATGAAGGGAGAATGTCCTGAGAACAAGAAGGAGAAATACAAGAAGATTCACAAATTCAAGAAGCCAAAAGCAATGGTTGCCACTTGGTCTGATGAAGACTCAAGTGAGAAAGAAGAAGAAAAGTCCTCAAGCTCTGAGAGTGAGGAAATTTGCTTTATGGCAAATGGCTCAGATGGAAAGGTAAGTACATCTTTTGAAGATTATTCAATTGATGATTGGCAAGATGCGTATGCTGAACTTGTTGAAAATTATTCTGAAATAAGAAAAGAAAACAAACATCTAAAGAAGAAAATTGAAAACATTCTGCATAACCAATCAATAAACAAAAGAATTTGTGAATTGGAAAATGAAGTAGCTGAGCTCCATGAGGAAAAAGAAAATCTTTGAATGTGATTGATGAGCTCAAGCTTGCATCCCAAAAGGCCACTCATGAGTTTAAAGAATTGTCTGAAAAGCTGGAATTGGAACAAAAAAAAAAACAAAATGCTGATGAAATCAAAACCTTAGAAAACCAGCTAAAAGAAAAAGAACAAGTCATTGAAACCTTCACAAAAGGTAAAGACAATTTGGAGGCCTTGCTAGGAGCCAGAATGAGATCTGAATCACATGGACTAGGATTCAACAAACAAAAATCAAAGAAAGACAAATCTGGTGAGATAAGGGAAAAAGCACCCTTGATAAATTTTGTCAAAGGTCCTAGTCTTGAAAACACAAAAAACAAGCAAGTGTCAAGCAACACAACAAAGACTTCAAAAACCCAGAACAAAAAGAAACCAAACAGGTCGACACAATCACCTGACAGGTCGACACCAGTCCACAAAAAGATGAAATCTGTGACTACTGTGTCGACATCAGTCAAGGACAGGTCGACCTGCTCAACCTCAATAAACAGAAACCAGTCAACCAAAAATTCAAATAAAAATCTGAAAAATAAGAAAAATTCAAAAGAAGCCATTTATGAGAAACCTTGGACTTCCAAGACAGCACATCAAGTTGATTGGACTAATTCTTGGAACCAATGGTATCACAATCTATTTTGGTACCACCCTCAATTCTTCTATCCAAATTTTTCAATGTACCAATAAAACCCTTGGTTTGTACCTCCACAACTGAACACTCATGTCCAAATGCAAAACTCCCCTCCTAAAGAGAAAAAGAACACTGGTGTTTTTATTCTAAAAGGGAAGAACAAATTGAAAAAGGCAAAAAACACCACTGAAACAAAACAAAAACAAAAAATAAATCAGATTTGGGTTAGAAAAGATTTGATGTCAATGTTCAAACATTCTGATGGTCCCAACAATGTTTGGGTACCAAAATCTTCTCTCCACTGATTGATTTTGCAGGAAGGTCGTGCACCCAACTCAAATGTGTGGTTCCTTGATAGTGGGTGTTCACGACACATGACTGGAGACAAAGCTAAATTTTCATTCCTGATTGAGAAGGAGGGAGGTTCTGTTACATTTGGAGGTAAAAATAAAGGAAAAATTATTGGATCTGGAAAGGTTGGTCAATCTTCCTCAAACTCAGTTGATAATGTTTTGTTAGTTGATGGTTTAAATTACAATTTGCTGAGCATTAGCCAACTATGTGACAAAGGTCACAAAGTTGTGTTTGAATCTGATTTTTGCAAGATAATTGACTCATCAACTGATAAAATAAAATTCTTTGGAAAGAGGGAAAACAATGTCTACATGATCAACCTTGATAAAAACTTTTTGAAAATATTTGTCTTGTTGCAAATAAGAATGAAATTGCATGGACTTGGCACAAAAGACTTGGTCATGCAAGTTTCAGAACAATAAATAAACTGTTAAGGCTGAATTTGGTTAAAGGTCTTCCTGAATCCTTTTCTAATGTAGAAAATCAAGTTTGTGGGATTTGTGCCCAAGGAAAACAAACCAAAAATCTTTTAAAACCTTCAATGAGGTACTCACATCTAAGCCACTAGAATTACTTCACATGGACCTCTTTGGCCCAACAAGAATTCTAAGTCTTAGTGGCAAAAGATATGGGTTTGTCATTATTGATGATTTTACTAGATTTACATGGGTTATCTTTCTGTCCCACAAAAGTGATGCTTGCCTTGAGTTCAGGAATTTCTGTACCACTGCCTTAACAAGTTTTCCATATAAAATCAAAAACATTTTGACTGATCATGGGGGTGAGTTTGAAAACAAATCCTTTTCTGATTTATGTGCTGAACTTCACATATTTCACAAGTTTTCTTCACCAAGAACTCCAGAACAAAATGGAGTTGTGGAAAGAAAGAATAGAACTCTTGTGGAAATGGCTAGATCCATGCTCTTAGAAAGCAATTTGCCCAAATCCTTCTGGGCTGAAGCTGTGAATACAGCAAATCACATTCTCAATAGAGCATTGGTCAGACCAAAAATCAGAAAAACCCCTTATGAGTTGTTGAAAAACAAAAGCCAACCTTGTCTTATTTCAAAATCTTTGGGTGTAAATGTTTTGTGCATAAAAACAATAAGGAAAATCTTGACAAGTTTGATGCTAAAAGTCAGGAAGCCATCTTTCTTGGCTATTCTGAAGTGTCAAGAGCTTTTAGAGTTTACTCTCTCAAGAACAAAACTGTTGAACAGTCTCCACATGTTATTTTTGATGAAAATTCCTTTTCAACTCATGGTTCTAAATCTTGCAGGGACAGTCAAGATAATGAAGAGGATGATTTCATTGTGGATTCTTCACCAACTGTTGAGGAAAATGAAGACATTGGTGAGAATTTGAACATTCATTCACCTACTCCTAGTGGATCAGGTAATGTTGTTCCAGACTTAAGTGCATCTCAACAGGTAACTTCTGAACATAGATTTTTGAGAGATCACCCATTAGAAAATGTTGTTGGCAATGTGCATGATAGGGTAAGAACTAGATCATCATTCCTGAATGCAATTCATGAAGACCCACTAGCACTAATTTCCCAAGTTGAACCAAAATCAATTGATGAAGCTCTAATGAGTTCTGATTGGATCAATGCAATGCATGATGAACTTCATCAATTTGAAAGAAATCAAGTATGGGAATTAGTACCTAGACCTAGTGACCAATCAGTCATTGGCACTAGATGGGTTTTCAGAAATAAATTGAATGAAAATGGTCAAGTCATAAGGAATAAAGCTAGGCTAGTTGCAAAGGGGTACAACCAAGAATTGGAATTGATTTTGAAGAGTCATATGCCCCTGTAGCTAGGCTAGAAGCTGTAAGAATTTTTCTTGCTTTTGCATCTTCACTGAAATTTAAAGTTTATCAAATGGATGTCAAAAGTGCCTTTTTGAATGGTTATATAAAAGAAAATGTTTTTGTTGAACAACCTCCGGGCTTTGAAAATGAAAAATATCCTAATCATGTTTTTAAGCTTCATAAGGCTCTTTATGGTCTTAAACAAGCTCCAAGAGCTTGGTATGACGTTTGAGTTCTTTTCTGCTTGAAAAGGATATTCTAGAGGTAATGTTGATCAAACCTGTTCACAAAAACTGTCAATAAACAAATAATTGCAGTCCAAATTTATGTTGATGACATAATATTTGGATCAACCAATAAGAGCCTGTGCACTGAATTTGCAAACCAAATGAAAAATGAATTTGAAATGAGTTTAATGGGAGACTTACAATTTTTCTTGGGATTGCAGGTTAACCAAACCAGTGAGGGGATCTTCATAAGTCAAACCAAATATGTCAAAGAACTTTGAAAAGGTTTGACTTCCAGAACCTCAAGCATTCAAGCACACCCATTGCAATTAATGCTAAACTAGAAGAAGACTCACTTGGTAAGTCAGTAGACCCAAAGACATACAGAGGTATGATTGGTTCTCTACTCTATCTCACCACTTCTAGACCTGACATTCAGTTCAGTGTGTGCTTGTGTGCTAGATTTCAAGCTAATCCAAAAGAAAGTCACATGTTAGCTGTTAAAAGAATCTTTAAATATCTTGTTGGAACATGTGATCTTGGAATTTGGTATCCTGGTTGTAAGTTAGATTTGATTGCCTATTGTGATGCTGATTATGCTGGGTGTAAACTTGATAGAAAAAGCACAAGTGGCTTGTGTTTGTACTTAGGTGGATGCCTAATCTCTTGGGCTTCTAAAAAGCAACACTCAGTTGCTCTATCAACTGCAGAGTCTGAGTATATTGCAGTTGGTAGATGTGGCACTCAAATTCTTTGGGTGAAACATCAACTTCTTGATTACAACCAAGAGTTAGGTTGTGTTACCATTCTTTGTGACAACACAAGTGCCATAAATCTGTCTAAAAACCCAATTCAGCATTCTAGAACAAAACACATTGAAATTAGGCATCATTTCTTGAGAGATGAGGTAGCAAAGAAATCCTTTAAACTCTTCTTTATTGAAACTGAAAAATAAATTGCTGACATCTTCACTAAACCTCTTCCTGACAATAGATTTTCATCCTTGAGGAGAGAGCTTGGTCTTTGCAAATATCCATCTTCTTGATCTCTCTCATTGGGTTGAGTGTTTAGGCATGTTCTGAGGGGGAGTCATTGTTTCATCATTCTTCTTTGCTTTCTTGGTTCGTATTGTTCACATCTCTCTCAAATCAACTTCCATTTCTTTTTGACAATAAATTCTTCAACTCACATTGTATTGAACTTCTTGGTATATCAAATGGTGATTTGAAGAAGGACAAGTTAGGTTTGTCTGGACACTTTCACTATGAGTGAGTATATGTCTCCGCCAAGTATCAAGAAGTGAATATGCAATGGTTGAGGGGGAGTCTTTGTTACTCAAAAAGAATCTTTTCAGTTTTTCACAAATCTTGCATATCTTTATCTTGATGAAAAATTACTGGAATCATCATCTCAGGGGGAGCTAAAAAATTCACAAATCATGCTTTTTGCAAAATTCAACTTCTTCTTGAATTACAACAACTCTCTTGCATGATGTCCTCATTGAGTTGTCTAGAACCTCAAAATGATTCTTTATGTGATCTACTACATTTTTGTTACAGTCAACTTTCAACTATACTCTTCAAGACTACATAAATTCAAATCTCTTTCAAAGACTGAAGGATAATGTGTGCCTTGAATTTAAACATTTTTTTTGCAACTGATGTGGGATATAAATGCTTTCATTTTATAAAATTCTCCTTACAATTACCATTCAACAGAGCAATGGCACAAATGCTGAGAAACTACAAACCTTCACAATGAATGAAGTGACATGTATGTCATGAGGTATTATTGCTATCTCTATTCAAAGGGGTTCCAAAATCAAACAATAAAAACAAAAATGATCTATACATTTTGATGATGACTAAGTAACTGGAAATATTGGCGTCTGATAAACGTATATTTTCATGTAAAAAGATTATCATTTACCCCTTGAAACTTGATAATGGGTAACTCTCTACTATCTAGAGACTATGGTATGCAAAAATTATTAGTTCTTGAGTGAACAAGATTTACTACATTTGATAGTTTGTTTAAAAATTTAAAAAAAATGTGTTTGTCCAAGGAGAATTGTTTAAAAGAATCATCCCTATCTTTCATCAGTTTGCTTTAAAGCTGTTTATTTTCATCACACTTGATCTCAATCTAAAAGACATTTTTATTTCTTTGGATTTGGAGAATATGGTAGTTTGTCATTGATTGTTGAATGTATTATATCCCTCAAACCATCATTTTAATGGCTCAAGTCATTTAATGAACATATCCTGTAAGTTGTTGTGTAAAACTTGAAGTTTGCTGAATTTTTGTAACAATTTGACAAATGAATTCTTTAGTGTCTTAAAAATCCTTGAAAAGTTAATTCCATTCATATTTCATCATATTAAAGATTTCCCAAAATTCACAAATGTTTCCCATGCTCAAAACCTCAAAATTCTTTAGGCCAGGTCGACACTACCTCCATCTAGTGTCGACACAGCCCTGACTAGTGTCGACATACAGGGCTTTCTGGGCGGTTCAACTTCTTGGAGCTGGTTTGGGGTTTCTTGTACCTGTGGGCCATTGTACCCCTAAAACCCTTTTATACCCCAGGTCGACCCCATGGCCGCTTCTTACCATTGAAAACGGCAAGAACCATCCTCTCCTTCCCTCCTCCCAACCATCTCTATCTTCCTTCCCTTCACCCCATCTCCTTCATACCCTGTTCTTCCATTTTCTCCTGCAACCATGGCCCCCAAGCAGATACCTCACTGTGGTGCCAGGTCTAGGGCAACTGCCAGACCTATTCCAATGGAAGAACAACCACCTGTTGAGCGGAGAAGCAAGCGTCGCCATGACCCTATAGAGCAGCCAGGGATTTCTTCTGCATCTCCTACTCCATCTAAGAGACGTAAGGCATCCTCTTCAAGTCGAGGTCCTTCCCTGAGGGGTTCTGCAAACCCTAGGAGGAAGATTCTGCAATCTTCTCCTGAAGTTTCTGAAGAGTCTTCATCTCATTCATCTGGATCTTCTCAGCCTTCAGAGGCAACCCCTTCCAAGCTGGCTAGTGAAGGGAAATCCATTTTGAAACCTAGGGCAGTAGATTTGGACGACAATGTTTTAGCAACTGCATTTCCAGAAGTCCTTCAATTCTTCAACTTCCAGACTTGGTTACCTTTCATTTCTGCATTTAGAACCATTTACCCCAGACTTATACAAGAATTTTACCTAAATTTGGAATGTACTGATGAGGGTTACAAGTCTGAAGTAAAAGGAGTTTTGATAGATCTGCCTACTGAGTTAGCAGCCACTTTGTTTAGAATTCCTGATGAAGGGGCAGATTACCACAATTTTGAATTTGATCTCCATGAGGCTTACTCCTTCATGACTGGACTCCCAGCTGTTGAGTCTGACCCAAAGCAAACCCATGTGACCAAGTTCAACACAAACACCTTCCCACCGGTGTTGAGACTTTTCCACCACATCCTTACCACAATCATCACACCCCAAGGTGGTGGAAGGGATAGACTCACATACATTCAAAGATTTGTTATATATTGCATGAATAAGAACATCAAGATCAACCTGTATGTGATCATGTACCAGATCATGTCTGAGACAACTAGGAAAGATCTCCATAGGTCTCTTCCATATGCAACTCATTTAACACCAGTTTTTTAGCACTTTGGAGTCTCATTTGAGAATGAAAAAGCCCAATCAATCACAAAGTCCAATATTTACTGCTTCAAGCATTTGCAGAAGTTTATGGAATTTAGGCTTGAGGGTGATCAAGTGAGAAGAGGACCAGCTGTAGTTGAGGCCCCAGTGGCTCCTGAGGTAGTGGCACAACCTCCTGAGGTACCAGCCTATGAGGATCAGCCTCCTGTTGAGGATGACGCACAAATACCCCAGGATGTACCTCTTACACCTCCCTTTCAGACCTCTTCACCACTTCATCCTGCTGTGCATATTCCTTCATTCACTCCACAAGCTCATGCTCAAACCTCCACTTCCTTTGGTGGACCTTCTATTCCACCAAAGTTAT
This sequence comes from Colocasia esculenta, assembly GCA_014218235.1. Lineage (NCBI taxonomy): Eukaryota > Viridiplantae > Streptophyta > Magnoliopsida > Alismatales > Araceae > Colocasia > Colocasia esculenta. The sequence goes on from CM024766.1 coordinate 75,217,602, forward strand.
ATTCATTCCTAAATGACAAGTTTGATGCATTTACTTCTACCATCCAACAAATGTCATAGAGCTTTGACCTAAAGTTATAGAGGTTGGAAAATTCAATGAATGCTCAGTTCATCAAGCAGAAAGAAGCATCAGATCATGCAACTCAAAGGTTCAACAGACTCATTGGAATTTTGGCTGATGCATCTATTGAACTCAAGGAGCATTAAGAAACACTGGAAAAGGTCCTTCAAGGGATTTTAGCAAATTCTTAAACCAACCTATTCAACAGTCACGAAGCAGTGTCTCAGATTTCAAAGACTAGACTGTCATTTGCACATATGGTTGATAACTTAGAAGGCATGAAGAATCTCTCAGCACACATAGACAGTGAGATGTCTACCCTTAAGAAGGAGCTCAGAAACATCAACAAGCATGGAATTGCCAGCTCTTCTTCTTCTGGTGCACAACCAATTTCAGCTGACCTGTCAGTATTTCAGTCTAATATGTATGAGAACAGTCAAAGATTGGAAGAAATTGTGCATACAAGACTCTCCACAATGCAATCTCAGCTCAAGTCCAACCTACATGCTATGGAATCAAGACTGAAGTCGATTGAATAAATCATCCTTCCCATTCCTCCTCCTCCTCCTCATGCTTAATGTACTTTTTCTTTTGATGATGTCAAATGGGGAGAAGAAAGAAAGAAAAGAAAGAAAAACTTTTGGAATGTATTTGAATGCTTGTAATGAACATCTTTGTTAATGAAAAGTGATACTTCTTTTGTTGAATGAAAAGAAACACACTTGTCTTGAATGTGATTGAAAATCTTTGGAATGAATGTCAATGAATGGATGATTGTCAAGCTGCTTGGCCATTAATGAAAGGACTTCATCATTAGTAACACTGTGCCTCTTGAATCTGCAAAATGTCAAATGTTGCTAAAGTGTGTTCAATGGCCTTTGATAATTGTGAATAAAAGTGATGGTCACATGGTTCATTGTCATTCAGTGTGTTTGAAGTTGAATGTTGAGTAAACAAATGGATTAAAATCACATTTCATTGAAATTTCAAATTTTCATGTGGACTTAATGTTGCCATCATCAAAAAGGGGGAGATTTTTGGGTTGAGTGTGAACTTTATACATTTCCCCTCATAATTTTGATGATGACAAGTTGTGATTTTAATTCACAAATAAGTGGAACATGTTAAATACATCACACATGTAATAATAATATTCTAAAAGCATGTTTCCAAACACATTTATCATTTATATTCATGATAATATATTGGACTAATGATTTATGTGTTTATTTCTCAGGGATATACAATTCTTGCAAGGGTAGTGTCGACTGTCACGTTCCGAGAATTTTGCAGCAGATATTGATATTAATTCGGAAATAATTCGAGTCGATATCCCGAGACATGAACAGTCGGCAAATAAGCCTCTAGCTAGCACACACTAATGTATAACAACATACACCATCATAGGGCCCAAATATTGAACTCAACTAATCTTTTATTCAAATCTCAACTCATTGTATTCCAAATGGAAACTATTACAGGACTAAGACTCAATAAAAGCAAAAGTACATAATACCTCACTTCCTACTACATTGTTCTAACATTCAAAATAAACTAACTATAGATAGACTCATAATTGGAAAGCTCTTCACTCGGACGCATTCCCATCCTCGACTTGCTCTTCCTCTTGAACTTCATAGTCACCTAGATTGGGTAAAAGTAGGGGATGAGCAAACTAGCCCAGTAGGATTTATATCTCAATGTGCGGGCAATGATATAAATGATTAACATTTTGGAACTAGGTAAGCACGATGAGTGTCATGATATGCATGTGCGAATAAAACTCATTAAAACATGATACACGGACAAGCTAGATAGAGTGATCACGATAGAACAAGAATTTTTGAACAAGATGACAGGATAGAACTAGCAGTAGATCACTTGTACAAGTACGCAAGATTTCACTTGATGTCAAGAACGCAAGATATCACTAATTGCATTAAATGCAGGATGGCCATATCACGCAAGCAAGCAAGCACGCACGAGCACGATCATGTAACACTAGTCAGGCATGTAGACACTAATGTACACCAAGAAAAGATCCATCAAGAATGTACACCAGGACACATGTATGTGGTTATTGTATCTATCATTCAACACGCACGCACGACTCCCAGCGTAGATGCAACGCCAGTAATCATTATACCCCATGGTTAACAGTATATTTATGACTCTCCGTCATTGGGGCTAGACTAGAGCCCTTGGACACACGCCATGGCCTGTCAGCATCTCACTTAAATTTTAAATGTAGATACCCACAGTCATTAATAATTGCCAATGAGAGTTTCAAGATGTAAGCATGTGTGATATCATGTTCATGATAATGATGAGAACCAACAATAAGTAAATTGAACATGATTCCATGATAATAATGGTCAAGAGATAAATTTGGCAACATAACGATACGATTCATACTTTGGTTCAATCTTTACATTAATGGCTTTAGTCTATACTGTAAATCACACTCACGAGAACAAGATGAGAGGGGAAGTACACGCTATCTCCAAGGAACTTCAATGGTACAACCAACTCGTCGGCCATGTGGGAATCCATGGTCAGAGGAGATTTACGGAGGCCTTAGAGAAAAGGTCACTAGTCTACCGATTCGGAATGACCGGTAGAGAGTTTCCAAATCCACAAGAAAGGGCTGCCTAGATGTGTAAGTGTGTAGTGACATACACATCTCAATTCTCAATCCATCGGTCTCAAACTCGTGGAAAACATTTAACATGATGACATGCGAATGACAATGTATTTAACTATACATGGGTTTGCAAGATTTAAAGATAATAATCATCATTTAATCAAGCTAGAATGGTAACAAGAGTCAATCACAAGTTTCATGAATGATCATATCATTAAGAAAGAATTTAGAATAATATTCATGTATTTAAGGCTTTTTAAATGGGTTAAACACTTTTAAGCTGTTAAATCATGCAATGATCAGACCCATGACATACAATTTACACATTAAATCATATTAAACAGACCTTGGGTATAACAGTAAAGTTTACAAACAAAATAGTTGGGGCTTCAAGCGAAATATGAGGTCACGTCGGATCCTGGTAAGGGTCGCGACGGGTCGGGAACAGAACGCGACAGTGCTTTGTACAGGTCGCGACAGGCATGACAGAACAAGTAGGCAGATCGCGACAAGGGTATGAAGGGAACGCGACAGGTTCTGGCTGACCGGGCAGCAGATCGCAACGACATGTCCTGTCGCGATCCGATCGTGACAGTGCGCTCTGTCGCGACTTCCAGTAAATCGTAATTAGAAAACAATGATGGTTTCGACAGGCTTTAATCAAGTCAAACTCGAACATAAAAGCCATGTGCTACCTGAAAATGAAGTTTCAAACTGCAACCCGCTTACCACGCTTATAACTCTCTAACTAATGACTTTTAGACAAAATATTCAACACAAGACATGACAAGGACAACTAGTAGGAAAACTTTCATGTTGGGGGTTTGCTCTAATTCGATCTCAAATCGCATGCAACAAATAATGAACGGGAAAAACCCTAATAGTGCGCGACTTTGGGAAAACACTTATTGTTCAAAATCTAATAAATTAAATTTGATGAAACTAGTGGTAAATGAAAGTTAACTTGATGCTCTACACATTGGTATAGTATATGTTAAGGTTTGGTCTGAGAAAACCTACCTTCAGGGTTGAAGAAGTCTCATTTTTCCAGAAAACCTATGTTCAGACCACTGTTTGAAGAACGCTTAATACTCCGCGTATACTGCATGGAATTTGGGCATTTCACTTGGGTTAGAATGTATACTTGACCCTCTTTCCAGGGGTATAAGGCTTGCAAGGTTTGGTTTAGATTTGGCCTACCTTTGGTCGACTTCAAGTGGACGGTTTGTGCAGGTCGTAGCAAAAGAACGGGTGAAGAAGATTAGCTTCTTGTGGATGATCCACAGCTCCCCAGCCACCAAGAGCTCCTCCACACGACCCCAGCAAGTTCTAAACTCATTCCTAGGGTTTGGGTGATGAGTATTTAAACATCTATGGGTTTTGGGAGTCCTAATGCAACAAGGAAAGAAGGGTTGCGGGATTGGCTTGTGTCTTTCCATAATTTGAAGATCTCTCCATCCATTAGAGAGTCTTGGCGATCAAGCAACCTCCATGGGTGGGTAGGCACGAATTTGGCTTGCCAAGAATGCATGATTGCATCCCAATTAAACCCTAATTACCACTTTCTAATTTCAACTTATTTATGGTTACGAATTTCCATGCATTTTCTTGCTTCATTTGATTTTTGGGTCATATGAGGTCCAATGGCCCAATTATGATAATGGGTCATCAATATATAATGTTGGAAGTCTCCCCAACTTTTTTATTGAATTTATAGTTGCGTCGTGTTTTCGTATTAACGATTTTTCGACTTGTTTCCTAATTTGGATAATTGGTCACAATAATTATTAAACCTAGCCCAATCGATTTTTATTGGCACCAATTTCTTTGTGGAACACTTAGTAACAATGTTTGGGGTTGATTTATAATTTTTACGGAATTGTATGATGGGTTTTAGCACATACGATAATGATACGTATGTTTAAATACTTTGGTATTATGGAAATCATTTATTTCCATTTATTTCAATTTTTTTTTTGTAATTAAAATTTCCGGGGTGCTACACCCTCCCCCACTTAAGAGAATTTGGTCCCCAAATTCATGTATAGAAAGTTATTTTACAAGTGAGGTGTACTTACTTATGAATAGCTCCGGGTATCTCTTGCGCATTGCTTCCTCGGTTTCCCACGTGTCGTCTTCATCCATGTGTTGATTCCATCTAACCTTTACTAGTGGGATGACCTTGTTCCTTAGTTGGCACAGTTCCCGGTCCACGATCTTAATTAGCTTCTCTTGATATGTTCTGTCTTTATTGAATTCCAGGAGCTCATATTCTATGACATGCCACGGGTCTCTTATGTAGTTTTTCAACATGGATATGTGGAACACATTGTTATTCCATCCATTTCTGGTGGTAAAGCGAGACGATATGCCACCTCACCGATTCTTTCAAGGATTTCGAAAGGCCCGACAAACCTTGGTGACAACTTGCCTTTAATGCCAAATCGCCTGATCCCACGGTCTGGAGACACTTTCAAGAATACATGCTCACCAACCTGAAACTCCAGGTCTCTTCTTCTATTATCTGCATATGCCTTTTGCCTTTGCTGTGCCACTGTCATTCATTCTTTAATAAGCTTTACCTTCTCTGTGGTTTCCCTTATCATTTTTGGTCCTAGCATTTGTTTTTTGCCAACTTCATACTAGCATATTGGAGATCGGCAACTCCTGACATAGAGTGCTTCCAATGGTGCCATTTGAATGCTAGCTTGATAGATATTATTGTAGGCGAACTCCACAAGAGGTAAGTGTTCGTGCCAGTTACCTCCAAAATCTAGGACACATGCTCTAAGCATATCTTCAATCACCTGGTTGGTTCTCTCCGTCTGACCATCTGTCTGTGGATGGAAAGCCATGCTAAAGTTTAGTTTAGATCCCAAGGAGTAGTGCAGTCCTTTACAAAAGTGGGATGTAAACCTAGGGTCCCTATCAGATACGATAGACACCGATACTCCATGTAATCTGACTATTTCCTTCACATATAATGCAGCCAGAACATCTACTGACCACTTATTCTTCACTGGCAAGAAGTGGGCCGACTTAGTTAAGCGGTCGTCAATAACCCAGATACCATCGAATCCACCTCTAGATTTGGGTAGTCCGAAAATAAAGTTCATCCCTATACCTTCCCATTTCCATGTCGGGATTTCTAGGGGTTTGAGTTTACCTGCGGGTCGCAAGTGTTACGCCTTGACTTTTTGACATGTTAAGCATCGAGCGACATATTCCGCCACCTCTCTCTTCATATTAGGCCACCAAAAGCTTCATTTCAAATCTTGATACATTTTGGTAGATCCAGGATGAATGGTATATCTGGTCTTGTGAGTCTCATCCATAATCATTTTCTTTGTCTCCGCATGGTTGGGTACACAGACTCGATCCTAGAATAATGGTCTTCCATCTTCAGTGTAAGTTTGAATGTTGTGTGGTCCAAGCCTTTCAATGAACATGGGCCGGAGCCCATCCATGAACTGATTTGCCTTAAGTCTTTCAGTTCCCACCAAGTGTGGGGCATACACAGCAAGACGCGCGATCTGAGCCTCATACTCAGCCACGGACATCCCTTTCTGTTTTAGTGCGGCAAACTCTGCTGCCTTCTTCTCCTTGACTCTCTCGGAGAAATACTTTCCCCGGAATATCTCCAGGAATTCGGCCCACTCCAGTTCGCCAACATTAGGCAGGTGGGCCGATGTGGCCTTCCACCATGCTCGAGCATCCATAGATCACTTGTACAAGCACGCAAGATTTCACTTGATGTCAAGAACACAAGATATCACTAATTGCATTAAATGCAGGATGGCCATATCACGCAAGTAAGCAAGCACGCATGAGCACGATCATGTAACACTAATCAGGCACGTAGACACTAATGTACACCAAGAAAAGATCCATCAAGAATGTACACCAGGACACGTGTATGTGGTTATTGTATCTATCATTCAACATGCACGCACGACTCCCAACGTAGATGCAACACCAGTAATCATTATACCCCATGGTTTACAGTATATTTATGACTCTCTGTCATTGGGGCTAGATTGGAGCCCTTGGACACACGCCGTTCCCTGTCAGCATCTCACTTAAATTTTAAATGTAGATACCCACAGTCATTAATAATGGCCAATGAGAGTTTCAAGATGTAAGCATGTGTGATATCATGTTCATGATAATGATGAGAACCAACAATAAGTAAATTGAACATGATTACATGATAATAATGGTCAAGAGATAAATTTGGCAGCATAACGGTACAATTCATACTTTGGTTCAATCTTTACATTAATGGCTTTAGTCTATATTGCAAATCACACTCACGAGAACAAGATGAGAGGGGAAGTGCACGCTATCTCCAAGGAACTTCAATGGTACAACCAACTCGTCGGCCATGTGGGAATCCATGGCCAGAGGAGATTTACGGAGGCCTTAGAGAAAAGGACATTAGTCTACCGATTCGGAATGACCGGTAGAGAGTTTCCAAATCCCCAAGAAAGGGCTTCCTAGATGTGCAAGTGTGTAGTGACATACATGTCTCAATTCTCAATCCATCGGTCTCAAACTCTTGGACAATATTTAACATGATGACATGCGAATGACAATGTATTTAACTATACATGTGTTTGCAAGATTTAAAGATAATAATCATCATTTAATCAAGCTAGAATGGTAACAAGAGTCAATCACAAGTTTCATGAATGATCATATCATTAAGAAAGAATTTAGAATAATATTCATGTATTTAAGGCTTTTTAAATGGGTTAAACACTTTTAAGCCGTTAAATCATGCAATGATCAGACCCATGACATACAATTTACACATTAAAATCATATTAAACAGACCATGGGTATAATGGTAAAGTTTATAAACAAAATAGTTGGGGCTTCAAGCGAAATACTGAGGTCGCATTGGATCTTGGTAAGGGTCGCGACGGGTCGGGAACAGAATGGGACAGTGCCTTGTAGAGGTCGCGACAGGCATGACAGAACAAGTAGGCAGATCGCGACAAGGGTATAAAGGGAACGCGACAGGTTATGGCAGACCGGGCAGCAGATCGCGACGACATGTCCTGTCGCGATCCGATCATGACAGTGCGCTCTGTCGCGATGGCCTTGTGAACGTGGCCTATCGGGCCGTCACGTTCACAGGGTCCGTGCTAGAGTACAACAGGGAAAGGACAGGGCATTGGATTGCAGTCCAGAACTTCCTTATATTGACACAGGGTGCTTCAAAAATAGAGAACAAATTGACAATGCATGAAAAATAACGAAACCAGTTTTAAACCAACCTAGACATGCAAGGGTGAATCCAGTAAATCGTAATTAGAAAACAATGATGGTTTTGACAGGTTTTAATCAAGTCAAACTCGAACGTAAAAGCCAAGTGCTACCTGAAAACGAAGTTTCAAACAGCAACCCTCTTACCACACTTATAACTCACTAACTAATGACATTTAGACAAAATGTTCAACACAGGACATGACAAGGACAACTAGTAGGAAAACATTCATGTTGGGGGTTTGCTCTAATTCAGTCTCAAATCGCATGCAACAAATAAAGAACGGGAAAAACCCTGACAGTGCGCGACTTTGGGAAAACGCTTATAACTCAAAATCTACTCAATGAAATTTGGTGAAACCAGTGGTAAATGAAAGCTAACTTGATTCTATACACATTGGTATAGGATATGTTAAGGTTTGGTCTGAGAAAACCTACCTTCTAGGTTGAAGAAGTCAGATTTTTCCAGAAAACCCGTGTTCAGACCACTGTTTGAAGAATGCTTAATACTCCGCGTATACTGCATGGAATTTGGGCATTTCACTTGGGTTAGAATGTAGACTTGACCCTATTTCCAGGGGTATAAGCCTTGCAAGGTTTGGTTTAGATTTGGCCTACGTTTGGTCGACTTTAAGTGGACGGTTTGTGCAGGTCGTAGCAGAAGAACGGGGGAAGAAGATTAGCTTCTTGTGGATGATCCACAGCTCCCCAGCCACCAAGAGCTCTTCCACACGACCCCAGCAAGTTCTAAACTCATCCCTAGGGTTTGGGTGAAGACTATTTAAGCATCTATGAGTTTTAGGAGTCCTAATGCAACAAGGAAAGAAGGGTTGCGGGATTGGCTTGTGTCTTTCCATAATTTGAAGATCTCTCCATCCATTAGAGAGTCTTGGCGATCAAGCAACCTCCATGGGTGGGTAGGCACGAATTTGGCTTGCCAAGAATGCATGATTGCATCCCAATTAAACCCTAATTACCACTTTCTAATTTCAACTTATTTATGGTTACAGATTTCCATGCATTTTCTTGCTTCATTTGATTTTTGGGTTATATGAGGTCCAATGGACCAATTATTATAATGGGTCATCAATATATAATGTTGGAAGTCTCCCTAACTTTTTTATTGAATTTATAGTTGCGTCGTGTTTTCGTATTAACGATTTTTCGACTTGTTTCTTAATTTGGATAATTGGTCACAATAATTCTTAAACCTAGCTCAAACAATTTTTCTTGGCACCAATTTCTTTGTGGAACACTTAGTAACAATGTTTGGAGTTGATTTATAATTTTTACAGAATTTTCTGATGTGTTTTAGCACATACGATAATGATACGTATGTTTAAATATTTTGGTATTATGGAAATTATTTATTTCTATTTATTTTGATTTTTTTTTTGTAATTAAAATTTTCGGGGTGCTACATCGACACACCCCCTACTGGTGTCAACACAATGCTTCAAACCCAAGGCAAAATGATGAAGAAATGGTCAAGTGGTGTCGACACAGGATCAAGTTGTGTCGACACTAGATTCAACTCCCAGAAGGCCTGTTTGGCAGTTCTGTACAATGTGTCACACAGCCTGAAGTAGTGTCGACACTAGAGACCCTTACCAGAGAACCTTTTATGCCAATTTGGGACAGTGTGTCGACACACCCCATGGGCAGGTCGACACACTCCGGAAACTTTTTCACCTTAAGTCACATCTAGACACGTGGCACTCTAGGGATCATGTGGATCGGCCTTGGATCATGTGCCCACGACCCCCAAGGGTACTTTTGGACACATTGGGCTATAAATACCCTCCAATTGGCCATCCAACCAACAAGAGAACTTCTAAGAGCCTTCCAGAAGTCGGTTTGGCGGCAAGAAGTGCTCTCCTCCCCGATCTTGCTCCCCTTGTGCTTCTTCAACCCAATTTTCACTTCTCCAAGAACAGGAAGTGAAGACTGGTCCAAGATGAAGCAGTGAGATCACTTCCAAGGGTGTAGATCAAGTAGAAGCAGCCAATTGTGAAGATTTCAAGGAAGATCCCAAAGCACAAGTTGTAGAGCATCGGCCAGGGACTTCAAGGGATCAAGCTTCTTCACAATTCAGCCTCTACAAGGGAGTATACTTGAAGAACAAGGATCTTACAATCAATTCCTCAATTCCCCTTGTTTCTTCTAAGTCATTCTTGAGATTGTGCATGAACTGTTGCATCAATCTTCTTGAATGAACTTTTATAGATTAGATCATTGCTAGAGGATCTGGAACTTTGTGTTTTTATTCTAGCAAGTTGTTTGTGAGCCTGTGTGCTCAGTGTTGAGTCGTTGTACTCAGTGTGGTTGAGCAGTTGTGCTCAGGTGTCTAGAGTAGTCTTGCTCTAGAGGTTGTGTGAGTTGTAGAACTCAGTGTGTTGGAGTTGTCAGGCTCCAGTGTGTGGTGTATCCAAGTTGTGTAGTGGATCCTCACAGTGTGAGGGGTGGATGTAGGAATCACGTGGTGTGATTTCCGAACCACCTAAAAATCTCTGTGCAGTGGTTTGTTTGTGATTCAAATTCACTTTGTGCTAGATGTATGCATAGGGTTTTTCGAATTCACTTCTAATCAACTTGATCTCACACTCTAATCATACAATTCACACAATCACTCATCAGATCTGTAAAGTGCTCTTTCAAATTGCCTCTGATTCAAAGCATTAATTTAAATTGGCTAAGCTTCCGCAGTTTTTGGCTTAGATCTATTCAACCCACCCCCCCCCCCCTTCTAGATCTGATCCAACCTATTTTCGATCCTACAGCCAAATGTAATCCAACTTCATTAATAATTCATCAACTAAGTATTACATCCACTAATCAAAGCCAAAACTAGGGCCCAGAGTACTTTATTCAAAGCTAAACTATTACATAATGACTAATTGACGACTAACTAACTAATTACTAAGCATTGGTTGTCGAAACGGGTCACTCCTGAGCATCCTCCTCAGTCCCTTCCTCGTGAGTGTGGTATTCCTCATCAGACTCACCTGAAACACATGAAATAATAATGCAGGATAAGTGATAAACTCCTAGTAGGACTTAATATCCCGTATGAACAAGCATGCTTTAAATGATTAATGTCTTAAAAGGCAGAATAACTAGAGAGTATAGTCATGTAGAGCAAAGTATCGATAACAAGAGAATAATAGCACATGCACAAGGAAATAGCACAACGAGTATGGTAATGGATTGGCCATGTAACGCTATAGCACATAGAGTTGCACAACGGTGCACTAGTAACCATCGCACTTGTATAGATAGCACTGATTGATTGCAATGATTGATTTTCATAGATTAAATCTTGATAGTATAATGGCACTGGATGTATGCCAACATCTTGATCATTTTAACTCCCATGGGCAAATGGCACTTTTCGAGCGCTCCTCCCAGGACCAAATCATGCCCTATTGCACTGGCATAGTCATGTTTCTTATCTTAGACAATCATATAGAGTACCAAGAATAGATGAGAGTAATAGATGAATAGACGAAAGTGTAGAGAGAAAGTGAACAGATGAGAGTAAAGAGATAGTAGATGAGAATAGGGACGTAATAGGCCTTGACAAGAAGTCTCTGGTCCAGTCAGAAGTATTCCCAATGGAGAGGTGGTCTATGCCAACAAAGGCGTGTAAAGAAACGTCGTCCGTCTTGCCTCGAGCGCTCGAAGGCAGAGGGACGTGATATTGAGGTACAAATACCGCGAATAAAACAGAGACAAGTGTTATTTAAATTAATAGGGAATTTAAGTTAAAAAAATTACACTTAATTACCGAATAGATTATCGAGTAATTTAATAAGGTCAAATGGCAAATATTAATGTTTAGTGTGTGCAAGTGTAAAGAAATCATGATAACATGTATGATCGTGCATATGGCTTTTAATTAATGATTTTCATGAAATTAATACCAACTTTAATAATCAGATCAATATTGTTCATAACAGTGCACAATTAAGGGTTAACTAGGGTTTAAATGGAATATAGAACAGGGGTATGTGAGCAATTACAGGTTCTGGTGACATTGTGAAATCGCGACGGGGTTGCGACAAAGCGGCCGGTCGCGTCCTACTTGAACCAGGCCGGTCGTGTGAGCCGGGAGGGAACCGGGACGGTGCAGGCCATCGCGTTTATGACGCGATGGACCGGCCAGTCACGACCCTTCTGAGATCGCGATGGGTCGAGCCATCGCGATTTCAGAAGGGCGGCCCGACCCAGAAAAGGGAATCAACCCTTTTTCAAGTTGGGTCCATCCTTCCATGCATGATACAGGTCACTTCTAAAATCAATATAAAATCGCACGAAGGTCCAAAAATTATGAAACCAATTTTAAACGAAAGTAAACATGTAGTTCTATCACTAGCATGAGTAACTAGTAAATAAACAAGTATTGGGCATGCTTTAATTAGGTTACTTTTCAATGACCTAAAACATGCACAGTCATGGTTTTCGATTTAATCAGCAAAGGATGCACGATGGAAATTGGTGGAAATAGATTCATTAGAACCCTAACATCATGCAGTAAATATGATAATTATTTCGAGGCATGTGATCAAGTAGATTCATGGATTAAAGACAAACATGAAGGTTCGGGTACATGATGATAGCAGGGAATTGAGCATTTAATACTCTGTCATGAAACAACGAAAATTGGGCAAATCATGGGGCTTTCAAAGATGGATGTATGGGCTACCTATGGCCAATGTTATGTGATTTGTGCTTGAGAGATTGCCTACCTTTTGTTGCTATTATGAAAACGTAGGGGTTTTGATGAAGAAGAGAAGAAATCCCCTTGCTCCAAGCCTCCCTCTCCTTGCTCCTTCATCCTCAGCCTCCTCTTTCGTTCTCCAAAGCTCCAGCAATGAACTATGGGATGGTAGGGACGAATTGGGGGGTGTATTGGGTTGCTTAAAGAGTCCTTCTTCCTAAAAACTCCTCCTTTCCATAAAACTCTGAATTTCCATCTTTATCACCCTATTTATTGCCTTTATCTACCTAATAGAATTGGGCAGAGGCTAAATTTCATGGGTAAGGAGTTTGGGTAAGTCTAGGGCTCCTTTTTAGGATATATGTGGGTTAATTAATAATTATCTTAACCCTTTATTAATTATTATTATTTAAAGTGTGAATTTAGCTTAATTACCTCCCATCCAAAGATGGGCTCTTGGCTTTTTGGCCCAATACCTCTTGTGTGGACCATTAATGTAACCCATTTACTAATTTAGCTTAATGGATTTTGGTTTAATTCCCTTTATTTCAATTTAATCCTCCTTTATTTTAATTTAATTCTATTTATCATATTTATTTATATAAAATTTTGTTTTATTTAAGATTTTAAAAATCGGAGTTGCTACAACCGTCATGAGATCTTGAATTTGGGATTGATCAACCTGAGGAATTAAGCGCATGAGTTGAGCAGCTTGATCGTCCGCTTGAGGGGGGGCAGATAATTTGCGAATGGCCATCATCGTCAGGATGCTGACTCTCACTGGCGTGGACTGTGGCGACCCAGGGTCGGGTCGACTCCTCATGGAGATCATGAGGAAGAGATTCCTCATAGTTTTAGGAGGTGTAGAAGGCAGCTTCTAGGTTCTCATCATTGTAGACCGGGTTCAAATAAGGCTCCATGTTTGAAAAGTGAGAGTTATTGAGACACCAAAATAGGGGGCGCCTGTCAAGACTTTAAGAGACAATCTAACCTAAATGGACACCTAGTTTCCTAAACAAGCAATCCTATGCAAACAAAAGAAAGAGAAAATGTCTCACCCAAAGCAAGCAATTGACAATGATGATGGTGTCTTTTATTTGGTTAAAGTTTGTCTTTTAATGGATTGACTTTTAGCAAATTCCCTCAAAGGATGGGTTTCCTAAAGGGAGAAGGCTTCCAACTTCGGGTTTGACTAGGATTTCCACAGACTCACCAATGCATGGATCCTAACTCTATGGTGGCAATAGGTACAAGCGAGTGCTCTAGTCAGACACAAGGAATATGTGGCTGAGAGAGCTAACGTCGCCGAGGAGGACAACCTAAACTACAATATGAAAATATGTATGCCCCCCTATATGCACTGGAGTGCATGCAAGAATCTAACCTAAAGCTAACAAACAGAAAACCAAGTGGACCTGCTCTCAAAAGTAGAAGGCGACGATCAACCTGTTGCGACCTGGATCGCGATAGGAATAGCATCACGTTCCTCTTCGCAGTGGACGGAGGTCAAGTAGGACCTGGTATGCACGAAAATTCACACAACCCTATAGCATGGATGACTAACAGACTCATATAAGCATGGATTAGGCACAATACAACTCAAAGCATGGATGGAGTGCTCGAAATGAACACAAAAAACTTAGAAAAGATGGAATTAATAGAACTGACCTAATCGGGATGACCTCCCTGTCGCCTTCCAGGTGGCGACGGCTTTCACGTCGCCTTCTCACCCAGTGCAGTAGAACTTAAAACAACAGTGAAATAAAATGAAAAATTGTGGAATCTAAATAAAAACCACACACATGGAAGACTGAAAAAGGCAGGAGAAGATAGCAACAAGCACGATAGGCACTAGATGTCCCACCGTGATCGCCAAAAGGTGTAATCATGGGAATTGATCCCAAAATATAAATTATAAGAATTAAAAAAAGGACCGTGATCGCCACCAAAGTAGTTTCAAAGGATGATGTGAAGAAAGGGTGCTAACTACCTTGGAAATAGGAAGAAGAGGTGCAAAAGAATACCCGGTTCACGGATCGCGATAAGAAACCTGTCGCCTTCTGGAGAATGCGACCAGGAGTGTGTCACCTTCTGCAACAGAGGATGGAAACTGTGGGTTCTTGTTCTTCCTGCTCCTCAGCTAGCCAAGGGGCAAGAGCCTCGTGCCTGAGATGTCTTCTTGAACCTGCCAAGAACATTAAAACGACAGAAAACCCATTAGAAATTCATTCGATGTAGAATCTATCCCAAAATAATGAAAGAACATGAAAGAATTGGAGGGAACTCATGTGGGGTGGTGTTTTAACCCCTTTAGGTGTTTAAGATAGGTGTGTGTGGAGTGTTCTAATGCAAATCAATGAACATAAAACGATCTAAATGTGCATACATGAAGGGAAAAAACATGAAGAATAGGAGAGAGAAAGTATAGAGGTGAAGAAATCACCCTAGTGGGCACTTTCTGGTCGTCTGGAGGCTGAGAGTTCTTCTGAGGATTCGTAGCCCTCTGGGAGACGAAGAAGCAGACGCCGACCTTGCCCAAAACTGTGCCCTATTGACACTTTTATCTGCCATTATTCCTAAACGGGCTGGGAAAGTAATAATTAGGTGGAGTCCGAGTTTTGGTAATTGGGCTCGTCAAAGGAGAGTTAGAACATGGCAAGGAAGTTCTGAGGAAGGTCTCCTCCTAGTTTGGCAAGGTTTGGAGACCTTTAGACACACCAAAAGATGGATTATTCATGAATAGCATGGGTCCAAGTGGGAATAGTCACGTTGCATGGTTTTCTGAAGGAAACCAGAACACGATAGGCAATGTGTAGCTACCAGGTAGCGATGCCTCGATACGTCGCCTTTCATAGAATGAAGTCATGAAGCATTTTCCGGTGAATTTTTAGGGAATTAAAAGGCCAAATGAGGACGCAACGTATTGAGGTGTGGCCTTCTGAAGGCGATCGATTATGCTTTGGAGGCAATCGGTGTAGGCATGAACGCGACATGAAGGACGTCGCCTTCTAAGTGTGAACGCGACAGGGACATTGTCGCCTTCAGGATCTTTCAGCATATGACTCACTCAAGTATCTGATCTCCTTGCAGGGGCATTGGATTGACAAACGGTTTGAAGCGTTGGATTCTCAACTCAGAGAGCTACAAAATGACGATGAAGACTGATTGATTTAACTAGGAAGAGCCCACCAGGGTGATGAACTAATATAAAGATGTCATGATCGGATGAAGCCAGCTTGGTGATGATGAGCCAACATAGAGCATCAATGATGTGACAAGGAATTTGACTCAGCTCATGCGTCAGAAATGGGTGTCTACAAACGGGTCAACCTGTCGCGATCTGGGTCGTGACAAGAACCTTGTCGCGACCACAGACAGTGACACTAGAGACCTCCAAAATCAGCCTCAAACCACAAATTCGATGAGCATCCAGGGAGGGGAGCATGTAGGATGATATAAACCTGTGTTTTAAGCTCAAACCACCCTCATTAACACCCATGCATGTCAAGGATATGCATTTACACTAAAAAACCTCACATGAAAGCATGATAGAACACTCAAACCCAATTTCCCAATTCAAACACAAACAAGCCAAACATGCACACCGCGGTCCTAGCATGCTTCTATTGGCATGGAGAAGGGTGACCACCACAAAGAGGAAACCATGCCAAAGAAGAGCACACCTTCCACCACCAACATCCTCATAGTAGCCCCCCCCCCCCCCCCCCCCCCCCAAAAAAAAAAAAAAAAAATCTCTCCGTGGCGGAGCTCACACAGAGGGGGTCGGAGGAAGGTAAGAAGAGGAAGAAGAGGGAAAGAAAGGGGGAGATCCACTGGCCTTGCACAAATAGGCCACAGATCTGAGAATGCGACAACTTATCCATTGTGTTCACTTACTGAGCGCGATGGCTAACCTGTCGTGACCCCAAAGTTATGGTCAAACCTAACCAACAGATCCGCCACGTGTCATTCTCGTAGACCTGACACCATGAACGTGACACCTGACATGTCGCCTTCATCTGTCAACGCATAACACTTGGCCCAACTATCCCGACAGCAAAATGACAAATCTGCATGATGTGGTCAGAAGCTTGAATGCAACGACATGCCTATTGCATTCCTAACCAGAACGTGACAGCCATCCCATCGCCTTCAGAAGGCGACGGCCCGATACATTGCTACCTTCATCAGAAGGTGGCTGACCAATGAAAGGAGGATGTTACAATCTAACCAACAAAAAAATAATCCCATCCTTGAAATTAAGGGTGAAACCTGGGGAAGAAGGCAAGCAAACATACCAGCCACTCAAACAAGGAAAATGATCTTGCATCTCGTCCTCGCGCTCCCTTGTGGCCTCGCCAACGACGCGATTCTCCCAATCAACCTTGATGAGCAGGATCTGCCTCCTGCCCAACTACTGCACTCTACAGTCCACAATACTGACTGGGTACTCTAGCACTGATAGATCTGGAGCAACCTCTAATTGTGAGTAGTCCAACATGTGCGACGAATTTGGCATGTACCTCCTCAGCTGCGAGACATAGAAGACGTCGTAAACCTCTACCAAATCAGATAGAAGGGCTAACCTGAACGCAACCTCGCCAACCCACTTCAAGATAAGAAAGGGACAAACCTTGGGCTAAGCTTGCCCCTCTTCCCAAACATAAGAACGCTCTTGGTTGGCGAGATCTGTAGAAATACACTGTCACCTGCCTCAAACTAAAGTGGCCTTCGGCGAACGTCTGCATAGCTCTTATGCCTGCTCTCTGCTATCCGCAGTCTCTGTCTGATCACCCTCACTGTATCTGCACAATGTTGTACCAACCTTGACGCTAGTAACTACCTCTCACCAACCTCGTGCCAGTGCAAAGGTGTCCGGTATGGTCTGCCATACAGAGCCTCGTAGGGCGCCATCCCAATGCTAGAGTGAAAGCTATTATTATAAGAAAACTCCACCTGGTAAGGTGCGACTCCCACGTGCCACCCCAGTATAGGCAACACGCTCGCAACATGTCCTCGAGGGTCTGTATGGTCCTCTATGACTGACCATCTATCTGCGGGTGATAGGCTGAACTCTGTCTCAACTTGGTGCCTAGTTCCCTTTGAAAAACTACACCAAAAATGAGAAGTGAACCTCGGTTCTCTATCTTAGACAATAGAGACTGGGGTCCCGTGCAATGGTACAACTCTGTACACAAACAATCTGGCAAGCCTTTCCACTGACCAAGCTGATCTGACTGGTAGGAAATGAGCTATCTTTGTCAGTCGGTCGACGATCACCCACACACTGTTGTGCCCTGCGAAGTACGAGGTAAACTAGAAACAAAGTCCATGGTGATGTGCTCCCACATCCACACAGGAATGGGTAGCGACTGTAGCTCACCACCAGGACGCTGAAGCTCTGCCTTCACTTGCTGACAGGTAAGGCAACGAGCAACAAACTCAGTAATCTCTCTCTTCATCCCGGGCCACTAGAAGAGTCCCCTCAAGTCGTGGTACATCATGGTGGAACCAGGATGAGCAGAGTACCTCAATCTATGTGCCTCAGCTAACAACTCCAGCCTGACGTTTGCTAGAGTGTAAAGTCTACCTCTGAACATGACCTCGTTGTCCTCTTCGAGCTCAACCTCTGCCATCTACAACATGTCTGCTAACTCTGCATCTGCACTATGAGCCTCTACCACCTACTGATATATGACTGGACGAATTGTCAAACTGGTCAACACTGCTTTGTCTCTG
This sequence comes from Colocasia esculenta, assembly GCA_014218235.1. Classification (NCBI taxonomy): domain Eukaryota; kingdom Viridiplantae; phylum Streptophyta; class Magnoliopsida; order Alismatales; family Araceae; genus Colocasia; species Colocasia esculenta. The sequence continues at coordinate 75,236,036 of CM024766.1, forward strand.
AGTCTTAATGGAGAAAACACTCCCCGAGCCGCATCCTCTACGAACCTCCAGTGTCTAACCAACAAAGAACTGAAGTGGGATCTCCTGCTCAAAGTGTTCGCTACGACATTAGCCTTTCCCGGGTGATAGGAAAGAGTAAAGTCATAGTCCTTTAGGTACTCAACCCGCCTGCACTGCCTGAGGTTCAGATCTCTCTGCGTGAAGATATATTGCAAACTCCTTTTGTCCATGAACACCTCGAACACCTCTCCATACAAGTAATGTCTCCATAACCTCAAAGCAAACATGACCGCTGCAAGCTCTGAGTCATGTGTCGGGTAGTTTTGCTCATGCTTCTTCAGCTGTCGAGGAGCATAAACGACTACCCTTACATGTTGCATCAACACGTCACCCAGACCAGCCCCTGAAGCATCGGTGTAGACAACAAAGCCACCGCTACCCGATGGTACAACAAGGATCGGAGCTAAAGTCAACCTGGTCTTCAGCTCTTGGAAACTCTGCTCACACTCTATTGTCCACACGAACCTTGTCTCTCGCCTGGTCAACCTCGTCAACGGCTCAGCAACTGGTGAAGTCTTGCACAAACCTCTTGTAGTAGCCTGCCAACCCCAGAAAACTATGCACCTTTGCAACTGTAGTGGACTGGCCCCACGAAACCACCGCCTTGACCTTGGCAAGATCCAACACCACTCCTGCACCTGAAACCACGTGACCAAGGAAGTGCACCTCCTTTAGCCAAAATTCACATTTGTTGAATTTGGCATAAAGTTGGTGACTCCTCAGTGCCTCTAACACTAGCCTCAAGTGAACCTCGTGCTTCTCTGCCAATGCTGAGTACACCAGGATGTCGTCCATGAACACTACAACAAACCACTCCAGGTACCCTCGGAACACACTGTGCATCATCTCCATGAAGGCTGTCGGTACATTCGTGAGCCCAAAATGCATCACGACTATAGGGCCCCCGGTTTTCTGGGTAATTATGTTTGTTATTTTATTTTAAGTTTCTGCCAAAATTCTGCTTAACGTCAACGTCTCTTGACGTTAAGGGTGAGTCAACGGCAAGCTTTGTGCCATTTACTGCCTGGCCAAAAGATCTTAACGTCAACATCGATTGACGTTGACTTCTAGTTAACGACAGTGAGTTGGCCGTTTATTTCTCCGGATGTGTTTTTCATTCCAGATCTGAAACCGTCCCTATTTCTTTGGGAGTCGGATTGGGAAACATCCGAACGGTCAGGTTCTTAGCTCCTAGGCAGCCTATGACTCCTATTGCCTATATAGCTGGGTCATCTCTCCAAAGAGAGGGCTTTTTCTAACCTTAGGTTATTTGGGTTTCGGGGAGAGAAAAAGAGGGAGTTTGAGAGGGTGAATCGGCCAAATTGCTGACGGTTCGAGGTCGATGCTGTGAAGATAAAGCTTCCACAACCTAAGAGGATGACGCTTGATGAGGACATCGAGGCCAGATCGTGCTCAAGATAGGGGATTTGATCTAGTTTGAAGGTTACCTCTTTTGGTGCAAAAGAGGGCTTCATCGGCCAAATTCTTTTGTTGGAGAATTTTATAGAGGCAAGTAACTTAGGGTTTCTCTCCGTGGGCTTGTCCTCTAGGGTTTTACAAATTTTAAGGATTTTATTTTCATGCCTTGAACTTCTCAAAATCTCTATTTTTTGTGTTCGGTCTGCATTGTGTGTAGACAAGAGGTTGACGACAACTGTGTTGCCGCCAAGTTCTTGGGTTGACGGCAGTTGATCATGCTATTAACTCTTCCTGACGGCAAGCCCCTTGCCATCAAGTTCATGTGTTTCTAGCAGAATTTCATGTTTAATCTTTGTATTGTAATTTTTGAAAGTTTGGAAGTCTGTGCATGATGTGAAAATTGTGGTTGGTCAAGTATGGTCTTTAGGTCATATCATGAGGTTCTGTCGAATTTCTGAGCATGACTGTACTTAATATAAATTCTGTATTGGTGAAATAAGCAATGTTTGATTGTGTTTAATTTTAAATAAATAGTTTTATTGCATGTTACAGATTCAAAAAATTATCATGATCTTAGAGAGACTACTCCCATGTTTTGGACCTGTTAGAACTGACTGCTTTACTGTCTACCATGTTAAGTGAATATGTTACTGAAATTACATGAAATCTTTGTTAAATATTAAAAATAGTTGTACTATTCATAAAATTCTGAAAAATTACAGATATGTTCCAAGTGCTATATCCACCTTGTGGCTAAAATTTGATAGTATTTTGATTGCTGTGCAAATTGTTATTAAATTCTGAAACTTTTGTACCATGTTTTAGTTTAAAAACAAGATTAGCATCATGATTGGGTTCTGATACTTGCTTTTATTGATTAAATTGAGTATCCAAAAGTCATCAGTAATTGTTTCATTATATATATATATATATATATATATATATATATATATATATGTGTGTGTGTGTGTGTGTGTGTGTGTGTGTGTGTGCATGTGTATGGGAAGTGAGAGAACATGTGGCATATGTCTGTGAAATGTGTTAATGTACAAAGATAAAAATTTTGCCAATAAGACACTGCCACCATAGATTGCGTGGAGCTGTACTGTAGTAGTGCCCCTACGGGAAAGCTCAATTGTGTTATGTGATACCCGGGGCAACAGGTCGTGTGAAATCCTGGAGGTGGACAAGTTCCACTGGTAATGATGGGGAGGGCTTCCCCCGGTTCTGCGCAGTAACCAAGACTTGGTCACTTTGCCTGGTGATTATGTGTATGTGTTATGAGATCTTTCTAGTGGTGGTTTGGCCTGTGTCTTCGCAATGTGTAAAAGTGGATATGTGAACAATGTGTAAAGTGATATGTGAACGTGGCACGTGGTAAGTGCAAGTGATGTGACATGTGATATGTCAATGTGCAAAGTTAAAACTATGTGAAAATCATGTTAAATCATGTGTAAGTGAAAGTGAATGATAACGTGAGAGTAAGTGCATGTGAAAGCCGAGGTAAAACTGCATATGTTCATGTCATGAGAAAATAATGCATGTGTTAATGTGATTTATGATAATTGTGATATCATGTTTAGTACCATGTGTATGAATATGTAAATTATGTCCATGAGTTAGAAATTACTTGATGAGCATGTGTTTAGTATCAAGTTATAAAATTGAATATAAGCCATGTGTTAGTAAGAATTGCAAGTATGTGATTAAATAAATGCTCTCATGTTAGTGATACCATGTTATAAGTGACCATGTTTAGAATACTAGTTTTACATGTGTTAGTATAGTTTTGGCTAATGGATTCCATGTTTTATTATTCATGTTACAGTATGAGTATGCGTTAGTTTAATCGTTAAATTGCAAATAGTTAATGATAATGTGATAGCTAGTTAAGTGTTAAATTGTTAGAAAACATGTGTGGTAAGTACATGGTTTGAACTTTTAAGTTGCTTGCTGAGTCTATTATGTAGACTCACCCTTGCTAAACATTTTAGGAAATTTAGAAGCCGAGGAGTTAGCGAGATCCGACGTGGAGCGTGAAGAGTAGATTGAAGACTCATAGTTTATTTCATGGTATGCGATGTATTTGTAATTCGAACTTTGGTTATATTGTACTTGGAAACTGACTATGTGGAGTTTGTGGTTTATGTTATTTCTTTTCTTGGACTATATAGACTGTGGAATGTGGATGATAAAGTTGATGGAATAAAAGTTATTTAATTTTTGTTGCAATATTCATTTCTATTTGTGTATATCTCTGCCCATGTGACTATCGTTGGGGTTTTCTCCCCTGTTGCGACTTGCTCTCATCCGATGTGGGTTGATATAACCGTACCGGGTGGAAGTGGGTCGTTATAGAGATGGTATCAGAGCTACGAGGTTGAGATTATACATGGATAGCCATCAACTAATTCACATCTCAAAGTCTGTGTAGTGGATAGCTAGATCCATGGAATAACTAAGATAGGACTAGAAATGTGATAAGATGAATGCATGAGAATATACTAGGTGTAGTAATAAATGAAGCTTGACTTGTTATTCTTTTATAAACTATGGCTGGAAGGACTCGTCGTTCGAGTGTACCCATTCAAGAAGAGGAGCCAAGGAGGACTACAAGTGAGTAGCAGAGAGTACAGCAGCTCAAGGACCACCTGCACCACCCCCTCCACCGTTGGTCGACTACGGCACATTCATGCAAGGGCTCGTGCAAGTGATGCAGACTCAAGCATAGATGTAGGTAGCTCTTCCGACGCAGCTTCAGGCTCAGGTTCCGACGCCAGCTCAGCAGGACCGTGGTGTAGGAGGTGTGTCGGTCATGAAGAGGTTTAAGCGGATGGCTCCGCCTTCTTTTAAGGGGGGGAATCAGCCATTGGTTGCGGAGAATTGTCTTAGAGAGGTCCAGAAGATATTTAGAGCTATCAGGTGTGCAGAGGATGACAAGGTTAGCTTGGCGACGTACATGCTTCAGGAGCGAGCAGATGTGTGGTGGTCTTCCGTTCTTCGCACGTAGTTTGAGGGTTTGGAGCTAGAGGTGACTTGGGAAGAGTTCATTAGGTTGTTCGAGGATAAGTTTGTTCCCGAGCACATCTAGGACAAGATGGAGCAGGAGTTCTTGGCATTGACTCAAGGTTCTATGTCAGTCTTGGAGTATGAGGCCAGATTTACAGAGTTGTCGAGGTTTGACCGCACATAGTTGCTGACGAGAGGCGCAAGGTAAAGAAGTTTGTGATGGGGCTCAGACCATCATTGAGAGCTAGACTTATAGCATTCGACCATAGGACTATGGATGTGGCTCTTAGTACTGCATGCAGGCAGGAGAGTGAGATGGAGTTGTACCAAGAAGAGAAGAAGGCTCAGATGAAGAAGTTACCAGAACCGTTCCAACGGAAGAACAAGAAGATGAAGAGGCTCATGGAAGATCAACAACCAGCTATAGTACTAGCAAAGTCAGCACCCCAGTCAGTAGTTTCTACAAGCAGCGAGAAGCCTGAGTGTGTACACTGCGGCAAGCTTCATGACGGAGACTTGTGTTGGACAAAGGTGGGAAGATGTCTCAAGTGTGGCAACTAAGATCATCGGATTAGAGAGTGTCCGAAGCTGAAGACATTTGTTCCATGAAGTGTTCCAGCAACAACAACAAAGAAGCCAGTAGCAAGAACTCAAGCACCAGCCAGGGTGTATGCGTTAGCCAGAGACGACGCCGACAACGTTACCACAGGTACTTGATCCGATCTTCGAGGATGAAGATTTTTTTAAGGGGGAGAGGGTGTAGGGCCCTCGAGTTTCTGTGTAATTATGTCTGTTATTTTATTTTAGTTTCTGCCAAAATTCTGCTTAACGTCAACATCTCTTGACGTTAAGGGTGAGTCAACGGCAAGCTTTGTGTCGTTTACTACCTGGACAAAAGATCTTAACATCAACATCGATTGACCTTGACATATGGTTAACAACAATAAGTTGGCCGTTTATTTCTCTGGATGTGTTTATCGATCCAGATCTGAAACTGTCCCTATTTCTCTGGGAGTCGGATTGGGAAACGTCCCAACGGTTAGGTTCTTAACTCCTAGGCTGACTACGACTCCTATTGCCTATATAGCTGGGTCATCTTTCCAAAGAGAGGGTTTTTTTCTCACCTTGGGTTATTTGGGTTTTGGGGAGAGAAAAAGAGGGAGTTTGAGAGGGTGAATCGGCCGAATTGATGACGGTTCGAGGTCGATGCTATGAAGACAAAGCTTCCACAACCTAAGAGGAAGACTCTTGACGAGGAGATCACGGCCAGATCATGCTCAAGATAGGGGATTTGATCCTGTTTGATGGTTACCTCTTTTGGTGCAAAAGAGGGCTTCATCGACCAAATTCTTTCGTTGGAAAATTTTGTAGAGGCAAGTAACTTAGGGTTTCTCTCCGTGGGCTTGTCCTCTAAGGCCTTACAAATTTTACGGATTTTATTTTCATGCCCTGGACTTTCTAAAATCTCTATTTTCTGAGTTCAGTCTGCACTGTGTGCAGACAGGATGTTGACGACAACAGTGTTGCCACCATGTTCTTGGGTTGACAGCAGTCGATCCTGCCGTTAACTCTTCCTGACGGCAAGCCCCTTGCCGTCAAGTTCATGTGTTTCCTGTAGAATTTCATGTTTAATCTATGTATTGTAATTTTCAAAAGTTTGGAACTCTGTACATGCTGTGAAAATTGTGGTTGGTCAAGTATGGTTTTTAGGGCATATCATGAGGTTCTGTCAAATTTCTGAGCATGACTGTGCTTAATGTAAATTTTGTATTGGTGAAATAAGCATGTTTTGACTATGTTTAATTTTAAATAAATAGTTTTGTTGCATGTTATGGATTCAGAAAATTATCATGATCTTAGAGAGACTGATCCCATGTTTTGGACCTGTTAGAACTAACTGCTTTACTGTCTACCATGTTAAGTGAATATTTTACTAAAATTACATGAAATCTTTGTTAAATATTAAAAATAGTTGTACTTTTCAGAAAATTCTGAAAAATTACTGATATGTTCCATGTGCTATATCCACCTTGTGGTTAAAATTTGATAGTATTCTCATTACTATGCAAATTGTTATTAAATTCTGAAGCTTATGTACCATGTTTTAAAGATAGATCTCAAATATGTTTAAAAACGAGATTAGCACCATGATTGGGTTCTGATACTTACTGTTATTGATTAAATTGAGTATCCATAAGTGATAGTAATTGTTTCATTATATATATATATATATATATATATATATATATATATATATATATATATATATATATATATATGTGCATGTGTATGGGAAGCGAGAGAACATGTGGCATATGTGTGTGAAATGTATTAATGTACAAAAATAAAATTTATGCCAATAAGACACTGCCACCATAGATTGCGTGGGGTTGTATTGTAGTAGTGCCCTACGGGAAAGTTCAAATATGTTATGTGATACCCGGGGCAACGGGTCGTGTGAAATCTTGGAGGTGGACAAGTTCCACTGGTAATGATGGGGAGGGCTTCCCTCGGTTCTGCGCAGTAACCAAGACTTGGTCACTTTGCTTGGTGATTATGTGTATGTGTTATGAGATCTTTCTAGTGGTGGTTTGGCCTGTGTCTTGGCAATGTGTAAAAGTGGATATGTGAACAATGTGTAAAGTGATATGTGAACGTGGCACATGGTAAGTGCAAGTGATGTGACATGTGATATGTGAATGTGCAAAGTTAAAACTATGTGAAAATCATGTGAAATCATGTGTAAGTGAAAGTGAATGATAACGTGAGAGTAAGTGGATGTGAAAGCCAAGGTAAAAGTGCATATGTTCATGTCATGAGAAAATAATGCATGTGTTAATGTGATTTATGATAATTGTGATATCTTGTTTAGTACCATGTGTAGGAATATGTAAATTATGTCCATGAGTTAGAAATTACTTGACGAGCATGTGTTTAGTATCATGTTATAAAATTGAATATAAGCCATATGTTAGTAAGAATTGCAAGTATGTGATTAAATAAATGCTCTCATGTTAGTGATACCATGTTATAAGTTACCATGTTTAGAATACTTGTTTTACATGTGTTAGTATAGTTTTGGCTAATAGATTCCATGCTTTATTATTCTTGTTATAGTATGGGCATGTGTTAGTTTAATCGTTAAATTGCAAATAGTTAATGATAATGTGATAGCTAGTAAAGTGTTAAATTGTTAGAAAGCATGTGTGGTAAATACATGGTTTGAACTTTTAAGCTGCTTGCTGAGTCTATTATGTAGACTCACCCTTGCTAAACATTTTAGGAGATTTAGAAGCCGAGGAGTTAGCGAGATCCGACGTGGAGTGTGAAGAGTAGAATGAAGACTCATAGCTTATTTCCTAGTTTGTGATGTATTTGTAATTAGAACTTTGGTTATATTGTACTTGGAAACTGGCTATCTGGAGGTTGTGGTTTATGTTATTTCTTTTCTTGGACTATATAGACTGTGGAATGTGGATGATAAAGTTAATGGAATAAATGTTATTTAATTTCCGCTGCAATATTCATTTCTATTTGTGTATATCTCAGCCCATGTGACTATCATTGGGGTTTTCTCCCCTATAGCGACTTGCTCTCATCCGATGTGGGTTGGTATAACCGTACCGGGTGGAAGTGGGCCGCTCTAATGACAAACTCAAAGTGGCCATAGCGGGTACGGAAGGCTGATCTGGCAATATCTGAATCTTAGATCCTCAACTGGTAGTAGCCTGAGCTCAAGTTAATCTTCGAGAACAGTGAAACTGACTGCGACTGGTCAAACAAGTCATCGATCCTGGGCAACGGATACTTGTTCTTCACTATAACCTAGTTCATCTGCTGATAATGGATGCACATCCTGAGACTGCCATCCTTCTTTCTCACAAACAATACAGGCGCACCCCAAGGCGAACGACTCAGATGAAGGAAGCCCTTCTCGAGTAAATCATCGAGTTGGCGCTTCAACTCCCTTAGCTCCATTGGCGCCATCCGGTACGGTGACTTGGACATATGCATCGTCCCGAGAAGCAACTCAATGGACAAATCTACCTCCTGCTCTAGCGGTAAACCAGGTGGATCCTCCGTAAACACATCATCAAAATCACAAACAACAGGTACATCTGAAACAGATAGCTTGCCAGAATCTGAGAAACTCACAGAAGCAAGGTAAGCTACGCAACCATCTCGAATCAGCCACTGAGCTCTATTGAAGAAAACGAAAAGTCGATGGGTAGACTAGGTACCTCAGAAGCAAAGCACAGGTGATCTAGGTATCTCAAACCGCACGGTCTTCTGTTGACAGTTCACTAATGCAGAGTGTGCCTCCAACCAATCCATGCCAAGGATGGCATCAAAGTCGTGGATCTGTAAGGCAAACAATATGGCTGGTAGAAGGTGGCCTTGTACCTCGATGGTGACACCCTCCAAGTAACCCAGAGTACGCACATAGTCACCTGTCGGAAGCTCAACAGCTAGGTCACAGGTCTGCTCCGGAGCAAACTCAGTAAGGGAACCAAAGAACTCCTCTGAAGCAAAACAATGTGTAGCACCAAGATCAATCAAAACATGCGCAACTCTAAAAAGGATAGGAACCGTATCGACGACCAGATTAGAGGCCTCCACCTCCTCTTTGGTGATGTTCATCACTCGACTGCGACCACGTCCTTGCTAAGGTGCTGCTAGCACTGTTGAGGTGGCTGAAACTGCCCCTGGTGCTATTACTGACACTATGCCTGCTGGTGTGGAGGGTACTCAGCCTGTGGTGCTTGCTGCGTATACCGTGGGGGTGCCAACAATTGCTGCCCTTGCCTCAACAGACACTCTCACCTGAAGTGACCCTGCTGCCCGCAGTGGAAAAACCCATGCCCTACTGGCTCTGCTTTGCACCTTGCTTCACTGAATGCTTCGCTGGGTGCTCTGGCTGGCATCACTGCTGAGGTGACTACTGGTAACTCCATCTACCCCCTCGAGTGAACAACTTCTTCAACTTCGAGGTTAGGCCAGCACTGCCTGTTCCCGAAGAAGAAGAAGATGACACACTTTCTCGGGTACCAGAAGGACGCTCATACGAGGTAGACCTCGCCAAACCTCCTCCCTGCTATGGGTGGAGCCGACACTCCTTCTCTAAAGCAGTAGCTCTGGCCACTGCTAATGCCAAGGTGTCGCAGAGATGGCCGGCCATCGCCCACCTCAACTCTGAGCATAACCCACTAATGAACCCCTCAGTGCGAGCCTGCTCAATAGTGGCTACATGGGGGACGTGCCGCAAAAGCTATACGAACCTCTGGTGGTACTGTGCCATAGTCAACTCTCCATATGTCAACTTGTGAAACTGGTCCCTCCTCTCACGGCGTGTGTAGTCGAGGAAGTACTCACCGTGAAAGACCTCTAGAAATTGCTCCCAAGCTATCTGGTTAAGCCTCCTGCCCTAAAAACTGGTCTGCCTCACTATCCTCCACCACTCATGGGTTGACCCCTTCCGTTGATAAACTACCAGTCGGACCTGATCCTGATCTGCACAGTCCATGGTCTCGAAAGTACGCTCGAGCTCATGAACCCAACTCTCTGCTCAGTCAAGATCATAGTAGCCACAAAAAGTCAGAGGCCGAAGATGAAGGAACCTCTCCAGAAGTGTTGTGCGGTCCTCAGGTGTAACGGCGCGATCGTTCAGATTCATGTTTTAGCAGTTCTAGTGTGGTGCTCTTGGCCAATGTGTGGTCATTGAGCCTTGCTTGTGGTCTCTGTGAGTTTTATGGGCATTGTGGGCCGGAGGTTTTAGCCCAAACAGCCCACAAGTTCATTGGTTGTGAACACGATGGAGTAGGTCGTCGTGTTTTCAACGCGACAGTCACCTACGCCGCGTTCTTCGCACCGCCTGAGTTTCGATTGGCAATGGTGAGGGTGGTCGCATTTTACATGTTATAAACGTGATGTATGCCTTCGTCGTGATTTTTACTGAGTGTTTAATTGCTCTATTCCGGTCAGACAAAGTAGAGGTGCTCTGTCCGGCGTGAGGGGGGAGTTGTTATGGAGCTCCTGAGGTATTCTCCGGCATCTGGCAGTTCGTGCAGTATGGGGTCCATGCGAGGAAGGTGACTAGAGCGTGGGTGCACCTGCGATGTGTTGGTTTTTGCATTCTATGAGTTGGTAGGGAGACTTCCTTCTTTATTTTATGTTCTTTAGTTGGTTTACAGCCTTAAGAGCATGCTAGATTATCATGTGGTAGCTCAGCTTTCATTTTATAAGCTTGTGTGTGGGTAGGATGTGTTTGGTTGAGTGTGTTTTGGATCTTCCTAAAGTTGTAATTTAATGATATCCAATGAACATCACTCATACCTTGATTTTGATGATGACATACTGTGATATTGATGATGACATATCATGATGTTAATGATGAGATATTATGATCTTAATGAAGACATGTTATGATTTTAATAATGATATATTGTGATTTTGATGATGACATATTGTGATTTTGATGATGACCTGTTGTGATTTTGATGATGATATGTTGAACATGTTATACATTTTATACATATCACAATAATGCTTAAACAACATGTTTTTGATGTTTAATATCTCATATTTTAATGATAATATCTTGTACTAATAGTTTATGTGTTAAATTTTTAGGTTCACACATTTTTGTCTTAGCAGTGTCGACACTAGCTCAGGGCAGGTCGACACTAGTCCCAGATTCCAGAAGACCCAGTTGCAAGAAAAAGGAGGCAGGTCGACACTAGCTCAGGGCAGGTCGACACTAGTCCCAGATTCCAGAAGACCCAGTTGCCAGAAAAGGAAGGGCAGGTCGACACTAGCTCAGGGCAGGTCGACACTAGCTCAGGGCAGGTCGACACTAGCTCAGGGCAGGTCGGCACTAGACCCAGTTTCCAGCAGACCAGTTTGCCTAACTGGGAGAGCAGGTCGACACTAGATCAGGGCAGGTCGACACACTCCGGCTGAAAGTCAAAATCGTGAATTTCTCTGTACACGTGGATGATTGGGATTTAGGGGATTTGACCTAAGGTTCCGTGCCCATGCACCCCAAAGCACTTTATGGACATATGGGGCTATAAATACCCATGTTCCTTGTACCCCAAAGGAGCGAGAGCCCATACACTTCCTGAAGAACCTTTTTGGCGGCTGAAAGGGGCTTTCCAGATCTGTCTCCATCTCCAGAAGCTTCAAGCCATCCTTTCAAGAGGAAGGACAAGGGAATCAAGGGGAATCCTTGGAGAGAAGGTTGCTGTGCAAGGCAAGGGAGCAGATCCAATTGAAGAGGCGGAGGAGAAGAAGGATTTCTGGCATTTCAGATGCCATCAAAGCAGAGCATCGCCAATTGAGGAGAATCTCCATTGAATTCCATCAAGCCTCCCCAATTGAAGCGTCTGCAAGACCTCTTCATTGAAGAACACTCTTTCTACATCTATTTGCTTTAGTTCTGAGTTTGTTCTTCCTTATTTCATCTGTGATATTTGTGCATGAAGTTCTGCACAAATTTCTGTGTAAGAATCTATTTTGAATCAGATCATTGCTAGAGGATCTGATCTCTTTTGTGTTTGATCTAGCTTATGTACTCTGAGCCGTCGAGCTCTGGTTTGTGAGTCGTCGCACTCATTGTGTGGTTTGATCCGTCGTGCTCAATTTGGAGTCGTCATACTCCGGTTGTTGTTTGAGCCGTCGTGCTCAGTTTGGAGTCGTCGTGCTCCAGGTGTTTCTTGAGTCGTCGTGCTCAAGAGTGTTTGGAGTCGTCGTGCTCCTGTGTGAGTTGTACTCAAGGTTTTTGAGTAGTGTGGCCTCACTGTGTGAGGGGTGGACGTAGGAGTCACTGGAGGTGATTTCCGAACCACCTAAAAATCCTCTGTGCAATGGTTTGAATTGTGGTTTGTTTGTGTATCTCGCTAGATGCATGCATAGGGATTTCGTTCACACTACTAATTGATTTGCTCACACACACTAATCACACCTCAGATCAGTAAATTGTTTAGGTGAATTGATCTCTGATTCGAAGTAATTTTTAATTGCTTAAGCTTCTGCATTAATTGGTGTTAGATCTATTCAACCCCCCCTTCTAGATCTGATCCATCTACCTATCCGATCCCCAACAATTGGTATCAGAGCGGGTGAATATCTAATACTGATCTGAATTTGATTGCTTCTATTTGATCTCTGAGTTAATTGCTTGAATTGTGTGTTTAATCGCTCTGATTCCTCCATTTGGCATTAGAGCAGGTTAACCACTCTAATTGTTAGATCTAATTCCTTGTTACATTGATTTATTGTGATTAGATCTAATAGTCTTTTGTGAGTCTTGGTATAATGGCAAATCTATTTAATCTGCATGAATTTCCTATTATAATTTCAGAGAAATCACCAGTCTCACCTTCATCAAGTTTTTCAAAGGAAGTATAAAGAAAAAGAGCAAAAGAGATTCACAAGTACTTTATGGCAAAGAGGAGCCTCAATGAATCCAGAAAATCAACAGTTCATAAGGTTTTGGCTCTAACAGCACATTCTAAGAGCTCAGAGCACTCTTCATCCTCTTCAGAACACAAGAGTTCAAATGGGTCTAAAAGGTCAAGTAAATCAACTCCAGATCCATTTATGTATTTCAATTCTGATTCTGATGAAGATGAGGGCATGTCTTATGCTGAATTGATTAAATTCTGTGAAAAGATACAAGGTCTTAATGTACAACTAAACACTAAAAATAAAGACTTGAAAAAGACTTTAAAACATTGCCATAAAGAAAGTGAAAACTTGAAAAATACACTTGAATTGCTACAGAAAAATGACAAAGATCCTTCAGAAGAAATTGAGAATTTGAAAAATGAAATTGAAAAATTAAATTCTGAAAAAGAGAATTTGGAAGATGAAGTCCAAATCTGTGAAACTAAATTGAATGGATTGAAAGAAAACCATGAGCTATTGAATTCAAAAGTCATTGATCTGGAAAATGAAAAAGAAGAATTGATTGATCTCAATAACAATTTCAAATTCTATAATGAACAATTAAACAAACAAATCTCTAATATGGCTCATGATCATCAAATAAATGAGAGATGCAAACAACTTGTTGAAGAAAATTGTCACTTAAAAAGGAAGATTGAAGGCTTGTTCCATGACAGACCATTGGAGAATGAATGTAGCAATTTGAGTAATAAAATTTCTGACTTGGAAAAACAAATTGCTCAATTTGAAAATGAAAAGAACAAGATGAAAAATGGTTTGGATGTCATGCTAAACAAGCTTCAAACTTCAGAAAAAGAAGTTGTTGCATTAAAAGCTGAAAAACAGAAGATTCAAAATGAATTGAAGAACACAAGTCTTGCTTCTGTTAGAACTAAGAAAAATGAAAAGAAAAGCACAATAACATTTGTGAAATCTGCTGTGAACAAGAATCTTAATATCTCTAATGGAAAACTAGTGAAAGTTCTTGTTCAGAAACAGAAAGAGAAAAAGGAGAATGCCACTGTCAAGAAGATTCATCAATCTTCTCCATCAATTCAAAAAGCTCCAAGGCAAGTTCAAAATTCACATCATGCCTAGAGACACCAAAAGGTACCTCCTTCTCCTCATGGTAAGCCTCCTCACATGAAAAGGAGATTTCAGCAAATGCATACATGCCAAGGTAAGTACTAGGTAAAAAATGCTATCATTTGCTTTAATTGTAATAAACATGGTCATCTTGCCAAACATTGCTGGAATATAAATCAAAATTTCAATAAACATGTCAAATCAGTCCAATGCTTTCATTGTCATAAAATTGGTCATATTTCTAGGGACTGTTGGTACAGAAATGATTTTGTTGTGCATGCTCAGAAATTCCAGTCTAATGCACATGCTCATACACATAGGAATAAACATCATGTTCATACTGAAAATGTTAAGAAATTCCATGTGTATAGGCATAGAAATGTTGCACAAAATCATTTTGTTTCTGCTCATATTAAAAATCCAAAAAATAGAAAACTTCATGAAAACATAGATGCATTGATCAAGGCAAAAAGAAAATCTGGAACTAATTCTGCTCATAGTTATATCAATGAAAGAAATGCATCTATACAAAAATTAAAAACATTTTGGACTCAGAAATCTTTGTTGCAATCTAACATTGATTTCATTGCAGGACCCAAACAAGTGTGGGTCCCAAAACTAGCTTGATCAGCAAGCTGAGAAGTCTTGCAGCTATACACTGTAAATGGATTCAAGATATTGGCTGTGCAAGGCTAGAAATGATTGAAGAACACAGGTAAAATCTTTGAAAAAGAAATGAAGACCATTCAGGTAAAACTTCTTTATTATCTAAATTTTGAATTACCTGAATTGAAATGAATGTTTAATTTCTATCTGAAAAAAGAGAAATGTGTTTCAATGCTACTCCCATCAATGAACTTTGTGTCATAACAATTGGAATCAAGTTTGTGTTATCATGCATGCTTAACTGTTCCCATGAGTCTGTGTGCATACTAACTGCTTTGACTTCTTGGTATATCAAATGATGACATGTGGAAAAACAAGTTATGCTTGTTTGGAAACTATCATTATGCGTGAGTAAAATACTCCGCAAAGTACCAAAAGTCATGTTATGCTTAAAGCTAATTGTGCTCATAATCATGTGTGAATTGTTTGCTAGCTTTTTCATTGCATGCACATATTAAGGGGGAGTAAATTTGAAAAAGTGCAAAAATATTTTTCAATAAATGCAATGGATTTCATGCTAAAAATAAAGTGTAACTGACTCTTTTTGCAGTAACTATGTGGTATATCAAATGGTGAAATGTGAAAGGACAAGTCAGGCTTGTCTGGAAACTATCATCATGCGTGAGAAAAATTCTCCGCCAAGTATCAATAGTCTTTTTTGCATAAAGGTCATCAAGTAAAATGAAAATATCAAAACTTTATTTTCAGTCATTGAAAAACTTTTCTCCTTCAATAAATTGCCTATTGATATATGCTTGATCATGTTCATACTCTTTCTGTGCAAATTGCTTGAAATGAACATATCTGAATTGCTTAAATGATCATTTCATATCATGCATATCTTATGGGGGAGTGAATTCGAAAGAATCTTTGAGTGAAATGCTGGAGAAATGCTCGAAAAATATTCTGTCATATCTGATTCATCATCAACTCCCATTCAATTGTTGACAAATGTTCTTGCAACTAAATTCCTCACTCTCACATTGCATTGGCATTCTTGGTATATCAAATGGTGATTTGAAGAAAGACAAGTCAGACTTGTCTGGACACTTTCACTATGTGTGAGTATATGTCTCCACCAGGTATCAAGTGCCTTGTATGCAATTGTTGAGGGGGAGTCATTGTCTTTTAATAAAAACATTCATGTTCATTCTGCCTTCATGTCATTCCATTTCTATTCCTCCTATAATCCTCATGTTCACCTTGTGAGGGGGAGTTACATGAAAAGGGGAAGTCATTGTTACATTTCTTGACCTTACTTGTCTATTTTGAACCCCAAAATCATCAGAATTTTTGAGTCCTTGTGCTATTTTCTTATGAAAGAACTAAAACATTGAAACTAAACTCATTGTGCATTTAGTTTAATTTCAAAGATTCAGTATCATTTCAAGGTTAAGCAATCATAATACTGAATGCTTTTAAAATGATTTGCCAAACACTATTATAGGCATATGAGTGGCTTTAATATTTCACATGTGTATGTTTAAGCCTTATTTTTACCACATGTTAAGAATAATCTTTCTAAGTTCATAGTCTTGACTTCTCTGGTCAAAGCAAACATATTCCTGGAAAATATCAAAAGAAAAATGATCAATCTGGAAAGATACAAACAGAGCAATGCAAATGCTTGAACCACTGAGTATCCGGGCCATTTCACCTGACAAGTGATTTGTTTCGCGTCAAAAAGTGGAATCAAAATTTTCAACTCTGTATAAGATAATGAAAGTTAAACCACTGAGTAATTAGGAGGTCTTGCATCTGATCAATGTGATCTCTTGCACTGAAAAGTGAGATTTAAATAATTTATTCTTGTATTCTTTCTCAGTTAAAATTGAAAGAAAATCAAAAAGACAGGATAGAAAAGCTTAAGACCTTAATAAAGTTCATGTCTACTGAGTTTAGATCTATTATTTTACATTGTGTTAAACTTAAAGCTCCTAACATCCTTGTTAAATAAGAAGCTCATTCATTTAGGTCACTTTATTTCACATTTGCATCTTTATTTTAACCACATTCAGCTCATTATAATTTGCTACTCTTTGTGTTAAGTGTGTCTTTGTGATTAAACTTTGTTGCACAATAACAAAAACACAATATTGTCTCTCATATGTCAATATCATTTTGCCTCATTTATTTTGATCATTTCTGCACATTCCTTTCCCACATTTCATCTCTTGGTCTCCAACCATCTTTGTCTCTCTCTCTTGTCTATCCTTTTGATGCTGTCAAAAAGGGGGAGAAAAGGGCACATCTCAAAAAGGACATCAAAAAGGGGGAGAAATTGGCACTTCCAAAAAGGGGGAGAAAAGGCCTTCAAAGGGGGAGAAAGTTCTTTAAAGGAGAAAGGTCAAAGTGTGTATATGTCAAAGGGGGAATTATTGCAGTCAAGGGAGTCAAGATATTGGGAGATTGTGCATATGTTTTGTCATCATCAAAAAGGGGGAGATTGTTGGGTTGAGTGTGTTTTGGATCTTCCTAAAGTTGTAATTTAATGATATCCAATGAACATCACTCATACCATGATTTTGATGATGACATACTGTGACATTGATAATGACATATCATGATGTTAATGATGAGATATTATGATCTTAATGAAGACATGTTGTGATTTTAATAATGATATATTGTGATTTTGATGATGACATATTGTGATTTTGATGATGACCTGTTGTGATTTTGATGATGATATGTTGAACATGTTATACATTTTATACATATCACAATAATGCTTAAACAACATGGTTTTGGTGTTTAATATCTCCTATTTTAATGATAATATCTTGTACAAATAGTTTATGTGTTAAATTTTCAGGTTCACACATTTTTGTCTTGGCAGTGTCGACACTAGCTCAGGGCAGGTCGACACTAGTCCCAGATTCCAGAAGACCCAGTTGCCAGAAAAGGGAGGGCAGGTCGACACTAGCTTAGGGCAGGTCGACACTAGTCCCAGATTCCAGAAGACCCAGTTGCCAGAAAAGGGAGGGCAGGTCGACACTAGCTCAGGGCAGGTCGACACTAGACCCAGTTTCCAGCAGACCAGTTTGCCTAACTGGGAGAGTAGGTCGACACTAGATCAGGGCAGGTCGACACACTCCGGCTGAAAGTCAAAATCGTGAATTTCTCTGTACACGTGGATGATTGGGATTTAGGGGATTTGACCTAGGGTTCCATGCCCATGCACCCCAAAGCACTTTATGGACATATGGGGCTATAAATACCAATGTTCCTTGTACCCCAAAGGAGCGAGAGCCCATACACTTCCTGAAGAACCTTTTTGGCGGCTGAAAGGGGCTTTCCAGATCTGTCTCCATCTCTAGAAGCTTCAAGCGATCCTTTTAAGAGGAAGGACAAGGGAATCAAGGGGAATCCCTGGAGAGAAGGTTGCTGTGCAAGGCAAGGGAGCAGATCCAACTGAAGAGGCGGAGGAGAAGAAGGATTTCTGGCATTTTAGATGCCATCAAAGTAGAGCATCGCCAATTGAGGAGAATCTCCATCGAATTCCATCAAGCCTCCTCAATTGAAGCGTCTGCAAGACCTCTTCATCGAAGAACACTCTTTCTACATCTATTTGCTTTATTTCTGAGTTTGTTCTTCTTTATTTCATCTGTGATATTTGTGCATGAAGTTCTGCACAAATTTCTGTGTAAGAATCTATTTTGAATCAGATCATTGCTAGAGGATCTGATCTCTTTTGTGTTTGATCTAGCTTATGTACTCTGAGCCGTCGAGCTCTGGTTTGTGAGTCGTCGCACTCACTGTGTGGTTTGAGCCGCCATGCTCAATTTGGAGTCGTCGTACTTCGGTTGTTGTTTGAGCCGTCGTGCTCAGTTTGGAGTCGTCGTGCTCCAAGTGTTTCTTGAGTCGTCGTGCTCAAGTGTGTTTGGAGACGTCGTGCTCCTGTGTCAGTTGTACTCAAGGTTTTTGAGTAGTGTGGCCTCACTGTGTGAGGGGTGGACGTAGGAGTCACTGGAGGTGATTTCCAAACCACCTAAAAATCCTCTGTGCAATGGTTTGAATTGTGGTTTGTTTGTGTATCTCGCTAGATGCATGCATAGGGATTTCGTTCACACTACTAATTGATTTGCTCACACACACTAATCACACCTCAGATCAGTAAATTGTTTAGGTGAATTGATCTCTGATTCGAAGTAATTTTTAATTGCTTAAGATTCCGCGTTAATTGGTGTTAGATCTATTCAACCCCCCCCCCCCCCCTTCTAGATCTGATCCATCCACCTATCCGATCCCCAACAATTGGTATCAGAGCGGGTGAATATCTAATTCTGATCTGAATTTGATTGCTTCTGTTTGATCTCTGAGTTAATTGCTTGAATTATGTGTTTAATCGCTCTGATTCCTCCATTTGGCATTAGAGCAGGTTAACCACTCTAATTGTTAGATCTAATTCCTTGTTACATTGATTTGCTGTGATTAGATCTAATAGTCTTTTGTGAGTCTTGGTATAATGGCAAATCTATTTAATCTGTATGAATTTCCTGTTATAATTTCAGAGAAATCACCAGTCTCACCTTCATCAAGTTTTTCAAAGGAAGCACAAAGAAAAAGAGCAAAAGAGATTCACAAGTACTTTATGGCAAAGAGGAGCCTCAATGAATCCAGAAAATCAACAGTTCATATGGTTTTGGCTCTAACAGCACATTCTAAGAGCTCAGAACACTCTTCATCCTCTTCAGAACACAAGAGTTCAAATGGGTCTAAAAGGTCAAGTAAATCAACTCCAGATCCATTTATGTATTTCAATTCTGATTCTGATGAAGATGAGGGCATGTCTTATGCTGAATTGATTAAATTCTGTGAAAAGATACAAAGTCTTAATGTACAACTGAACACTAAAAATAAAGACTTGAAAAAGACTTTAAAACATTGCCATAAAGAAAGTTAAAACTTGAAAAATACACTTGAATTGCTCCAGAAAAATGACAAAGATCCTTCAGAAGAAATTGAGAATTTGAAAAATGAAATTGAAAAATTAAATTCTGAAAAAGAGAATTTGGAAGATGAAGTCTAAATCTGTGAAACTAAATTGAATGGATTGAAAGAAAACCATGAGCTATTGAATTCAAAAGTCATTGATCTGGAAAATGAAAAAGAAGAATTGATTGATCTCAATAATAATTTCAAATTTGATAATGATCAATTAAACAAACAAATCTCTAATATGGCTCATGATCATCAAATAAATGAGGGATGCAAACAACTTGTTGAAGAAAATTGTCACTTAAAAAGGAAGATTGAAGGCTTGTTCCATGACAGACCATTGGAGAATGAATGTTGCAATTTGAGTAATAAAATTTCTGACTTAGAAAAACAAATTGCTCAATTTGAAAATGAAAAGAACAAGATGAAAAATGGTTTGGATGTCATGATAAACAAGCTTTAAACTTCAGAAAAAGAAGTTGTTGCATTAAAAGCTGAAAAACAGAAGATTCAAAATGAATTGAAGAACACAAGTCTTGCTTCTGTTAGAACTAAGAAAAATGAAAAGAAAAGCACAATAACGTTTGTGAAATCTGCTGTGAACAAGAACCTTGATATCTCTAATGGAAAACTAGTGAAAGTTCTTGTTCAGAAATAGAAAGAGAAAAAGGAGAATGCCACTGTCAAGAAGATTCATCTACCTTCTCCATTAATTCAAAAAGCTCCAAGGCAAGTTCAAAATTCACATCATGCCTAGAGCCACCAAAAGGTACCTCCTTCTCCTCATGGTAAGCCTCCTCACATGAAAAGGAGATTTCAGCAAATGCATACATGCCAAGGTAAGTAGCAAGTAAAAAATGCTCTCATTTGCTTTAATTGTAATAAACATGGTCATCTTGCCAAACATTGCTGGAATATAAATCAAAATTTCAATAAACATGCCAAATCAGTCCAATGCTTTCATTGTCATAAAATTGGTCATATTTCTAGGGACTGTTAGTACAGAAATGATTTTGTTGTGCATGCTCAGAAATTCCAGTCTAATGCACATGCTCATACACATAGGAATAAACATCATGTTCATACTGAAAATGTTCAGAAATTCCATGTGTATAGGCATAGAAATGTTGCACAAAATCATTTTGTTTCTGCTCATATTAAAAATCCAAAAAATAGAAAACTTCATGAAAACATAGATGCATTGATCAAGGCAAAAAGAAAATCTGGAACTAATTCTACTCATAGTTCTATCAATGAAAGAAATGCATCTATACAAAAATTAAAAGCATTTTGGATTCAGAAATCTTTGTTGCAATCTAACATTGATTTCATTGCAGGACCCAAACAAGTGTGGGTCCCAAAACCAGCTTGATCAGCAAGCTGAGAAGTCTTGCAGCCATACACTGTAAATGGATTCAAGATATTGGCTGTGCAAGGCTAGAAATGATTGAAGAACACAGGTAAAATCTTTGAAAAAGAAATGAAGACCATTCAGGTAAAACTTCTTTATTATCTCAATTTTGAATTGCCTGAATTGAAACGAATGTTTAATTTCTATCTGAAAAATGAGAAATGTGTTTCAATGCTACTCCCGTCAATGAACTTTGTGTCATAACAATTGGAATCATGTTTGTGTTATCATGCATGCTTAACTGTTCCCATGAGTCTGTGTGCATACTAACTGCTTTGACTTCTTGGTATATCAAATGATGACATGTGGAAAAACAAGTTATGCTTGTTTGGAAACTATCATTATGCGAGAGTAAAATACTCTGCCAAGTACCAAAAGTCATGTTATGCTTAAAGCTAATTGTACTCATAATCATGTGTGAATTGTTTGCTAGCTTTATCATTCCATGCACATATTAAGGGGGAGTAAATTTGAAAAAGTGCAAAAATGTTTTTCAATAAATGCAATGGATTTCATGCTAAAAATAAAGTGTAAATGACCCTTTTTGCAGTAACTATGTGGTATATCAAATGGTGAAATGTGAAAGGACAAGTCAGGCTTGTCTGGAAACTATCATCATGCGTGAGAAAAATTCTCCGCCAAGTATCAATAGTCTTTTTTGCATAAAGGTCATCAAGCAAAATGAAAATCTCAAAACTTTATTTTCAGTCTTTGAAACACTTTTCTCCTTCAATAAATTGCCTGTTGATATATGCTTGATCATGTTCATACTCTTTCTGTGCAAATTGCTTGAAATGAACATATCTGAATTGCTTAAATGATCATTTCATATCATGCATATCTTATGGGGGAGTGAATTCGAAAGAATCTTTGAGTGAAATGATGGAGAAATGCTCGAAAAATATTCTGTCATATCTGATTTATCATCAACTCCCATTCAATTGTTGACAAATGTTCTTGCAACTAAATTCCTCACTCTCACATTGCATTGGCATTCTTGGTATATCAAATGGTGATTTGAAGAAAGACAAGTCAGACTTGTCTGGACACTTTCACTATGTGTGAGTATATGTCTCCACCAAGTATCAAGTGCCTTGTATGCAATTGTTGAGGGGGAGTCATTGTCTTTCAATAAAAACATTCATGTTCATTCTGCCTTCATGTCATTCCATTTCTATTCCTCCTATAATCCTCATGTTCACCTTGTGAGGGGGAGTTACATGAAAAGGGGAAGTCATTGTTAGATGTAACACCCCAGAAAATATTATGTGCTAGAAAATATAAGTAATATGATTATTACACTTGATTATTATTAGGAGATTGAAATAATTAATATCTAGGATTAATTAGTGTTAATAAATGATACCCCAGTGTCGTACTCCGAGGTGTGCGCTCTATCAGGACGACACCGGAAAACTGTAACGAAAAATAAATCTGAGAACATCATAATTCTCAGAAAAATGTGGAGATAATATAAATATAAATATCTGGATTTATTGACATGCGGACTTCGAGGATAAGCCGCCGCGACTATTTTTCGGGTGAATTTTCACCCTGTATAAAATAAATTCTAAAAATTAAATAAAAATCACCATAATTTGTAAAACCATTCCATTAGCTTATGGCTGAAATTTTAATACAAATGGACTTCATTTGGATATGTTTACAAGAGGATATTTAGATCAGCTGATTTATGGGCTAATTACGGGAAGGATTTTTCTGGAAATTCTTGTATGCTTACGTACCATGGGCAACGTAAGCCTATGTCATGGTGGGTTAGATCCCTTACACGTTTTTACCCATGTGCTAATCCTAGGGTGATACTTGGACCATGTGGCTGTGGGTAACTATTTGGGGATTTTTACCCCAACACCTGTAAGCCTACGTGCCTTGCACCTGAAGCTTTGGGTGATAAAAATCTTCCTGTGCGCAGCATTCCGACCTTCCCAGGAGAGCTTCTCCTAGACGTTCTCCCTATCTATCACTTTCTTCGGTTTTTCTCCTAGTGCTTCCTGCTGCTACTTCTGAGAAAAAGGGGCTGCAGATCTTGGGGTTGGAGCTACTTGTTGTGTTGCTCTTGCTTCGGTTGATATAGATCAGATCTCTCCAACTGCTGCAAGCTTTCTCTTCTTTTCCCTATTTCTGGGAAGTTCTGTGTTCAGGGAAACTTACTCCAAATCAGTAAGGTAGAATTCTTTTCCTTTCTCTCTCAATCTTACTCACTTGACTTGCTATGAAACCTCCTGTTTAGGATTCAACTTCTTTTCCTTTCTCTCTCAATCTTACTCACTTGACTTGCTATGAAACCTCCTGTTTAGGATTCAACTTCTTTTCCTTCTCTTATCTAATTATTGTTTTGACTATCGAGTTGTTGTTGGACTGTTCATGACATACAAGTGTTTTACACCACATTGGAAACCCCTGCTGTAGAAGTAAAAGCATTTCAAGAGTCATATTATTATTTTTCTAACTTAACATGGTTAGAATCATCCTTACAATCCTAGAGTGCACATCCTCGTACACATATATGATCATACCAGTTACTGTGAGATTATCCAACACTCTGTTAAAAGTTAAGTACCAGACTGTGAGTTTACATGTAATTCAACTGCATGAATCGACTCACCCCTTTAAACATGAATCGACTCACCCCTTTATACATGAATCGACTCACCCTTTATACATGATTCGACTCACCCCTTTATACATGAATCGACTCACCCCTTTATACATGAATCAACTCACCCTTTATACATGAATCGACTGACCCCTTTATACATGAATCGACTGACCCCTTTATACAAGAATCGACTCACCCTTTATACATGATTCGACTCACCCATTTATACATGAATCGACTGACCCTTTATACATGAATCGACTCACCCTTTATACATGATTCGACTCACCCCTTTATACATGAATCGACTCACCCTTTATACATGAATCGACTGACCCCTTTATACATGAATCGACTGACCCCTTTATACATGAATCGACTCACCCATTTATACATGAATCGACTCACCCTTTATACATGAATCGACTCACCCTTTATACATGATTCGACTCACCCATTTATACATGAATCGACTGACCCTTTATACATGAATCGACTGACCCTTTATACATGAATCGACTGACCCTTTATACATGATTCGACTCACCCATTTATACATGATTCGACTCACATATATATAGTAGACTTAGCCAGATTTCTGTGTTTCTGTCAGGACTGCTTCCTTCAGAAGTGTCAGCAGAACCTCTGCAAGACTGCAAACTCATACCTTATTTACATTCCATATCATTTAAGTAAATGTTTCATTTACTTAAGATATTACATGTAAATAAGGAAGTACCCCCCATTTGAATCCAATAAAAATGTCAGAAAAATCATATCTCTTACCAATAAAAAGTCAACTCTCCCACCGAAGAAGAAAAACACGATTTTAACAATTCCATAAAAATAGCGTCTTTCTAATTTCTCATAATTTGGCCTACCTAAAAATCTCATAATTCGAGTAAACCTAGTAGAATGATAAAAATGCAAGGCCCGGTGAAAAATGATAAATAGACATATGACTTCTCCAATGGAGCCCTCTCCTACTGAAGGAAAGTCAAACCTGTTCATCCCTTAAATTACATCCATATGGCTTTCACCTTGACATGTTATTATCTCCAACTCTGAATTAGAATTAGTAAATGAATGGTTCAATCAATCATGTAGATTTCATGACTATTCTCATGATATATTCTTTCGTTGACTTTTCTATTTTCTTGGATTCTAAACTATTATACTACTTGATGAGTCATTTAAATGTCATTTCCATCCATCTTTGGATCATTCTTGGACATCCTAAACTAATGTGATTCTTGTACCTATTGAATATCTCTGAACTTGAACTTTCCAACTACCTCTGATCTATGTAAAGATATCAATTGTGAAATCAGTGAAAGTAACCCCAAATCCTTGTTGTGTGAGACATGATGAGTACATGTGTACCCTTGAGCCATTACCAGAGTGAGTGTGTTATGATGACAAGTTGTGAGTCTTTGGACTCGTTTGATAATTATGCCTGTGCAAGGGGCTGGTTCAGTCCCGGGAGGAGCACCTGAATTTGTCAGTGGCCGCGCAGGGACAATGAGGACACCAGGATGTTGGCATACATCATTTCCTGCTTGATTAGTCATCATCTCATACATATCCGTGTGAATACCTGACTGATACTGAACTTAAGTATCTTCCTGAGTTATTGATCATGTTCTATACTGTTTCGTTCTACATATGTTATTGGTTTGACTTAGTGTTTTGACCACTCAGTGTTTATCGTAGACATGTTCCTATTCTTGATTGTATACATGTGAATCCTTTCTATTTCAAGGAATTGAATTCTACTGGGCTAGTTAGCTCACCAAATTCTACTTTTTTAGGTTATCTACGGTTCTAAGGCAGGATATCGAGATTTGTGGGCAGAGAGATCAATCCTTGCAGCATTTAAGTTTGTGCTGTAAATGGAGAGTCATGTAATACATATAGAATGTCAATGAATAAATATTCTTTTTATTTAATAAAGCCCGAGCAGTTTTCTGCTCATTTAATTAGAGTTCTACTCTTGATTCCTCGTTCGCTCACGTTCCGGCATTTAGAGCTATATTAAATGACGGGACGTGACATTACATTTCTTGACCTTACTTGTCTATTTTGAACCCCAAAATCATCAGAATTTTTGAGTCCTTATGCTATTTTCTTATGAGAGAACTAAAACATTGAAACTAAACTCATTGTGTATTTAGTTTAATTTCAAAGATTCAGTATCATTTCAAGGTTAAGCAATCATAATACTGAATGTTTTTAAAATGATTTGCAAAACACTATTATAGGCACATGAGTGGCTTTAATATTTCACATGTGTATGTTTAAGCCTTATTTTTACCACATGTTAAGAATAATCTTTCTAAGTTCATAGTCTTGACTTCTTTGGTCAAAGCAAACATATTCCTGCAAAATATCAAAAGAAAAATGATCAATCTGGAAAGATACAAACAGAGCAATGCAAATGCTTGAACCACTGAGTAACCGGGCCATTTCACCTGACAAGTGATTTGTTTCGCGTCAAAAAGTGGAAATCAAAATTTTCAACTCTGTATAAGATAATGAAAGTTAAACCACTGAGTAATTAGGAGGTCTTGCATCTGATCAATGTGATCTCTTGCACTAAAAAGTGAGATTTAACTAATTTATTCTTGTATTCTTTTCCAGTTAAAATTGAAAGAAAATCAAAAAGACAAGATAGAAAAGCTTAAGACCTTAATTAAGTTCATGTCTACTGAGTTTAGATCTATTATTTTACATTGTGTTAAACTTAAAGATCCTAACATCCTTGTTAAATAAGAAGCTCATTCATTTAGGTCACTTTATTGTTGCCCGGTTGGCTAACCCAGAGGGGGGGTGAATGGGTCTTTAAAAATTTATCTGATAAAAACCTGAACTCAAACAAACATAAAGAGTTCTTGAAAGGGATTAGTAATGGTTAGTAGAAACAACAATCACACAAAGAAGACAATCACACAACACACAGATTTATCCTGGTTCGGATCTCCTCTCCTTAGGAGTCCTACGTCCAGCCCTGAGCAATCCTCAGGATTTCACTAACTGGGGTACAGTCCCCCTATGGACAAAAACAACCACCCAGCTTAGCTGGTCTTCCTTCACCCCTGAAGGGAACACAACACCCTGGCAACACCAGGTCTTCCTTCACGCACGAAGGGAAAAACACCACCCTGGAAACCACCAGGTCTTCCTTCACACACGAAGGGAATAACACCACCCTGGAAACCACCAGGTCTTCCTTCACACACGAAGGGAATAACACAGGAAAATTCTTGAGAGAAAAAGACTAGCCCCTAGATCAAGCTTTTACAAAACTCAATCTGAAGCTACACGCACTGAGAGACGAAGATCTCCACAAAGTGCACTCTCTCAGAACTAAACTAGCTCTTCCTTAATTTTTCTTCTCACAACACAGGGAGCTAAGAGCCAAGATCGAAAAGACTGAATTTCTGGCTCTAGAGAAAAATTTGAAGACTTGAAAGCTGCAGAGTTCTAGCCGCTCTTCAATATGAATTGAATTTTCTCTACTTCATTTGTCTTACGAGCTTCATCTTGTATTTGTATCTCCGATTTGAATGAGGACAAGGAGATGACCGTTGTCTCACAGCTTTGGTGTACGTTAGACTGAAGGTTTTGTGGAAGCTTCCTGTCAACAGTCTTTTGTTCTTTGGAGCACGCAAAGAGATAAGATCTTCTGAGTTTGCTTGTAGTTCCTTCTGTGTCCGTTGTTGTAGGATAGTACATCCTTAAGGTTCTGCAAGGTTGAGCTTTAATGGTAGACAGCTATACTATCTCCAGATGTCAATCAACGTCAAAGCAGATAGACACAAATATAGTAGTAATACTTTATCGTTCTAAAAGATGCATGCAGAGTATACACCAGAATGGAAGATATGTTCTGTGTCCATGCAGAGATACGTTCAGTCTTTATTAAATGCATGGCAGTCAATCAGACGAGATGCGACTTTGACTATTCAACGTAGATTAAATCAAGGAAAAACGTTTAATCAAATGGAAACATGACTTATGCAGTCGTTGTGAAAATTTGATAGAATCGTTATGATCAAGTTGCTGTAGACTGATAAGAAGTCGTTATGATAACTTATGAAATCGTTATCACAACCAAGTCGTTCTATAACAGATGATAAAAGAAATCGTTATGAAACATGGCAAGTCGTTGTAGCTCTCAAAAGAAATCGTTATGAAACATGGCAAGTCGTTGTAGCTCTCAAAAGAAATCGTTATGAAACATGGCAAGTCGTTGTAACTTTCTAAAGAAATCGTTATGACAACTTACAGAGTCGTTATGACGAGCAAGTCGTTATAACTTCTGAAGAAGTCGTTACGATAACTTACAGAGTCGTTATAATGAGCAAGTCGTTATAACTTCTGAAGAAGTCGTTACGATAACTTACAGAGTCGTTATAATGAGCAAGTCGTTATAACTTCTGAAGAAGTCGTTACGATAACTTACAGAGTCGTTATAATGAGCAAGTCGTTATAACTTCTGAAGAAGTCGTTACGATAACTTACAGAGTCGTTATAATGAGCAAGTCGTTATAACTTCTGAAGAAGTCGTTATGATAACTTACAGAGTCGTTATAATTTCTGAAGAAGTCGTTATGGCTCTTCTGAGAAAAGATGTATGTAAGACTTACCACAAATGCTTGACTTTCTTTGGGTAATTCCTGTGCTTATGGCTAGATAAACAAGGTTAGAGAAACTTTTGACAGTGTTTTGTTTATCACCAAAATAGGCAAGTAATTAATTTAAAAGTACATGGGGATGGACTGTTCATCAATCTCCCCCTTTTTGGTGATGACAAAACTATGATCAATATTTAAGTAGTACTGAGTATTAAACATGAATTAAAGTACTTGAGTCATGATTCAGGAATGTGTCAGATACAAGTAGGTAATCATTCTCCCCCTTTTTGTCATTAAGCAAAAAGCAAAAGGAAAGAGACAAAGAATAAGAGACAATGAGGAGAAGGAGCACAATCCATTCAATTAAGATTGAGGAGGTACAGGCAAATAATAAGCAGGAGAGAGAAGGGAGGCATAATGAGAAATAGCTTCCCAGGCTTGCTCTTCCTGACGCTTGAAGAATTGCCTAAAGGCACCGCTCTCAATGGAGAAGGATGGTCCCATGATTGGAGCCATCTTGGATAGATAGAGGCTGCGTTGCTTGGTAAGAAACAGGTCATACTCGTCTGGATCCATGGAGGAGCAGGTGATGATTGTTTTACCAAAACTTGCACAGGCAAGAAACTGATCCATGGTGACAGAGTAGAAAATTGTTTGTCCTTGAGTTCCTGGCGAAGAGCTAAAAACACTTTGTATCTTTAGCCCAAACGTGGTAGGAATCAAAGACCAGCTTGATTGAATTCAATCCAAGAAGGTTGCAGGAGAGATAGGAGCTTTCCCTTCCCTGGCTTGAGCAGCATTCAGATGTGCTAGCTGCTGAGCAGACAGAGAGTAAAACTTGGACCAATCGGAGGCATTCAGCCTTTCACATTCTGAGAGGAGAGGGGCAAGGACAGCAGAGTTGACAAACCCTCTATGGTATTCCTGGAAAAGAAATCTAGGAAAACCAACCTGAAGGCCTTTCTGAATCTTGATTCTACCCATAACCCTTGCAAAATGCTAAAAAACGATGGAACCAACCGAAGATTCCATAATCAGGAAATGAATCTGAGGCAGGAAAATCTCTTCAGGTAAATTAAGAGTGGCAAAATCTACTCTGATTTCCTCAGACTGCTCAGAGTGGGTTAGGACCTTGATGGCTCTCTTGAACTGGCTGAGCTGAACTTCAGGTAAATTGTTGAGATACTGTAGTTGTTGAATGATTGGAAATGCCTGACCAGCTTGATGAGCTTCTGAATGGCAGGAGCCCAGGTGTTCTGGTGGTGAAACTGAAACCACTCAGAAAGGGTCAAGGAGTGATCCCTGGGTGGAAACCTTGCTGCCTTAGCCTGAAGGAAGCGACTGTACAGATCTTTATGAGATTTAGCCCATTGCTCCTCAGTTTTGGAGTGGGCGGAGGAGAAGATTTTGGATTTGTCGGCCTTAGACAGAGGAGTATAGGGAAGAATAACATTAAATGGTCAGAGAGGTTAAGAAAAGGAAGATTGTGAAGAGTGGCAAAGACAACCTTTTGAAGGTATTCTTTGTACAGAGAGGTATGCTTGTGGGTGACTGTAAGAGAAAACCACAAGGGAGGGTAAAGAGGAGATGTGGAGGAAGAAAGCTTTCGTTTCTTGGAGACAGTACTGGAAGAGTCTGTCTTGGAAAGGTGGTCACCTACCTTTACACAGATTTAAGAATGACCTCTTCAAACTCATCCTTGATTTTATCAAGAAAGGGTGAGTCGACTTGGACATCTGTAGGAAAAATAGTGATAAAGGAGGGAGGTGCAGGGGGGTTCAGAAATGCATCAGAATTGAGAGATCCTACTTCTGGAAGTGAAGATGTACCAGAAGAGGATGAGGCTCCAGCTGAGGATGCTGGAGGGGCCTCAAATTCTTGAGCAGAGGAAAGATGAGAAGTAGAAGAAACAGGAGAGGATGTGATGGGATGAGGAAGAAAAGGTGTGGGAGAGGAAATGGGCCTGGATCTGGGCTTTTTGAAGGGAGGTGGAGCAGGTGGAGCGGTGGAGTTAGAGGGTGGAGAAGGAGGAATGGGAGTGTTGGAAGAAGTGGGAGCAAGGGGTGGAGGATCTGAAACCACTTCTTCAGGCAAGGGAGGCAACGGATCCAACACTGCCGGCCCTGGTGGCCCTGATTCCATCACAACTGGCCCTGATGGCCTTGAATCTTCAGCTGGCACTGATGGCCCTGACTCTTCAGCTGGCCCTGTTGGCCCTGACTGCCCGGAGGGCTCAGGTACACTTGAGTGAGGCTCCTGAGCTGCTGGAGAAGCAGGAGCTTGAGCTCCAACTGCCTGAAGGATGTCAGATAGCAAATTCTTCATGGTCCCCATTTCCTGATGAAACCATGTCATGGCAGAGCGAATCATAACCAATTCCTTGCGGGCTGAAGCTTGGCTTAGAAAGATGGAATTCACATCAGTCTGAAGTGAGCAAAGCAGCTCACCCTGAGCATCCAACCTCTCAATCACAGGTTTTAAATTGATGATAATCTTTTGCTTGACCTGTCTTTCAAATGGTGCATCAGCTAAAAGGGGTACTTCAGGAGCTATATCTTTCTCTTTGCCCTTTGTGGCTGGAGGAGGTGGATTATTGTCCTCATCAGAGCTTGATGAACTAGCTGTCTCCCCTTCTCTGGCATCCAAATTTTCAGACTCTCTCTGGTCTTCCTCCTGATCGCTGGTGGCTTGAGGTACAACATCTGGTGTTTCTTGGGATTGCTCCCCCTCAAGTGGAGCATCTTCTGCAACTGCACCAGTCTCCCCCTGACAGGGAGCATCCATTTCCATTGAATTATCCTTAGGATTTTGCTGCTCTTCTTCTACTGGACCGTCTACAAAGATGTGGCCTGATGCCACAGACTGCTCCATAACAGGCAGGATGTCTTCAGGAAGAATGTCCTCAATTCTCCTTTCAACAGGAGGCACAACTGGATCTGCTGTAGCTGGCCTGTCTTCCTCTGCCCTCACTGCTGTTGCTGCCTCTGACTGATTTCTGGCCATAGATGGCCCTTCCTGCTCTGTTTCTACAATGACTGGAACAGAACCTGATTCCAGTGGCAATTCGGGCATCACAGAATCTGCCTCTGACTGGGTTTGAGTAACTGAAGGCTCACCAATGAGACCTTCACCTTCTGCAACTGAAGCCTTGAACCAGACCCCATTGACTATAGAAAAACCGCTCTTCTTTAAGTTTCTGGACCTGATAGCTTGGCCCATCTTCTCCACAACTGCCCCTGAGACATCTACACCGAAGTGTCTGAAGATTCTGGTGAGTAAATGGGCATAGGGAAGGGACACATTCAACTTGCTTTTAGTGTCCCAAATCTGCTCCCTGGCAAATTTCATTCTCTCCATCATCACTGCGGCCATATTGATTTCCTCATTTTTAATGGCCCAGTACATCAGATCGGAGTCAGCCTTAGTGCAAGCGGAGAAGGTTGCACTTCGGGGAACCAAAATCTGACAAACGATAAAGTGAAGGAGGCGGTTGAAGGCACTTAACTGATTGATATCTAGCTTGCCATCCCTCATCTTGAACCCTGGCCCAACAATCCCCAAACCCTTTTCTTGGGTATCTACAGAATGAATTCCACTGAAGCCCGATATGCTTACTCCAAATAGCATCCTAAGCAATTCCTGGTCGATTCTGATTACGGTGCCCTTGACTGAAGAAACGAGGGCCCCATCTTCTTCTGTTCTTAAGCATACAAAGAACGCCTTTACCAGGTCCGGATAACTTACCTCTGAGCAAGTGGTAAGCCCTTTCCACTTCATCTGGTCGATCTTCTCAATGAGGCTGCTCATTCCATTTTTCTGCAGATCTGAAACATCTACTTCCTTGTGACCACAGAGCTTTGTCTTCACAAAGGTGAAGCGCTCCTCCTGCGCTGGGGAGAGGTATTCGGCGCTGTAGCCACCCACACTTCCGGCAATAGCTGGTGCGGCCATGGATTCAGGTGGGAGAAGGTTTGAAGGGGTGACGAGAAGGGTGATGAGAGGAAACCCTCAAACGATTTCGCGGGAAGGAGATGGAAGCTTCAAATTTGCAGAGGGTAGAGGCAAGAGTCGCTAGGGCATCGGCTCATGCGTCGGGACGAAGGAGGGGAAAAAGTGAATGAGGAAGAGGAATCGTTAACGCATCGATTTAAAGAAAATAAATGCTCCAAAAGGTGAGGCGTCAGAAAACGACAAGCGAGGTTGACCGTCTTGAAAAAGCTATGACTTATCGGACGGAACGCTTAAACTGAGACTTTTGAATTGATTTTGACACAGAAAGAGAGAGAGAGAGAACCTTCTTAAATTCTGAGAATTTTTATACCAGCTTTAAATGAAGATCTTTTCACAAAATACACATGCCTAACTCCCTTCTAAGAGATGTAAATCTCTCTTCAGGTAAGGCCTTTGTGAAAATATCTGCTAGCTGATTATTTGTATCAATAAACGATATTTCAATATTGCCATTTGCTACATGATCACGAATAAAATGATATCTGACCTCAATATGTTTGGTCCTGGAGTGCTGAATTGGATTTTTGGTGAGGTTGATAGCGCTGGTGTTGTCACATAGCAGAGGAATTTTCTTGACTTTGAGTCCAAAATCCTCAAGTTGTTGCTTTATCCATAAGAGTTGTGTACAGCAACTTCCAGCAGCTACGTACTCGGCTTCAGCTGTAGATAGTGCTACTGAATTTTGTTTCCTTGAGGACCATGAGATTAAACACCCTGCAAGAAATTGACAGCAACCACTGGTGCTTTTTCTATCTACCTTGCATCCAGCATAATCAGCATCAGAATACCCTACTAATTTTACATCACAGGAGTTTGGATACCATAGTCCTAGATCATGAGTCCTGGCTAAGTATCTGAAAATCCTTTTGACAGAAATTAAATGTGATTCTCTAGGGTCGGCTTGATATCTAGCACACATGCATACACTAAATAATATATCAGGTCTACTTGCGGTTAGATAAAGTAATGAACCTATCATACCTCTGTAGATCTTTTGATCTACTTTCTTACCATCCTTGTCATTGTCCAACCTAGTTGATGTACTCATTGGTGTTGACAGTGGCTTGGTGTTTTCAAATCCAAATTTCTTTAGCAGTTCTCTGGTGTACTTTGCTTGACAGATGTGAATTCCTTCCTTTCCTTGTTTGATTTGAAGTCCAAGGAAGTAGTTGAGCTCTCCCATCATACTCATCTCAAATTCCCCCTGCATTAGCTTTTCAAAATACTTGCACAAGGATTCATCAGTAGATCCAAAGATGATGTCATCCACATAAATTTGAACCAACAGTATATTTTTGGCTTTTGTTTTTATAAAAAGAGTGCTATCTACTTGACCTCTATTGAAACCATGTTTTGTGAGAAAAGAACTAAGTCTTTCATACCAGGCTCTAGGTGCTTGTTTTAAACCATATAGAGCCTTATGCAACTTAAAAACATGATTCGGAAAGTCTGTATCATCAAAACCCGGCGGTTGTTCCACATAAACTTCTTCTTTTATAAAACCATTTAGAAATGCAGATTTAACATCCATTTGAAATAACTTTAAATCTAATGCAGAAGCATAAGCTAGTAGCATTCTAATGGCCTCAAGTCTAGCCACTGGTGCATAGGTTTCATCAAAATCTATGCCTTCCTCTTGACAATAGCCTTGAGCCACCAGTCTGGCCTTGTTTCTTAGAATTACACCAGATTCATCCAATTTGTTTCTGAACACCCATTTAGTGCCGATCACAGGATGGTCTGATGGTCTAGGAACAAGTGACCATACTTGGTTTCTCTTGAATTGATTTAATTCATCTTGCATTGCTATTATCCAGGATTCGTCAGTTAGGGCTTCATTGACTGTCTTAGGCTCTAATTGAGAAACAAAGGCGAGGTAATCACAAGGAATCAAGTTACCTCTTGTTCTTACCCCTACCGATGGATCACCAATAATGTTTTCAGGTGGGTGATCTTTCTTGTATCTCCATTCCTTTGGAAGAGATTCATGAGAAATTTCTTCTTGTTGCATTTCTTCCAGAGGCGGATCATCCTTATCTTCAAGTGATGTGTCTTTCAGTTTATTGGACAGTTCATCTGCGTCATCGATATCACTCTCTACTTCCTTTCTCAAGGAGGGATTAGTTTCATCAAAAATAATGTGTACAGACTGTTCAATCAATAAAGTACGTTTATTAAATACTCTATAGCCTTTGGGTTTAGAGGTGTACCCCATGAAGATGCCTTCATCTGATTTGGCATCCAACTTACCAATATCCCTTTTTCCGTTGTTGTGAATAAAGCAAGGACATCCAAAAGTTCTGAAATGGCTGATCTTTGGTTTCTTCCCTTTAAACAGCTCATATGCAGTCTTCTTCAGGATTGGCCTGATCATGACTCTGTTGACAATGTAGCTGGCTGTGTTGACTGCTTCTGCCCAGAAATATCTTGGTAACTCATATTCACAAAGCATAGTTCTTGCCATATCCAAGAGAGTTCGGTTCTTCCGTTCGGCTATACCATTTTGCTGCGGTGTCCTTGGTGCTGAGAAATTGTGCTGAATTCCTTGATCATCACAGAATCTAGCAAACTTTTCATTTTGGAACTCACCACCATGATCAGATCGAATGGATACTATGCTGAACTTCTGATCTTTCTGGATTTTTCTGCTGAAACTAACAAAATTATCAAAAGTGTCATTTTTATGTTCTAAGAAAGATACCCATGTGAATCTTGAGTAGTCATCTACTAAAACAAATCCGAAATTCTTTCCTCCAAGACTGGTAGTTCTCATTGGCCCAAATAGATCCATATGCAGGAGCTCTAAGGGTTTTGAGGTGGTCACCACCGTCTTTGACTTGAAGGAACTCTTAGTGTGCTTTCCCTTAGCACAAGGTCTGCAAACACTTTCTAATTTACCATTGATTTTCGGTAGTCCTTCCACAAGGTTTCTCTTTCTGAGCTTGCTCATGCCATCAAGCTGCAGTGGCCTAACCTTCTGTGCCACAGATCGGTTGATTTGTCTTTGCTGGCT
The DNA here is from genome assembly GCA_014218235.1 of Colocasia esculenta. Classification (NCBI taxonomy): domain Eukaryota; kingdom Viridiplantae; phylum Streptophyta; class Magnoliopsida; order Alismatales; family Araceae; genus Colocasia; species Colocasia esculenta. Next base: position 75,271,357 of record CM024766.1, read on the forward strand.
GCCAGACACACATTTTGCTCTTTGAGTTCTTCAAGGTAGAGCACGTACAGATTCTTCTCTCTATTTGCTTCAAAGATGACTGCTCCATCCTTTAGTATGCTGCATTTTGACTCTTGAAATTTGATTTGATGTCCTCTATCACACAGCTGACTAATACTTATGAGGTTGTGCTTTAAACCTTTGACTAACAGTACATCTTCTATGACTGTTTTTCCTTTGCTGTTAACTGATCCACTGCCTACTACAGTTCCTTTTCCATTATCTCCATAAGTGACTGTTCCTTCTTCATCTTGAAGATGGGAGAAAAGCTTCAGGTTTCCTGTCATGTGCCTTGAGCACCCACTATCCAAATACCATTTGGATGCTCGAAGGTTAGCCTGAAATAAAGACATCAAGATTTAGGTACCCAAGTTCCTTTGGGTCCTGATGGGTCAGTATCATTATTTTTACTTTTTATTATCCACTTCTTATGTCTTGTTGGACAGGTGGATTTTAAATGTCCTAGCTTATTACAGTGATTACAACATGATGTTATTGTCACTCTTACTATGTATTTAAAATTCGCTTTATATGCCACATCTTGTTCTGGAGTGAACTTAGGAGTTGGATATTTTTCTGGATAGATTATTTCTTCTTCGTTTTCTGGCGGTATGTAACCTAAACCTCGTTTATTCTTACCAGATCTTCTAGCACCTTTTAATAATAAGGAATTCTTTCCATTTGTAAACTTTTCTAAGGTGCTTGCTAGTGTATTGTTTTCTTCATTTAATTCATTTACCGTTTTTCTTAAATCATCTGAGCTTTCCTGTTTTTCTAGGTCAATGATTTTTCTGTTCTTGTCTTTTAAGTTTTCACATAATAGTTCATTTCTTCTCTTAAGCTCAATTATTTGTTTTTCTAGTTCTTCATTTTCAGATTTTAAATCTGAGTTGGTATTTTCGAGACATGTGATATTTTTCTTGCTTAGCTTAAGTAGTTTACACACTTCTTTATACTTATCGTAGAGTTCATTAAATGCACTTTCCAAATTATCCGAATCTGAGTCATTACAGGAATCGAAAGAGGAATCAGATGTTACCTTATCCTCGGTATTTGCCATAAGAGCCAGGTTGGCTTCTTCTTCTTCACTGCTGGAGCTTGACTCACTGTCTGAGTCGCTGCTGTTGTCCCATGCAGCTGCCATGGCTTTCTTTTTGAATCTTCTGAACTTCTTGGAGCTGTCCTTCTTCTTGTGATCATTTTTCTTTAGCATTGGACAGTCTGCCTTGATATGTCCAGGTTTCTTGCATTCATAGCAAAGTGGCTCATTCCTCTTCTGATCTTTTCCATCTGGTCTCTTGAGATCTTTGTTTTTCTTGAAGTACCTCCTACCAGACTGGAACTTCTTCTTCTTTGCCAAGATTCTCTGCAATCTTCTTGAGAGCATGGCTTCTTCATCATCACTATCTTTGCTATCTTCACTGTTATCTAAGGATTCTTCTGATGAGTCCCCATTAGCTTTAAGCGCATTTGACTGCTTCTTTCTACTGGAGGATTCTCCTAGTCTTTCCATGTTTATTTCATGGGCCATGAGAGACCCGATGAGTTTTTCTACTGACATTTTCTTAAGATCATTAGCTTCTTCGATAGCTGTGACCTTTGCCGTCCATGAAGATGGCAAGGATCTGAGAATCTTCCTTACCATATCTGCATTCTCATATGACTTTCCTAGACTTGCTAGGCCATTAGTGATGTCAGTAAATCTACTAAACATTTGGGTAATAGACTCACCTGTTTGCATTTGAAATCTTTCATACTGAGTGACAAGAATGTCGATTCTTGTCTCCTTTACTTTGTCTGTACCTTCATATGTAATCCTTAACTTTTCCCACATTTCCATGGAGGATTTGCATGCTGAAACTCTGTTGAACTCCTTCTTGCTTAGAGCACAACATAGAATGCTCTTAGCTTTACAGTTCAAGGAGATTTTCTTTCTATCTTCATCTGTCCATTGTGCTTTCTCATTTGTGACGACCAGATCACCTTCTTCCACTATTGACCAGATTTGATAATCGTGGCCTTGTAGAAAGTATTCCATCCTGGTCTTCCAATACGTATATCTTCACCATCGAACAAAGGAGGTCTGTTGACAGACTGACCTTCGAAGTGACCTTGGGCTGCCATGGATCTTTACTCTTCAGATCGTTGGATCTTGTTCTTTGTCGAAGAGACTCGCTCTGATACCACTTGTTGCCCGGTTGGCTAACCCAGAGGGGGGGTGAATGGGTCTTTAAAAATTTATCTGATAAAAACCTGAACTCAAACAAACATAAAGAGTTCTTGAAAGGGATTAGTAATGGTTAGTAGAAACAACAATCACACAAAGAAGACAATCACACAACACACAGATTTATCTTGGTTCGGATCTCCTCTCCTTAGGAGTCCTACGTCCAGCCCCTGAGCAATCCTCAGGATTTCACTAACTGGGGTACAGTCCCCCTATGGACAAAAACAACCACCCAGCTTAGCTGGTCTTCCTTCACCCCTGAAGGGAACACAACACCCTGGCAACACCAGGTCTTCCTTCACGCACGAAGGGAAAAACACCACCCGGGAAACCACCAGGTCTTCCTTCACACACGAAGGGAATAACACCACCCTGGAAACCACCAGGTCTTCCTTCACACACGAAGGGAATAACACAGGAAAATTCTTGAGAGAAAAAGACTAGCCCCTAGATCAAGCTTTTACAAAACTCAATCTGAAGCTACACGCACTGAGAGACGAAGATCTACACAAAGTGCACTCTCTCAGAACTAAACTAGCTCTTCCTTAATTTTTCTTCTCACAGCACAGGGAGCTAAGAGCCAAGATCGAAAAGACTGAATTTCTGGCTCTAGAGAAAAATTTGAAGACTTGAAAGCTGCAGAGTTCTAGCCGCTCTTCAATATGAATTGAATTTTCTCTACTTCATTTGTCTATGAGCTTCATCTTGTATTTGTATCTCCGATTTGAATGAGGACAAGGAGATGACCGTTGTCTCACAGCTTTGGTGTACGTTAGACTGAAGGTTTTGTGGAAGCTTCCTGTCAACAGTCTTTTGTTCTTTGGAGCACGCAAAGAGATAAGATCTTCTGAGTTTGCTTGTAGTTCCTTCTGTGTCCGTTGTTGTAGGATAGTACATCCTTAAGGTTCTGCAAGGTTGAGCTTTAATGGTAGACAGCTATACTATCTCCAGATGTCAATCAACGTCAAAGCAGATAGACACAAATATAGTAGTAATACTTTATCGTTCTAAAAGATGCATGCAGAGTATACACCAGAATGGAAGATATGTTCTGTGTCCATGCAGAGATACGTTCAGTCTTTATTAAATGCATGGCAGTCAATCAGACGAGATGCGACTTTGACTATTCAACGTAGATTAAATCAAGGAAAAACGTTTAATCAAATGGAAACATGACTTATGCAGTCGTTGTGAAAATTGATAGAATCGTTATGATCAAGTTGCTGTAGACTGATAAGAAGTCGTTATGATAACTTATGAAATCGTTATCACAACCAAGTCGTTCTATAACAGATGATAAAAGAAATCGTTATGAAACATGGCAAGTCGTTGTAGCTCTCAAAAGAAATCGTTATGAAACATGGCAAGTCGTTGTAGCTCTCAAAAGAAATCGTTATGAAACATGGCAAGTCGTTGTAACTTTCTAAAGAAATCGTTATGACAACTTACAGAGTCGTTATGACGAGCAAGTCGTTATAACTTCTGAAGAAGTCGTTACGATAACTTACAGAGTCGTTATAATGAGCAAGTCGTTATAACTTCTGAAGAAGTCGTTACGATAACTTACAGAGTCGTTATAATGAGCAAGTCGTTATAACTTCTGAAGAAGTCGTTACGATAACTTACAGAGTCGTTATAATGAGCAAGTCGTTATAACTTCTGAAGAAGTCGTTACGATAACTTACAGAGTCGTTATAATGAGCAAGTCGTTATAACTTCTGAAGAAGTCGTTATGATAACTTACAGAGTCGTTATAATTTCTGAAGAAGTCGTTATGGCTCTTCTGAGAAAAGATGTATGTAAGACTTACCACAAATGCTTGACTTTCTTTGGGTAATTCCTGTGCTTATGGCTAGATAAACAAGGTTAGAGAAACTTTTGACAGTGTTTTGTTTATCACCAAAATAGGCAAGTAATTAATTTGAAAGTACATGGGCATGGACTGTTCATCATTTATTTCACATTTGCATCTTTATTTTAACCACATTCAGCTCATTATAATTTGCTACTCTTTGTGTTGAGTGTGTCTTTGTGATTAAACTTTGTTGCACAATAACAAAAACACAATAATGTCTCTCATATGTCAATATCATTTTGCCTCATTTATTTTGATCATTTCTGCACATTCCTTTCCCACATTTCATCTCTTGGTCTCCAACCATCTTTGTCTCTCTCTCTTGTCTATCCTTTTGATGTTGTCAAAAAGGGGGAGAAAAGGGCACATCTCAAAAAGGACATCAAAAAGGGGGAGAAATTGGCACTTCCAAAAAGGAGGAGAAAAGGCCTTCAAAGGGGGAGAAAGTTTTTTAAAGGAGAAAGGTCAAAGTGTGTATATGTCAAAGGGGGAATTATTGCAGTCAAGGGAGTCAAGATATTGGGAGATTGTGCATATGTTTTGTCATCATCAAAAAGGGGGAGATTGTTGGGTTGAGTGTGTTTTGGATCTTCCTAAAGTTGTAATTTAATGATATCCAATGAACATCACTCATACCTTGATTTTGATGATGACATATTGTGATATTGATGATGACATATCATGATGTTAATGATGAGATATTATGATCTTAATGAAGACATGTTGTGATTTTAATAATGATATATTGTGATTTTGATGATGACATATTGTGATTTTGATGATGACCTGTTGTGATTTTGATGATGATATGTTGAACATGTTATACATTTTATACATATCACAATAATACTTAAACAACATGTTTTTGATGTTTAATATCTCATATTTTAATGATAATATCTTGTACTAATAGTTTATGTGTTAAATTTTCACGTTCACACATTTTTGTCTTGGCAGTGTCGACACTAGCTCAGGGCAGGTCGACACTAGTCCCAGATTCCAGAAGACCCAGTTGCCAGAAAAGGGAGGGCAGGTCGACACTAGCTTAGGGCAGGTCAACACTAGACCCAGTTTCCAGCAGACCAGTTTGCCTAACTGGGAGAGCAGGTCGACACTAGATCAGGGCAGGTCGACACACTCCGACTGAAAGTCAAAATCGTGAATTTCTCTGTACATGTGGATGATTAGGATTTAGGGGATTTGACCTAGGGTTCTGTGCCCATGCACCCCAAAGCACTTTATGGACATATGGGGCTATAAATACCCATGTTCCTTGTACCCCAAAGGAGCGAGAGCCCATACACTTCCTGAAGAACCTTTTTGGCGGCTGAAAGGGGCTTTCCAGATCTGTCTCCATCTCCAGAAGCTTCAAGCCATCCTTTCAAGAGGAAGGACAAGGGAATCAAGGGGAATCCCTGGAGAGAAGGTTGCTGTGCAAGGCAAGGGAGCAGATCCAACTGATGAGGCGGAGGAGAAGAAGGATTTCTGGCATTTCAGATGCCATCAAAGCAGAGCATCGCCAATTGAGGAGAATCTCCATCGAATTCCATCAAGCCTCCTCAATTGAAGCGTCTGCAAGACCTCTTCATCAAAGAACACTCTTTCTACATTTATTTGCTTTATTTCTGAGTTTGTTCTTCCTTATTTCATCTGTGATATTTGCGCATGAAGTTCTGCACAAATTTCTGTGTAAGAATCTGTTTTGAATCAGATCATTGCTAGAGGATCTGATCTTTTTTGTGTTTGATCTAGCTTATGTACTCTGAGCCGTCGAGCTCTGGTTTGTGAGTCGTCGCACTCACTGTGTGGTTTTAGCCGTCGTGCTCAATTTGGAGTCGTCGTACTCCGGTTGTTGTTTGAGCCGTCGTGCTCAGTTTGGAGTCGTCGTGCTCCAGGTGTTTCTTGAGTCGTCGTGCTCAAGAGTGTTTGGAGTCGTCATGCACCTGTGTGAGTTGTACTCAAGGTTTTTGAGTAGTGTGGCCTCACTGTGTGAGGGGTGGACGTAGGAGTCACTGGAGGTGATTTCCGAACCACCTAAAAATCCTCTGTGCAATGGTTTGAATTGTGGTTTGTTTGTGTATCTTGCTAGATGCATGCATAGGGATTTCGTTCACACTACTAATTGATTTGCTCACACACACTAATCACACCTCAGATCAGTAAATTGTTTGGGTGAATTGATCTCTGATTCGAAGTAATTTTTAATTGCTTAAGCTTCCGCGTTAATTGGTGTTAGATCTATTCAACCCCCCCTTCTAGATCTGATCCATCCACCTATCCGATCCCCAACAGGATGGTGTGTAGATGATTTCTGCAGAAGGATTTGGGGTTCAGCCATCTTCCTGAGAAGGCGACGGTTTGAACCATCGCGTTTTGGAGAAAATGCGATGAGATAGTCTGTCGTGTTTCTCTTCGATCATTCCGATTGGCGTGAACATGACCACCTGACCTATCACGTTTTTATTGAACGCGTCGGTGTGGTCCATCACGATTTTCACTTCGACTGTTAGTGTTTGACTGTTGGCCTGAAGGTGACAAATCAAGCAGTCGCATTCTGGTCACGACGTTGGGCCTTGTCGCGTTCTGTTTGGAATCGCGACCATTGGGGTTGTCGCATTTCTGAAGGCGACGTATGTGTTCATCGCGTTTCAGCTTTTGAGTTGTGTCTGTGGTGGTTGGGCCATGATGGTTCTATTTGGACCTAGCCTTGGTTACTTAAGGTTGTTTTAAGTTATTCTAAGATCGTAAATGTTAGTAAAGCATGTTATAGGTTAATTGTTTGAATCATGATTAGTTAGTGAATTAAGTTATTACGTAATTATGTGATTAATGTTCAATGTGGTATAGTGTTGCTGTGGAGGTCTTGAGATGACCAACGATAGGCAAGGTTATTTATGTGTTTATGTTGTTCATGTATGTATAATTGTGTGGGTGCTTGGAGACCACATGGTGACCATTGATGAGCTAATTATGGTAAATGTACCGTAGTTTACAAACAAAGATTATATAAGTATGTATCGTGGTTTGTGTGTTTGCAGAGTTTGGTGGTCCGGCGCCTAATCCGGAATACCTCTCTAATTGGGTACCCCAGGTTCTTTGTGAGCCAGGCACGTTGTGTTTGTTGTGCTCGGGGTGTGTCCCGGTACGGTGCGTACCATAGAGGTTTGTGTCATCTTTCTAGACACCCTCACTCCTGAGTTTTAGTTGTACGTCCGGCAAAGGGAAAGCCGACAGTGGGCAGTGACTCGTGTTTGTGGGTGTGCAGTAGCTTGTAGCACACTCGTGGTTGGGGGTACGGACACCAGTAGATGTACTGGGCCCTAGCTAGTAGTCCTATTTTCCAGTGCCTCACTTTAGGGAGCTCATGCCAGAGTCTCTAAAGCTGCCAGGCATGGGCCTGCAACTGTCATCTGTAGGTGTTGTGTTGGTTGGTCTCCACTGTTCTTTGGCTTTACTGTGTGGCTGTGGAGCGATAGTTGGACCTTTCGTCTGTGGCTACGAGACTAAGAGGTAGTTCTTGTGTTGTGTTGTCCGGGTTGGATACTGGCGTCACAAACCAGTAGTTCGTTCCCATGTGGTGGTGTCGTTCTTTCCGACTCATGCTTTGCCAGTGGTTGTGGCTTGTGAGTGGTGACTCACCGATTGTGGTTTGACTCACTGTGGTGTGCCTTCTTAGTGGCACAGTTTGTTGAGGTTTTGTGGTGGTACCTAGTGGTGGTAAGTACCTGTACCATTTGTGGATAGTCGTTTGTTGTGGTACGCTGTGTACCAGTCTTTTTAGTTGTCGAGGTGGAGTTGTGCTCCGTGGAGGTCGTGTCATGTGACCTTCCACTCGTTGTATTGTACCCTCCTGAGGGTAGTCTTTCAGTGTGGTTGTTGGTTAGGGTGTGGTGGACTAGCTCCTTGTGAGCAGTCCTATTACCCTTGTGTTTGTGGTTCTGTGAGGCTTGTGGCCTAGGCATTGCTGTTATTACTTTGGACTGGTGTTCCTGCACTAGTCCTACTAGTTTCTTTAGTTTTCGTAGACTATGTTAGATAGTGGGTTTTATATAATTGTAGTTTAATTATGTTTAACGTGATTATGATGTGGTTTGGCTATCGGTGTTGCCGTTGAGACCCTTTGTGGTTGAGGTCTCTTCAACTTCCAATTTTGTTTTTGGGAGGTCCCTGCTGAGCCAGTGACTTGTTGAGGCTCACTCCCTTATAGTTTTTTTTTTCAGGTGCTAGCCGTGTGTTGGCTCGCAGTGGCGTTTGTGGAAGACTAGTACCACCAGCAGTTGAGATTTAGTAGTTGTTGTGTGAGCTTTGCTCGCTCGAGATATGCCCCAGGTAGTTGTACTTTTCTCTTGGACATGTAATAATGTATTGGGACAATTTAAATTGTGGCAAATGAGTATAATTACTTGTACTTTCTTGTATATTATACTCTTGTGGTTGTCTTTTATATGCTTACTGGACACTAGTGTGAGATATCCCTTGCGAGACTCTGGTCTGATCGCGGGAGGCGGACTTGGATATGGAGCCTTATTGGGCATAAATATTCAGAGTCGGTACATCAGGTGCTGCTGCCACTACTGGAGTCTGCTGATGTACCACTGGTGGTACCTTTGGCCAAACGGGTGCTGCCTGCAGAGTCACTGGTGGTTGCTCCTCTGTTGTCATCTCTACAAACTACTGACCTCCTACTGGCATCTACTATTACTGCCACTGAGCCTGGAACATTGTCCTCCACCACTTCTCTATAACCTCTGGAGCGGGCGGGGGTGGATACTACTACTGTTGCGGTGCTCCCTACTGCAACGGAACACCCTACTGGTCAACCTGCTGAGGTTGAGCATCTGCTGACGCGTGCTCGGATGCAACTGACTCGTCCGGCGCGGTGTCCTGATGCTCCATTAGCTCTCTGACCTATCTGCATCTACGTGGAGGCATGTCTTGTGACACAAACTATCAATCAAGTTAACAGATTAACCCGGCGGCTAGCAATGTTACTTGTACTTCCTATGGGACTTTGCATTGTCACATAGTTCCATTACAAGTCTTGATAGACCCCATGCTCTAATACCACAATAACGGCCCTGACGCCCAAACCCCTGGCTCCCGCCAAGAATCTGACCGTCGGCACCGACGCCCACGGATCCGAAGACCCGAAAGGGCTAACGGACCAGTCTAACAAGATATGTAACAGAAGTAAGTAATGACAACAAGCACTAAAATGTACTAACAAGTGAAGGAAGAGCATCCAACACAAAGTATGAGTCTAGTACAGTCCCAAAGTAGACAAAGTACAAGTGCAGAAAGTAAGGGAATAATAGAGCCCTTAGGGGCATACCCCGAGGGTGACTAAATAAGTACGAGGGAACACTGCTCACGGAAGATGCCGTCTCCTACGACCCCATCTCCTCAGCCCTCCGCAGAGGGTACTGTTGTGAAGTCTCACCTGTAAAGAAGGGGATGAGCTTCACTAAGAAGCCCAGTAGGGACTACCAATCTCCCACTGGTTCTAACAGCATAATAGATATAAGTTTAACTTAATTTAAGCAAGTAAATCTATTCTACTAACAGAGTAAGTGCCGAAGCGGAAAGTAACTACGAGACCATCGGTCTAAACCAAACGTCGGGACTGGAAACCCGTGTAAACCACGACAAAAAAATGAACCCAAGACTGCAAACATAGACAGTGAACAACTATTTGGACAAAGACACTAGCCACAGAAGGCAACTAACACTAATCAACCGGTCAGGTGTGCCACACACCTTATCCTCGACCACCAGTCCATGTCTAGCACCTACCGTCAGAGTGAGACGCTGAACTAAGTAACCACAAACTGTCATAGTCTGGCCAGACTACGGTCCCACACTTGGCCCCTCTAAATGGTACCAGAACCGCGTAGAGTGAGGCAGTGAGAAGGAATAGCTGATCTGCGCCGGAAGAACACCAAAACCACCTTAGCGTCCCAGACTCAGCTAAGAGACCTTTGCAAATGACTCTACGTCACTATCCCCACCGTTTTCCGTTCTGCTACCAGAGTCCGAAACTCGAGCTCGCCCGCTGCCTAGAGAACTCCCTCAACAGACGTGCGGGGACCGGGGGTCCAGGTAACGGTAACAACCTCTCAATGAAGAAGCCCACAAGTGCCTAGCACTGGGTGAAAGACTAGAGTAGGACCGTGCCAGGAAACAGCACAGGAGCCAAGAAACAGAGTCGCAGTGGAAGGAAAACTCCGAACAGGTTGCCAAGCCACTCTCTGTCTGAGAAGGCAACACAAGGGGTGTCGCCACCTAAAGGCGACGCCTTTCCTATCACAACATGGGTCTGAAGGTGATAGGGAAACTGTCGAGAATTGGGTCACTCGAGACCTCCCACAAACCACTAGAAAACTCGGCAAGAAGGCAACGACCACCCTATCGCTACCATAACGAGACCGGGTGTGGCATCGTGTTTATACCAGAAGGTGACGGGTTGACGTGTCACGATCTAGGTCATGATAAGAACCTTGTCGCGACCATAGACAGTCACACTCGAGACCTCCAAAACTAGCCTCAAACCACAAATCTGATGAGCATCCAGGGAGGAGAGCATGTAGGATGATATAAACATGTGCTTTAAGATCAAACCACCCTCATTCACACCCATGCATGTCAAGGATATGCATTTACACTCCAAAACATCACATGCAAGCATGATATAACACTCAAACCCAATTCCCCAATTCAAGCATAAACAAGCCAAACATGCACACCACGGTCCTAGCATGCTTCTACTGGCTTAAAGAAGGGGGTTTGGAGGTCCTAGCATGGTAGAACTAGGGGGAAAGCAAGGGTCCCTACCTCAAAATGAAGAGCCAACCCGTTGGGGACTTCTCATATGCATGGCCACCTCCTCCTCGCTCCAAGCTCCACAGTCATGTCGTCCACGAGCAATGATCGTCCTACATGCCAGAGAAGTGTCACCATCACGAAGAGGAAACCACATCGGAGAAGAGCACACCTTCCACCACCAACGTCCTCACAGAAGGCCCTCCGTAAAACCTTTCCACGGCGGAGCTCACACAGAGGGGGTCGGAGGAAGGAAGGAAGCGGATCAAGAGGGAAAGAAAGGGGGAGATCCGTTGACCTTGCATAAATAGGCCACAGATCTGAGAACGTGACAACTTACCCATCATGTTCACTTACTGAATGTGATGGCTAACCTGTCGCGGCCCCAAAGTCATGGTGAAACCTGACCAACAGACCAACCACGTGTCATCCTCGCAGACCTGACACCATGAACGTGACACCTGACATGTCGCCATCATCTGTCAGCACATGACACTTGGCCCAACTATCTCGATAGTAAAATCAAAAAACTGTATGTTGTGGTCAGAAGGCTGAACACGACGACATGCCTGTCGCATTCCTAACTAGAACACGATAGTCGTCCCTTCGCGTTCAAAAGGCGACGACCCGATACGTCGCTACCTTCATCAGAAGGTAGCTGACCAATGAAAGGAGAATGTTACAGAAGACCAGTCTTGTGCCTACGTTGGGGAAGACACATCCCCTAAACAACTTAGGCACAGACCACCCTCGAAAAGGCACAAAAATAGGGAAACAGAATGGGCAAGGTGAACGCGATGGTTAACCTGTTGCAACCAAAAAACGACAGGCAGCCTGTCACCTTCTGACTCGTATCGCGATAGCCAACTTGTCATGATATCAATCAGAAGATCAAACCATAGATGGGCCATCCCACAGTCTCCCCAAAGCCACACAAGCCATAGAAAAGAAAGGGGAACAAGGTGCACACACCATGCACCACAAGAAAACGGCTCAAGGGGCACCAACACCACCTCTCCTCGCCCACAAACCATAAGGATGAAGCTACACAAAGAGGGAGCACCACCGGCAAGCATCCACCCATGCAAACCCACAAGAAAACCCACGAGCACAGGGAGGATAGCTCGAAATCAAGCTCCATCTACTCAAGATAGGAAGAGAGCAAGAGATCCCTACCTGAACTTGAAGAACCAGATCCGTTGGGGCCCTTCACGTTGGAATGTCTGTCTCCTCCTTGCTCCATGCCACTCAAATACTCCGTCACAAGCATGCCGCCACCTCCACCGCACCTAAAATGCCTAAGAAGGGAGAGGGGAAGCTCCCCCACCGGGGAGATGAGGAGGGAAGGGAGGAAGAGGGAGAAAGAAGAAGAAAGAGATGCCTGCAAGCCTTAAGACCTCGGGACTGAGGTCGCAACAATGAGCGCGTTGCGTTCTTACTAGAACGCGACAGGAACATTGTTGCCTTCTCAAAAGTTTTGACAGATTTTCTGACAGGTAGACAACCTCCGGACCATGTGTCATGCATGAATGTGTATCATATGAATGTGACTCCTGGCACATCGCCTTCACACAATGCATGCTAACACGTGGCACACCAGCCACAGACAGAAGGAATGCGACTCGAAGGTCGTCGCCTTCATAACCAGAAGGCGACACAGATCACGTCACATTCAAAACTGGACACCTCAATCCGTCACGATCCCTAGAACAAAGCCAAGAAGGGCAAAAACACGGCTCAAAACACCGAAGTGTTACATAGACCTAAGTATTATAATTTTATTTTCTTGTTGATTTTCAACTTCAACCTTATATAACTAAAATTTAGTTAGTACTTCATCTTTGGTTTTAATTACATAGAAATAGTATTATTTTGATAGGTCATCAATAAATGTTGCAAAATATTTGTTGCCATCTCAAGAGATTCATCCAAATTAAGTCACATACATTGTAATGTATAAGTTCTAAAACATCATAATCTCTATCAATTGATTTGAATGGTTGTTTAGGTATAGTTTGACTTCAACACAAATCTCACATCTTTTATGGTGTTGGATGTCTAACTTAGGGATCAAACTTCTTTTATCTAAATTATAATTAACATGCCCAATCTTGAATGTCATGTATAGGAAGATTCAACATTTAAGACAATTGATTGTTCAAAAGATAGTGTACATGCATTGAATTTGAGTATACCATTGCATATGAATCCTTTTCCAATGAGGGACAACTCTTTAGTTATGACAACTTTATTTGACTCAAAAACTAACTTATATTGTACATGTAGGGTAGTGGATGTAGGCGCACATGTGGTGTGTTGGCCGAACGACTCTAAAATCCTGTGTACTATGTGGTTTGTGTTAAACCACTCTTATATTTTATCCTTTTATTTTGGTAATAACAAAACCTCATGATTATCATAAATAATATTCAAATGTACTATAATAATATCACAAAAGAATATATTTTATAAACACTATGTTTGGATGGCGCATATGTCCTTCAACTTGCTCAAAATTTTCCTAAGTACACATCATATATCATATATCACACTGACTCTGACTCCATAAAAGTCGAAGTGTTGTACCTATTGCTGAATAAATTAGCCTCACTATGACTCCAAAAAAGTCGAAGTATGATATAGATCGATGAACAAACTTGTACTACTCTAACTCTCCAGAAGTCGAAGTCTCGTACCAATTGACGTGTATAAAGAACATCAATCGATGTCTCACTCCGACTTCCCTATAGTCGAAGTCTATCCATCGATTGTCTTTGAACCTATCGATTGTTGACAATTTCAGTATCGATTGTTGTTATTTCATATTGATTGTCTATATTGATTGCTTGTATCGATTATTGTTGTTGCATATCGATTGTCTATGTCGATTGTTTACCATTTATATCGATTGATTGCTTACTTAAACATCGATTGCTTTTCATTTGAACATCAATCATCTTTTACACATCGATTGTCTTCAAACATCGATTGTATTTTACATCGATTGATTTGAACATCCATTACCTGTTCATTCACATCGATTGTTGTTATGAACATCGATTGTCTATTAAATTTAAACATCAATTAACTACAAACATTGATTGCCATCAAACATCGATTCCTTCATTTAAACATCAATTGCATTAGAACATCGATTGATTGCCTCTGAAACATCGATTATTATTATACTTAATTAAACATCAATTCCCTCTATATTTTAAATGTTTCAAAATGTTTTTGGTGGCAAATGAAAGTTCATATGTACTTCACATATTATCTTATTATTTCTCTGTCTGAGTGAAAATCTTTTTGATGTCTATCTTTCAAGGTAGTTGTGAGCAGGAAACATGGAAGTAAGGTCTTACCTAACATATCTGGATGTCAGCAGAAATCATGGACCTCTGCACATAACAAGGTATGGGCCTTCTATCAAAAGACCTTTTAATCTAACTTTCTTCTGTGCCTATAGATATCTATACTTCCCCCTATACCAAGTGTTTATTAGACAGAAGCAGAAGAAGATTAGATGATGATGATTCCCAACGGATCCAAGAACCCCATCAACTATACTTCAATGGATTTGTTCAAGCTGCTCTTTAAAATAATGAAGCAATGCTAAAGAACACAAGAAAACCTTCCTGAAAATCCTTCTGGAAGAGTGTACATCCAGTGAGAAGCCTCAACGCGATACATAATCAAAGTAAGAGAGAAAGAGCTCGAGTCCAAGATGAAGTGTGCACGCAAGCAACTATCTAAAATCTTCAAGCATTCAAGCTTCTTTTCTCTCTTCACTCTCTCTTTGCATCATTGTACATCTAGAGAGAGTCTGTAGGCTGAGGGTTTAAGTTTCATTTTATTTATCTTATAATCCTCTTAGCTCTCAGGTTGTTGTTGGAGATCAAGAAAGCTAAGTTTCTTTTTCAGAACTTGATCTCCACAGCCTGCTCATTCTTCCTTAAACAAGAGCAAGGGTTTTTTCCTCTTCAAGAGTGAACAGAAGACCAACCGAAGTGCTGGGAATTTGTCCAACCGAGGGACTGTACTCAGTATTCCCCTTGTGTTAAGGGAAGAATCTAGCTAGGATTGGTGTCAACAGAACCTAGCTAGGGGTTTCAATCTAGAAGAACCGCACTGGGGTTTGTTCCAGGAGGGTGGCTTCTTGACCTATAACAGAAGTGAGTTTCCTTCCTACTCAAAAAGGAAGAGGACCACTGGGGAGCTGAGGGTTTGTATATCCTTGGGGGGATTGTACTCTGGTTAGTGAAATCTGAAGGTTTGCTTGGGGACTGGACGTAAGTCTTCCATTTGAGAAGTACAGAACTAGGATAAAAATCTATGTGTTCATTTGTGTGATTGTTTGTTTAAAATTACTTCCTCACTGCTACTCTATCTATTGCACACAACTACATTCACTAGCCAACGTTTTAAGGTGGTGATTTCTATCTGTACTATCAAGCATTATGGCCGTTTACTTCTCAGTTTTTGTTGCGGGTTCAGATCTGGAAACAGTCGTGTTCTCTCCGGTTTTGGATTTGGAAACCCACCTCCAACGGTAGGATCCTATCCTTAACTCGTTCCCCGAAGCCTTAAGCCTATAAAACACCTCGTCTTGGGTGAGATTAGGCCTTTTGGACTTTGAGAAACCCTAGGGCTTTCTGTGAGAAAACCCGAACATTGTGCACTTTGATCTGGCAATTGGGAGTTCCTACCGGCGATCTACATCAACTGGGAGATACTCTGGACATTGGTGAGGCTTTCCCGACTCCGGTGTGCGGCCTACATCGACCCAAAGATCGGATCCGGGAGGATTTGGAGCACCATCTTGGCTTGGCCGAGGAGGGCATCTTCAACAAAATAATTCCACTAGCAATTTTATTCCAGGCAAGTGATCAAGGGATTTCATCCCTACCCATGTCCTTTAGGTCCTAGGATTTTATTGGATTTTTCCTCGTGTCCTGGAACCCCCAATTCGTCAAGTTATGTGCGGTCTGTCTGTGTTTCTGCAGATAGGAACTTGACGGCAAGCTTGCTGCCGTCAAGATCCTGAGTTAGCGATAACATCTTGTGCCATTAACCCCGGTTGACGACAAGCTCTTTGCCGCCAAGTTCTTCAGGTTTTACAGAATGGTTGTTTTGATCTATGTGGTGTGTTTGTCACATTTCTGGGTATATGTGCATACTGTGAAAATTTTATTTGTTCAGGTACAGTCATTAGGTCATGTCATGAGGGTGGATCAAATTTCTATGCATATTATTATTTATTAAATTTTTGTAAATGAATAATGGGCATGATCTAACCATGATAAATCCTTAATAAAAAGATCCATGGTATATTAGGGTTTCATAATTTTTCCATGATCATGTGGTTACTGTTTTCGGGTTTTGAAACTGTTAGGTATGACTTTTTTACTGTGGATCATATTAAAAGGAATTTCTTAATAAATCTGCATGTAATCTATTTTAAATGTTAAAAAATTTTACTACTCCGAAAATTTGAAAATTTGGATATGTGATATATAACCTGTGTACATCTTGTGATAAAAATTTCATGCTATATTGACATCAGTAGGTGCTGTGATCAGTCTAGCAAGTGCAATTGACCATATTAATCATTTTAATTCTAATTGTGTGAAATTCAGTGATTAACAACATGATTAGGTTTAGTTTGTGAGTTAATTTTCACTGTGAAATAGAAGTACCATATTCTGTAACCCGATGCATATGTGATTAGTTAAAAATGCATGTAAGTGGGTGAAATAGTGCATGTGAACAGTGTGATAAAATGTGAATGTGTAAAAATTGTGTTGACATTGACACTGCTACCAAGAGGGCTGTGAACCTGTACTGTAGTAAAGTCCCCATGGGAAGGCTCATTATGTGTGATATCCTATGGGCATTAGGATGAAATCCAGGAGGTGGACATGTACCACTAGTTAGGGTGGAGAGAGCTTCTCTCGGTTCTGGGCAGTTAACCAAGATTCATCACTGTGTTGCCTAGGTGACGGGTATGTGTATGTGTAAGTGTGTCCTTCTAATGGCGGTTTGGACTATGTGTCACGACAACTAAGTGTAAAAGTGTGATTATGTGAATGTAAACATGTAGTTGTGCAAATGTGGAATATGAGCATGTGATAACATAATGTGAAAGTGTTAATAAGTGAAGATGTGATACCATGTGTAAATGTGTTTTATTTATATTAAAACAGCAAGCTAAACATGGGATTAAGTGTAGTGACTACATGTGAAAATGCTTAGATACCATGCTAGGCTTGTTATTTACCTTGTACATAACTCCATGTTCTAATTTGATAGAATTGTGCAATGATATGAATAGAGTTGAATTATAAAGCATGTGTAGGATGATTATGTTATATTGTCAATTTTTATAAGCATGTACCATGTGTTTCTCCTTATTGATAAAAGATAGCATGTGTAAGTGATATGTGTATGGATGTTGTTCTTGGATTGCTTGCTGGGTCTTTTAGAAGACTCATCCTTACTTCGGCGTATAGGTTTGACAGGTGTCTCCACTCTTGAGATAGAGATAGTGAGGAGCGACTCCGAGCGCGAGGAGTAGCTACCTTTGTGGAGACTTCTACGTTGTTACTTTTCTTGCATTGGTATGTAATCAATAAAATTTTGTAATTCATATGGACAATGTATTTTATTTGAAGTTGTAATAATGTGGACATTAGTATTTCTTTTATTGCTATTTAGACTGTGGATTTGTGATGATGGTGGAATGAGAATGAGAATTGTTCTTTTATTTCTGTTGTACTTTATTGTTATTCATGTGCATATCAACCTATCGTTTAGTGTTGGGTAAATATCCCACTATGACGGCATTCTTTGTACCGACATGGATTGGTATAATCGTACCGGTATAGGGAGGGTCATTACAGAGATTGGTATCAGAGAAGACCCAGGTTGAGATTGTACATGAATATACCATCATCTTCATGATATGCTAAGTCTTTATAGAATTCATCCACATATGTAGAAATATTTAATAATGAATGGAAGATAGCTATGAAATGGTTAGGGCTAATCACTTAGTTTCTAACTAGATTAATTTGTTTTACAGGCTATGGCTACTCATGGTAGGCGTGGTGCCCAGGCTCGAGATGGCGAGCAGAGGCGTAAGGACAGGGGTGAGCAGCAAACCCTAGCACCACAGGGTCCTACAGTACTTCCTCCACCACCACTTGTGGATTATGGAGTGTTCATGCAAGGTCTGGTCCAGGCTATGCAGACCCAGGCACATACTCAGGCGGCACTGCAGGCTCAGGTTAGAATTATTAAATAGATTAGTCTATTTTTATTAAATGTATGATCGTTATATGTGTTGCTTATATTGCTTGTTGTGGCAGGCTCAGGCTCCAGCTCTAGTTCCTCAGAAGCAAGGCCATGGTGGTCCTTCCATCATGGAGAGATTTAAGAGGATGGCTTCGCCCTCTTTTAAGGGGGAGAGTCAGTCCCTATTAGCGGAGAGCTGGATGAGGGAGATTGAGAAGAACTTCCTAGCTATTAGGTGTGCAGAGGAGGACAAAGTTAGCTTGGCCACCTATATGCTGCAGGTATTTAAATTATATGCATTTATTTGTGTTAAGTTTAGATTTTGTCTAGTTTGGTGCTTATGGGTTGTGTCTTGCAGGAGAGAGCCGATGTGTGGTGGGTCTCATTACTTCGCACCATATTCGAGGATGGTGCTATCGAGGTGTCTTGGGATGAGTTCATGAGGCTGTTTTAGGCCAAGTTCATCCTCGAGCATATCTAGGACAAGATGGAGCAGGAGTTCCTTTCTCTCCCTCAGGGCTCCATGACGGTGCTAGAATATGAGGCCAGGTTTGCCGAACTGTCCAAGTATGCTCCTCATATAGTTGTTGATGAGCGCAGGACGACGAAGAAGTTCATGATGGGTCTTAAGCCATCACTGAAGTCGAGGCTTGTGGTGTTTGACCACTGTACACTAGATGAGGCTCTCAGAGCTGCGTGTAGGCAGGAGAGCAAGATGGAGCAGTATCTGGAAGAGAAAAAGGCATTGCAGAAGAGATCCGCGCCCCCTTTTCAGTGGCAGGACAGGAAGAAAGCAGCGTATCAGTCACCGCAGCGCCCAGTGGTAGCTAGTAGTCAGTAGGCAGTTGCACCGCGGTCCCCCGGCGACAGGCCCAGTGACAAGAAAATGTGCCCTTACTGTGGAAGAGCACATGGAGGTATCGAGTGCTGGAAGCTAGCGGGGAAGTGTCTCAAGTGCGGTAGTAGCGAGCATCAGATCAGAGATTGTCCCAGGCTACAGCAGGGTATTCAGCGTGGAGCGCTAGCCCCAGCAGCGGCAGCAACAACAGCACCAGCGACAAAAAGACCAGAGAAGGCCTCGAGCCCAAGCTCGAGTGTTTATTTTAGCGCGAGAGGATGCCGAGTAGGCAGAAAATGTCACAGAAGGTACGATTCTATTCATGGGTGTGCACGTTCGGGTTTTGTTTGATAGGGGTGCCACTCACTCGTTCATTTCTGAGCTATTTGCGAAGCAGTTAGCTATAGAGTCAGAAGTAGAGGCTAAGGACTTAGAGGTTCCTTTGTCTGTGCATACGCCAACAGGTACAGTATCGACAAGGAAGTGTATTCCGTCTTTACCGGTGTGCATTGAAGACCGAGGCTTAGACAGATGCTTCTTTTTGCTTAAGATGAAGGACTATGATGCTATTCTAGGTCTGGATTGGCTAGAGGAACACTATGCTTTGGTAGATTGTCGTGGGAAGAAGATTACTTTCCGTATTCCTAGTGAGGATGAGTTTTCACATCCATTGCCAAGGAATTTTGTGGGAAGGTTTGTGATCTCCGCCATGAAGGTGATGAGGATGGTGAACAAGGGGTGTGACACTTTTCTTGCCAACGTGGTCTTGGTACCGAAGGCTGATCCGTCACCGACCATTGAGGAGATTGAAATAGTGCAGGAGTTTCCAGATGTGTTTTGTAACATCCCTGTCCCCCTTGTGGGTCGGATGCTCTCGGCTGAGGTCACAACATGTCGACCCGTCGCCTTCTGAAGGCGACTGTTGCAACCATCGTGTTCTAGATAAGAACGTGCCGGCCGCCCCTGTCGCGACTAGGCACTGACAGCAGATTGTCTTCTTGTCATTTTGCTGTCGGGATGGTGGAGACACCTATCGTCTTGCATGCATAAATGCGACATACTGGTCCGTCGCATTCAGATGTCAGGTTTGCATGCATGCCACATGGTGGCTTTGACCGTCAGGGATGCAGGCATTCCCAGATCGCGACGTAGGTAAGTGTCACGTTAGCTTTGCTAATGCGATAATCAGGTCCGTCGCATTCTGAGCACCAGCGCATAAGTTGCTTAGGCTTCAGAGCAAACCCATTTCGCCCCTTTCTCTATTTCTTTCTTCCCTCTAGCAACCTTTATCTATGTTGGTGCTTCGTGGGGAGCTTGGAGGGGAGGATTGTGTGGCTTGTGTGATAAGTGCATGGATTGTTCTTGTGTGGGTTTTGTGTGTGTTTGGTTTGTACTTCTCCTACTCACCTCTTCCTTCTTCTTCTCTGTGGCATCTTACATGGTGATCCTCGTCCTCGTCGTGTGATGGTTGTTCGTGGCTCGTGGACGACATCTCCGTGGGAGTTGGAGCAAGGAGGAGGGTTGCAAGCCTATGAGAAGGCCCCATTGGGGTGGATCTCCTATTTGAGGTAGGGGGCCTAAACCTCTCCGTAATTATATCATGTTAGGGCTCCACCCCCTTTCTCCAAGCTTAGAGATCATGCTAGGGTTGCATGCTATCCATGGATCATGTAGAATGCTTGTGTGATTCTTGTAAGGCTTGATTCATGCTTAGTTTGGAGGTTTGGGGTATGATTGTTGAGGGTTCCTTGTTGTGCATGTGAGGTTTTGAGTGTTGATCCTCTTACTTGACATGCATGGGTGAGAATGTGGGTGGTTTGAGTTCCTTATATGTGGTCTTATCGTTCTCCATGCTCCCCTCCCCATGATTGTACCATTTGTGAGGTTTTGGGGTGATATGGGTGGCCTTGTCTGGCCCTCGGCTGAGGTCGCGACGATTTCCCTGGTCGCGACCTGGTCGCGACATATCGCCCTATCGCATTCTCCTCGAATGCACCACAGACACATCGCGTTTCTAGTCGCGACGGGTCGGTGTGTGGCGTCCAGGGGTTCTGGTTACTTATGAACGCGCCCCCAGTTTCTGTCGCGTTCTGGTCGCAATGGGAGTATGTGTCACGTTCATAAGGCTCTTGTTTGGGGAAGACGTCCTTATCCATCGTGTTGCTATCGCGATGGGTTTATTGGTCACCTTATGGTTTTTCGGTCGCGACAGGCAATACCGTCACATTCTTTTCGCGACAGGTCTCTCTGTCGCCTCTCTGACCGAGAGGGATTGGCGACCTACGTAGAGTTCCATTTCCGTTGTGACTCTGTTTCTCTTGGAACTGTGTTGTTTCCTAGTATAGCCTACCCTAGTCTCTTTCACCCGGTGCTGGGCACCTATGGGCTCGTCAGCAAGAAAGGTTGTGACCATTACCTGGACCCCCATCCCCGCGAGTCTATTAGAGGGAGTTCTCTAGGCGGCGAGCGAGCTCGAATCATGGACTCTGGTAGCAGAGGGGAAAACGGTGGGGACAGCAGCGTAGAGTCATTTGTAGAGCTCTCTTAGCTGAGTCTAGGACGCCGTGGTAGTTGGTAGCTCTTCCGACACAGATCAGCTAGTCCTTTTCTCACTGCCTCACTCTTCGTGGTTCTGGAACCATTTAGAGGGATCAGGCATGGGACCATAGTCCGGCCATACTACGGCATTGTTGTTACTTTAGTTCCGCATCTCACTCTAACGAGAGGTGCTATACATGGACTATTGGTTGAGGGTAAGGCACATGGCGCACCTGATCATTTGACTAGTGTAGTGTTCTGTAGCTAGAGTTTTTGTCCAGGCAGCTGTTGACTGTCTGCGTTTACAGCCTTGGGTTCTTCCCAGTGTCGTGGTTTACCCGGGTTTCCCGGTCGTGACCCGTAGCTTAGACCGTTGACCGTGTAGTTTCTTTACGCTTCCGCACTTGACTCTATTAGTAGGGTAGGTTTACTGCTTATTCTAATTATTGTGCATTTAGATCTATTCTGGTATTAGAACCAGTGGGAGATTGGTAGTCCCTACTAGGCTTATTCGTGAAGCTCACTCCCTCTTTTGTAGGTGAGACTTCACAGCAGTACCCTCTGCGGCGGGCTGAGGAGACGGGGCGTAGTAGATGGCGTCCCTCTTGAGCAGTGTTCCCCTGTCTAGTGTACTTCACCCTCGGGGTATGCCCCTAAGGGACCTGTTATCCCCTTTACCTTCTGCACTTGTACTTTACTACTTTGGGACTGTACTAGACTTGTACGTTGTGTTGGACCCTTTCCTTCACTTGTTGGTACATTTTAGAGTGTTTGTTGTTATTTATCTCTATTACATATCTCGTTAGACTGATCCGTTAGCCCTTCCGGGTCTCGGGACCCGTGGGCGGCGGTGTCGATGGTCAGATCCTTAGTGGGAGCCAAGGGTCCAGGCATCGGGGCCGTTATAGTGGTATCAGAGTAGGGGGTCTATCAAGACTTGTAATGGAAATAAGTAATGACGTAAAGTCCCTTAGGAAGTACAAGTAACACTGCTGGTCGCTGGATTATTGTCTGTTAACTTGATGTTATTTCGTGTCGCAGGACATGCCTCCACGCTGACGCAGGCAAGTTCGAGAGTTGATGGAGCATCAGGACACCGAGCTGGACGAGTCGGTTGCAGCTGAGCATGTGTCGATTGATGCTTAGCCTCAGCAGTTCGAGTAGCCTGGCGTTCTGCTACCACAGGGCATTCCATTGCCGCAGGGCGTCCCGTTCTCGCAGGGAGCGCAGCAGCAGCAGTAGTGGTTTCCACCCCCGCCCCCACCAAATGTCATGGAGCAGTGGTGGAGAGCTATGTTCTAGGCCCATTGGTAGCACCAGCAGTACCAGGGGTACCAGTAGATGCCGACAGGAGGTCAGCAGTTCGTAGAGATGGCAGCAGAGGAGCTGCCACCACCGACCCCACAGGAAGCACCGTTTTCGCCAGAGGTACCACCAGTGGTACAGCAGCAGGCTCCAGTCACAGTGGCAGTACCTAAGGACCGCACGACGCTTCTGGAGAGGTTTCTTCAACTTCGGCCTCCGATGTTCTATGGTGACTATGATCCAGACAAGGTAGAGGGTTGGGTCCATGAGCTCGAGCACACCTTTGAGACCATGGATTATGCAGTTCAGGATCAGGTTAGGCTTGCTGTTTATCAGCTGAAGGGATTAGCCTACGGGTGGTGGAGGACCGTGAGGCAGACTAGTTTTCATGGCAGGAGGCTAGATCAGATTTCCTGGGAGCAGTTTCTCGAGACCTTTCATGGTGAGTTCTTCCCCGACTATGCTTGCTGTGAGAGGAGGGACCAGTTCCACAAGCTGTCGCAGGGAGACTTGACTGTGGCGCAGTACTACCAGAAGTTTGTGCAGCTACTTCGACACGTCCCCCACATGGCCACTAATGAGCAAGCTCGTACTGAGCGGTTCATTAGTGGGCTACGCTCGCAGTTGAAGTGGGCCATGGCTGGTCATCTTTGCAAGACCTTGGGGTTGGCAGTGGCGAGAGCTACCGCTTTGGAGCGGGAGTGTCAGTTTCAGCCACAGCAGGGAGGAGGCTCGGGGAGGTCTTCTCCTTACTAGCGCCCTTCGGGAAGTCGAGGGAGCGTTTCCTCTTCTTCTTCTTCGGGGACAGGCGGTGCTGGCCTGACGTTGAAGTTGAAGAAGTTGTTCACTCGAGGAGGCAGGCGTCGTTTCCAGAAGTCTCAGTAGCCGTGATGTCAGCAGGAGTAGCCAGTGGAGCAGTCTGTGCAGAAAGGAGTAGAGCAGGGCCCGCAGAGCACGAGTTGTTTTCACTGTGGGTAGTCGGGTCACTACAGGCGAGAGTGTTCGTTGTTAAGGCAGGGGTAGCAACAGCAGGCACCTCAGGTGCATTACCCTCCACCTCAGCACGTGCAGTGCCAGCAGCAGCACTGAGGTCAGTTCCAGCAGCGCCAGCAGCAGCAGCCTCAGCGAGGTCGTGGTTGCGGTAGGATGATGAACATCACCAGAGAGGAGGGGGAGGCCTCTAATGTAACGACCCTCCATATATCAATATGATTGTACCAATCCACATCAATATAATGAACGTTGTCACAGTGGGACATTTACCCAACATTAACATTTGATTGAGATATACATGAATATTAAAGAGAACAGTAGAAATAAATAATTATTTATTCCATCACCCACATTCTATCCACAGTCCGTATAGTGTTTAAAAAAAGTACATCTGTCCACAATTACAATTCTGAAATAAATCACATTATTCAAATTAATTACAAAAGTTCATTTATTACATACTATGAAAAGAAAAGTACAATGAAGGAATCTCCACAACAAAGCTACTCCTCTCGCTCAGAGTCGCTCCTAACTATCTCTTCGGAAGAAGTGGAGACACCTGCACCTGTATGCCGAAGCAAGTATGAGTCTAAATAGACCCAGCAAGCAATCCATATACATCATCCTTACACACATCATATGCATATGCTAACATTCAATGGAAGTAATTAACACATGTAGTATGCTTTATACAATTTAAATTACTATGCATGGAACTTATAGCATTAGAGACACATGATACATGCTTCATATTACTTACAACAATTAAGTATAAAACCGATAATGTGCTTTCTACACATTTTAATTATCATGCTTAAATGATTCAAATCTCATTCAAATCATATTATAATGTATACAATTTAAGCATGGAACTACACATAAAGTAAGCATCACACCTAGCATGGATTCTATTTAAATTCTCATGAATTTAACACAATGATACACACATTTTACTTGCTGTTTTAACATAAATTAAACATATTCACAATGGTTTACACTTGTTCACATGCTAACACATTCACTTTACACTTTCACATGCTAATTTACACATTGCACATTTCACAATTCAGTTACACATATTCACATTTTACACTTAGTTGTCGTGACACATAGTCCAAGCCACCACTAGAAGGACACACATATACACATACACTTATCCATCACCTAGGCAACACAGTAATGGATCTTGCTTAACTGTGCAGAACCGGGAGAAGCACTCTCCACCCTAACCAGTGGTACTTGTCCACCTCCAGGATTTCATCCCTATTGCCCATAGGATATCACACACATTGAACCTTCCCGTAGGGACTTTACTATGGTACGGTTCCACAGCCCTCTATGGCAGCAGTGTCACACATGGCACAATTTACTCAATTTACATTATTCACATTGTTCATGCCTCTCACATGCATCAATTAATACCATTGTACTTACTTGTACACAATTACATAAGGTTCTGTTTTCTCTAACATGATGCTACTATTCACAGTGTTAATCAGTTCATAAACTCAAACCTAATCATGATGCTATTGACTGAAATTTCTACAATTAACATTGGCATGCTTAACATGGCCATTTTCTCTCATTTAACTCATGGCAGTACCCACTGTTTTCCAATTACAACGAAAATTTTATCACATGTTCCCAACCATAAACCTATCACATGATCAATTTCTCATTTTTTTTGGATTTGTAAATTAATTATAACAATTAAACAGATTACAGGTTCATTTATCACTAAATTCTCTTAAGTAGAATTCATAGCAAAATAGTCATATTCAACAGTACTAATACCTAAACACAGTCATCATATAGTCGCAGGAAATTTTTGAAACCCTAATTTAACATGGATCTAATTAAATAGGAATTAACAAGGTTAAATCATGCTCAATATTCTGTATAGAAATTCTAATAAATAGTACAATTGACAAAAATTCGACCCAACCACATGGCGTGATCTACCGAATGTTTTTAACCCAAAATGATATCCACAGCATGTATACATATCCAAAAGTCCAGAAAATCTAACACAAAATGCATCATGTAAAACTAGAACAACTTGGCGGCATAGGTGCTGCCGCCAACATAGGTTAAAGGCACGAGATCATGTCGCCAACCAGGGATCTTAATGGCACCAGATGCCGTCGTTAAGTTCCTATCTGTGCAAATACAAACTGAACGCAGAAACAATGGTGAATGGGGGGTTCCAAGACACGAGAAATTTTATAAAATACCTAGGACCTAGCTGACATGGGTAGGGTTAATGTAGAATGGTTACATGCCTCACAGATAATGCTAGGCATGATTAATTTGGCGGAGAAGCTCTCCTCGGCCAAGACAAGAAGCCCTCAAATCTCCCCTCGATCCAACTTCTATGTTGATGGATGACGCACGCCGGAGTCGGGGAAGCTTTACTGATGTTCCAATTTCCTTCCAGTCGATGCAGATCGCCCAAAAACGCACCGAGTCTTCAGATCTAGAGCCTCAAAGTTTCAGGTTCGCACAAAGTTTCTAGGGTTTTGACAAAAAGCCAAAAGGGACTCTAATCCAGCCAAAAGGGAGATTTTATAAGCTAGGGCAGTCGGGTACGCATTTAGGTAGGGTATCCGACCGTTGGGCGATGGTTTCTTAAATAGGGGCAAAGAAATTATAGACATTTCCATATCAGAAACCGCAAAATTTTTGGGAAGTAGACATCCACATTGCTGGCCGTCTACTGGGAGTTGGCATCCATCGATCTGGACGTCGACTCTCCCCCAAACGTCCATGCATGTTGACGTTAACATGCACTTCGGCCAGAACACAGTAATGCAGTAAACCATGCTTACACTATGTACATACATGCAATGTATAACATATACCTTAAATACCATCTATACAATGTAAATAAAACAACATATACGTAATAAACACATATATACATATGTACAACAATTCTCAAATATATACAGAAATAATTACATACATGTACATGGCACTATACACAAGGCATTTGAACAACACATGACCGAAACTAAAAGGGCAAAAGTCGAGGGCCTTACACCCTCTCCCCCTTAAAGCAATCTTCGTCCTCAAAGTTAGAACGACACTACTCAAACAGTTGGGGATACTTCTTCCTCATAGCATCCTGAAGCTCCCAAGTGGCTTCCTCTCGCGAGAAGTTCCGCCATAGCACCTTCACAGACAGAATGCTCTTGTTCCGGAGATGCTGAACCTTCCGATCAAGAATAGCTACTGGTTGCTCGACATACGACAGATCTGGCTAGATCTCCACTGGTTCGTGACTAATAACATGAGAGGGATCTCGGACATATCTCCTGAGCATAGATACATGGAAAACAGGATGAACACTAGCTAACGCCGGGCGTAAAGCTAGCTCATAAGCCACGTTGTCCAAATGTTTGAGAATCTCATACGAGCCAATGAATCTAGGACTTAATTTGTCATGCCTGCCAAATCTGACAACACCTCGAGTAGGCGAAATCTTCAGAAAGACATGCTCACCAACTTCGAACTCTAATTCCTTTCTTCTGTTGTCGGTGTAACTCTTCTGGCTATGTTGCATAGCAACAAGCCTCTTTCTAATAAGCTGGATCTTATCTGAAGTCTCCTGAACTAACTCCGAACCAATCAACTGCCTATCACCAGTCTCCTCCCAACATAAAGGAGATCTACAATGCCTTCCATACAATGCCTCAAATGGAGCCATTCCAATACTCGCATGAAAACTGTTGTTATATGCGAACTCCACAAAAGGTAAATGACACTCCCAATCATCCTTCCAATCCAGCACATACGCTCTCAACATATCCTCGAGTGTCTGGATAGTCCTTTCGGACTGTCCATATGTCTGGGGATGGAACGCCGAACTAAGCTTCAATTCAGAACCCAAAGCATCTTGAAGACCCTTCCAAAGCCTCGAAGTAAATCTCAGATCTCGATCCGAAATGATCGACTTCGGCACACCATGCAACCTTACAAGGCTACTAACATACAACCTAGCTAAACTCTCAACGAACTGCTTCTTCTTCATAGGCAAGAAATGCGCAGTCTTAGAGAATCTATCTACAACTACCCAAATCGAGTCATTGCCTCTAACTGACCTTGGCAAACCCGTTACAAAATCCATAGTGATGGCCTCCCACTTCCATACAGGGATCTCCATCTTCTGCATTAGACCAGATGGTCGCTGCCGCTCGGCCTTCACTTGCTGGCATACTAAACATCTGGATACAAAATCCGCTACATCCTTCTTCATGGAAGACCACCAAAATGATCTCTTCAAATCTTGGTACATCTTAGTGTTTTCCGGATGAATAGAGAATCTCGACCTATGAGCTTCTTCTAATACATACTCATGAACATCCACTATATCGGGAACACAGACTCGATGATGAAATCTAATCACACCATCCTCATCCCGAGCAATGCCCGCCTTGCCCACCAACTCTTAGAGTCTAGGGTCGGCTTTCTGTTGCTCGATCACCTCATCCAACACCAAAGACCGGATAGACAACTGAGCCATAAAAGCATGACATACTAGCTCTAACTCAGTCATTGCACAAGCAGCATCCTCCAACATCTTCCAATTCTGCTGGAGTAATGATCTCTTTCTGCTAAGAGCATCTGCTACAATATTCGCCTTTCCAAAATGATACTGAAGGTCGAAGTCGTAGTCGTTGAGGAACTCAATCCATCTCCTCTACTGCGGGTTTAATTCCTTTTGCGAGAAGAGATACCTCAAGCTCTTGTGGTCAGTGAATACCTCAAATCTGACACCATAAAGATAGTGCCTCTAGATCTTTAGTGCATGAACCACTGCCGCAAGCACCAAATCATGAGTTGGATAGTTATGCTCATGCTCCTTCAATTGGCGAGAAGCATACGCTACTACCCTTCCCTGCTGCATCAACACATAGCCTAAACCAATCCGAGAAGCATCCGAATAAATGGCAAAACCTTCTTCACCACTCGATAAAACCAATACCGGTGCAGAAGTAAGCTTAGCCTTCAATAATTGAAAGCTACTCTTATACTCCTCGGACCATACAAACTTCACACCCTTCCCGGATAGCTTAGTCAAAGGTGCGGCGATACATGCAAATCCCACAATAAATCACCGATAATAACCCGCTAAACTAAGGAAACTACGAATCTCCGATGGAGTCTTGGGAACCTCCCAATCTAATATAGCTTGGACCTTCGCTGGATCAATTGCTACACCAGCACCGGAGACAACATGCCCAAGAAAATGAACCTCGCACATCCAAAAATCGCACTTGCTGAATATTGCATACAGCTTGTGCTCTCGGAGAACTTCTAACACTACCCTCAAATGCTGACGGTGGATAGCTTCATCTAGAGAATAGACTAACACATCATCGATAAACACTACTACAAAACTATCTAGATAAGGTCTAAACACCCTGTTCATGAGATCCATGAATGCTGCAACGACATTGGTTAGAAAAAACGGAAGAACCAAGAACTCATAATGCCCATAACGAGTCCTAAAGGCCATCTTGGACACATCCTCACTCCTAATCTTTAACTGATGATAGCCAGACCGCAAATCAATCTTGGAAAAGATCGATGCATTCTGCAATTGGTCAAATAGATCATCAATCCACGGTAAGGGATACTTGTTCTTTACAGTCACCTGGTTGAGCTTTCTATAATCAACGCACAACCTAAGTGAACCATCTTTCCTCTTTACAAATAATATAGGTGCGCCCTAAGGGGATACACTAGGGCGAATAAATCCCTTATCTAGCAAATCCTACAACTGCTTCCTTAACTCAGCTAACTCCACAAGTGCCATCCGATATGGAGCCTTTGAGATAGGAGAGGTGCCTGGAAGCAACTCTATAGTAAAGTCTATCTCCCTAACCGGTGGCAAGCTAAACAAATCATCGAGAAAAACATCTGGTAACTCCCGCACCACATCATTCTCCTTAAGGGTAGGTGACTCATCAGCTTTTGGTACTTATACCACGCTGTCAAGAAAGGCATCACAACCCTTGCTCACCATTCTCATCGCCTTCATGGCGAAGATGACAAACCTTCCCGCTAAGTTCCTTGGTAATAGATGTGAAAACTCATCCTCACCAAGAATACGGAAAATAATCTTTTTTCCACAACAATCTACTAAGGCATAATGTTCCTCTAGCCAATCCAAACCAAGAATAGCATCATAGACCTTCATCTTTAGCAAAAAGAAGCACCCATCTAGGACTCGATCCTCAATGCACACATGTAACAATAGAATACACTTCCTAGTCGATATCGATCCCGCAGGTGTGTGTACAGACAGAGGGACCTCTAACTCCTCAGCCTCTACACTAGACTCTACCTCTAACTGCCTAGCAAACCGCTCGAAAATGAATGAGTGAGTGGCACCCATATCAAATAAAACCCGAGCGTGCACACCCATGAAAAGAACCGTACCTTCCGTGACGTGATCTGCCTGCTCTGCGTCCTCTCACGCTAAGGCAAACACTCAAGCTTGGGCTCGAGGCCTTCCTAGTCTTCCTATAGCTGGCGCTGCTTCTGCTGCTGCTGCTGGGGCTGGTGCTGCTCGCTAAACTCCCTGCTAAAGCCTGGGACAATCCCGGATTTGATGCTCACTGCTCCCGGACTTTAGGCACTTCCTCGCCATCTTCCAGCCCTCGGTACCGCCATGTGCCCTTCCACAGTGAGGGCATTCCTTCTTTCCGCTAGGCCTACTACCAGGGGACCGCTGAGAAGCTACCTGTTGACTGCTCGCTGCCACAGGACGCTGCGGTGACTAGTACGCCGCCTTCTTTCTGTCCTGCCGCTGGAATGGAGGCGCAGATCTCTTCTGAGATGCCTTCTTCTCCTTTAGGTATTGCTCCATCTTGCCCTCCTGCCTACAAAAAGCACTAAGGGCCTCATGCAGAGTACGATGATCAAACGCCACCAGCCTCGATCTAAGTGATGGCTTAAGGCCCATCACGAATTTCTTCGCCTGCCTGCGCTCATCAGCAACAATATGAGGTGCATATTTAGATGATTCTGCAAACCTGGCCTCATACTCAAGTATGGTCATGGAGCCCTGAGTCAGAGTAAGAAACTCCTGCTCCATCTTGTCTTGGATATGCTCTGGAATGAATTGGCCCAAAAGAGTCTCACGAACTCATCCCATGCTACCTCGACAGCTTCGTCCTCAAACTTGGTACGTAGTAACAGGGACCACCACACATCGGCTCTCTCCTGCAACAAGCCATCCATAAGCACCAAAACTATACCATCTAAACTTATATAATTTAATGCATATACAACTAACTCATACCTGCAGCATATAGGTGGCCAAACTAACCTTGTCCTCCTCAGCACACCTAATCGCTTGGAAGATCTTCTCGATCTCCCTCATCCAACTCTGTGCGAATAATAGATCACTCTCCCCCTTAAAAGAGGGTAGAGCCATCCTCTTGAACTACTCCATGATGGAAGGTCCACCATGGTCATGCCCCTGGGGAACTGGAGCTGGAGCTCGAGCCTACTACAACAAACAACATAAACAACATATATAACGCATAAGCAACATAACAATCATACATTTTAATGAAAGCAGACTACTTCTATCTAACATTCTATCCTGAGCCTCCAGCTGAGCTTGGAGTGCGGCCTGGGTATGCGCCTGTGTCTACATAGCCTGCACCAGGCCTTGCATGAATACTCCATAATCTACTGGCGGTGGTGGAGGAAGCACAGTAGGACCCTGAGGTACTGGGGCCTGCTGCTCACCCCTATCCACTCCCCTCTGCTCATCCTCATGAGCAGGAACACCACGCCTACCATATGTTCTTAACTATCATTCACTCCTTATTAATTATTTTCTACACATGTGGACAATTCTATAAAGACTTGGCATATTATGAAGATGATGGCATATATTCATGTACAATCTCAACCTTCTCTCTGATACCAATCTTTGTAATGACCATCCTTATATCGGTACGATTGTACCAATCCACATCGGTATAACGAGCGTCGTCACAGTGGGACATTTACCCAACATTAACATTTGATTGAGATATACATGAATATTAAAGAGAACAGTGGAAATAAATAAGTATTCTTATTCCATCATCCACATTCTATCCACAGTTCGTATAGTGTTTAAAAAAAAGTACATATGTCCACAATTACAATTCTGAAATAAATCACATTATTCAAATTAATTACAAAAGTTCTTTTATTACATACTATGAAAAGAAAAGTACAATGAAGGAATCTCCACAACAAAGCTACTCCTCACGCTCGAAGTCGCTCCTAACTATCTCCTCGGAAGAAGTGGAGACACCTGCACCTGTACGCCGAAGCAAGTATGAGTCTAAATATACCCAGCAAGCAATCCATATACATCATCCTTACACACATTATATGCATATGCTAACATTCAATGGAAGTAATTAACACATGTAGTATGCTTCATACATTTTAAATAACTATGCATGGAACTTATAGCATTAGAGACACATGATACATGCTTCATATTACTTACAACAATTAAGTATAAAACCTATAACGTGCTTTCTACACATTTTAATTATCATGCTTAAGCATTCAATTCTCATTCAAATCATATTATAATGTATACAATTTAAGCATGGAACTACACATAAAGTAAGCATCACACCTAGCATGGATTCCATTTAAATTCTCATGAATTTAACACAATGATACACACATTTTACTTGTTGTTTTAACATAAATTAAACACATTCACAATGATTTACACTTGTTCACATGCTAACACATTCACTTTACACTTTCACATGCTCATTTACACATTCCACATTTCACAATTCACTTACACATATTGACATTTTACACTTAGTTGCCGTGACACATAGTCCAAACCACCACTAAAAGGACACACATATACACATACACTTATCCATCACCTAGGCAACACAGTAATGGATCTTGCTTAACTGCGTAGAACCAAGAGAACCACTCTCCACCCTAACCAGTAGTACTTGTCCACCTCCAGGATTTCATCCCTATTGCCCATAGGATATCACACACATTGAACCTTCCCGTAGGGACTTTACTATGGTACAGTTCCACAGCCCTCTATGGCAGCAGTGTCACACATGGCACAATTTACTCAATTTATGTTATTCACATTGTTCATGCCTTTCACATGCATCAATTAATACCATTGCACTTACTTGTACACAATTACGTAAGGTTCAGTTTTATCTAACATGATGCTACTATTCACAGTGTTAATCAGTTCATAAACTCAAACTTAATCATGCTGCTATTGACTGAAATTTCTACAATTAACATTGGCATGCTTAACATGGTCATTTTCTCTCATTTAACTCATGGACGTACCTATTGTTTTCCAATTACAACGAAAATTTTATCACATGTTCCCAAACATAAACCTATCACATGCTCATTGTCTCATATTTTTCGGATCTGTAAATTAATTATAACAATTAAACAGATTACAGGTACATTTATCACTAAATTCTCTTAAGTAAAATTCACAGCATAATAGTCATATTCAACAGTACCAATACCTGAACACAATCATCATACAGTCGCAAGAAATTTTTGAAACCCTAATTTAACATGGATCTAATTAAACATGAATTACAAGGTTAAATCATACTCAATATTCTGTTACAGAAATTCTAATAAATAGTACAATTGACAAAAAATCGGCCCAACCACATGGCATGATCTACTGAATGTTTTTAACCCAAAACGATATCCACAACATGTATACATATCCAAAAGTTCAAAAAATCTAACACAAAATGCATCATGTAAAACTAGAACAACTTGGCAGCATAGGTGTTGCCGCCAACATAGGTTAACGGTACGAGATCATGCCGCCAACCAGGGATCTTAATGGCACCAGATGCCGCCGTTAAGTTCCTATCTGTGCAAATACAGATTGAACGCAGAAACAATGGCGAATGGGGGGTTCCAGGACACGAGAAAATTTTATAAAATATCTAGGAACTAGCTGACATGGGTAGGGTTAATGTACAATGGTTACTTGCCTCACAGAAAATGCTAGATGTGATTAATTTTCTGGAGAAGCTCTCCTCGGCCAACCCAAGAAGCCCTCTGTTCTCCCCTCGATCTGGCTTTTGTGTTGATGGATGAGCACGCTGGAGTCGGGGAAGGTTTACTGATGTTCCAAGTTCCTTCCAGTCGATGTAGATCACCCAGAAATGCACCGAGTCGTCAGATCCAGAGCCTCAAAGTTTCAGGTTTGCACAAAGTTTCTAGGGTTTTGACAAAAAGCCAAAAGGGACTCTAATCTAGCCAAAAGAGAGATTTTATAAGCTAGGGCAGTCGGGTACGCATTTAGGTAGGGTATCCGACCGTTCGGCGACGGTTTCCTAAATAGGGGTGAAGAAATCGCGGACATTTCTAGATCAGAAACAGTAAAATTTTGGGGAAGTAGACGTTCACATTGCTGGCCGTCTACTGAGAGTTGGCGTCCATCGATCTGGACGTCGACTCTCCCCCAAACGTCCATGCATGTTGACGTTAACATGCACTTCGTCTAAAACACAAAAATGCAGTAAACCATGCTTACACTATGTACATACATGCAATGTATAACATATACCTTAAATACCATCTATACAATCTAAATAAAACAACGTATACGTAATAAACACATATATACATATGTATAACAATTCTCAAATACATACAGAAATAATTACATACATGTACATGGCACTATACACAAGGCATTTGAACGACGCATGACCGAAACTAAAAGGGCAAAATTCGAGGGCCTTACATCTAATCTAGTCGTCGGTACGGTTCCTATCCTTGGTAGAGCTGCGCGAGTTTTGATTGATCTGGGTGCCACGCACTGTTTTATTCCAGAGGAGTTCTTTGCCACTTTGTTTGAGTTTGCTCCGGAGCGGACCTGTGACCTAGCTATTGAGCTTCCAATGGGTGACTACGTACGTACTCTGGGTTACCTAGAGGGTGTCACCGTCGAGGTACAGGGCCACCAGCTACCAGCCAGATTGTTTGCCTTGCAACTCCATGACTTTGATGCCATCCTCGGCATGGACTGCTTGGAGGCACACTCTGCACTGGTGGATTGTCAGTGGAAGACCGTGATGTTTGAGATACCTGGAGCACCTGTGCTTTGCTTCCGAGGTATCCGATCTACCTGCCGACCTTTTGTCTCTTTCTGTAGAGCTCAACGTCTTATCCGAGATGGTTGTGTTGCATTCCTTGCTTCGATGAGTGTCTCGAATTCTGGTGAGCTGTCTATTTCCGATGTGCCTGTGGTTTGTGAGTTTGCTGACATGTTCCCAGAGGATCTACCTGGTTTGCCGCCAGAGCGGGAGGTAGATTTCACCATTGAGTTGCTTCCGGGAACGATGCCTATGTCTAAGGCACCGTACCAGATGGCGCCGGCGGAGCTGCGGGAGTTGAAGCGCCAATTAGATGAGTTGCTTATGTTGGGCTTCATTCGTCCGAGCCGTTCGCCGTGGGGAGCCCCTATTTTGTTTGTGAGGAAGAAGGATGGCAGCCTCAGGATGTGCATTGATTATCGACAACTGAATTAGGTGACCATGAAGAACAAGTACACTTTGCCCAGGATTGATGATCTGTTCGACCAGTTGCAATCAGCTTCAGTGCTCTCGAAGATTGACTTGAGGTCGGGCTACTACCAGTTATGGATCCGTGAGTCAGATATTGCCAGATCAACCTTCCGCACCTTCTACGACCACTTCGAGTTCGTCGTGATGCCTTTTGGGCTCACAAATGCACCGGCAGCATTCATGGAGTTGATGCACAGCATGTTCCGAGAGTACCTGGACCGATTCGTGGTGGTGTTCGAAGAAGACATCTTGGTGTACTCAGCGATAGCAGAGGAGCACGAGGTTCACTTGAGGCTAGTGTTGCAGGCTTTGAGGAGTCACCAACTTTACGCCAAATTCAGAAAGTGTGAGTTTTGGCTAAAGGAGGTGCAGTTCCTTGGTCACGTTGTTTCTGGTGCAGGTGTGGCGGTGGATCCCGCCAAGATTGAGGCTGTGGTTTCGTGGGGCCAGCCCACTACAGTTGCAAAGGTTCGCAGTTTTCTAGGGCTGGCAGGCTACTACAGGAGGTTCGTGCATGACTTCTCCAGAGTTGCTGAGCCTTTGACCAGGTTGACCAGACAAGAGACTAGGTTCGTGTGGACAGCAGAGTGCGAGCAGAGTTTTTAGGAGCTGAAAAGCAAGCTGACTTCAGCTCTGATCCTTGTTGTACCTTCTGGCAGCGGCAGCTTTGTTGTCTACGCAGACGCTTCAGGGACTGGTCTGGGTGTTGTGCTGATGCAGCACGGTTGGGTAGTTGCTTACACTTCTCGTCAGATGAAGAAGCATGAGTAGCACTACCCGACACATGACTTGGAGCTTGCAGCGGTCGTGTTCACTTTGAGGTTGTGGAGGCATTACTTGTATGGCGAGGTGTGCGAGGTTTTCACGGACCACCGTAGCTTACAGTATGTCTTCACGTAGAGAGATCTGAACCTCAGGTAGCACAGGTGGGTCGAGTACTTGAAGGACTACGACTTTACCCTTTTCTATCACCCGGGAAAGGCTAATGTCGTAGCAGACGCTTTGAGTAGGAGAGCCCACTTGAGTTCTTTGTTGGTTAGACACTGGAGGCTCCTAGAGGACGCCGCGTGAGGTTTGTTCACGCCGTCGAGCCTCAGGGAGAGGGCAGTGTTGACCAGCATGACAGTTCACCCAGTGATATATCAACAGGTGATCGAGGCGCAGAGTACAAATGTAGATTTGGCAGACGTGTTACAAATGCCAGAGGTCGAGCTGGACGAGGACAGCGAGGTCAGATTCAGAGGTAGACTCTTCGCTCCAGAGGACGTCAGGCAGGAGCTGCTGGCTAAGGCGCACAGATCAAGATACTTTGTTCACCCTGGTTCCACCAAGATGTACCACGATTTGAGGGGACTCTTTTGGTGGCCTGGGATGAAGAGAGATATTACTGAGTTTGTTTCGCGATGCCTTACCTGTCAGTAGGTGAAGGCAGAGCATCAGCGTCCTAGTGGTGAGCTGCAGTTGCTTCCTATTCTTGTGTGGAAGTGGGAGAACATCACCATGGACTTTGTTTCTAGCTTACCTCACAGTTCACAGGGGCACAACAGCGTTTGGGTGATTGTCGACCGACTGACGAAGACAGCTCACTTCTTATCAGTCAGAGCAGCATTGTCAATGGAAAGACTCGCCGGACTGTTTGTGGACAGAGTGGTGCCTTTGCACGGAACCCCGATCTCTATTGTCTAAGATAGAGATCCGAGGTTCACCTCTTGTTTTTGGCACTGTTTTCAGTGGGCACTTGGCACCGAGTTGAGGCTGAGTTCAGCCTATCACCCACAGACAAATGCGTAGTTGGAGAGGACCATACAGACCCTAGAGGACTTATTGAGAGCATGTTTCCTAGACTGG
Organism: Colocasia esculenta; assembly: GCA_014218235.1. Taxonomy (NCBI): domain Eukaryota; kingdom Viridiplantae; phylum Streptophyta; class Magnoliopsida; order Alismatales; family Araceae; genus Colocasia; species Colocasia esculenta. Next base: position 75,308,745 of record CM024766.1, read on the forward strand.
GGCGGCACATGGGAGTCGCACCTTCCCATGGTGAAGTTTTCTTATAATAATAGCTTTCACATCAGCATCGGGATGGCGCCCTACGAGGCTCTGTATGGCCGACCGTGCAGAACACCATTGCACTAGCACGAGGTTGGCGGGAGGCAGTTGCTGGGTCTAGAGTTAGTACAGTAGTGTGCAGACACAGTGAGGCTAATCAAACAGGGGTTGCAGACAGCTCAGAGCAGGTAGAAGAGCTACGCGGACGTTCGTAGGAGGCTACTTCAGTTCGAGGCAGGCGACAGCGTGTTTCTTCGGATCTTGCCCACCAAGGGCGTTCTCAAGTTTGGGAAGAGGGTCAAGCTCAGCCCGAGGTTTGTTTGCCCATTTCCCATCTTGGAGCGGGTTGGTGACGTCGCTTACAGGGTGGCTCTTCCATTTGAGTTGGTAGGTGTTCACGACGTCTTTCACGTCTCGCAGCTGAGGAGGTACATGTCAGATCCGTCAAACATGTTGGACTACTCGCAGCTCGAGGTCACTTCAGATCTCTGAGTACTAGAGTACCCGGTCAGCGTGGTGGACCGCAGAGTGAAGCAGTTGCGCAGGAGGCAGATCCCGCTCGTCAGGGTAGATTGGGAGAACTGCGTCGGTGGCGAGGCCACTTGGGAGCACGAGGACGAGATGCGGGAGCATTTTCCTTCCTTGTTTGAGTGACATGTACGTTGTTTGCCTTCTTTTCCCCGGTTTTGCCCTTAATTTCGAGGACAAAAATGTTTTTTTTGTTGGTTAGATTGTAACATCCCTGTCACCCTTATGGGTCGGATGCTCTCGGCTGAGGTCGCGACATGTCGACCCGTCGCCTTCTGAAGGTGACGATTGCAACTGTTGCGTTCTAGATAAGAACGTTGTCACGCCCCTCCAATTTAGCAGCGGAATAAATCGGAGGGAGATGCGAACAACGAGTATGGTAACAAGAATTGCACATACATTCACAAATATCAGAGCATCTAATGAACAATAATTGCAATAACTCTTTATTTTATTGATAATTCATCTAAGTATTACATCCACTAATTCAGAGCCAATACATAGGGCTCAAAGACATCATTACATTGGAACGAAATCTAAGAAAAAATTACTAGACTCAATTGTGCTAGGATAACTTTGTCATTCGACTTCGGGTCACTCGTCACTCTGGTCCTGTCCTAATAGTGAGTGTATCATCATCATTCGACTTACCTGAAACACACATGACAAATAACGTAGGGTGAGCGATAACGTCTAGTAGGACTTAAATCTCAGGCTCAAGCAGGCTTTAATTAATTAATGCATTAAATGTCAGAGTAACTAATGATAGAGCGAGTCATGTAAAGTCGAGAAAATAATAGCACAAGTAACATGGTTCAGATAGTAGATGAATCAAGTATAGCACGATGATTAAAGTCAAGTCACGCTAGAAACGATAACAATAATAGCAAGTAACGACATTGTCAAGAATAGCAAGTGACATGTACAGCAAGGAGAGAGATGGTAGATGGTCATGTAAAGAGTAAAATTGCACTTTGATTGATTTTCATCAATCAATATAGTATAGCACTTTTGATTAACTTTCATCAATCGAAATAGTAATGGCACTTTGGTTATCCATAGATAGCCGAGAGAAAATATAGCACTTTTATTGTCAATAGACAATGAGAGAGTAGAGCACTTTGAATGTGATTAAGTGACGATAGTACGCAATAACTCAAGATAGCAAGTATCAAGTAGAGCAAGTAGAGCGTAAGACAAGATAGCGTGTAACGAGATAGCGTGTATGGTTGAACAATGGTGCACTGGTAGAATACGGCAATAGTCACTTCTAGGACAGTAGCTGTTCAGTAACAGTCTGTGATAGCACAGTAATCATACAGTATGTCTGAACTCTTCAGACTAATAGTATAACAGTTTGTGATAGCACAGTACTATCACAGTACGTCTGAACTCCTCAGACTAAAAGGATAATAGTCAGATGTCTAGCCAATATAGTATAGCCAGAACCGGTGCAATGCAGAACACCGTCTATAGCCCCTGCAGGTATTTTCTGGTGGCTCTCTGCCCCCAGGACTAGATTGGAGCCCCTCGGACACTCTCCGTGCCCTGCACAGTATGCATTGGATACAGTAGAGTCACAAGACCCATATTATAGCGCTAGACAGTCATGAACAGTATAAAACAGTAGGAGCCACACAGCTCAAAGAGTACCAAGAGAGTACTAGATGAATAGACGAGAGAGACGAGATAGTAGAGTGAACGTGAATAGACGAGCGAGTAGAGTATAGATGAGATCTTATGGTCATTGCACAAGAAACGTCGAGTAACGAGCGATAGTAATAGTTGCACAACACACGCGTACGGCGTTGGCAGTCAGGTGGAATACACAACCCTTCCGCTGGCCTCGTTATGCACAGGTCTAGAGTTCCAGCGTGATTCAAGATAAGAGCGAGAGGAACTAAGGCTGTTTGGATCTTGTCGATCCCTAAAGGGTATCATAGGTGTTAGAGTACAACCAGCTCATCGACCATGTGGGAATCCATGGACAGAGGAGACTTACGGGGGTCTTGAACAAGGATTCACTAGTTCGGCAGAAGGAATATCCGACGGAGAGTTCATCCAAGTCAAGGAAAGTGTGTATATAGAAACAAGTGCCCGCCGTTCTAGACGAATTGTAGAACAGTGGAGCGCCGGTAACGGTATTCCCAAACAACGCGAGAAACGAAGACAAGTTCATTTAAAATAGAGCAATTTAATGTACATTATTGTAATAAATTAACCAGATACATTATGAGATATTTTGTGCCAAGTCAAGCGATAATTGGATGGTTCAAGTGTGTGAACGTGTGAGAGAAATCATAGATAGAAAGATGTCATGTTATTACATTTTAAATCATTCAATATGACTCCATTTTATAACACGTCTTTTTAGCAAGTTTGATAACAAGGCAAGAAGTGGATAATCAGCAAGTAGAGAGCATGATCATGAACTTAAAATCAATTAAAAATTATGTAAACATGTTTTAACTTTGATATGGGTTGATAAAAGCATGTTATGACTTTATAGAACCTTCTTAGAAGAGATCAAACTCACACATGCAAGGAACGACGCAAAACGACAGAAACCAAGATGTATGCGTTTTAGAAGGCAAATGCAGTCTCATCACTCCACTTCCTAAGGTCATAACTCATTGATTTTTCATTCAAATATCACACATGAATATACCAAATTTAATCCCTTTGAATGAAGAAACCAGCAAAGAAAACGGCTCGTCAATCTGAGGTCTATAGAAAACGTTATGGCCAATTAAGTGGACATAGGCAGAACGCGACAATTTGCTTGTCGCCTTCTGAAAGTGAACGCGACCATGAACTTGTCGCCTTCTGAAAAGGACCACGAAATGGCCTGATTTTTGGTATGGGTCGCGACTATGATGTTGTCGCATTATGGTAGCAATGTGTCGACCTGTCGCTACCTAAAAATGACGTTCGGGTTGCTTTTTCTATCTATTTCCAACTCCGACTTGGATTGGGTTTGACAGCTGTGGGTTTGAAAATTCAAAACAAATGCTAGGGTGATCCAAATCGAGTGCAACCACCTTTGTTAGTTAGATTACTTCCAATACTTTGTACAGTAACAAATAATTGAGAAACAAAGGTCATTTGACTAGGTAATAAAATGTATTGTGACTAACTGCATGAATCTGACCCAGTGTTAATGTTTGGGCTAATACACTTAGTGCAATCAACAAAAATTAGGGAAAATAGTGCCAAATGAAAGGAGACTCATGAGGTAACAAGTTCTCTGTTGAACACCTGGTCTAAAAACGACTCCACAAAGAGGTATGGAACTTGTAACACAAGTCAAGGTTAAACTGCAATAGCCCATTGTCGAAATCATGCAAGATTTAATTCGTGACAAAGGATGGATAAAAATTAGGGCTTTTAGGGGAAAAAAATCCCTAACATCCATCAGTAACTCCAGTTAAAATTTGAGAGCACGAGGTTGAGTATACATGGAGATCAAGAATAAAGAAGAAGGGTCGGGTTCATGGTGTTTGCAGAACTTCAAACATCAACCATAAAAGATTGGCTTGATGGAAAAATATGAAACTTGAGGGTTTTGTTCCTAGTACATGGAACAATCTACAGATGAAATTAATTAGGTTTTGCTTGTGAGAATGCCTACCTTTAATCGTTTTACTCTTCTAGGGCTAGAACTTGAAGAACAAAGGAAAATGGTTGAGAGAGCCTTCTCCCCATGAATTCTCCTCCTCCTTGGCCTTCTCTCCACGTCCAGCAAGCCCCAGCAAAGTTTCAGGGCTGGCCATGGAGAGTTAAGAGAGTATTTAAGCTAGTAAGGGTTCCAATTCCTACTACTACTCAAATTTCTCTTTAGTTATGAGATTTCCTAACTCCTTCCTTCCTTCCTTGCTTTCCAACTTCTATTTGGGTTAGGTTGAGGTCTAAATTCATGCTAAACCATATGGGGTAGGTTTAGGAATCCAATTCCATCTCAAATTGCTTATTTAATGCATTAAATGCCTCTTTTCTATTTAAGTAATATTTAAATTGCGAATTTAGGGTATTTTCCGATTATTCTTCTTTTTAAAAATCCTTATTTGGCCCACTAATTTCTAATGGGTCCATTTAACCAAGCCCATTATTTATTGGAATTTATCATATAAGTTTTCCCATTTTAATTAGGGAATAATAGAGTTATGAATTTTATTACATTTTCTTATTTGAATTTATTCATGGGCTATGAGAGGTCCATTGGTCCAAACCCGATAATGGTTAATCATCACATGCTATTGGAAGTCTCTCCGACATGTTCATTTAATTTATGGGTGTGTTATCTTTCCGTGTTAACGGTTTTCCGACTTAGTTTCCTAATTTGGATAATTCGTCACATTGCAACGTACACTTGGCCTGTCAAATTTTCCGTTGCATGAATTTCTTCGTGGAACACGTAGAAATAATGTTTGGGGTTGATTTATAATTTTTAAGAAACTTTTTGATGTATTCTTGCACATATGATAGTGGTATGTATGTTTCTATTATTTCATTTTACAAAAATTATTATTTCGGATTTTTTTTTAAATGGCTGCCCCTGTCATGACTAGGCTATGACAGCAAATTGTCTTCTTGTGGTTTTGCTGTCGGGACGGTGGAGACACCTGTCGTCTTGCATGCATGAACGCGACATACTAGTCCGTCGCGTTCAGATGTCAAGTTTGCATGCATCCCACATGGTTGGCAGGGCTGTAGGCGTTCCCAGATCGCGACGTAGCTGAGCGTCGTGTTAGCTTTACTAACGCGACGGCCAGGTCCATCGCGTTTTGAGCACCAGGGCATAAGTTGCTCAGGCCCGACAACAAACCCATTTTGCCCCTTTCTCTGTTTCTTTCTTCCCTCCGGCGACCTCTCTCTGTGTTGGTGCTCTGTGGGGAGCTTGGAGGGGAGGATTGTGTGGCTTGTGTGGTAAGTGCATAGATTGTGCTTGTGTGTGTTTGGTTTGTACTTCTCCTTCTCACCTCTTCCTTCTTCTTCTCTGTGGCATCTTCCATGGTGATCCTCGCCCTCATCGTGTGAAGGTCATTCGTGGCTTGTGTACGACATCTCCATGGGAGTTGGAGCGAGGAGAAGGGTTGCAAGCCTACGAGAAGGCCCCATTGGGGTGGATCTCCTATTTGAGGTAGGGATGCCTAAACCTTCCCCTAGTTATATCATGCTAGGTCTCCAACCCCTTTCTCCAAGCTTATAGATCATGCTAGGGTTGCATGCTTTCCATGGATCATGTAGAATGCCTGTGTGATTCTTGTAAGGCTTGATTCATGCTTAGTTTGGAGGTTTGGGGTATGATTATTGAGGATTGCTTGTTGTGCATGTGAGGTTTTGAGTGTCGATCCTCTTACTTGACATGCATGGGTGAGAATGTGGGTGGTTTGAGTTTCTTACATGTGGTCTTATCGTTCTCCATGCTCCCCTCCCTATGATTATACCATTTGTCAGGTTTTGGGGTGATATGGGTGGCCTTGTATGGCCCTCGGCTGAGGTCGCGATGGTTTCCCTGGTCGCAACTAGGCGTCCAGAGGTTCTGGTTACTTATGAACGCACCCCCAGTTCCCGTCGCGTTCTGGTCGCGATGGGAGTATGCATCACGTTCATATGGCTCTTGTTTGGGGGCGATGTCCTTATACGTAGTGTTGCTATCGTGACGGGTTTATTGGTCACCTTATGGTTTTCTGGTTAGGACAGGCAGTACCTTCGCGTTCTTGTCGCGACGGGTCTCTACGTCGCCTCTCTGACCGAGAGGGACTGGTGACCTGCGTAGAGTTCCATTTCCACTGCGACTCTGTTTCTCTTGGCACTGTGTTGTTTCCCAATACAGCCTACTCTAGTCTCTTTCGCCCGGTGCTGGGCACCTGTGGGCTTGTCTGCGAGAAAGGTTGTTACCGTTACATGAACCCCCATCCCCGCATGTCTATTAGATGGCCTTCTTCAGATGGCGGGCGAGCTCGAGTCACAGACTCTATTAGCAGAGGGGAAAATGGTGGGGACAGTGGTGTAGAGTCGTTTGTAGAGCTCTCTTAGTTGAGTCTGGGACGTCGTGGTAGTTGGTAGCTCTTCCGGTGTAGATCAGCTAGTCCTTTCATCACTACCTCACTCTACATGGGACCGTAGTCCGGCCAGACTACGGCGTTGTGGTTACTTTAGTTCCGCATCTCACTCTGATGGGAGGTGCTAGACATGGACTGTTGGTCGAGGGTAAGGCGCGTGGCGCACCTGACCGGTTGACTAGTGTAGCGTTCTTTAGCTAGTGTTTCTGTCCAGGCAGCTGTTGACTGTCTGCGTTTACAGCCTTGGGTTCTTCCCAGCGTCGTGGTTTGCACGGGTTTCCCGGTTGCGACCCGTAGCTTAGACCGTTGACCGTGTAGTTTCTTTACGCTTCCGCATTTGACTCTGTTAGTAGGGTAGGTTTACTACTTATTCTAATTATTGTGCATTTAGATCTATTCTGCTATTAGAACCAGTGGGAGATTGGTAGTCCCTACTGAGCTTCTTCGTGAAGCTCACTCCCTCTTTTGCAGGTGAGACATCACAGCAGTACCCTCTGCGGCGGGCTGAGGAGATGGGGCCATAGTAGACGGCGTCCCTCTTGAGCAGTGTTCCCCTGTCTAATGTACTTCACCCTCGGGGTATGCCCCTAAGGGACCTGTTATCCCCTTTACATTCTGCACTTATACTTTACTTTGGAACTGTACTAGACTTGTACATTGTGTTGGATCCTTTCCTTCACCTGTTGGTACATTTTAGTGTGTTTATTGTTATTTATCTCCATTACATATCTCTTTAGACTAATCTGTTAGCCCTTCCAGGTCTCTGGACCTGTGGGCGGCGCTGTCGATGGTCGGATCCTTGGTGGGAGCCGAGGGTCCGGGCATCGGGGTCGTTACATGTTTCCTGACGGTTTGTCTAGATTGCCACCAGCTAGGGAGATAGAGTTCACTATAGAGCTGCTTCCAGGCACCTCTCCTATATCTAAGGCTCCATATCGGATGGCACCTGCAGAATTAGCTGAGCAGAGGAAGCAGTTGCAGGATTTGCTAGTGTGTCACCTTGGGGCGCACCTGTATTATTCGTAAAGAAGAAGGATGGTTCCCTTAGGTTGTGCATTGATTATAGAAAGCTCAACCAGGTGACTGTGAAGAACATGTATCCTTTACCGTGGATTGATGATTTATTTGGCCAGTTGCAGAATGCATCAGTATTTTCTAAGATTGATCTGCGGTCCGGCTATCATCAGTTATGAGTTTTTGGTGCTTCCATTTGGTCTGACCAACGGCCTTGCAGTGTTCATGGATCTCATGAACAGGGTGTTTAGACCTTATTTGGATATCTTTGTAGTGGTGTTTATTGACGATGTGCTAGTCTATTCCCCTGATGAGGCTACACACCGTGGTCATTTGAGAGTTGTTCTGGAGGTTCTTCGAGAGCACAAGCTGTATGCAAAGTTCAGCAAGTGCGATTTCTGGATGCGCGAGGTTCATTTCCTTGGGCATGTTATTTCAGGCGCTGGAGTTGCAGTTGATCCGGCGAAGGTTCAAGCTATATTAGATTGGGAGATTCCAAGGACTCCATCAGAGATTCGAAGTTTTCTTGGTTTAGCGGGCTATTATAGATGATTCATTGAAGGTTTTGCATCTATCGCCGCACCTTTGACTAAGCTAACCAGGAAGGGTGTGAAGTTTGCATGGTCTGAGGATTGCGAGAGCAACTTTTAGTTGCTGAAGGCGAAGCTTACTTCTGCACCCGTGTTGATCTTGACCAGTGGTATAGAAAGTTTTGCTATCTACTCAGATGCATCTCAGATCGGTCTTGGCTGTGTGTTGATGCAGCATGGTAGGGTAGTGGCATATGCTTCTTACCAATTGAAGGAGCATGAGCATAACTATATGACTCATGATTTGGAGCTTGCGGCAGTGGTTCATGCACTGAAGATCTAGAGACACTATCTTTATGGTGTTCAGATCGAGGTGTTCACTGACCACAAGAGTCTGAGATATCTCTTCTCTCAGAAGGAGTTGAACCTGCGGCAGAAGAGATGGATTGAGTTCCTCAAGGACTACGACTTTGAGCTTCAGTATCATCCCGGAAAGGCGAATGTCGTGGCAGATGCGCTTAGTTGGAAGAGATTGTTGCTTCAGCAGGATTGGAAGATGTTGGAGGATGCAGCCTGTGCAATGACTGAGTTAGAGCCGCAATTATGTCAGGATTTCGTGGCTCAGTTGTCTATTTGATCTACTGTGCTAGATGAGGTGATTGAGCAGCAGAAGGCTGATCCTAGACTCCAGGAATTGGTAGGCAAGGCAGGCATTGCTCGTAATGAGGACGGTGTCATTATATTTCAGCACCGAGTTTGTGTTCCTGATGTTGTGGATGTCCATGAGCATGTCCTAGAAGAAGCTCACAGGTCAAGGTTATCTATTCATCCGGGCAACACTAAGATGTACCAGGATTTGAAGATATTCTTTTGATGGTCTGGCATGAAGAAAGATGTAGCTGATTTCGTATCCAGGTGTTTAGTATGCCAGCAAGTGAAGGCCGAACGTCAGCGACCATCTGGTCTTATGCAGAAGATGGAGATCCCAGTATGGAAGTGGGAGGCTATCACTATGGATTTTGTGACGGGTTTGCCTAGATTAGTGAAGGGCTATGACTCGATTTGGGTGATTGTGGACCATTTCTTGAAGACGGTGCATTTCTTGCCAATGAAGAAGAAGTAGCCTATGGAGAGTTTGGCTAGGTTGTATGTGAGTAGCATTGTGAGGTTGCATGGTGTGCCAAAGTCGATTATTTTGGATTGAGACCCGAGGTTTACTTCGAGTTTATGGCAAGGTCTTCAGGATGCTTTAGGTTCCCAATTGAAGCTTACTTCGGCGTTTCATCCCCAGATAGATGGACAGTCTGAGAGGACTATCCAGATGGTCGAGGATATGTTGAGAGCGTGTGTGCTGGATTGGAAGGGTGATTGGGAACGTCATTTGCCTCTTGTAGAATTCGCCTACAACAACAGCTTTCATGCGAGCATTGGCATGGCTCCGTTTGAGGCTTTAAATGGGCGGCCTGTATATCTCCTTTGTGCTGGGAGGAGATAGGTGATAGGTAGTTGATTGGTCCGGAGTTGGTGCAGGAGACTTCGGATAAGATTCAGCTTATCAGGCAGAGGCTTGTTGCGGCACAGGATAGGCATAAGAGTTACGCCGATAACAGAAGGAAGGATATAGAGTTCGAGGTGGGCGAGCATGTTTTTCTGAAGGTTTCACCTACCCGAGGCGTTGTTAGGTTTGTTAGGCATAGCAAGTTGAGTCCTAGATTCATTGGCCCGTATGAGATTCTTAGGCAGATGGGCAATGTGGCATATGAGCTAGCCTTACCCTCGGCGCTAGCGAGTGTGCATCCTGTATTTCACGTATCTATGCTCAGGATGTATGTGTAGGATCCGTCTCATGTGATTAGTCACAAGACAGTGGAGATTCAGCCAGATCTATCGTATGTTGAGCAACCCATAGCTATCCTTGATCGGAAGGTCCAGCACATCAGGAACAAGAGCATTGCGTCAGTGAAGGTGCTTTGGCGAAACTTCTCGCGGGAGGAGGCTACGTGGGAGCTTGAGGATGCTATGATGAAGAAGTATCCCCATTTGTTTGGTTAGTATGTCGATCTAACTTCGAGGATGAAGTTTTCTTTTAAGGGGACAGGGTGTAAGACCCTCGAATTTAGTTCTCATTATGCGGATTTTGTCATATGATGTTTATTTACTTTTGTGCATATTGTTTATGTGTATATGTGAATATGTATATATGTGTTTATTTTTGTACATATGATGTTTAAATGATGTTGTGTATATGTACATATGTATATACATGCCTATTTATGTACATATTGTTTTATTTACGCTGTACATATTGTATTTAAATAATATGATTTATAGAGTATGTAATTTATAAGGTGAATGCATGTTTATTTGATTTCTGTGTTCTGGCCGAAATGCCAATTAACGTCAATATCCCTTGACGTTAAGGGCAAGTCGATGTCCAGATCGATGGTCGTTTATTTCCTATTAACGGCAGCATTATGACTACTTCTCAGTTTTTGTTGCGGGTTCAGATCTGGAAACGGTCGTGTTCTCTCCGGTTTTGGATTTGGAAACCCACCTCCAACAGTAGGATCCTATCCTTAACTCGTTCCCCGAAGCCTTAAGCCTATAAAACACCTCACCTTGGGTGAGATTAGGCCTTTTGGACTTTGAGAAACCCTAGGGCTTCCTGTGAGAAAATCCAAACTTTGTGCACTTTGATCTGGCGATTGGGAGTTCCTACCGACGATCTACATCGACTAAGAGATACTCTGGACCTTGGTGAGGCTTCCACGACTCCGGTGTGCGGCCTACATCGACCCAAAGACCAGATCCGGGAGGATTTTGAGCACCCTCTTGGCTTGGCCGAGGAGGGCATCTTTGACAAAATAATTCCACTAGTGATTTTATTCCATGCAAGTGATCTAGGGATTTCATCCATACACATGTCCTTTAGGTCCTAGGATTTTATTGGATTTTTCCTCGTGTCCTGGAACCCCCAATTCGTCAAGTTATGTGCGGTCTGTCTGTGTTTCTGCAGATAGGAACTTGACGGCAAGCTTGCTGCTGTCAAGATCCTGAGTTAGCGACAACATCTTGTGCTATTAACCCCGGTTGGCGACAAGCTCTTTGCCGCCAAGTTCTTCAGGTTTTACAGAATGGTTGTTTTGATCTATGTGGTGTGTTTGTCGCATTTCTGGGTATATGTGCATACTGTGAAAATTTTATTTGGTCAGGTACAGTCATTAGGTCATGTCATGAGGGTAGATCGAATTTCTGCACATAGTATTATTTATTAAAATTTATGTAAATGAATAATGGGCATGATCTGACCATGATAAATCCTGAATAAATAGATCCATGTTATATTAGGGTTTCATAATTTTTCCATGATCGTATGTTGACTGTTTTCAGGTTTTGGAATTGTTAGGTATGATTCTTTTACTGTGGATCATATTTAAAGGAATTTCTTAATAAATTTGCATATAATTTGTTTTAAATGTTAAAATTTGTTTACTGTTCCAAAAAATCTAAAAATTTGGATATGTGATATATAACCTGTGTGCATCCTGTGATAAAAATTCCATGCTATATTGACATCAGTAGGTGTTGTGATCAGTCTAGCAAGTGCAGTTGACCATATCAATCATTTTAATTCTAATTGTGTGAAAATCAGTGATTAACAACATGATTAGGTTTAGGTTGTGAGTTAATTTTCACTATGAAACAGAAGTACCATGTTCTCTAAACTGATGCATATGTGATTAGTTAAAAATGCATGTAAGTGGGTGAAATAGTGCATGTGAACAATGTGATAAAATGTGAATGTGTAAAAATTGTGCCGACATTGACACTGCTACCATAGAGGGTTGTGGAGCTGTACTGTAGTAAAGTCCCTGCGGGAAGGCTCATTATGTGTGATATCCTATGGGCATTAGGATGAAATCCTAGAGGTGGACAAGTACCACTGGTTAGGGTGGAGAGGGCTTCTCCCGGTTCTGCACAGTTAACCAAGATTCGTCACTGTGTTGCCTAGGTGACGGGTATGTGTATGTGTAAGTGTGTCCTTCTAATGGTGGTTTGGACTATGTGTCATGGCAACTAAGTGTAAAAGTGTGATTATATGAATGTGAACATGTAGTTGTGCAAATGTGGAATATGAGCATGTGATAACGTAATGTGAAAGTGTTAATATGTGAAGATGTGATACCATGTGTAAATGTGTTTTATTTATATTTAAACAGCAAGCTAAACATGGGATTAAGTGTAGTGACTACATGTGAAAATGCTTAGATACCATGCTAGGCTTGTTATTTACCTTGTACATAACTCCATGTTCTAATTTGATAGAACTGTGCAATCATATGAATAGAGTTGAATTATAAAGCATGTGTAGGATGATTATGTTATATTGTCAATTGTTATAAGCATGTACCATGTGTTTCTCCTTATTGATAAAAGACAGCATGTGTAGGTCATATGTGTATGGATGTTGTTCTTAGATTGCTTGCTGAGTCTTTTAGAATACTCATCCTTGCTTCGGTGTACAGGTTTGATAGGTGTCTCCACTCCTGAGGAAGACATAGTGAGGAGCGACTCAGAGTGCGAGGAGTAGCTACCTTTGTGGAGACTTCTACGTTGTTACTTTTCTTGCATTAGTATGTAATCAATAAAATTGTGTAATTCATATGGACAATGTATTTTATTTGAAGTTGTAATAATGTGGACATTAGTGTTTCTTTTATTGCTATATAGACTGTGGATATGTGATGATGGTGGAATGAGAATGAGAATTGTTCTTTTATTTCCGCTGTACTTTATTGTTATTCATGTTCATATCAACCTATCGTTTAGTGTTGGATAAATGTCCCACTGTGACGGCTTTCTTTGTACCGACGTGGATTGGTATAATCGTACCGGTATAGGGAGGGTCGTTACAAGTGCTATCAATTTGTCTACAAATCCCATTCAGCACTCCCACACAAAGCACATTGATATCAGACATCATTTCCTTCGGGATGAAGTTTCAAAGAAATCTTTTGAACTCACTTCATTGATATAGAAAAACAAATTGTAGACATCTTCACTAAGCCTATCACAGAATCTAGATTCACATCTCTTCGAAGAGAGCTTGGTTTGTGTAAATTCAACAATTCTTAATTTCTTTCATTCCACATGTTCAAATCCATTTTTTTTCTCTTTGCACATATTGAGGGGGAGCATCTTCACAACATCATGTCTCCGTGAAATCTTCACATCTTTATTTCCTGCTTTCATTTTCTTGTCATACCATACTTTTATTCTGATTTTTATCAAGATAAATGGGTTTTTATGATATTCTTATATGAGAGATTTCAAACATCACGACTAAAATAAGTGTGCACTCAGTTTAGTCTCAAAAATTCAATCTAAAACCAAGCTTATGCCATTTTTTTAGTACTAAAATCGTTTAAACTGAGTTGCAAAATACTTATAGGCACATGAGTAACTTTAGTGTTTAACATGTGTATGTCTTGAAGCTTTATCTTTAACACATATTAAGAATAATTTTTCTACACTCATGATCATGCCTATTCTAATTCATGAAAATTGTTCTTGCAAAAATGTCAAAAAGCAATTGTTCAAAAAATAGAGAAATACAAACAGAGCAACGAAAACTTCATTTTATCACTGAGTAACTGGGTTCATTGCACCTGATCACGTGTTTTGACTCACGTCAAAAGGTGATAAACATTTTGTTTCAACTCTATATAAGATAATGAAGGTTAAACCACTGAGTAATCAGGGGGTCTTGCATTGGGTAAATGTGACCTCTTGCACTGAAAGGTGTGATTTGATCAATTTATTCTTGTATTCTCTCTTACAATAAAAAAAAAAATTCAAAGTATAACAAGAACAACATATACATTGGCCTAGATGTAGTTCATGACCACAGGGTTTAGAGTTATTCTTCTACGTTGTGTTAAATGTTTAGCTACTAAACTCATGTGATAAGCACTCTTGTCAACTCATATAGGTCACTTTCCTCACATTTGCTTCAACCTTTTAAATGTATTCAGGTTATTAAAGCTTTGACATATGTTGTGAGAGAATGTATCTTTTCTATTAAACTTTGTTGCACAATCACAAAACACAATAATCTCTCACTCATATATTAATATCTAACTTCTCATGAGTTATGATTATTTCTGCTACACACCATTTCTCTAATCTACTCCTTATGTTCATGTTACTCCTTCTATTACTTCCATCAGTTGGTTCTTTGTTATTACATCTCTGTGATATCATTCACTATTTATTCTTTTGGAACCATCTTTTGAGAGGTATGTTCTATTAAGGGGGTAACTTTACTTGTCCTTCATTAAGGGGGAGAGATGCCTTTTTGCTGTTATCAAAAAAGAACATTTCATTTGTTGCATTTGTTGAAATTGTTTTGTCATCATCAAAAAGGGGGAGAATGTTGAGTCATGGTTATGTGAATAACCATAATCACTGTTTTGATGATGATTGATTTGATAATCACTGTTTCGATGATGATTGATTTGATAATCACTGCTTTCATGATGATTGATTTGATATGCTTTGATTTATATCTGCTCACAAAGAACTTCAAAGTTGAGGCAACTCTCAAAAATTCTAACTTTTTGAAAGTTGAAGTCTGTCTTACTGCGACTTCTTGAAAGTCGAAATCTGGCTCACTCCGCCATCTTGGAAGTCGAAGTCTGGCTCACTGTGACTGCTTGAAAGTTGAAGTCTAGCTTATTTCGACTTCTTGAAAGTAGAAGTCTGGATCACTGCAACTTCAGGAAAGTTGAAGTCTGGTTTACTCTGACTTTCTAAAAGTCGAAGTTTGGCTTACTACGACTTCATGAAAAAAGTCTAGTTCATAGATTGCTTCATGTTATAACATCGATTTGTGTTGAAAGTTATATGATTGTTGTTTATCTTGAATGCCTTATAATGCCATTTGTGCAGGATAGTATGTGTTGTACACGTGTCACACCTAAGGGCTCTGGATACATGCAACCCTAAGTACGAGGTTTGGACATCTGGGTATAAATATACCCTTACTATTTTCTGGGAAAAAGCGCAGCAGAAAAAGTAGGCGAGGATGAGTGCCATCTGGGGAGAGTAGGAAAAAGTGTATGCATCCAAAAAGAGGAGCAGAGCAGCACTGCTAGGAAGAAGGAGAAGAGGAGGAGCTCATGATAAGAAGAAGCTTCTACAGATCAAGATAGATCTGAAAGGTAGATAGATGTTTCAGAGTCTGTAATTCGTCTATTTGGTATTCTCATTGTGTGTGATATGTGTATATGTTCTACACAGATTACCTAATTGTTTTTATTTTAATTTCATCGTTGTACTGGGATAGATCGTGCTAGAGGATCAACTCCCTAATTGGGCTTGTTCTAGCAGTACTTGGATCTATCGTGGTCCAAAGGTTTTGAGCACAGTGTGCTCAGGTTTTGGAGTCATAGTGCTCTAGTTTGGAGTCGTAGTGCTCTGGGGTTGAGTCTTTGTACTCAAGTGATTGTGAGTCGTTGTACTCACAAGTGATCTGTGGAGTAGGTCATCATGCCTATCTCTTGGGTTTTCTTTGAGTCATCATACTCAAAGGTTTTGGAGTCGTCGTGCTCCAGGTTGTACTTGCAAGTGCTAGTGTTTCCTCCGTTGTGGGTTGGTGGACATAGGAGACATGTTGTGTTTTCCGAACCACCTTAAAATCCTTCGTGCATAGTGTTTTGCTTGTGGTTTGTTGTCTCATTTTACTCTCTATTCACACACCACAATTTGATCTAATTGACTTGTGTGTGTAACTTGTTTTAATTCTATTGTCATACACATACATTCTTAATTAACACTGTTTCAGTCACCTTTCCAATCCCAACAGACAGGTTGTACTGACACACCTGCCACCCTGACAGATATTAGACGACCAAAGCCATGGAACACTGTCATAACCTATTGACTGGGTGAGACACGAAGATTCAACGAGAAAGTCAGGCGTGACAAGAATGCGCCGCACAAGCCGATTGTGACAAGGATGATTATGACGTCGGACACCCACGACGCGATAGCAATGCTTCTCCCAGACAGGACGCGTTAGTGGCCAATCATCCGAGACGCCAGATCGAAAATCCGAGAAGCTGGTGTATTATATTAGGAAAACCATATGCACATCTTTCTCAGGGCTTAGGATTATGAGATCTGGAAAGTCGTAAGCATTTGTCCATATATACTACTAGAGGAGGAGGGAAAGTGGACAGAGGACAATATTAAAAAGTCCAAGATTAATTTTAGTGCCGCGAATATTATGCAATGCGCTATTAATCCTAATGAGTATTCTCATGTCTTTATGTCAGCGAAGGAGATGTGGGACAAATTGAAACTGATATATGAAGGCACATCTGAGGTCAAGGAGACCAAAGCCAACATCTTGGTCCATGAATATGAAATGTTTAAGATGAGCCCAGTCGAGGCAATTTATGAGATGTTTGCATGGCTCTCAAAGATAACAAATGGGCTAAAGGCTCTTAGCAAGAACTACACGGACACAGAAATAGTCCATAAAATTCTGAGGACCCTCCCACTGGTGTGGCACACAAAATCCACGGTCATTCACGACTCCAAGAATCTCTCAAGTCTTACTATGGAGGAACTCATTGGGAGTTTCATGACATATGAGATAAATATGAAAAAGGAGGAAGCATACAACCCATTGTTAAGAAAAAAGATGTGGCTCTCAAAGCTAAAAAGTCCCAGGCACTCAGCTTAGAAGAAAGGTCATCAAGTGGAGATGAAGAAGAAGTGGCTAAGCTAGCCCGGTGCTTTAGAAAATTTCTGAGGAAAAATAAGCCACTGTCTACCACTCTCTCTAAAGACTTTTAGAGCAAAAGCAATATAGGAGAACCCAGCAAAAGGATAGAGATAATCTACTATGAATGTCTAGGCATTTGCCACATGAGATCAGAGTTCCCAATGTTCCTAAAAAACTAGAAGAAAAGCAGAAGAAAGAATCCCAAGAAAATGGTTGCCACATAGAGTGACTCCAATGACTCAAGCTCTACAGCAAAAGATGTCCTAGAGAAGTAGGATGTCGTGTACGGCCTTATGGTACTTGAGGATGAAACTCCCGAGGTAACTTCTAATCTAGAAACTTTTACACTTGAGGACATGGAATTAATATATATTACTTTGCATAAAAAAAATAAGAAAATCAAAAATAAAAATAAGGGACTTAAAATAAAAAATGAAGGTTTTCTTCATGATGAAATTACTTGCATATCATGTCATGACCTCAATCTGAAATATGAAAATCTTCATGATGAAAATGAAACCTTGCAAAGTAAAGTTCTACTATATGAAGATAAACTTGAATGCATGACACATGATATTGATAATTCTGAAAAACTTAGCATGCTTGAAAGTAAAAACATATCTCTAAAATTTAAAAATAAAGAACTGAAAAAACAAGTGCTTGTGCTTGAGGAAAATGCTAAAGTTTATGAAAACTCTATCAAAAAGTTGCATGAAACAATAAATGATTTAAAGTCTATGGTATCTAGACTCGTGAAGAGAAAAGTGAAATTAAATGAAGTTCTTAGTGTCAAAGTGAGTACCCATAGACATGGTCTAGGGTATGTACCTAAGAAATCCAACTCTAACTCCTTTGAGTCTAACACCAAGACATCTTTTGTTCATGATTCCAATATTCCAAGTACATCAATTGCTAAACCAAAATAGAAAAAGGCCCAATTGAATCCTCATGCTAAGAAATATGTGCAACCTAAGAAACCAACTCATGTGAAAGGCAAGCATGTTAATCATCATGTCATTCATAGGCCACAACCCACACAATGTACTTCTAACATTACATGTTATTTCTGTGATGGGCAAGGTCATATGAATTCCATTTGTTTGTTAAAGAAAAACATGCAGAAACTTAACTTTGTGTGGATTAGGAATGATTTATTGCCTTTTAGGACTAACATTGTTGGACTCAAAACTATTTTGGTACCAAAGAAATCCACCTAAGAGTTGTGGTTGTAGGTGTCTTGAACAACTGGAATTGAAGTATCAATGTAAAATTCAAGACATCGAAATTGAATTGTTGTGAGTATCATCTATTGTGATTTTTAAGCTGTTAAGCTAAGATGAATACTCTTGTATATCTTTATTGTTTACTCTTTTAATTAGATTTGATACTAGGTAGTGTTTTTTCTTTCCTTATATTTGAAAAAAAAATTTGAAAAATCAACACAGAAAAACGTCATGGAGCTTAGTGTCTAATGCATGTTTGTTTGCATGTCTATCACGTATGTGCTTGCATGTAAATTATATGTAAAATACCCTCCTTGATTCTTCCTATGGCCTATACTCCCTTGTTATTTTTATTATGTTGGCTTGATACTTAGTATGCATTAATTCAATCATTAAGGGAGAGTTAATTCATTCGGAGTATGCATACATTAAGGGAGAGCTAAATAGTTATGTATTTAATATCCTTCTCAAAATACATCTGAAATTAAGACCAACACACCAATGCACATGAATATGATTAATAGATATCACTTTGATAATATGTGGGAATTTTTCTTAACACTTTTGTGATTCTTAACATCTACCTAATTTGTAGTAACTCGTGAGGAAAAAGCTACATGTCCCAGGTTGAAAGGAAAAGATGAATTGAGCTTAGTAGCTGAGTCTCTCCACTAATTAAGTGAGGTGTCACGCCCTGAAATTTAGTAGCGGAAATAAATATCAAGAGCATGAGTGATACAAGTACGAGTATCATAGTCGAGTAATTGAGAGCGACAACTAAGTATAACAAAAGACTTGAGACAATAATTGTGTCAGCCAGATAATTCTTTATTTCATTTTCATCCATGCTAACTTACAACCTTACATAGTTAGAGCCAATAATAGGGCTCATTAATGTCAATTCAAAGTACATACTCCTCACGCATAAATAAAACTAACTATTACAAAATCTATAGACTCTAAACATAATGGCTGACGAGCTATGTCGATGGGTGCACTCTGAGAGCTCTTCACTCTTCCTCAACCCCATCATTCTATATATCTTCGCATTCATCACCTGAAACGATGCAATAAGCATGTGTGAGAGCACTAACGCCCAGTACGATTATAACTCATGGTGTGGGCATGCTTTATGTGAATTAACAATTTATCAGGAAAGATACTAACTTGCAATACTCATGGCAAGACGATCATGATAACAATACGAAACAATATCCAAAGGTATAACATGTACGAGAACCATTCGCTAAGCAAAGTCCAATGACATTTATTGTCACGCCCTGACATTTAGCAGTGGAAAATGAACGTCGAGAGCGTGAGCGATACGAGTATGAGTATCACAGTCGAGTAATTCAAAGTAACAACTAAGTATAACAGCAGACTTGATACAATAATATTGCTAGCCAAATACTCTTTATTTCATTTCCATTCAACTAATTTAGAACTTTACATCATCAGAGCCAAACAGGGGCCCAATATTGTATTTCAAAGTACATATGACATTAAAGGAAATAAACCCATCTATTATAGACTCTTTCAACTCTAATCATCTTGGCTGACTAGTTATAACGACGGGTACAATTAAGCAGCTCATCACTCATCCCCAGTCTCATCATCCTCCAACTCCTCAAATCATCACCTAAAAATATTAAGGAAAGCAAGTGTGAGCACACTAGCGCCCAGTAGGATTTACATCTCATGGTGTGGGCATGCTTTACGTAATTAACATGTTAACAGTGGCAATACTATCATGCAATACTCATGTCAATAATGATGGAAACTGTTTCAAGCTAATACATGTACGAGGATGGTTCAGTAACAATTCATGACAATTCTCTTGACGGAACGATTATCAATGTTAAGGATGACAGCACGATCATTTATCAATGGGTGAGATTCAATAACTTGTAGCATGTGCAGTAGATATCTCAAGTTGAATTCTGTAGAATTCCAATGGACAATGACATATAGGGTTCAATAACGATGACATGTACAATAGATTTGGTCATTTCATGTATAACAGTTCAATCAATCAATCAATAACAGTGTGGAAATTACCCAGATCAAGCTTGCATTCAATTAGGTGATTGCCAGACACCTCAATAGATCATATACTCTCGCGATTTATAAGTATTTCGGGTGCTCCTCCCAAGACCAGACTGGGCCCTATTTACACAGACATAGTTGTGAACCGAAGTTCGAATAGTTTTTGGTAATTCCATTCATTCATTTATGGCCAACATGATTTTCCAAGCAATGGACAATTATGAACTAAAGATCATGTCAATAATGATAGAGAACAAGGCAAGGGGACATGATCCAGATTAATTTTGGCAGCATAATGGCTTAATCTGATTAGTTCAATCTTTACATTTAATGGCTTAATTTCAATGTTATCAAATCACTCTCACGAGAAGTAGATAAGAATAGAAGTGTAATCTATCTTCTGGGTACTTCATTGGTACAACCCCCACAAGAAAATGCGGCATTTCCGACGGCCTCTTTCCGTCGGAAATCTGTCAGAAATCCGTCGGAAAATAGATTTTCTGACAGCTTCCGTCAGAAAGTCGTCGGAAATGGCCCGTCGGAAATAGTTGTCGGAATATTACCGACAGAAAAGAATTCCATCGGAAATCGGTCGGAAATCCGTCGAAAATTGGTATTTCCGACGGATTTTCTGACGGAAAAATTCCGTTGGAAATATCTGTCGGTAAAACCGCTTTTTCTAGTAGTGAACCAACTAGGTCTCCATGAGGGAATCCACGGAGTACGGAGATTTACAGAGGTCTTAAGTGAAAGGTCACTAGATTGCCGATACGGAATGACCGGCTGTGAGTTTCCAATCCCTCAAGAAAGGGCTGCCGATAAGTGCAATGTGACGTGGAGAGTGTGTCTCAATCCACAATCCATCGGTTTGAAACATGACGGAAAGCTTATAACAAACATGCATGACATGTATGCAATTCAATCCATCACATGGTTGTTGTACTTTAAGAATATACTCACTTTTCAATTATGGACAAGACAGAGTATGGACATAGCATATATCAATCACATGAACACATGGCAGATGAAATCAATCAATCATTAACACTTAGAATAAAAGTTCATATTCTTATGATTTTCATGGACATTGATCACTTTTAGGCCATTGCGTAACTACATGACATGATATGACATGAAGACATGCATAGGGTAGACTGAACAACTCATTAAAACAATCTCGGGTTGGCCTTTAAATCGTGACAAACACAGTCGTCGCACTTCAAAGGGCCATACATAGTCAAAACAAGGGTCTGTACGAGGTTACTAAATCACGACAGACTTACCCGTCATGTTCAAATCGCGACGGGACAGGTCGTCACCTTTTCGGCAGGAATCGATGTTGGATTGATAGTCCAAATAGAATTGTGATGGTCCTGTCTGTCGCGTTCTCAACGTGACAGATCGACATGTCACGATGACTTTGAATCGCGACAGTTCTACATGTTGCATTCAAGAGTTGACCTCAAACTCTGAATATAAAAATAGGAAAAAATGTTTGGGCGGGAAAACGAGTAAATTGTGATGGTACATGCTGTCGCGTTCAAGAGGGGCTCTAAAACCCATGCGGCGCACAGTTTCATGCGTCAGGGTTGACTGATCAGACATCAAAATGTGACGGAACGGTCTGTCGCCTTTAATAGAATCGGGACGCACATGTACGCCACATTCGTGCAACAAGAAAACGCTACGGCTGGTGTCATCACGTTCTTGGATCTTGCCCAAAAATGCAGAAAAATGTGACAATTCTTCATGATAGACTTATAACTTGAAATCTAGTGATCTTTAGACAAAACTCTGAACATGAAAAGTGTCGAGGACATCAAGTAGAAGAGAATTTGGTTTGACCCAATTCGGCCTCAGTTTGCATGAAACATAGGAAGAACAAAAAAAGCCCTAAACCTACGCAACTCTTGGAAATGCGTAATACGACTCACATGGTTCATGAAAATTGGGAAAAATACATGCAAATGAAACTAGACTCGATGCTCTTTCCATTGGTATGCGCAACGTTTAGGTTAAGCCCGAGATTACCTACCTTTGTGTAGTTCTAAGTGATGTCAATGCACAAGTCGCAGCAGAGACAGTTGGGGAAGAAACTCTAGTTCTTGGTCGTTCTCCTCTCCTCCTGGTGCCCTAGCTCGCCTCCACATGACACCAACTCGATGGCAAACCTTCCCAACTAGTTTTAGGATGATTATTTATATGATTAGGGTTAATTTCAATTCCTAACAAGACTAGGAAGTGTAGGTTGCAGTTTTGGCTTGGCCCCTTCTATGTTTTGGGGATTCTGCTCCCATTTGGAGTAGAAATGCCATTAGGAAATCTCCTAACATGGCTAGGTGTGAATTTGGTTGCCATCCATGGCTAATCACCTTTGTTTTAACCCTAATTTGCCCTTTCCTATTTTCTACATAATTATGGTTACGAATTTTTAGGATTTTATGACACTAGGTTTTGTTCTTTGGCCCAATTAGAGTTGTCTTAGCCCACTATATCGTAAATGGTTGATTCCTTTCTTTTTGAGTTTAACCATGACTTTTATTTTATTTATATTCACCATTTTTATTTATTTCCATTTTCCTATATTTTAAAGTCATTTAAATTTTCGGGGAGCTACATTTATCATATGAGAATGAACGATTAACAAAGGAATGGACAACAGTACGATCATTTGTCAAATAGAAGAGATTCAATAATCTATAGCATGTACAGTGAATAACACAAGTTAAATTCCATAGAATTCTAGTGGACAATGACATATTAGATTCAATAACGATGACATGTACAATAGATTTGGCCATTTCACTTATAATAGTTCAATCAATCAATTAATCATTCAATAACAATGTGGAAATTACCTAGATCAATCTTGCACTCATTTAGGTGATTGCCAGACACCTCATTGGATCATATACTCTCACGATTATAAGTATTTCGGGTGCTCCTCCCAGGACCAGACTAGGCCCTTATATGCACGAGCATCAGTCATGAACCGAAGTTCCAATAATTTCTGGTAATTTCATTTTATTTATGGCCAATATGATTTCCAAGCAATAGACAGTTATATACTAAAGATCATGTCAGTGATTATAAAAATAACAAGGCAGGTGAACATGATCTGGAGTAAATTTTGGCAGCATAACAACTTAATTTCAATAGTTCAATCTTTACATTTAATGGCTTGGTTTCCATGTAACAAAATCACTCTCGTGAGAAGTAGATGAGAACGGAAGTGCTCTCTATCTTTCGGGAACTTCAATGGTACAACCAACTCAGTCTCTATAAGAGAATCCACGGAGTATGGATATTAATGGAGGTCTTAGAGGAAAGGTCCCTAGTTTGCCAATACGGAATGACCAGTAGAGAGTTTTCAATCCCCCAAGAAGGGGCTGCCTATAAGTGCAATGTGCCATGTAGAACGTGTCTCAATATCACAACCATCGGTTTAAAACAAAGCGGAAAGCAAGTAACCTGATGACACAATATAGAACATGCAATTATATCAACATGCTTTGCAGTATTTTAGCATGATATTCATTCACTTTAACAAGCTAGATCACCAAGATGAACAAATCACTCTCAAGAAGAAAATATCAAGCAATTAAGAATGATTAGAATAAGCTTTTCAGATCTTTATGTCATTTTCATGGGTTAACAGGTTTTAAGCCACTGGACAGACTGAACAATACTTCTATAACACATAGCATGCAAGACTAACACTTTAGACTAAAAGAATTAGGTCTCGGGTAGGGTTTAAAATACGCAACGGGTTCAGTCATCGCCGATTACAAAGGCCATTGACTATTAGAATAGGTAAACAGTCGGTGTCCTGAATCACGACGGGGTCACCTGTCATGTTCAAATCACGACAGGACAGATGGATGCATTTAAGACAATCGGAATAGAAACACGACGGGTATGATGACACTTTCATGCAGCACTCCTTAATATAAAATAGACACAAAAACCAAGGGTGGGAAAAAGGTCTAATCGCAATGGTGCGATTGGTCGCGAATCAGACATGCATTGAAAACTACGTGGCACATAGTTTGATGCAATCGGATCCTGTCAGAATGAACAGAAAATGCAACGGTCTTGGCTATCGCTTTAGGTAATCCCGACAGGTTTGCCTCTCACGATAACATCTAGAGTGGTCGCGGTTTAGGGTTCAACCCGAAAATAGTGAAAAACGTTGCAATCATGCATGTAAGACCTATAACTCAAGATCTAGGGTTCTTGGGACAAACGTATGAACATGAAAGTTATAGAACATGATGAGTAGATGAGATCTATGCTTTTGCATTGACTCAATTCGGCCTTGGGATACTTAAAATATGATATTAACATGAAAATCCTTAATCATGCGCGACTCTTGGAAAACGCTTAATACTCATGGCATGCTTGATGAAAATTAAGGAAAATAGGTGCATATGAAACTAGACACGATGAGCTTTAACATAGTATGTGATTTTTTCTTCTTTGGCCTAAGAACACCTACCTTTGGTTAGTTCTACTTCAGATCTCCTCCAGGTCAAAGCAGCACAACAGTTTGGAGAAGAAGCTCGGTTGTGGTTGATATCCTCCTCTTCTGATGCCCTAGATCGACCCCTCACGACCCCAACACGATGGTAACCCCTCCCCAAGAGAGTTATGGCAATTATTTATAGATTTAGGGTTACTTCAAGTCCTAATGTAACTAGGAAAGTGGGGTTGCGGTTCTAGTTTGGACCCTTCCAAGAATTGGGGATTCTCCTTCCAATATAAGTGGAATAGCTATTAGGAAACCTGTCATTGTGGTTGTGCACAAATTTAGGTTAATTGTAGGGGTTCATTAACCATATGTTTAACCCTAATTAGCCTTTCCAACTTATGCCCAATTAAACCTATGAATTCTATGGATTTAATGCCATTGGGTTTTGTTCTTTTGTCCAATAAGAGTTGTTTGGACCAAACCCATTTAAATAGTTGATTCCACTTATTGGAAGTCTAACCATGACTTTTTTTTTTGAACATTTTTAATAATTTACTACTTTCTTTAAATTTTAATCAATTAAATTTTTGGGGTGTACCCCAAGTTTATGCATGACGGTGCGGTGCCATACCTGAGATCAATTCCGGGTGGTTTTTCTTCATTCTTTCCTCTGATTCCCAAGTAGCATTCGTAACTCCTTCCCTACTCCACTAGATCTTAACCATAGGTATCACATGATTCCTTAGTTGTTGCAGCTTCCTATCCAATATCTTGATCAGTTTCTCGTCATAAGTTAAGTCCTCCTGAATCTTCAGAGCTTCATGTTGGATCACATGGTCAGCATCAGACACATACCTCCTCAGCCTAGATACGTGGAAGACGTTGTGTACAATTGCTAGTTATGGAGGTAATGCTAGTCTGTAGGCTACTTGTCCAATCCTTTCAAGAATTTCAAAAGGGCCGATAAATCTGGGACTCAACTTCCCTTTGATCCCAAATCTTTGAATTCCCCGTGAAGGTGAGACCTTCAAGAAAACATGGTCACCAACTTGGAATTTTAACTCTCTTCTCCATTTTTATGCATAATTTTTCTACCTTGACTGGGCTTTCTTTAGACGTTCTTAGATAACTTGTACCTTTCTGACAGTTGCTTTTACTAAGTCGGGTCCAACCCATTGGTTTTCTCCAACCTCCTCCCAGCAAAGAGGTGATCTACAACTCCTGCCATATAAGACTTCAAACGGTTCCATCTTGATACTTGCCTAGTAGTTGTTTTTATATGCAAACTCAATTAAAAATAACTGCTCATGCCAGCGTCCCCTAAAATCGATTACACAAGCTCGAAGCATGTCTTCCACTATCTAATTTGTTCTTTCAGTTTGTCCATCCGTCTGTGGATGAAAGGCAGTGCTAAAATGTAATTTGGTACTCAGTGCTGCTTGTAACCCTTTCTAGAAATGTGAGGTGAATCTAGGATCCCGATCAGATATTATGGTAGACGGAACCCCATACAACTTGACTACTTCTTTGACATAGAGTGCAGCCAACACATCTACTGTCCACTTGCTCAAAATGAGCTGACTTAGTCAATTTGTCTACCATCACCCATATTGCATCTAAACCTCCTCTAATCTTGGGCAATCCCATAATGAAATCCATACCAACACTATCCCACTTCCATTCTGAGATGTCCAGTGGTAGTAATCCACTAGCGAGTCTGAAATGCTCAACCTTGACTTTCTGGCATGTTAAAAAATGTGCCACAAAGTTGGCCACATCCCTCTTCATATTCGGCCACCAATAAGACCTTTGTAAGTTTTGATACATTTTTGTTGACCCGAGATGAATGCTATACTTTGACCGATGGGCTTCATCTAGCAGCTTCTTTTTTAGGTCCTCATGATCAAGTATGCATGTTCTGCCTTGGAATAACATTCTTCCATCATGCGTCAGAGAGAAATCTGGTCTTTGCTCTAGCTTCTCCTTAATATCAACTAAGAAGGGATCTACTCCTTGCAAATTTTTTATTTCAGTGAGTATGTCGGACTGTACCTTGATATTAGAAACCATCCCTTGTTCCTCCTTCTCTTCCATATCTCAATTTAGGCTTGCAAATTATTCAAGAAACATCCACTCACCCAGTATCATACTAGCCAACAAAGCTCCTAGCTACCTACTTAGAGTGTCTACCACCACGTTGGCTTTTTTAGGGTGATATTGAATGGAAAAGTCAAAGTCTTAGAGATACTCTAAGCACCTTTGTTGTCTCATGTTGAGTTCCTTCTGAGAGAAGAGATATTTCAGGCTCTTGTGCTCAGAGTAGACTTTAATTGGTTCACCATATATGTAGTGCCTCCATATTTTTAGAGCAAACACTATGGCTGCCAATTCTAGATCATGTTTTGGATAATTCACCTTGTGGATCTTTAGTTGTCTAGACGCATATGTTATTACCTTTCCTTGTTTCATTAGGACACATCCTAACCCCGTCCTAGAAGCATCTGAGTATATTTCAAATCCTCCCCCTTCTGTGGGTGGGGCGAGAATAGGAGCAGAGGTCAGACACTTCTTTAGGCTATTAAAGCTCCCTTCACACTCTTCAGTCCACACATATGGATTTTCCTTTCTGGTCAGCTTAGTTAATGGCACTATGATCTTGGACATGTCCTTTATGAATCTTCTATAATATACTGCTAATCCTAGGAAGCTTATGATCTCCGTGACATTTGTTGGTCTTTCCCACTTCAGTACAGCCTCAACCTTGGACGGATCAACAGTGATACCATCTTTGGTTACAACATGGCCCAAAAAGGATACCTCTCCAAGCCAGAATTCACACTTACTTAGCTTGGCGTACAATTTATTCTCCCTCATAATTCTTAAATGATCTTCATGTTCTTCCTTTGTCTTAGAGTAAATCAATATATGATCAATAAACACCACCACAAATTTATCGAGGTATGGTCGATACACACTATTCATCAGCTGCATGAAAACTGCTGGAGCATTCATTAGTCTAAAAGGCATAACAATAAATTCATAATGCTCGTACCTGCTTCAGAAGGCTATCTTGTGTATAGCTTCTCCTTTGATCCTCAATTGATGATAGCCAGATCTGAGATCTATCTTAGAGAAATACTGAGCTCCATATAGTTGATCAAATAATTCATCGATCCTTGACAAGGGATATTTATTCTTCATTGTTGACTGGTTCAGCTATCTCTAGTCTATGCATAATCTCATCGACCCATCCTTCTTTTTGACGAAGAGAACAGGTGCACCCCATGGTGACCTACTTGGTCTAATAAACCCGTTTCTCTAGCAGTTCCATCAATTGTTCTTTTAGTTCCTTCAGTTCTGCGGGGGACATTCTATAGGGTGCCCTAGATACTGGTGTTGCCCTAGGGATCAACTCGATAGTGAAGTCGACCTCTCGCTCAGATGGAACACCTGGCAAGTTTTCAGGAAACACATCAGTGTACTCATTGACAATAGGAATGCTTTCAATCTTGATTTCTTGCTTTTGGATGACACCCACAGCTAGAAAGGCTACACAACCTTTCTTTATCATTCTCTTGGCTTGCAAAAGCAGATATGAGGGATAGTCTTCTGTGATTTCTATCTCCTGAGAACACTAGTTTTGGATGCTGACTAAACGTCACCCTACTTTTCTTACAATCTACACTAGCCCCATGCTTGGACAACCAGTCTGCCCCTAGTATCACATCGTAACCCTCCATATCCATGCATATTAAATTTGCAAGTAAATCTTGAATCACAATTAACACTTTACTAGACTGAAAGTGATTTCTAAGTTTGGTGCCATGACCAATGGGGGTTGACACGACTAGTCCGAATTTCATTGGAGTGGGTTTCACAAGTAGTGTGTCAGCAAATGTTTATGATATTAACGAATGATTAGCTCCCGTATCAAATAGAACGAATGCGGAACGGGATAAAATAGTAAGTGTACCTTCAACCACGCCTCCTTCCTCCAAGGTAGTTGGTTCCTGCAGTGCTTGCAGTCTGCCTTGGCACTTTTGTACACCCGGTCGTGTCTCTGGTGCCTGATTGATTATCCACGGACATTCAGAGATTTCGTGACTCTGGCTTCCACAGTGTAGGCATCTACCTAGTGCCTTCCAGCAATCCTCATATCTGTGACTCGCCTTGTCACAGTGCTTACATACCTCCATGTTTATGGGGGCTTGTTGATTACCTCTATCCCTAAACCTCTTCCGACCTTCTGGCTTCTAGGTTTGCCAATTGGCCTCTTAGTTCCGACCACATCTTGTGGCTTTTAGAGATAGTTCCCTGCTCCCTCTTTACCATACTGTTCTTGATGCTTTTAGCTATATCCAGAGAATCCTCAAGTAGTAAAGCCTTTCTTACCACTTCTAGATATGTCTGCAGATCCATCAGTCCAAGTTGTGTAATGTACTGAGGCCTTAGACCACTCATGAATCGCTTGGCCTTCAACTGCTTGGTTTGGACCAAGTGAGGAGCATAACGGGCCAACTTGAAGAATTGGGCCTCGTATTCGGCCATAGAGAGACCCTGTTGCTTCAGACTGGCGAACTCTGCCACCTTCCTTTTTTGTACCCTATCAGAGAAGTACTTATAGTTGAAGTACTCCTAGAATTCTGCCCAGGTAACCTGTGCATCACCCAGAGTAGCCTCAATCGTCTCCCACCATGTGAGGGCTTCCCTCTCCAGCTGATAGGTAGCCAGAGTAACCTTATCTACGTCTGTGTACCTCATGACACAGAATGCACGATCCATCTCCTTTACCTAATGGTCAGCTTCATCGGGATCAGTGCTTCCATCAAACCTTGGTGGGTTCATGCTGTAGAAATTACAATGGAGATCCCCATGATTTTCACTCCTTCCTTGGGTGGCCTGAAGTGGTGCTTGGTCTCAATCGTCCTCTGCATATCTCATTCATGTGCAGCGGCCATTGAAATCCTTCAAGATAACAACATCATGATTATTAGACATGAACCTTAATTTAGCATCATCCTAATTAGATGAACTTAGCCATTGTTTCTATCCCAATTTCACCGTCAATTTTTGACAAGTTGACATGTGGGGAGTTTGGTCTTGGATAAGCCTAACTATTTCCTATTTGCATAAACTTAAGGGAAAGCCTAGGCTCTAATACCAACGGTCACGCCATGAAATTTAGCAACGGAATTAAATATCAAGAGCGTGAGCAATACAAGTATGAGTATCGCAGTCAAGTAATTGAGAGCGACAACTAAGTATAACAAAAGAATTGAGACAGTAATTGTGCGAGCCAGATAATTCTTTATTTCATTTCAATCAATGCTAACTTACAACCTTACATAGAGCCAATAACAAGGTCCATTATTTTCAATTCAAAGTACATACTCCTCATGCAGAAATAAAACTAACTATTACAAACTCTATAGACTCTAAACATAATGGCTGACGAGCTATGTCAACAGGTGCACTCTGAGAGCTCTTCACTCTTCCCCAGCCCCATCATTCTCTATATCATCATAGTCATCACCTAAAATGGTGCAATAAGTAGGTGTGAGTGCACTAACGCCCAGTAGGATTTATATCTCATGGTGTGGACATGCCTTACCTGAATTAACAATTTATCAAGCAAGATACTAACTTGCAATACTCATGGCAAGACGATCATGATAACAACACGAAACAGTACCCAAAGGTATAACATATATGAGAACGATTCAGTAAGCAAAGGCCAATGACATTTATCATATGAGAAGGAACGATTAACAATGGAATGGATGACAGTACAATCATTTGTCAAATAGAAGAGATTCAATAATTTATAGCATGTACAGTGAATAACACAAGTTGAATTCCATAGAATTCCAGTGGACAATGACATATTGGATTCAATAACAATGACATGTACAATAGATTTGGCCATTTCACTTATAACAGTTCAATCAATCAATCAATCATTCAATAACAATGCGAAAATTATCCAAATCAATCATGCACTCATTTAGGTGATTTCCAGAGACCTCATTGGATCATATACTCTCACGATTATAAGTATTTCGAGTGCTCCTCCCAAGACCAGACTGGGCCCTTATATGCACAGGCATCAGTCATGAACTGAAGTTCCAATATTTTTGGTAATTCCATTTCATTTATGGCCAATATTTTTTCCAAGCAATAGACAGTTATATACTAAAGATCATGTCAATGATTATAAGAATAACAAGGCAGATGGACAAGATCCGGAGTAAATTTCGGTAGCAGAACAACTTAATTTCATTAGTTCAATCTTTACATTTAATGGCTTGGTTTCCATGTAACAAAATCACTCTCACGAGAAGTAGATGAGAACGGAAGTGCTTTCTATCTTCTGGAAACTTCAATGGTACAACCAACTCGGTCTCCATGAGGGAATCCACGGAGTACAGACATTTACGGAGGACTTATAGGAAAGGTCCCTAGTTTGCCAATATGGAATGACCATTAGAGAGTTTCCAATCCCCCAAGAAGGGGCAGCCTATAAGTGCAATGTATCGTGTAGAACATGTCTCAATATCATGACCATCAATTTAAAACAAAGCGAAAAGCAAGTAACATAATGACACAATATAGAACGTGCAATTATATCAACATGCTTTGCAATATTTTAGCATGATATTCATTCACTTTAACAAGATAGATCACGAAGATGAACAAATCACTCTCAAGAGGAAAAGATCAAGCAATTAAGAATGATTAGAATCAGCTTTCAGATCTTTATGTCTTTTTCATGGGTTAACAGGTTTTAAGTCACTAGACAGACTGAATAGTATTTCTATAACACATGGCATGCAAGACTAACACTTTAGACTAAAACAAATAGGTCTCAGGTAGCCTTTAAAATACGCGATGGGTTCAGTCCTTGCCAATTACAAAGGGCATTGAAAATTAAAATAGGTAAACAGTCGGTGTCCTAAATCGTGACGGGGTCACCTGTCGCATTCAAATCGTGATGGGACAAATGGACGCGTTAAAGACAATCGGAACAGAAATGCGACAGGTATGATTGGCACGTTCATGAAACAGTCCTTAATACGAAATAGACATGTAACGACCCCCTTTTATACCGGTACAATTATACTAATCCACGTCAATATAAAGCGTGCCGTCACAGTGGGACATGTACACAACACAACATAGTAGGTAGAGACGTACACAAATAACAAGGGAAAATACCGCGGAAATGTAAGTAATTCTTATTCCATCATCACCACACATATCCCACAATCTATATAGTAGCAAAATAAATATACCAAGTCCACAAAGAGTCAAGTTCAACAGTCCATATCACAACAACATCGTCTCACATACTGGTAAAGAAAAGTACAAGCTATATGAATAGCTCTCAAGTCTCGGCTACTTCTCTTACTCGGAGTCACTCCTCGCTATCTCCTCCTCGATCTCTGGAATACCTGCCTCACCTGTATAGTTAAGCAAGGATGAATCATCACAAAAGACTTAGCAAGCAACCTATTGGTTACATCCAAACACTTACCACATTAATTCTACACAAGTATAACACATAAAGCAATTTATCACATGATTAATGTGGTAACAAGCAAGTACTAAATGAACAAGTTTATAACATGCTAACTACACATGGATTTAATAAAACTCATGGTACCCAACATAACTAATTTTATGACACATTCCCAAGTATCTAAATCATGAAACTAAACACAGAATCTACTAGAGATACTAGCATGATATCTACCACATTCAATATGCTCATATGTCACAAATTCTCACCTTTCTCTTGTTGTTTTAACATAAACATAACTTAATCCCATGGATTCATATTCTTACACATTGGAGCACACTAACACATCATTTTCACATAATCACATTGCACATTCACACTTAATTCACATCTTTTGTCGTGACACATAGTCCGAACCACCATAAAGAAGGACACTATCACACACATATCACATACTCGTCACCTAGGCAACACAGTGACGAATCATGGCAACTGTGTAGAACCGGGAGAAGCACTCTCCACCCTAACCAGTGGTACTTGTCCACCTCCAAGATTTCATCATGATGCCCACAGGATATCACATGCACATTGAGCCTTCCCATAGAGACTTTTCTATAGTACAGTTTCACAGCCTTCTATGGTATACGGTTTCACAGCCTTCTATGGTAGCAGTGTCAATTTCGGCACATTAACCACTTAATCTCATTAATCACATGTTTAACACAATTCTCATGCCTTTAATGGTCTATTCACATGATTAGGTCATAACAATTAGTTCAGGTTTCAGAAGTAATCATTCATATTTAACAGTGTTAAAACATGCTTAATAGAGTCTAATCATCAGAAAATACTACTTTTAACTAATCATACTTAACATGGTCATTAAAGGTGTATAACTAGAAATAGTGGTTGCAGATGTCAAAACATGCTCAAATTTGAATCACAAATCTTATACATGGAGTATATCATATGTCTAATTTTTCAGATTCACGATAGCATATCTATTTTAAACATTTAAAATAAATTTCTAGAAATTAACAAGATGATCTATTAAAACATGGTGAACAGGAAACTGATGACTCTATCTGTCCTAAACATGTACCCAGGAACCATAAGTTCAATGAAAAATATTGAGATAATAACAACATACTTAATTTATACCAAATTAAACCTAATACGGCATGCCCATTTACTCATGATAGAATTTCTAAAATTTACAAATATGATCTAAAAAATATCATAAATTTGTGACTCAATCTTCTAAATGTACTAGACAAGACAAAAACAAATCCAGAACCCATGCACACATATGCTAATACACATTTCTGGAGAAACTAAAGAACTTAACAGCAAGAGGGTTGTCGTCAAGGGTTGTTAACGGCATGATCGATTGCCGTCAACCCAGGAACTTGACGGTAAGGATATTGTCGTCGACCTCCTATCTGCAGAAAGTGCAGACCGAAATCAAAAGGAAAGAGAATTTGGGGGCTCTAAGACATGAGACAAAAATCTTTAAAAATTGTAGAACCCTAGGTGATAGGCATAGGGATGAAACCCTTATATTAATTGCCTCTAGAAAACTCCCTGATGATCGGATTAAGGTGATGAAGCCCTCCTCGGCCAAGCCAAAGAGGTAGCCTCCATGGGCTTGATTCGATCTCCACGACCTCGCAGACGCTCTCCCAACAATTGGAGAGCCTTCCCACGTTCTGAAGAGTCTCCCTCTTGCAGAAAAATGATGGTGTATCCTCTGATTCACAAGATCTACCCCCTCCAACCCCCCCCCCTTTTTCTCTCTCCAAATTCCAATAAACCCTAACTAGGCAAAAGTCCTCTCTTTACAAAGATGACTTAGTTTTATAAGTGTTTGGGTCATGGCCAAGGTGGGAAACGGAATCCCAACCCAATTTGGGGTTTCCATGTTTATCCACGGAGAGATCGGGACGGATTCAGGGAAAGAGGCGGAGGTGTTAACGTCAATATGGTTTTCGTCTACATGAAGTAGATGTCAATCGACTTTGATGTTAAGATCCTCAAGCTAGATAGTAAATGACACATAGTATGTCGTCAACCAGCTGTTAACGTCACAAGGTGTTGACGTCACAAGGTGTTGATGTCAAGATGGAATTCGGCCAACAATTAAATCATAACAACAAGTGATAAAATGCATAGAAAATCTAGGGCCTTACACCCTCCCCCCCTCCCCCCCAAAAGAAACTTCGTCCCCGAAGTTAGAGCAAAGGTACTAACCGAACAGATGTGGGTATTGCTTCTTCATGGCCTCCTCGAGCTCGCATGTAGCTTGCTCCCATGACAAGTTCCTCCACAGCACCTTCAAAGAAGCTATAGCCTTGTTCCTGAGATGCTGGACCTGGCGATCCAGGATAGCTACTGGTCACTCCACATATGACAAATCTGGCTGAAGTTCTACTGGCTCGTGGCTGATCACATGTGATGGATCGCACACGTATCTTCTGAGCATAGACACGTGGAACACAAGATGTACACTCGTTAGTGCTAGCTCATATGTCACACTGCCCATCCGCTGTAATCACGGGATTTGTATCCCCTTTTGAATTAAAAAATTATGAGTATAGGGATTGAGAACTGACCGTGATCACCACCAGAGTAATCGCCTCAGAGATGTAGACGTGGAGGGCTGACTACCTTGGAAAAGAAAGGTGAAGGGAAGGCGTACCTGATAAAGCGACAGATGCAGTGTCGCTTTCCTTTCTCCTGAACGCAACAGAGGCTAAGGCGCCT
Organism: Colocasia esculenta; assembly: GCA_014218235.1. Taxonomy (NCBI): domain Eukaryota; kingdom Viridiplantae; phylum Streptophyta; class Magnoliopsida; order Alismatales; family Araceae; genus Colocasia; species Colocasia esculenta. The sequence continues at coordinate 75,343,737 of CM024766.1, forward strand.
TCTTGAACGCGACAGTGTCCTTGTCGCCTTCTCTTCAGAGGGACAGAGATGTGGATTCTCGTCTTCTTGCTCCTCATCCGGCCAAGGGACAGGAGCCTCACTTCGTTCTATCCTTCAAACACATGCCAAGATGATTCAAACACAAAGAAAACCCATTAGAACTCGTGTATAGAAGATCTATTCAATGAAAAACGCATGTACATGAACTATTATGGGGGGAACTCACGAGATTGGGGCTTTTAACCCCTGAGGGTGCTAAGGATAGGTGTGTGTGTCGTGTTCTAATGCTAGACTAGAAGAAAAAAACGAACTATGCATGCATGAAATTGATGAAATAAAGAAAAGAAGGGAGAGGAGATTGGATAGCCGCTGGGGAAACGCCCTGGGGGGCTATTCTGAGTCGTCTGGAGAGGAACTCTCTTCTTGGAAGATGAAGCTCTCTGGATTCCCGAACTAATGGCTCCGACCTTGCCCAAAAAGATGTAGAGATGAGGTACTTATGGGTGATTATTCCCAACTCGGGTCTGAGAGGAATAATGGGCAAGGGTCCGACTCTGGGCAAGTATGGCTGTGCAAGGGCTATTAGAACTCGGAAAGGATCATGTTAGGAAGGTCTCCTCCGAATTTGAGAGGATTTGGACTTGATTTGGACGTCCAAAAGAAGTAATTACCATCAATAGTCTGGATCCAAATTAGCCTCGGATTGAGATTTCTGTTTAAAGTCCAAAAGGCGACGGGCAGCCTGTCGCCTTCCTGAAGGCGACGGCTCGATACGCCGCCTTCCTCATATGGAAGGCTGACTTAAGTCATTTTGCAATTTTTTTGAGGGATTTAAAAATACGGACTTATGAATACGACATAGGGGCTGTCGTTTTCAGGAACGCGACATAGAGCCTGTCGCCTTCTGGACTTTTCTGCATTTTTGGCATGTAATGCATCCGAACTCATGCACAGCCTTCAGATGAAATGTCGGACTTTATATTCAGAGAAATAACGAGAGATATTTGTTTGATTTGACCAGAAGAATCCCCCAGGGCGGTGAATTAATCAAAATGATGTCATGATCGGAGAAAGCCAGCTTGACGATGATGAGCCAACGTGGGGCGTCAATGATGTGACAAGGGATTTTGCTCGACCTATAGGTTAGAAATGGGTGTCTACAGATTGCCCCTCCCTGATGCCTACTTTGCAAGGGAGTGGAGCGATGATGGAGCGAAAGTGGCATGAAATGGAGATGTAGCGGAGTGAAGCGGAATGAGCTGAAAAGCGGGCATCAAGGTAAAGAGACACCCATTCTTGGCGAATAAGCAGCGAGAATTATCTGGCTAACCTCGATCATGGCTAAGAACAGAACGCAAGGATGGCTCCTACTAGGGACGAATAAAAGTTAAAATAAAAGAATGATCAACCTCCTGATTCAAGAGGTACCCTGGCTATCTTTAGCGTGCAGGTTTCATTCATTAGGGGATAGGTGCTGCCCGGCAGGTCGATTCGACTCTGGCCTTCGAGCGGGTCACGACTAATGAGCGGATAGGGGATAAAGGGATGACTGTCATAATGAATGGGGATGAGAGGAATCCTGCATAGAAACCATCATTGGCGGACTGAACCGAGCAGCAAGCTCGAGGAAAACTTTCAAATTTGGAATAGAATTCTTGTCTGGAAGATGAGAATCTGTGTTGGGACATCATTGGGAAGCTGACTTTGACAAATCATGATTCATGAAGCTCAAAATTTCCTACATGATGCATGCTGGGCTAAAACAAATGGAAATCATAAAAATGAATGCAAAGAAAGGAGAAAATAACAAATACCCAAGGATAATATTGCTAGACAATATGGGCAAGGGTCAAGACACTTCGCATCCCCGACGTGCGATAGAATCCATCGTCCCCGAGTCATATCACCCAACGGCCTATCCAGCGATTAACAGCGTACATCTAGATCATCCTCAACTCAGATCCTAAAACACACTGGGAACCAGCCGGTCCTTGAGCTGATATAATAATGTAGGTACCATATAGTAATGAGGAGGGATTAGGGTTAGAGATATTTACCTGACTTACCTGACGCACGCGTCTTTCTGATTTTCTGGATTTTCTGATTTTTATGGATTTCCTGTATTTTCTTGATTTTTATGGATTTTCAATAATCAAAGCAATAATGAAAATGCACCAAATAATAAGCATTAAAACATGCGCAAAATATCTTGAACAATTATAGAGAAACCAGCATGACGCATAAACTGATAAGAAGGCGACATAGGATCTGTCGCAACCCTACACTTCAGAAGGCGACGGGGTATCTGTCGCCACCTGGAAGGTGACGGGTCGATATGTCGCTTTCACAGGTTCTGCAGCCCGAGCTCAAAAGCTTTCAGCATGGGATTAGGATTGGTCTCCTACTTGGACTCTAAGTGCCTTCCACTCAAACTCCTACTCTTAATGGGTTTCCCCTACCCTTTCCTAGCATGATTAGGAGTGTTATGGCTCTATAAGTAAAGGGGTTGAGAGGCCAAATTCGGAGCTCTCATCTCTCTCTTCTCTTCTTCAAGCTTTGCAAGCTCTCATGGCCATGAAGAGAGCTCCTCTTGATCCCATGGGTGGGGAGGCGGCTTACGAAGGTCCGAAGCGTGCTCGGACGGTGTATGAAGCTCTCATGAGGGTGACGGACGTCCCCAATCATCTGAGCCAGAGCGAGGAAGTGAGAGAGGTAAGTCTGTGATGTTTTGAATTTCCAATGATTTTAACTCCGAATTTGCTCATCAATTTTATGTTCTTCCTCTCCTTCTTTTCTCTTTATTTTCTTTCTCTCCTAGCTTCTCCCCGACTCTCGCCGTTATTCTAAGCTCAATTGTATCGCCCCGATGATCAAGTCCTTACCCATGTATGTCATTAGGTTCTTGAGAGAGTGGGGTTTGGGTGGGGTTTTGATGGCGGCTCACAACTACCACAAAATCTCCTTTGATTGGCATAGTCTTATAGCCCTCATAGAACTATGGCACCCACAAACCCATACCTTCATCTTCCCTAAGTTTGAGGCGACCGTCCTTTTAGAGGAGGTCGTGGCCTTCCTTGCTCTTCCCAAGACAAAACCGGGGGATGAGAAAAACATAAGCTATACGATTGAGCCCATTAACCAGAAACTTATCCTTGGAGAGTTCATGACCGACCCGGGGGATGTTCATACCGTGATTAGCCCACAATTCATCCATTTAGTGCCTCTGTCTAACTGGGTCATATCCAAGTGTAAAGACAAGAGCGTAGACCACCGCGAGATAGCCAAAGCCGTGGCGATATGCTTATGTGGGGTGGTGCTCTTCCCGTCCGGGGATCACCTCATAGACTACACTAGCCTTAGTGCGATTAGTGGGGTATGGCGAGGACTCTCACTCTCTCACGCTGTCTTGGCGTATCTCTATTCGGGCCTCACTTCGGCTTCCACGGGAGGTCTCCTCTATGGCTCTATGATCCTATTGGAGTGTTGGTTGGGTGTGAGGATAAAATTTAAACCGGTAGACAACCCCACCACCGATAGTAGGATCTTCGGGTGCCATCCTTTGAACTTCATTGGCGGTGCGACCAAATTCTCCGATAAGGTTTTGTGCAGGACGGCGGACAAGAAGACAAGGAGTGCATGGCGCCATTACCTCAGCACCCTACCGGTGGAGCACTTCGCTTTGGGCATAATGGCACTTCGCGGAGCGGAGATCCGACTACCACTCGGACGCGGCTTGGATTTGCAACTCATCGGGAACATGGCGACCGTGCTCTACAACCCGCAGCGGTGCTACCTACAGATCGGGAAGCCAAGGACGAGAGTACTTCCACTATCGCACCTACCTCCTATGAAGAAGCGACGTTTGGGGAACCCGGAGGATGAGCAGGCCGTGCGGAGCGCGCTGGCCTTGTGGAGGGCATGTGCTACCCATGCACTCCCACCGAGACTCGACGAGGACCAGGAGACGTACCAGGCGTACCTCCTGGAGCACGAGAAGATTCGGCCACTGAGGGGACTGTGAGCTATGGATAGAGACTTGACCGTACTTTCGATGTTTTGATGGGACCTAGTGGATTTGATGCTTGATGTAAGGGGAACATGCTGATGTAAGCATTGGATTATTGCAATGAGCATTGATTTTTTTAGAGGTTTTTGTGCACTGGCTTGAGAAGGCGACGTTAGCCCTGTCGCTACCAAGAAGGCGACAGGTCAACGGTCGCGACCTAAAAAGAGAAGGCGACATGAGCACCGTCGCCACCTGGGTAGAAGGCGACATAGATCTTGTCGCGTTCACAGGTTTCGGGGCGGTTTGAATTCAGGTCGAGCGCCCTCCTTTCCTCTTTCCCTCTTTCAAACTCTCATCTTCTTTCCCTCTCCCTTCTCCGGCGACTCGGGCAATCTTCTTCCTTCCGGCCTCTCTCCGGTGAGCTCTCTCTGCTCTCTCTCATCTCCTTCCTCTCTCTCTTTCTTTCCCCTATCCCTCTCTCTCTCCTATCTCTCTCTCTCCTTCTCGGAGGTGCGATGGAGGGTAGCGGAGAAGGCGGCCAAGGCGGTGAGGGCGGTGGCCGGCGACGCAAGAAATCAATCCGGCGTCGGCAACCGGGTGAGGGGACCTCTATGGCGGCCCCGGAGGTCCCTCCGGCCGCGCAGATGGAGGAGGAGCCCGCAGTGATGCCGGGCGACGAGGACGAGCCCGTTGGGCCCAAAAAGGTAGGCAACCGAACCCTAAACCCATGAATGTATGGAGGAGAGGGGATGTAGGGTCTTTTGGCCCAAGGTGAAACGGTCGGAAAATGGATTCTTGTCGTTTCCGGTCAGTCTGTGAACGCGACAGGGGGGGTGTCGCATTACCAGATAGATCGCGACGCCCTACGCGTCGCGTTCAGAAGGCGACAGCCTGATTGTCGCCTTCACAGGGAAGAAGGCGACCCCTCCAGTGTCGCCTTCTGAAGGCGACGACATACCCATCGCTACCTTAACAGAATGTTGTTTTGTTGACTTCTTGCTGATCCTTGTGCTTTTCTGTGATTGTTTTGCAGAGCGAGCTTCGGTCCCGGCTGGGGTGGTCCGTGATCCGGGCCATCTATGATGCCCTACCGGAGTTCCAGGTTCGCCGATTGGAGGGCATGGGGTTCGGCCCGTTCCTGCGGCTGGAGGAGCTGACGCCGGACGTGGCGCTCATCCAGGCCCTGAAGGAGAGGTGGGACCCGGAGTGTCAGGCGTTCCTCTTCCCGTGGGGACACATGGTCCCTACGCTAGAGGACGTGGTACGGATCACCGGCCTACGTGTGGACGTCCAGGCGGTGACTGGGACCACCTACACGAGCTATCAGGAGCAGGTGGAGAGGCTCCTCGAGCTAGAGGTGAGGGGAGAGAGGTCCTCACTGGTCGGGCGGACGGCGCTGCAGGCCAGTTTGGGGATAGTGAGCGCGCGCCACCGGACCGGGGAGGCAGGCGAGTACCGCGCGACTGACGGAGGGCCGGAGTGCTGGCGGACTGACGGAGGATGCCAGAGCGTGCTGGCGGAGGAGGAGGGAGAGGCGGCTGACGCGACGGTGGAGTGATCGGGAAGCTGATCCTGGGGACCCAGTTGGCTGCCGCTGTCTGCCCTGCTGGAGGATCTGTCCAGCGTGGGCAAGTATGCGTGGGGTGCGGCCCTCCTGGCCCACCTCTTTGACAGCCTAGGGACCTCCAGCAGGGAGACCGGCGTCGCAGGGTTCTTCCCGCTTCTACAGGTGCGCTTCTCACCCTTAGCCTTTGTTATTTTCTTCTTGTCTTAACTAATTGCGGTACTGACTTGTTTTGCTCTTGCAGGTGTGGGCGTACTACCACCTCCCTTCTTCGTCGCGGGGGTGGCGAGGCGACGCGGCACCGTGCCCCTGCTCCAGCACTGGCGGTTCTGCCGCGACGAGCGATCCTTGCGGCGGCAGGTGACGCTGATCCATGATGCGATGGACACCATCCCCTTCGAACATGTGAGTACCTCTAGCCTTAACCTTTCTACTTTGATTGATTTTCTGGTAGTTGCCTGACGTGTTTTACTTGTGGTGTGCAGGTACAGTGGACTCCCTACATCGGGGAGGACGACGCCACCCAGTCGTGGGTGGAGCGGGGCAGTCCTTACTTCGGTAGGGACATCTGGCTTCACTGTTTTAACACAGTGGTCCCGCTCCACCACCGGTTAGTGGCGCGGACACTGGGACTCCACCAGGCGGTGGTGGAGTTCCCGACCCGCCAGAGGTCATGGGAGAGGCCGGGTCGCAGCTTCCGGGGAATCCAACAGGTCACGGACTGGACAGTCCGGGTCCGGGAGCAGCTGGACGATTGGGAGCGGCGAGGGAAGGAGGTGGTCTCTGAGGCCGCCAGTGACGAGGACTACTACCTGTTGGGTTGAATGCAAATTCATATCATTTCCCTCCTATTTTGATGATGACAAGAGGTGTTCTTAAAGCAATTTAATTGAAACATGTCAAAAACATCATACCTGAAATTCATGTTCAAAAAGTATTTTTCAAACCACATTTATCATTTATGGTCATGAAAAATCATTTAACTAATGAAATATGTGTTTATTTTTCAGGTACAAACATTTTTATGCAAAAGATGAGTCGACACACCCATCAATGGTGTCGACACATCAACACAGATTCAAAGGCAAAATGTGTAAAAATGTTGAGACTGTGTCGACACATGTCAAGAGTGTGTTGACACGAGTGGTAGTTTTTCAGAAACCAAGCCTACCCTGGTCGACACACTCTCAGAGCAGGTCGACACTAGACCCAGTTCCCAGAACAGCCAGTTTGCAGATTCGGCACAGCAAGTCGACACACTCAAGAGCAGGTCGACACGGGACCTTCTTCCCAGAACAGCCTTCTACATATTCTTGACAGTGTGTCGACACTACCACCAGGGCAGGTCGACACACTACGGAAACTTTTCATCCTAAAAGTTGATGGCTGCCACGTGTCCTTCTAGGGCGATCAGAATCTTCCTAGGAATGCGTGCCCTTGTACCCCAAAAGGGTATCTTTGGAATCCTAAGGATATAAAGTGTCTTTTCGGCCAGCCTTCACAAGTGAGAAGGACCCAACTCTCTCAGAGCCTCCAAGAAGCTCCTGGCGGCCAAGAAGAGCTCGTGTCTCCTTCCCCTGCTCTCCAAGTGCTTCCAGAAGACCAATTCCCACCAATTCAAGGTGTGGGAATTGGAATTTGATTCCTGAAGACTTCTCTGAAGCATTCCAAGGAGGCAGATCCTGTAGAAGACTTCTTTGGTGAAGAATTCGAGGAAGATCCAACTTCTCAGATTGCAGAGCATCGACTTGGACTTCAAGCTTCACAAGTTCCTTCCCAATTCAAGCTTCTACAAGGGAGTACACTGAAGAACGAAGCCTTTCAATACAATTTACCTTTTCTTCTGTTCTTCTGAGATATCTTTTGAGATTATGCAAGTGCTTCTGCATAACTCTCTTTAGAGTTCTCAAACTTCGACTAGATCTGTTGCTAGAGGATCTTAGTCTTAAGTTGGTGTCTAGCAGTTTCAGTGTGAGCATTGTGCTCAGTTTGTGTGAGCCGTCGAGCTCAGTTTGAGTTGTTAAGCTCAGGGTTGGTTTGAGCAGTCTTGCTCTGTGTTTCTAGAGTAGTCTTGCTCTAGAGGTTGTGTGAGTTGTATGCTCTGAAGTGTTGGAGTTGTTAGGCTCCTTTGGGTGTGTAGCCCAGTTGTGTTAGTGAAGCCTCACGGGTTGTGAGGGGTGGATGTAGGAATCACTTGGGTGATTTCCGAACCACCTAAAAAATCCTTATGCATTTGTCTTCTGTGGTTTGATTGATTCATCTGCTAGATGCTTGCATAGGATCCATTTTAATTCACTTAATCAACTTGCTTCACATCTAAGTTTTTCAACTCACTCAAATCTAATCAGATCTGTAGTTTTTCACTGATAACATTGGCTAAGATCTATTCATCCCCCCCCCCCTTCTAGATCTTTTCCACACATTCATTTCGATCCTTCAATTGGTATCAGAGCAGGTTTACATCGATCTAATTTGAACTGAGCAGTTTTTGTTACTGAGTATTGAGTGTTTGATTGTTTGCTTGTTTGTTTGCTTGCTTGTTTAACTCTTTCTCTGTGCATTTACTTAAGTGTCATGGACTCAAAGGGTTTCATAGCTGAGGGCCATTCCATAAATAGGCCACCATTCTTTAATGGTTTGGACTATTCTTATTGGAAAAACAGAATGCAAGTATTTCTGAGGGCCCAGAACTATGAGATCTGGAAAGTAGTTGAGGTGGGTCCCTATGAGAACCAGGGAGAAGAAGATACCTGGACAAGGGAACAGATAAGGAAAGCTACACTGAATTATAGTGCCATGAACATGATTCAGTGTGCTGTCCATCCCAAGGAGTATTCGAGAATCTCTATGTGCAAATCTGCCAAAGAGATGTGGGATAAACTCGAATTACTCTATGAGGGAACATCTCAGGTCAAGGAGACCAAGGCAAATATTTTAGTTTCAGAATATGAACTTTTCATGATGAAATCTAATGAATCTATTTCTGAAATGTTTGCCAGATTCATGGTGATAGTCAATGGACTCAAGGCTTTGGGTAAGGAGTATACTGATGCAGACTTGGTAAGAAAAATTTTGCGTTCACTTTCTTCAATTGGCATACCAAGGCCACTGTTATTGAAGATTCAAAAGATTTGTCCAAAATTTCTTTGGATGAATTGATTGGATCTTTAATGACATATGAAATAAACTTAAAAAGAAATGAAGAACACATCATTAAGACCAAGCCTATGGCACTCAAAGCCTCTTCAAGCAACAAAGATAAAAATCAGGATAAAACAAGTTCTGAAGAATCTGAGTCGAATGAGGATGAGATTGCCCTCATGACCAGACAATTCAGGAAATTTTTGAAATATAGGAAAGGGAAAATGACTGGGAAAAAGAAATTTCCCTCAGGTAAGAAGAATATTTCCTCTTCCAATTTCAATAAGAATCATAAACCTGATGAGAATGTTATCTGTTACAGGTGCAACAAGCCAGGACACATGAAGGGAGAGTGTCCTGAGAACAAAAAGGAAAAGCACAAGAGATTCCAGAAATATAAGAAGCCAAAGGCCATGGTAGCCACTTGGTCTGATGAAGACACAAGTGAGGAAGAAGAAGAGAAGAAGTCCTCAAGCTCAGAGAGTGAGGAAGTTTGCTTCATGGCCAACAGCACAGATGGAAAGGTAAATACTTCCTTTGAAGATTATAGTGTTGAAGATTGGCAGGATGTGTATGCAGAATTAGTTGAAAGATATTCTGAAATGAGAAAAGAAAATAAACACATCAAAAAGAAAATTGAAAATCTCTACCATAATCAATCTTCAAACAATAGAATCTGTGAACTGGAATCTGAAGTAACAGACTTGCTTGAAGAAAAAGAGAATCTCCTAAACCTAATTGATGAACTGAAACTTGCCTCTCAAAAGGCCTCCCAAGAATTCAGAAACTTAAATGAAAAGCTGGAAATTGAAAAACAAGAAAAACAACAGAAAATTGAAGAAATTGAAGTTCTTAAAAACCAGCTAAAGGAAAGGGAGGAGGTTATCCAAACCTTCACAAAAGGCCAAGATAACCTAGAGGCATTGCTAGGATCCAACATGACAACCACATCTCATGGATTAGGATTCAACAAGAAGAAACCCCAAAAAGACAAATCTGGTGAGAAAAAGGGAAAAGCACCACTAATTAATTTTGTCAAGGGTCCTAATCTGGAAAACACTGAAATCCAACAAACAGCAAACAAAACCCCAAACAAAACTCAAAACAAATCAAAAACCCAAAAACAAAGAAGACTATCAGGTCGACACAGTCCCCTGACAGGTCGACACCAGTCCACAAGAAGAAGACTCTGTGGCTGTTGTGTCGACACCTGTACAGGAGAGGTCGACCTGCTCAACACCAAAAACCAAAAACAACTCAACCAAAATTCAAATAAAAATCTGAAAAATAAGAAAAAGGGAAAAGAAATAATCCATGAAAAACCTTGGACCTCCAAGACAACACTTCAAGAAGATTGGACTAATCCTTGGAACCAATGGTATGAAAATCCCTGTTGGTATTATCCTCAATACTCTTATCCAAATTTCTGGATGTACCAACACAATCCATGGATTCCACCTCCTCCTCTGAACTCAAATTTTCAAATGAAAAACTCCCCTCCAACCAAAAACAAAGATCTTGGTGCTTTCATTCCTAAAAGAAAGAACAAACAGAAAAGGCTGAAAACACCAAAGTAACAAAACAAAAATCTAAAACAAATCAAATTTGGGTGAGAAAGGATTTGATATCTGTGCTAAATCATACTGATGGTCCCAACTCTGTTTGGGTACCAAAATCTTCTCTCCATTGATCTTTGTGCAGGAAGGTCGTGCACCCAACACCAATGTTTGGTTTCTTGATAGTGGGTGTTCACGACACATGACTGGAGATAGAGCCAAATTTTCCTGTCTAATTGAAAAGGAGGGAGGGTCAGTCACCTTTGGAGGTAAAAATAAAGGAAAGATCATTGGATCTGGTAAGGTTGGTCAAACTTCTTCAAACTCAGTAGATAATGTTTTGTTAGTTGATGGACTTGATTATAATTTGCTCAGTATCAGCCAACTATGTGACAAAGGTCACAAAGTTGTGTTTGAATCTGATTTTTGCAAAATAATTGATTCATCAACTGACAAAATCAAATTCTGTGGAAAAAGAGAAAACAATGTCTACATGATCAACCTTAATAAAAACTTTTCTGAAAATCTTTGTTTTGTTGCAAATAAAGATGAAATTGCATGGACTTGGCACAAAAGACTTGGCCATGCAAGTTTCAGAACTTTGAATAAGTTGTTAAGATTGAATCTGGTTAAAGGTCTTCCTGAATCTTTTTCTAGTGTTGAAGGTCAAATTTGTGGGATCTGTGCTAAAGGAAAACAAACTAGGAAATCCTTTAAAGCCTTCAATGAAGTACTCACATCTAAGCCACTAGAACTTCTTCACATGGACCTCTTTGGGCCAACAAGAGTTCTAAGCCTAAGTGGCAAGAGATATGGGTTTGTAATCATTGATGACTTTACTAGATTTACCTGGGTTATTTTTCTATCCCACAAAAGTGATGCATGCCTTGAATTCAGGAATTTCTGTACCACTATCTTAACAACTTATCCATTTAAAATTAAAAACATTTTAACTGATCATGGGGGTGAATTTGATAACACATCCTTTTCTGATCTATGTGCTGAATTGCAAATATTTCACAAGTTTTCTTCACCTAGAACTCCAGAACAAAATGGAGTTGTGGAAAGAAAGAATAGAACTCTTGTGGAAATGGCTAGATCCATGCTCTTAGGGAGTAATCTGCCCAAATCCTTCTGGGCTGAAGCTGTTAACACAGCCAATCACATCCTAAACAGAGCCTTGGTCAGACCAAAGATCAGAAAAACCCCCTATGAATTGTTGAAAAACAAAAAGCCAAATGTTGCTTACTTCAAAACTTTGGGTGCAAGTGTTTTGTACACAATAACAACAAAGAAAACCTTGACAAGTTTGATGCTAAGAGTCAGGAAGCTATCTTCCTTGGCTATTCAGAAGTGTCAAGGGCTTTCAAAGTGTACATATTGAAAACCAAAACTGTTGAAGAATCACCACATGTTATTTTTGATGAAAATTCCTTTTCCACTAATGATTCTAAATCTTGCAGGGAAAAACAAGACAATGAAGAGGATGACCTCATTGTGGATTCTTCACCAACCGTTGAGGAGATTAACAACATTGAAGAGAACCTGAACAACAACTCACCATCTTCAAGTGGTTCAGGTAATATTGCTCCAGAAGTGGGCACTTCTCAACAGGTAATTTCTGAACCTCGTTTTCTAAGAGATCACCCATTAGACAGTGTAGTTGGCAACTTAAATGATAGAGTTAGGACCAGATCATCCTTCTTGCAAAACATTGAAGAAGACTCACTAGCTCTAATTTCCCAAATTGAACCCAAGTCAATTGATGAAGCCTTATCCAGTTCTGATTGGATTAATGCTATGCATGATGAACTTCATCAATTTGAAAGAAATCAAGTGTGGGAATTAGTGCCTAGACCTAGTGACCAAACTGTGATTGGCACTAGATGGGTTTTCAGAAATAAATTGAATGAAGCTGGTCAAGTAATAAGAAACAAAGCTAGGCTAGTTGCAAAGGGGTATAACCAAGAATTTGGAATTGACTTTGAAGAATCTTATGCCCCTGTAGCTAGACTAGAAGCTGTGAGAATTTTCCTTGCTTTTGCATCCTCCATGAAATTCAAAGTCTTTCAAATGGATGTCAAAAGTGCATTTCTAAATGGATATATAAAGGAAAATGTTTTTGTTGAACAACCTCCTGGATTTGAAAATGAAAAATATCCTAACCATGTTTTCAAGCTTAATAAGGCACTCTATGGTCTTAAACAAGCTCCAAGAGCTTGGTATGATCGTTTGAGTTCCTTTTTACTTGAAAAAGGATATTCTAGAGGTAATGTTGATCAAACATTGTTCACAAAAACAGTAAAAAATCAAATAATTGTTGTCCAAATTTATGTTGATGACATAATATTTGGATCAACTAATAAAGGCCTTTGCACTGAATTTTCAAATCAAATGAAGAATGAATTTGAAATGAGCTTAATGGGAGATTTAACATTCTTTTTGGGATTGCAGGTGAACCAAACAACTGAAGGAATCTTCATTAGTCAAACCAAATATGTCAAGGAGCTACTGAAAAGGTTTGACTTTCAGAACCTTAAACACTCAAGCACACCCATTGCAATAAATGCTAAGCTAGAAGAAGACCCATCTGGTAAGTCAGTAGATCCAAAGACCTACAGAGGTATGATTGGCTCTCTGCTCTACCTTACTACTTCTAGACCTGATATTCAGTTTTGTGTGTGCTTATGTGCTAGATTCCAATCTAATCCTAAAGAAAGTCATATGCTTGCTGTGAAAAGAATTTTTAAATATCTTGTTGGAACATGTGACTTAGGAATTTGGTATCCTGCTGGTTGCAAGTTAGAATTGTTTGCCTATTGTGATGCTGATTATGCTGGGTGTAAGTTAGATAGAAAAAGCACAAGTGGCTTGTGTGTATTTCTAGGTGGGTGCCTTATTTCTTGGGCTTCTAAGAAGCAACATTCAGTTGCTCTGTCAACAGCAGAGGCTGAGTATGTTGCTGCAGGTAGATGTGGAACTCAGATTCTCTGGGTGAAACATCAACTTCTTGATTACAACCAAGATTTAGGGTGTGTACCCATCCTATGTGATAACACTAGTGCCATAAATTTGTCTAAAAACCCCATTCAGCACTCCAGAACAAAACACATTGAAATTAGGCATCATTTCTTGAGAGATGAGGTTGCAAAGAAATCTTTTGAACTCCATTTTATTGAAACTGAAAAACAAATTGCAGACATATTCACTAAACCCCTTCCTGAAAACAGATTTTCATCATTAAGGAGAGAACTTGGTCTTTGTAAATGTCCACCTTCTTGATCTCTCTTAAGGTTTGGGTTGAGTGCTATGCATTGTCTAAGGGGGAGTTCTTTGCATTTCATAACTCCTTGCTTCCTCAAGCTACATTGTTCATATCTCTCTCACTTTCAATTCCATTTCCCTTTTTACAATAAATTCTCCATTCTGATTGTGTTGAAACTTCTTGGTATATCAAATAGTGATTTGGAGAAGGACAAGTTATGCTTGTCTGGACACTTTCACTATGCGTGAGAACATATCTCCGCCAAGTACTAAGAAGTTAATATGCAATAGTTGAGGGGGAGCTTTTATTGTTCAAAGAGAATTTCTTTTCTGATTTCAAAACTTGCACAGTTTTCACTTCCATTTCCTTTTTGGCAATGAATTCTTCAACTCTTATTGCATTGAAGTTACTTGGTATATCAAATGGTGATTTGAAGAAGGACAAGTTATGCTTGTCTGGACACTTTCACTATGCGTGAGAGCTTATCTCCGCCAAGTACCAAGAAATGAATATGCAATTGTTGAGGAGAAGTTCTTGTTGTCCAAGAAGAAAATCTCTTTCTGATTTCAAAATTGCATATCTTTATTTTGATGAAAAATGATTGAAATCATCATCTCAGGGGGAGCTAGAAAATTCACAAGTCATCTTTTTGCAAAATTCAAAACCTTTCTTGCATTTCATCAATTCTCTGCATGATGTCCTCATTCTAAAGTCTAGAGTCACAAAATGAACCTTGAGTGATTTATTATATTTTTACTAATCAACCTTCAACTATGTCTCTCAATCCACAGAAATTCAGATCTCTTCCTAAACTAAATGAAAATTTATGCCTTGAACTTAAAACATTTCCTTGTTTGCAACTGATGACTGGATGTATTTGAATTCTATCTCACAAACTCTCCAAAATCTTGTAAAATCCAACAGAGCAATGGCATCTGTGCTGAGAAACTGCACACCTTCACAATGAATGAAGTGCTATGTATGTCATGAGGCATTATTGCTAACTCTGTTCAAAGGGGATCCAAATTGAAAATAACTTCAAAATTTAAGCAATTATGTGCTATGCTTTTTGATGATGACTGAGTAACTGGAAATATTGGCGTCTACAAAACGTATATTTTCATGTCAAAAGGTCATCATTTACCCCTTTGAGACTTGACAATGACTAAATCTTAAGTATCCAGGGACTATGGTGTGTAAAAAGCACTAGTACTTGAGTGAAAGAGATTTATATCATTTGATAGTTTGTTAAAAGAACAAAAATATGAAAATTATTGGAGATTTGTTTAGAAAGAATCATCTTCCTCCTTCATCAAGTTGTTCTTTAAGTTTGTGTTTTACTTTCAACACAACTGTATTTGGTCTAGATGACTTCTTTAATTCTTGAAAATTGAGAAACATGGTAGTTTTTGGTTGATTGTTAATACATTATATCCCTCAATTTATCATTTTGTTGATTCAAGTCTTGGAATGCTAATATCCTGTTGGAAATTGTTTGAAACACTTGAACTGTGATGAATTTTTGCAAAATACAACAAATGAATTTTTAAGCCTCTTAAAAATCCTTGAAATGATAATTCCTCTCATTATTTATCATTATAAAGATGTCCCCAAATTTCTCAAAAATTTCCTCTCAAAGATTCAAATTTCTCTCAAAGGCTGTGTCGACACAATCCTCTCTCGTGTCGACACACAACCCCAGTCAGGTCGACACACCCTTCCTCATGTGTCGACACTGCCTTCTTGCCAGACCCTTTTCAAACCTTTCGGGTTCACCTTAAACCCTTGTTGTTTGCGGGGCAGTGTACCACTGCATCTCTTTTTGGGCGTCAGGTCGACCCGACGGCCTCATTTCCACTCCTTTCCGGCAAGAATTCCTCCCAAATTCTCTCTAAATCGCATCAATCCTTCATCACCTCTCCATTCTTCCATTTCCTCTCCAAACTCCACTCCCCTAGCACCATGGTCCGGAAATTGGGTCCCCGGCGTGGCGCCAGATCAAGGGCCTCTTCAAGGCCAGCTCCGGCAGAGGTTCCAGTTGAACAGTTGGAAAGAAGAACAAAGAGGAGAAACGATCCTGCCTCTTCTTCTGCACCTCTGAGGGCTTCCAAGCGTGGCAGGACCTCCACTTCAGGCAGAGGTGGTAATGTTTCAAACCCTAGACCAGAGATTTCGGGCGATTCCTCTGACCATCCTGAGGAATCATCTTCCTCTTCTTCTTCTGAGTCTCAAGAGGATATTCCCTCAGAATCCGTAAGTGCAGCCAAGTTGATTTTGAAGCCAAGAATACTAGACCTTTCAGACATCCAACTAGCAGACTCCCTTCCTGAAATTCAAACCTACTTTTCCTTTCAATCTTGGATACCCTTTATTTCTGAATTTCAAGTCTGCTATCCAAGATTAGTTAGAGAGTTCTACAAGAACCTCACCTGCACAGAAGAAGGGTATGAATCCAAAGTCAAGGGAATAGCCATAGACATGCCAACTGCAGTAGCTGCCTCCATTTTCAAAGTACCAGATGAAGGGGCAGACTACCATGAGTTTGAATTTGATTTACATGAAGCCTACTCCATCTTGACAGGCCTTCCTGCAGATGCATCAGATCCCAAACAGACCTATGTAACCAGGTTCAATGCAAATACCTTTCCACCTGTGTTAAGGGTCATCCACCACATTTTGACCACCATAATTACCCCTCAAGGTGGTGGAAGGGATAGGTTGACAGACATTCAGAGGTTCATCCTCTATTGCATGGTGAAAGACATCAAGATCAACCTCCATGTGATTCTCTATCAAATCATAGCTGAAACAACAAGGACAGACCTAAAGAGATCTCTTCCTTATGGAGCACATCTGACCTCAGTATTCCAGCACTTTGGTGTGCCCTTGGAAAATGAGAAGTCCCAATCTATTCCCAAGTCAACATCTACACTTTTAAGAATATCCAGAAGTTTATGGGATTTAGATTGGAAGGCAGTCAAATTATTGTGGTTGAGGCCCCTCAAGCTCAGGAGGACCAGCCTCAGGTTCAAGGGGATCAGCCCCTAGCACAAGAGGAACAGCCTCCAGCTCAAGGAGACCAAGATCAGGAGGGTCAGCCTCAACATCATGAGGGCCAGCCTCAAGTTCAAGAGGAACAAGTTCAACTGCCAGAGGATCAGCCTCTAATGGATGAGGACTAGCCTCATATCACTCCTGAAGGTGGCATTCAGCTTGAAACCCCTATTCCACCTCAGGATGATCCTTCCTCTTCCTTGCCACATACTTTTGAACCTCCACATTTCCCCTCTACATTCCAATCTTCCACTTCTTCTGGTGGGTCCTCAATTCCACCAGAATTGTTCTCTTTCCTCAATGCTAAATTTGATACATTGAACTCTCTATTCAATCAATGTCAGACCAATTTGAATTGAGAGTTCAAAGACTAGAGAACACAGTGTCAGCTAAATTTATTGAGCAGAAGGCAGCTTCAGATTATGCAGCTCAGAGATTTAACAGACTTATAGGCACTCTGGGAGATTCCTATATTGAGCTGAAAGAGCACCAACAAAAGCTAGAAGTTGTGCTTCAGGGAATTTTGGCAAATTCCCAAGCAGATGTCTTCAACACCAAGCAAACATTGCATGAGATTTCCAGCACCAGATTGTCATTTGCTCATTTTGTGGATGATTTAGAAAGTATGAGGAACTTCAATGAGCACATTGACAGGCAGATTACAGATTTGACCAAGGAGTTCAAGATAATGCAGAGACCTGGTTGGTCAGCTGGCTCATCATCTTCCTCACAACACAGTGCAGCTGATCTAACCAGACTTCAAGCCACCTTGCTAGAAAATTCAGATCGAATGGAACACTTTTTGAGCACAAAAATGATAACCATTCAAGATCAAATCAAGACTAGCCTGAACTTCATGGAGAAAAGACTGTCAGACATTGAACTTCTTCTTGCTCCAATTCCTCCTCCTCCTCCATCTTCTACCTAATGTACATTTGTTTTGATAATGGCAAAGGGGGAGAAGAATGAATGACTTGAATGTAATATTTTGATGTAATGATCTTTTGAATGAAATGAAATGGTTGTTTTGGCTTCAATGCAAAGTATTGTGATTGTGAATGCAAATCTTTGTCTTTGTGTTTGAATACTTGTCCAATTGTTTGACTTGTGTGCACAAAATTTCTAATTTCAAGTAACACTGTATCTCACAAACACATCATCAATTGTTACTGAACAACATCAAAAGGTCCTTGACAAGTATGAACAAAAAGGAAAACAAAAAGGAAAACAATAAAAAATTGCTTAAAATCACACTTCATCAAAACCACATTGAAATATGGATTTAATGTTGCCATCATCAAAAAGGGGGAGATTGTTGGGAATGCAAATTCATATCATTTCCCTCCTATTTTGATGATGACAAGAGGTGTTCTTAAAGCAATTTAATTGAAACATGTCAAAAACATCATACCTGAAATTCAAGTTCAAAAAGTATTTTTCGAACCACATTTATCATTTATGGTCATGACAAATCATTTAACTAATGATATATGTGTTTATTTTTCAGGTACAAACATTTTTATGCAAAAGATGAGTCGACACACCCATCAATGGTGTCGACACATCAACACAGATTCAAAGGCAAAATGTGTAAAAATGTTGAGACTGTGTCGACACATGTCAAGAGTGTGTCGACACGAGTGGCAGTTTTTCAGAAACCAAGCCTACCCAGGTCGACATACTCTCAGAGCAGGTCGACACTAGACCCAGTTCCCAGAATAGCCAGTTTGCAGATTCGGGACAGCAGGTCGACACACTCAAGAGCAGGTCGACACGGGACCTTCTTCCCAGAACAACTTTCTACATATTCTGGACAGTGTGTCGACACTACCACCAGGGCAGGTCAACACACTACGGAAACTTTTCATCCTAAAAGTTGATGGCTGCCACGTGTCCTTCTAGGGCGATCAGAATCTTCCTAGGAATGTGTGCCCTTGTACCCCAAAAGGGTATCTTTGGAATCCTAAGGATATAAAGTGTCTTTTCGGCCAGCCTTCACAAGTGAGAAGGACCCAACTCTCTCAGAGCCTCCAAGAAGCTCCTGGCAGCCAAGAAGAGCTCGTGTCTCCTTCCCCTGCTCTCCAAGTGCTTCCAGAAGAACAATTCCCACCAATTCAAGGTGTGGGAATTGGAATTTGATTCCTGAAGACTTCTCTGAAGCATTCCAAGGAGGCAGATCCTATAGAAGACTTCTTTGGTGAAGAATTCGAGGAAGATCCAACTTCTCAGATTGCAGAGCATCGACTTGGACTTCAAGCTTCACAAGTTCCTTCCCAATTCAGCTTCTACAAGGGAGTACACTGAAGAACGAAGCCTTTCAATACAATTTACCTTTTCTTCTGTTCTTCTGAGATATCTTTTGAGATTATGCAAGTGCTTCTGCATAACTCTCTTTAGAGTTCTCAAACTTCGACTAGATCTGTTGCTAGAGGATCTTAGTCTTAAGTTGGTGTCTAGCAGTTTCAGTGTGAGCATTGTGCTCAGTTTGTGTGAGCCGTCGAGCTCAGTTTGAGTTGTTAAACTCAGGGTTGGTTTGAGCAGTCTTGCTCTGTGTTTCTAGAGTAGTCTTGCTCTAGAGGTTGTGTGAGTTGTATGCTCTGAAGTGTTGGAGTTGTTAGGCTCCTTTGGGTGTGTAGCCCAGTTGTGTTAGTGAAGCCTCACGGGTTGTGAGGGGTGGATGTAGGAATCACTTGGGTGATTTTCGAACCACCTAAAAAATCCTTGTGCATTTGTCTTCTGTGGTTTGATTGATTCATCTGCTAGATGCTTGCATAGGATCCGTTTTAATTCACTTAATCAACTTGCTTCACATCTAAGTTTTTCAACTCACTCAAATCTAATCAGATCTGTAGTTTTTCACTGATAACATTGCCTCTGATTCTAAATAGTTTTCAAATTACTTAAGCTTCCGCAAAAGTGGCTAAGATCTATTCATCTCCCCCCTTCTAGATCTTTTCCACACATTCTTTTCGATCCTTCACTACCGGGCCTATGCCCGGCGGTACGGGGCCCAGGTGTACAGGGGGACCCGACGACCGGTGAGTTTTACTGCTTTCAGTCTGCTTTAAATTCTTTAATTAATTATGTGACTAATTTTGACTTGTCTTGCAGCTTGACCCTGAGGGACGGATTGCCTCGCTCGAGGGCGTCCTCCGTTCCACTATCCAGCAACGGGATGATCTCCAGGCCGTGGTGGATCAGCTGGTGAGTATCTTTGCACCCTTCCCTTCTAATCCTGATTTGGGTTGACTGACCCTGTGGTGTTTCTTTTGCAGAGGAGGGAGTTGGAGAGGGCCCAGCAGATGGTGGGCGATGCCTCTTCCTCTCGGGAGGACCCTGACCGCTCCGTCTTGGAGGGCCAGCTAGTGGCGGCGGCGGCTCGAGCGGAGGACGCCCTCGCCCAGCTGCGGGAGCAGGTAGGTTTCTTACTCTAGATGCCCCTTGAGTTTTGTTCTTTTGGTGAAATCTGACAGAATGTTTGGCATTGCAGGAGCAGGAGCTGAGGACCGCCCTGGCGCGGACGACCGCGCTGGAGACGGAGATGGCGGAGCTGCGCCTACGCCCCGAGGCAGCGGAGGTGGCGCGGTGGCGCCAGGAGGCGGAGGCGGCGGCGCGCTGGCAGCAAGACGCGGAGGAGGCGGTGCGACTGCGCGCCGAGGCCGGGGACCTTCGCACACAGCTGGTGGAGGAGAGGCATCGTAGCGACATGCTGCGATCCGAGATGAGGGGGCTAGAGAGAGCCCTGGCCCTGGTCGGACGCAGCCGTTCGGCGGCGAGCCGGAGCGGTATCCCGAGCGGGTCCGCTGGGCACTATCTGACAGGTTCCTCCGGACGGCGGAGGAACGAGGAGGAGGAGCGACGACGCACAAGAGCTGGGCCTGCGGGGAGCGAGGCCAGTGCTAGAGATGCGGCCCCTCCGCCTCCTCGCCCGCCTGAGGGTATAGGGGAGAGCGGTTGAGGGCTTGTACTTTTTGGGTCTTCCCCCCTTTTTGTACATGATATGAATAGAATGGAATGGAATAGAACTCTTTTGATTTTATGGTTTGTGACTGAGTGAGAGTGACGAGTGAGATATGAGTGCCGCTTTCTTTTCCGTCCTGCACACTTAGACAACCACGAAACAAGTCAGATCTGTTCTTAGGCTTAGCCCCCTGCCTTAAACAAACGACGAGTGAGCGACCTTGATAATTTGTCAAGGGGCTAAGCCTTATTAAATAGGCAAAAGATGCAAATGAACAAATGAAATGTATGTATGCAAACGGCTTGGAATCACTTAATGTTTTGAGATTTGATTTTTAGAGTTTTTGGAAATTTTTGATTTTTTGGAGTTTTGGAAATATTTGATTTTTTTTTGGAGTTTTGGAAATATTTAATTTTTTTGGAGTTTTTTGGAAATATTTGATTTTTTTGGAGTTTTGGAAATATCTGATTTTTTTTGGAGTTTTTGGAAATATTTGATTTTATTTGGAGTTTTGGAGATATTTGATTTTTTTTGGAGTTTTGGAGATATTTTGATTTTTTTGGAGTTTTGGAAATATTTGATTTTTTTTTACTTTTGGAGATATTTGATTTTTTTTGGAGTTTTTTGTTAGCACCTAAAGCCGGCGTTGGCCCTTCCTAAAATAAGACACGCGAGATGGAAGGTACTCGCATATTCGGGCCACAACACTTCGACCGATTCGAACCGCTAGTTAGGAATCTTGATCACTTCCAGTTGTCGCCACAGGGCTTTCTAAGTCAGGACGTGCGTATGGGGTGGCAACGCCTCGGAAAACCTACCCTTGGTTGATGCTGTGATTAATTAAGCCCCACCCTAGAGGTGAATCAGCCTTATAGGGAGAAGCGGATGATATTTTAAGGAAAGTCTTGTGTGGGTACGAGGATGTTGGGTTCGGCTACTTCCTACAGCATACCATTCGGAGATTGGGTATGTTGTGGAGGGACTTTATGGTCTTTTATCATGGACTAGCTTTGCCTTGGGGCATGCCTACGACCGGGCTCATTAGTGTCCCGCGGGGACTTTGCCACTCTTTGCCATGCCCCTATTGTATTATGGATTTTCTTTTCATTTCTTTTCTTCTTTGCCCTTTTTGTCATTTTGACCGTCCCTGTTTGAGACTTCCTCTCGTCAGGGTATGCTGCAGGTCGACGACCTCACCCTTACGACCCCTTTTGCCCCTACACTTCGACCGATTAGAAGAGAATAACCGACGCATCGCTAGAGCAGGGCCCGCATAATTGCAGCACCCACCGAGCGTGGTTATCCGGGCTTGCCGTGTGTGTGTGTGTCAATCCTAACTTAGAGCAGCCCTTGGCGATTAGAGAGGTATCTTAGACTCCCAACATGGAGCTACTCCCCGATCTAGGTGTCGTGGCCTCACACCTATAGGCCTAAGGATAGAAACGTTTGAGGTACAACCCGTTCCACGGATGTGATAACTCGACACCCTCAGCATTGATTAAGCGATATGCGTTTCCAGGGTAGACCTCCCTCACAACGTACGGACCCTCCCAATTAGGTTGTAATTTGGACCTAGGACCTCCGGGCTTGATAAAGATGCGTTTCAAGACCATATCACCCTCTTGGAATTTTCGTTCAATTACCTTCTTTTGGAAAGACCTCGAGATTCGCCTTTTGTAGGAAAGCACATGGTCGGCTGCCATAAGCCGCCTTTCATCTAAGAGTTCCAATTGGACTAGTAACGCCTCTCGACGTTCATCAAGATTAAGATCCTTGTCTAGTTGGACTCTTAGTGAAGGAATTAGGATCTCATATGGAGCTACCGCCTCCATCCCGTAGGTGAGAGCGTACGGGGTCTGCCCCGTGGGAGTGCGGACGGAGGTGCGGTAGGCCCATAGAGCCTCTATTAGCTTCTCTGGCCAGTCGGCGAATTTATGCGACTCACAGGTTTTCTTTAGGATTTTAAGAAGGGTTTTGTTAGTTGCTTCAGCTTGGCCATTGCCTTGCGGGTAATACGGCGATGAATGATGTAGCGTGATGTTGTATTTCTTACAGAGGTCCTGGAGCTCTTGTGCAATGAATTGCGGCCCATTGTCCGTGACGATGCTGCTTGGCACTCCGAACCGCGAGATGATGTTTCTCATGATGAAGCGGCACACTGTGGATGCTTTGATTTCTGTGAAGGCTTCAGCTTCCGCCCACTTGGTGTAATACTCAGTTGCAGTTAGGATAAATGACTTTTGTTTGGTTTGAGCATTAGAATCACCAAGAGGACCGACAATATCGAAAGCCCACATGGAGAATGGCCATGGTGTAGAGAGTGGGTGTAGTGAGGAGGAAGGGGCGTGGATCTTATCAGCATGGAGTTGACACTTAACACACCTACGAACGTAGATGGCACAATCTTCTTCTAGGGTTGGCCAGTAATAGCCTGCCTAATAATCTTCTTCGCTAGCATCTGACTGTTGATGTGCCCTCCGCATTCGCTAGCATGGGCCCCTTCCACCACCTTCCAAGCTTCGTCATCGATAAGGCACCTTAAAAGGACTCCATTAAGGGCTCGCCTGTACAGAACTTCTCCAACAACTGTGTACCTTAAGGCGGCTCTTCTGATGGCCCTACGGTCTTCTGCACTTGCCCCTTCAGGATATGTTCCATCCCTGCAGTATTGTTCTATCTCAAAATACCATGGCAGTTCTTCTTCATTCAAGATCTCCTCAAGCTCAGTTAACATAACTTGCTGCGCTCCTCTTCTCCTAGCCTTCTCTTCTACGGTTGCCCTAAGGTTGATAAACCAGGGGTCTTGGATAGATGGGACATCGAGACGTTGGACGATGATTGTCTCAGTCCGGAGACTCAGAGGGAAGGATAGAGAGGAGGCTAGCGACGCCAGTGCATCAGCCAGGATATTTTGGGAACGAGGAGTGTGGATATAGATAAGCTTACGGAACTGCCTTGCCAACAACGTGACCAGGTCTTGATATGGCTTGAGCTTTGGGTCACGAGTGCGGTAAGTTGAGAGTACCTGCCGCAGGACGAGCTGAGAGTCTCCTATGATTCTGAGGTGCGATGCCCCCAGCAGATAAGCATGCTTGAGACCAGCAAGGAGAGCCTCATACTCTGACATATTGTTGGTAGCGGGGAAGGTGAGTTGATATGCAAAGGGGATGGTGATACCTTCCGGGGTAAGCAGCACGGCTCTAATGCCCCGTCCCTGGGAGTTGAGCGCACCATCGAAATGAAGGGACCAGAAGGGGTCTTTGATTATGACTGAGAGTTCCTCATCGGGGAATCCCTCTCGGAGGGAGTCGCTGTGAGGGAGCAGGAGATGGGCTAGATGCTCGACGATGGCATACCCCTTGACGGCCTTTTGGACCACAAAGGATATGTCAAACTGGGAGAGGAAACTTTGCCAGTGCGCCAGTCGATCAGAAAGGACGGGCTTTTCGAGAAGATAACGGAGTGGATCCATCCTTGAGATCAGCTTGACCTCGTGGGCTAAGAAGTAGTGCTTGAGCTTTTGGACTACCCACACGAGTGCGGCACAAGTTTTGTCCGCGGTGGTGAGCTTGGATTCGGCGGGGTTGAAGAGCCTAGAGAGGTAGTATGCTGCCCTTTCTTTCCCAGACTCGTCACGTTGTGCAAGGACAACTCCTAGGGAGTCCTCAATGACTGAAAGGTATAGGATTAGTGGTTTTCCGGGTGTAGGAGGCTGCAAGACTGGGGGATTCATGAGATAACTCTTCAGCTCATCAAAGGCTGCCTGGCATTTTTGATTCCATTCGAATTTTGGTCCTCCTTTCAAGAGATCATAAAATGGGCGGCATCTCTGCGAAAGCTAGGAGATAAATCTTCGGATGAATTGCAAACGTCCGATTAGCCCTCTTAATTGTGCGATATTCTTTGGAGGAGGCATCTCTGCTATTGCCTTGGCCTTGTTCGGATCGATCTCAATGCCCCGCTTACTGACTATGAAGCCTAGCAGCTTTCCTGATGACACCCCGAACACACACTTCTTTGGATTCATCTTCAGCTGATACTCCCTAGCCCTTTGTAGTACCTTGGCTAGGATCTCGGGGTGTTCTCTCCTGGTCCTTGACTTCACCAAGATGTCATCCACATAGACCTCAACATAGACATGGATCATATCATAGAATATGGCCATCATCGCCCTCTGGTAGGTAGCACCAGCATTCTTCAGCCCAAATGGCATGACTATGTAACAGTATGTTCCCCAGGGCGTGGTGAAGGAAGTCTTTTCTTGATCTTCATTAGCGAGACGGATCTGGTTGTAGCCTGAGTATCCATCCATGAATGAGAGGGTCTCATACCCAGCCGTGTTGTCGATTAGCACATCAAGATGAGGAAGCAGGAAGTCATCCTTTGGACATGCCTTATTCAAATCCCTGAAGTCGATGCAGATTCTGACTTTGCCGTCTTTCTTCATGACAGGGACTATATTGGCCACCCATTTCGGATAAAGCACTACCCTGATGAATCTAGCCTTATGGAGCTTATCTACTTCGTCCTTCATCTTCAGGGCTGTGAGTGGGTGGAACCTTCGGAGTTTCTGCTTGATTGCCTTTGCCCCTTCTTTCAGTACTAGTCAGTGCTCCACTAGAGAGGGGTCTAGGCCGGGCATGTCCTCATAAGACCAGGCGAACGAGTCCTTGTACTCCCTTAGGATTTGCACCAATTCCTCTTCTTCATCAGGAGGGAGGTTTGCTGAGATCATCACAATTCTAGGGTCTTCTTCTGTTCCGAGGTTGACTTCCTTAGTAGGTTCATCCACTGCCGTTGTGGGTTCATCAAATCTCCTGACCCCGCTGGCATATTTCTCGGCAGCGTCATCTACTTCGCTATCCTCTTCATCGATCGGGTCCTCATCATTCATGATTTCGTAGACGCCAAATCCGTCGTCTATGAACACCCCGTCTTTCTCAAACACCTCTTCAAACACCAATGCTTCCTTTGTGAATTCCTCTATCAATAGTAGCGCTTGACACCGCCGAGCTAGCTCTTGAAGATATCGTCGGGGAATAGCCTTTCCCCGCTGTTTCCTAGGGCGGTGCTTGGTCTTAGTGGAGACCGGGTTGACCTGACCTTCTTCCCTAGGCCTATCTAAACTAGTACTAGACTCTTCTATACTAGATCCTTCTAAGCTAGAGGACTCTACAGGACTGGAGGAGGACATGGTGTCCTCGAAGAGAGTGGCTCCTAATGAAGGAGCAGGAGGGGAAGCCCCAGTCGCGGGGTGCCCCTGATCAGCAGAGTGCAGGACGTATGCCGTCTCCTCGACCTCAAAGTGCATTTGAAAATGGGCGTTTTTTTTTGGGAATCGGCGGAGAGCACGCAGCAGGAGAGGGTGACCTCGTGGTCACTTGGATCAGCTTGGAGAGCGGAAAGGACAGCTGGTGGGAGCTCGGGCGTGAGGAGGCTGTGCACCGCCGTGAGGAGCTGGGGAGTCAGCTGGATCAGCAAAGGAGGAGAGGACGGGACTAGACTGGGCAGGAGAGAATCCAAGACGGATGGATGGATGGCTAGGCAGGTGCCTTTCCAGAGTTCATCAATGGTTTTCCCCTCTTCGTAGGGGATGTCCGGCTCTCCTATGTCCGAGGCATCGCTCATGAGTTGCCTTTTGGACATGATGGCAGTGGGTGGATCTAGCAATTCTTCCGCAGCTGGCGGCCAGGTTCTCTCTTCTTCCCAGAATAGTCGACTGAAGGCAATGGTGATGTCTTCTATGTCGAACCATCTATACCACTCAGCCTCTGGGTCTCCGATCTTTCTTCTCCTGGTAGGACGGAGGGCTTCTAAAGCTCTATAGGTCAGCAACGGGGCCATGTGCCGAGAGAAGTTCCGGCCGTGCACCTCGTGCTGTGAGAGTTTTACCTCGACTACCACGGTGTTATATCCAGGTTGGGTAGGCCCCCTAACAAAATGACACCAGAGTGTCCAGGTGAGTGGCTCTCGGTCGGCCTTGAGAGTGGATGTGCTGGATGACCATGGTTTGGACTTTTCCCTATACCCCAAGCCCCATCGGCTTTTCATGACAATGTCGGGGATGGGTTTGACTATACCTTGTAGCTCTGCCCCTAGGCCCTTGCCTTCTTCATACCCCAACTTCATCATAATTTGCCACCCCTTTGTGCTTAGTGGCTCTTTTCTTTTTACGGCATTGATCTGAGCTAGGTTGACCTCTTGCTGGGATTGGAACGTGTAGCTCCAGGGGTAGTTGATGTCTAGCACCGAGATGATGGGTTTATTGGCTAGCCATACGGCTGGGAGGTGGGTATCGTGGAGAGCATCTACAGAGTGGGCGGTGGCTATGCTTTTGACTTTGATAATTCACCCTTGGAAAGGGAACTTTAAGCATTGATGTGCAGTAGATGGTACAGCCCCTAGTGACTCTAACCACGGACGTCCCAGGATCGCCTTGAACATGGGATCGATATCTAGGACATAGAAGTCCAATGTGATGGCGAGGGGTCCCAGTTCGGCTTGCATAGTCACTATGCCGTGGCAGGATCTTCTAGAATTGTTGTATGCGGCAATGGTGGTGGGCGTCAGCCTCAGCATACTTTCTGATAACTCACAGGCTCTCACGGTGCTTAGCGGGCAGACATTTATGGATGCCCATGTATCGACCAGTGCCGCTCCCACTGCTATATGGTTGATGACTAGAGTGACACAGAGGGGGAGCCTCTTGGCTTCTGGGGGGCTAATTCATTTTCTGCAAATGTGATTGCCGGCCCGCGGGTCACCATGGCCAGGGCACTGGGTAGCTTGTCTGCCATCATGTCTTCATTTACTACCACCTTCTGCAGGAAATTCCTCAGGGCTTCCTGGTGCTCTTTAGACTTCTTTATCAGCTCCAGAATGGAGATCTTGGCTGGCACGTGGTCCAGGTGCTTGAGGATGTCATAATGGGTTCCAGGCAATGGCTCAATCAACCGCTCATCTTGTTGCTGAGCTTGCTGTTGCTGTGGCGGCTGCAGGACCTGCTGGGGGTTTGTGGAAGTAGTGGTGGTGGAGATAGGTGGGTATGGGCGGCGAAAGACTCGCCCGCTCCGTAGGGTGGTTGGATTGGTGGGTGGCTATCTGGCGGAGGATAATGTTGCGGCGGAGGGTTGGTCCAGCCCAGGGGGCGGTAGGATGATGGGTGAGGGAGCGGATATGATAGGGGGTAGAGGGATGGAGACAGGTGGAGCGAAGGGTAAGATGATGGGTGAGCTAGCAGCTGGCGCGGATGCTGAACTGACGGGCAGTATGACGGCGTTGGCCATGGAAACTATAGGAGGGACTGATTGGGGAGCCGCATAGGCTGGTTGTGTTGTTTGGGATTGGATAGGATATTGGTTAATGGCCATCATCTGCTGAACGTCCAGTTCATCATCGTATGTCCAATTTGCTTGCGGAGGAGGGTGGTGGACGATGGGGTTTACCTGGGCAGGTTGCTGTGGCGGTGGTGGGTTTGGAGCTGGTGGATGGTTAGGTAAGGGGTTGTGGACGATCCCAAGGTCCTGTAGTGGCTGCTGATGTTGCTGCTGTTGTTGTTGCGGAGGGGGTGGCTGGTGCTGCTGCCTTTGATGCTGCTGCTGTCTCTGCCTCTCTTTGATGTCTCCGATTACTTGCCGGAGGGCTGTCCAATCTATTATGTGCTACTCATGCAAATCGTACACCAGGTCCTTGAATGTAAAGCACTGGTCGATGGTATGACCAGGCTGCCTATGAAACACACAGTACCGAGTTTGATCCACGCTCAGGTTCAGGGGTCTCTCAGGAGGGTGCCTAATGGCGTCTGTGGAGAGCAAAGCCAAGAATATGTCGGAGAGTGTCTCCGGAAGCGGTGGGTAGTGGGTTCTTCTGGGACCCATGGGACGCCTTGGCTGAGAGCCATCAAGAGGCGGCACTTGATTGTATTGGCGTTGTTGCTGCCCCTGGGGTGGCTGGGTACGGTTCTGACCCTGGGCATTGTATGGTTGGCGGTTTTGGCTCTGACCGGCAGGGTTGAACGCGCTCACTTGCTCGTTCACCTAGACGCCCTCGGTAACTGGACCCTGAGGCTTTCTTTGGAACCTAGGCTTCTAGGGTTCGAACATGGAGTGGATCGGGGAGTCTTTGAGCTGGGTCTGGATGAACCGGGCCCGGCTGTAGAGTTGATGCATGGTGGTGATGTCATTCATTGCCAGAATGTTTTTAAAAGCAGGTGTGGCATTAGCAATGATGATCTTCACCTTCTCCCCTTCTGGAAGGTACCCCGGAACTCTGGTGGCCATTTGTCTCCACCTATCGGCGTATGTGGCGAAATCCTCATCAGGCTTCATCTTTTCGGCCATGAGATCTATGAGTGAATATTCAAGGCCGACTCTATCTTGGAATTGCTCGAGGAACTTAGCCTTCACCACAGCGAAGTCTTCAGCGTCCTCGGGTAACAGGGAATAGAACCAATCCAGAGCGTGCCCGTCCAGCGACCGGCGGAAGAGATATGCCATAAGACGGCGGTCATACTGGTAAGGCGCAGACTCATAGATGAAGTCCTTAATGTGGATATATGGATTGCCTGAGCCATTGTATTTTCTATACTTTGGCAGCTCGGATGGAGAGGGGACCCACAGGCCATTAAAATTAGGCATGGGCACATCGTGGTGCTGCCTAGGGTCGACTTGCTTGCGGAGCTCTTGGAGCTCCTTCTTGATGGACGCCCACTCGGACATCATGTCCGGTGCGGCGGATGGCTGAGCGTAGACGGATGAGGCACGAGAGGTGGGCCTGGCGCGTGGCTCAGGACGGTGAGGGGAGTAAAACGGCTGGTAAGGTGGAGACCGGGGCCTCGACTCACGAAGAATGTAGTGCTCAGACTCGAAGGGCGTGAATCGGATAGTCCACGGCCGGATGGGGGTGTTGTCGGCTCTGAGTATCTCAAATGGGCCAATAAACCTCAGACTCAGCTTGCCATGCCTTCCAAACCTGACAACGCCTCGAGTAGGTGATACTTTGAGGAATACATGCTCTCCAACCTCGAACTCCAAGTCCTTCCTTCTGTTGTCGGCGTAGCTCTTCTGTCTATCCTATGCCGCAGTCAATCTTTGCCTAATGAGTTGGATCTTATATGTCTTTCCCTGAACCAACTCGGGTCCTACAAGTTGTCTATCTCCAGCCTCCTCCCAACACAAGGGAGACCTACAGGGTTGACCGTACAATGCCTCAAATGGGGCCATGCCTATACTAACATAAAAATTGTTGTTATAGAAAAACTCCACGAGAGGTAGGTGATGCTCCCAGTCACCCTTCTAGTCAAGCACGCACGCCCTGAACATGTCCTCAAGCGTATGAATTGCCCTCTCAGACTAGCTGTCTGTCAGAGGATGGAAAGCCAAACTAAGCTTCAACTGAGAGCCCAACGCCTCCTGAAGACCCTGCCGTATGTTGTGTTGAGTGTGTATTGAAATTTCTTAAAGTTGATTTTTAATGATGACCATTGTACATCACTCATACTTTGATTTTGATGATGACATATTGGAAAATTTGTACATATTGAATATATTATAATAATGCTCAAACAGCATGTTCTTGACATTTAATATTTCACATTTTAATGTTAGTGACATGTTTTGATGGTCTACACTTCATATTTTTAGGTTCACATAATTCTGTCAAAGTTGTGTTGACACAAGATCTCAAGTGTGTCGACACACCCTCTTCATTCAGAGCATAAAAGAGTCAGTGGTGTTGACACATGTGGATGTTGTGTCGACACAGTGTATGAATTCAGAAAATAGTGAAGGAAGCAGTAGCCAGTGGTGTCAACATAGTCTGCCTGTGTGTCGACACTCACTATCCTTCCCAGAACCTGTTCTGAAGCCAGTAGCTAGTGGTGTCGACACAGTCTGCCTGTGTGTCGACACACTTCGACTGAAGCTCAAAAACGTGAATTTTTTTGGACACGTGGCTGCATGAGAATAATTGACCTAGATATTTGTGCCCACACATTCCAAGGGCCCACATGGACACATGGGACTATATATACCCATGATCCTCGTACTCCAAAAGGTGAGGCAGCTGGGACGTTTCCAGAAGAAGAGGAGAAGAGCGGGAAAAGCTCATGCGTCCAGAAGGGGAGCAGAGGAGCACCGCCAAGGGGAAGAAGGAGAAGGGAAGAAGAGGAGGAGTTCTTGATTGAAGCTTTTCTGATCAGAAGGAGATCCATCTGAGTCTGTACTTCGTTTTAGTATCAATTTCTCTGGGTGTGATCTGTGTATGTGTTCTACACAGATCGCCTAATTCTATTTTATTCTACTTTTCAATTGTACTGAGATAGATCGTGCTAGAGGATCTACTCTCTAATTGTGTTTGATCTAGAAGAACTTGGATCCTTTGTGGTCCAGAGGTTTTGAGTACTGTGTACTCAGGTTTGGAGCCGTAGTGCTCTGGGTTGGAGCCGTTGTGCTCTAGAGCTTGAGCTGTCATGCTCAAGTGCTTGTGAATTTGATGAATTCACAAGCGGTCTGTGGAGTAGGTCGTCGTACCTATCTCCTGGGTTTCTTTGAGTCGTCGCACTCAAAGAGGTTGGAGTCGACGTGCTCTAGGTTGTATGCACTAGTGTTAGTGGTTCCTCCATCGTGAGGAGGTGGACGCAGGAGACACAAGTTGTGTTCTCCGAACCACCTTAAAAATCTTCTGTGCATAGTGGTTTGGGTGTGGTTTGCTGTCTATATTCACTATACTCACACACCACTCTTGGATCTGATCGAATTGTGTGTATTACTCATTTTAATTCTGCTGTAGTACACACACATTCTTAGTTAATTTGTTAAAGTCACCTATCCGATCCCAACAATTGGTATCAGAGCAGGTCATAGTCAATTCTATACTCTGAGGTGCTTTGGTGAATTTTCTATATTTCAGATTTTGATTCACTCAATTACTTGCTCAAATTGTGTTGTGTGTTTGATTTGATTGTCTTTATCATGGACTCTAGAGGTTTCGTTGCTGAAGGTCATTCAATTAATCGACCTCCATTTTTTTATGGTACTGACTATCTTTACTGGAAGAATAGGATGATGTTTTTTCTTAGAGCATAGAACTATGAAGTATGGAGAATTGTTGAAAAAGGACCAATCGAAGTCACTAGAGATAATGATCAATGGACCATGGAGCAAATCAGAAGGGTCACCCTGAACTACAGCGCCATGAACATGCTGTAATGTGCCATCCATCCAAAGGAGTATTCCAGAATCTCTATGTGTAAGTCTACCAAGGAGATGTGGAATAAATTAGAATTACTATATGAGGGCACATCTCAAGTTAGAGAAACTAAAGCAAACATGTTAGTTTCTGATTATGAATTGTTTATTATGAAATCTGATGAAACCATATGTGAGATGTTTGTAGGTTCATGGTAATCATCAATGGACTTCAAGCTTTAGTTAAGGAATACTCAAATGAAGATTTTGTAAGAAAAAATTTGCGTTCTTTATCTCCTGTGTGGCACACTAAAGCCACAGTCATTGAGGATTCAAAGGATTTATCCAAAATAACATTGGATGAACTGATTGGATCTTTAATGACTTATGAGCTAAATCATAAAAGATCTGAAGAAAACATGTTGAAATCAAAACGCATTGCTCTTAAAGCTTCATCAAGTAGTAAAGGAAAATCTAAAGAAATTTCTAAATCTAAAAAATCTGAATCTGACAATGATAATCTTGTATTGATTACTAGACAATTTAGGGCATTTCTGAAATCAAACAAGAAGAATTTTGGTAATAAGCAAAATGTCATGTCTAGTAAAAAGAAACACTACTCCCATGTTGATCATAAGAAAACTGATGAAATTCCTGTGTGTTACAAGTGCAACAAATCTGGGCATATGAAGGCTGAATGTCCAGAGGCTAAGAAGAACAAGTACAAAAACCACAAGAAGGAGTTTCACAAAAAGAAGAACAAGGCTATGGTTGCTACATGGTCAGATGAGGATCAAAGCTCAGACAGCAATGAAGAATCCCCAAGTTTAGAAGGACATGAAATCTGCTTCATGGCTGGAAGCAGTGAAGAACAGGTAGATATGTCTTTTGAACTATTTACCATTGAAGATTGGCAAGAAGCATATGGTAATTTAGTTGAAAATCTTTCTGATGTTAGAAAAGAAAATAAATATTTGAAAAGAAAAATTGATAGCATTCTTCATGACACATCATCTTCTAGAAAAATTTCTTGTTGGATTGAAATGGCACTAATGATGTCCTAGAGGGGGGGTGAATAGGACTTCTTGTGCTTTTTAAAATTTTATCTGAAATTAAATAGCACTAAATAAATCTGTTAGTATTTAGTGTAGTGTGTGATTCAAGTGTAAATTGGTGGAAACAATCACACAAATGCACAAGGAGATTTATCCTGGTTCGGCCCTTCTCACATGGAAGTCCTACATCCAGTCCTCAAGTCAACCACTTGAGATTTCACAAACTGCCAATAAACCTTGGCCTTCTCTCACCCTTGAGAGGAATTACAAGCCCACTTGCTCCCAAACAACTCTTCCCTTACCAAGGGTACAAAACTACCTTTCACAAGGTCTTCCCTACACAAGAGGGGAACAGCAGGAACAATCCTCCTACAGAAATTACACAGAAAGGGAATGTAAAGATTCTTGTGTGTTTGCCTCAAGAATGAGCAAACACACCTAATTCAGAAAGGACAAAAGATAAGAGTTGCAACTCAAATCCTTTCTGAAAAAACAGGGTGGATAAGAACAAAATCTGAGTACAATTGCCACCCAAAAATAAGACTTCTGTGTGAATAGGAGAGCTTGGAGAGTCTTTCTGAAAGTGGAGCTCTCAATCTTGTAGGTTGGAAGAAGGCTTGTGGAGATCTCTTGCTAGTAGTTGGTCTCTGAAAAATTCTAAGTGTTGAGCTCACTTGCTGTTGTATGAGTTCTATCCTCCTTTAAAACTTCGGCTTCTTTTATATTCTTTAGAAGTGTGTAGCCATTTGAAAATGGATGTTAGAAATATGGCCGTTTGAGGAGAGACCTTGGATCCTTTAGATGCTTGCTGAGTTTGTTATCCATAGGTCCTTCTATCTTTGCTTCTTTCCAATGTTTCTTGGACGAGGCTTGTAGCTTCACAGCTAAGAAGTCAACTTCCAGTTAAATAGACTGTGAAAGTTCCATGCTGAAAACGTGCTTCAATAAATATCTTACAGCAAAGGCAAGACAAAGAGACAGGGTACCTCCATACTTTTTGAGGTAGGTAAGTCATAGAAAAATAAAAGGTATGGAAACCTCAGACAGTTAGCTTTTCAGACTAATAAAAGATGGACAGACAATTTGCAAACAAAGGTATGGACAAGTTCTGATAGTGGTAGGTGAGCCTCTATCAGATGCCATGTGCCTGAAAATAATAAATGCAACATATCTTCTGTATTGGAAAAAAATTCGGACTACTGTCATAAAGTAAGAGATCAATTTGAACATATGTATTCAAATATATTCATTTGACAATTTTAGAAGAATATTTTAAGTATAATATGTCTTATCATGTCAGAATATATTAACTAATATATTAGACAGAGAAAATATTCAGTCAATGTAGTTTTTAATGGAAATCATATCAAGGAAGATAAAATGATATACAATCAAAATTTCATAAGATGATAAGAAAGTATCTTCATAGAAAAAGTACAAGTATAGGACTTGTTAGTGAAGTCGAATTCTGAAGAGAGTGCAATTTGACTCTAGGAGTCGAAGACATAAACATGAGGAATAGGCTAATTCGACTTCATCAGAAGTTGCTTTGAGATAATATCATTCGACTTTGCAAGTCGAATAGAAGAGTATTTGTAAGTCATAATTCGACTTCCATGGAGTTAGACAGAACCAAACAAGAGATTCGACTTTAGAAGTCGGATATAGAAGAATTCGACTTCTAAGAGTTGAAGTCCAGAATGAAGTATCCGATTGTAGGAAGTCGGATTCAGAGAAGTTAGATTCTGAAGTATTCGACTGTATAAAGTCGGAGTTGATAGTCGGATAGACTGGACTTGGAAAATTTTAGATGATCTAGTGCATAACTTTTTGATTCTAAAGGAGTCGGAGTCGACAGTCAGATTGTGATATCTGTGGAGTTTGTCCAAACTATTTTTTTGTGATATGTATATGTATATTTAATTTGTAGAAAGTCTTTTAAAGGTTTTGTCATAGCAAAAATACATGGTTATAATAATTGAAAATCTTAAATTATTTTCTTAGGGGTAGTTGCTCAACAATTCTCCCCCTTTTGTAAATGAAAAACTTTAAATAGACAGTGAAAAACAAATTGTAGATTCAAGCATATGAACTCCTAGAGAGTTTTAGTGATTTGTTTCTAGCTTCCTTCTCCCCCTTTGTGGCATTAACATAAAAGGTAAGATAGCAAAAGAGAAAGAAAGAGATATATTAACAACACACACACACACACACAAAAAAAGAAAAATCAACATAGATTGTATTCAGAAATTTAAATATGCAGATACAGAGTAGTGTTTAAGATCTGGATAAAGAGCTTGGTAAATACAATGAACGGGGGATCTGATCCAGGTAAGGCTGTAGAAGGTCCCACAACTTCTTCTCATTTTCAGGGAAGAAGTTCTCAAAAAGACTGATATCAATTTTATAGTTGGGACCTATAGAAGGGAGTTTCCTATGAGATTTAATGTGACGCTTGTGGTACCATGCAAGCTTGGTGAAATAGTGATGTCGGCTCAAAAGATTCTTGAGAGGAACAAATTTCCTAGAGGCCGCTAGATGGAGAAAGTCATGCACTGTAATGTTCCAGTTCAAGCCTTGAGAGATAGTTGCTTCCTTAGCTTGATAGTAAACCAAGTACCTCTACTTCCACTTATGAGCAACTGTTTTCCAAAGGTCTTGATATCCTTTGCTTAGATACTCAGAGACAGAAATCTTCAGCTTCTCACAATCTGCATGATCCTCAGGGTAAGCTGCTGCCCATTAATCTTCTGTGAACCTCTTAGACTCAGCAAAACAAAGCTAGAAATCCATCAATTGCTGGGAATTCTTTGGAGCTTGCATAAGCACAAATCTATGGAGAGATAGTCTCAATTGGTATTTGATTCTGAATCTGGTGGCTATCCGGATGTGCCTGTTGAAGATTGCTTGAGCAAAGTCTTTCCTGGCAGAAATGGCACCAACCAAGGATGGATACAAACCAGATGGAAGTCCAACTGTCATAGAGGGAGTAATTTGTCTCTGACCTCTGATAAGCATTTCTGATTGGCCTTTAGTGACATCAGGCAGCCTCAATTTGAATCTAGCAAAATTGAATTCTTTCATCCTGGTGAACTTGGCCTGAGAGTCTCCAATGAGTGGGCCAAACAAATCAAAGAACCTAAGATTTAGGTGGAGATAAACATCCAAAAATTGGTTTCTGGACTAGGTTTGCTAGTACCTGGTGGCATCACCAGGATAGAGTTCAAGAAATTCTTTGGATTTAAGAGTATGGCATTTCTGAGAAATGAGCTAGAGATCAGACAGAACTACTTGAGTGGAATGGATGAGAGTGGGAAGCCAGTCTTCAAAGGTGAAACCTGGCATCTCATGAACTTCAAGGAATGCCTTAATGGAAAAAAATTCTCTGAATAGGTTCATATAATGTTCAGAGTAATAGATGAAGGCATACCAGAAGGGAGGAAGTAGCTTGGTAGGATTGTCTTTCAACATCCGCCCACCACTAGATGAAAGTTGTATGCTAAGAAGTATTTCAGAGATAGTGAGGGTGGACCTCCCTGCTACTGGTGTGGAGGCAGTGGGAAGAGAAGAAAAGAAGGTGGGAGGTCTTGTGTGGAGAGGAGGAATGCTTTCTGGGGATTGTTTGAATTTGTAATTCAAGGGATAGATTTTGAGATTCACATTGTCAAAAGCAAGTGGCTGATCCTCTGGAATAGATGAAGAGGGAGGAGGATCAGATGAAGTGGAGACTGGAGGTTGTTCCAGAATGGAAGGAGTGGGAGCAGTGGGTGCAATAGTAAGAGATGAGGATGTAGGGGGTTGTTCAGGTTCAGGAGGAGCAGGATCAGTAGTAGGGGTTTTAATAGAGGGAGTTGGTTCAGAAGGAGGAGGAGAAGAGGATACAGGTTTACCTTCTTTATGGAGTCTTCCCTTCACCTTCCTCTTAAAGGCCTTGATCTTGGACCTAACAACAACATCAGACTCCTGAGACTCTAGAGATATTTTAGGCCTAGACTTCTGAGGGGATTTCTGCTTCTGCTCATCTTCCTCTACTGCTGCTGCTGGAGGCTCTTCTAGCACTGATTGCTGCTTCTGATCCTTCTACTGAACTTCCACAATAGCCATTTGGGGCAGAACTTCCTCTGGCTCTTGCTCTTGCTGCTGCTTCTCAAACTACTGCTCAGGCTGATGCGCCTTCTCTTGATCTGACTGCTGCTCAACATGATCAAATAATTGTTATGCTGGGGTTTCTTGGTGCGGTTGCACTAGTGGCGGCTCTTCTTGATGAGTGGATGGAGGAGCAGAAGGCTGATTAGTGCCCTGTTGGCACACTAACTGAAGTAAGTGGTCTTTCATTTGCTTGACCTCATCAGCCAAACCATCAAACTTTGCATCTACAAATTCCACTTGCAGCTGAAGGACTGACAAGCTCTCTTGTTGCTTTGTCAGTAAATCCAAAATGGTCGACAAACTGTTGCTACTCTCTCCCTGAGACCTTGGCCTGGTCTCAAACTGAGAAGGGGAGGAATGGTGCTGCCTCTCTTCAAATTCTTGTACTGATGGAGTAGATCTGGGAATATCAGCTTGATCTTGTGCTACTCCTTTTCCTCTTAAATCTCTTAGCATCTAATTGATAGATTCTTCTGGTGCATGTTGATCTGGAGGGGAGACAGAAACTTGACTTTGCTGAAAAGGCTCTTCAAATTGATGAGCTTCTTGTTGCTCTTCTTCTTTAACATTGACTTCCATTCTCTCTTCTTGTCTAGCTTCTTCTTCTTGCTGATCAGCTAGAATGGATGAGGAAACCTGTGCCTCATCAGGATAAACTTCATGTGTGCACTGGGGCACAGAGTCCATCAGCATAAATTCTGACTTCTGTCTACCAAGACATAATGGCTTCTTCTCAAGGTAGATAAGCCAATTTTTTATTTAACTTCAGTAGAAATTTCACCACTCAAATTCACTGAAAATTTCTTGAAAATCAAAGTAAGCAGAGGTCCATAAGGAAGGGACTCCTACAAATTTTTCGAGGCTATCATTTTCTCTAAAATAACTGCTCGCAAATTTACCCTATGCCTTTGAATGGCCCAAAAAAGCAAACTACCATCCCTGGCAGTAATGGAAGAATGGGTTCCAACCCTTGGAGTCACAATATTTGAGATGACGGAATGGATGATCCTTTTCTCTACAGATAGCTCATTTACTAACAGACCCTTCTTGCTAACTGTTGCCAGGCTACCAATAATGCCCAATTTCTGCTTGTCCATAGGGACTAACTCACTAAGCTTGTGCCCGGAGTTGGGACAATCTAACAGTTCTACTAACAAGTCTTCAGAAACTGTAACTTTGGTCCCTTTCACATACCTAGTGACTGACTTTTCGGAGGAGACTTGGAGGGAAACATAGAAAGCCTTAAGTGCATTATCAACTGTGGGCTGAGAAATCTGACACAATCTAGTCCAACCCATTGCTGCTAGGGTTTCTTCTACCCATAATAGGCTACCATGCAAATGAGAAAAGTTTACAACTTTTCCTAGACAGAATGAAAACTTAGCAGAGGAAATGCGTTGGAGTTGATCAGGGGTCAACTGAGTTTCATCCGGAGCCCTAGATGATGCCATCTAGATAGGAAGAAAGGGAGAAGACTCGGGAAATTGTCAAAGGAGTGAGAGAAATGTAGTTTAGAGTTCAGGATCCTACCTTTCTTCAGAGAAAAATGAGGGTCTTCGAGTTGCTCTGAAGATGGTTGCCGGAGAAGATGAACAGTGTAGGCGGGAAGAGGAGGAAGACGACAAGAGAGTTGAAGAGAGAGTTTGAAAGGGTGCCTTCGGACAGGAGAGGGTTGTCCTAATAAAGAGGTTGAAAAGAAACTAACCAAAGATTTCAGGGTGAACGTACGCGATTGATTGATTGAATCGTTGCGTAATAAATGTGTCTTAATTTCATTTATTATTTTAAATTAATACGCACCTTTCAGACTTCAACTCTAGAAAGTCAAATTGTGTCTCCAGCTGCAAGAGTCGAATACATTATTTCAACATGAGTCGGATTATGTCTCCGACTGCAAGAGTCGCAGTTCTGGGACTTAGAAAAATTCACAGTGAAGATTCAACATACAATTTATACATGAAATATTTCACAGCAATTTCTTAATACATGATTCAAGTATGAATACATCTTAGCAATTTAATCAGGATTACACATACCTATTTCTCTTCTAATAGATGTAAATCTATCTTCAAGAAGAGGTTTAGTAAAGATATCAGCAAGTTGATTTTCTATAGAAACAAAATCAAGTAAAATATCACCATTACTTACATGGTCCCCGATGAAATGATGTCTAACCTCTATGTGCTTTGTCCTTGAGTGCTAGATAGGATTTTTGGTCAAATTAATTGCGCTTGTATTGTCACACAACATTGGAATTTCTTGAAGTATGTGGCCATAGTCTTCCAATTGGTGTTTGATCCACAGCAGTTGAGTACAACAACTTCTAGATGCAATGTATTCAGCTTCTGTTGTGGATAATGCCACTGAATTTTGCTTTCTGGAAGACCAAGAGATCAAGCACCCTGCAAGTATTTGACAAGTACCACTGGTGCTTTTTCTATCTATTTTGCATCCAGCATAGTCAGCATTACTATATCCCATTAATTTAAAATCTGAACATCTAGGATACCATAATCCTAATTTACTTGTATTTATAAGATATCTAAAAATTCTTTTAACAACATGAACATGAGATGCTTTAGGATCAGCTTGAAATCTTGCGCACAAACATACACTGAACATTATATCTGGTCTACTAGCAATAAGATAGAGTAGTAATCCTATCATGCCTCTATAGACCTTTTGATCTACCTTTTTGCCAAGTGGATCACTATCTAACTTAATTCCTGAACTCATGGGTGTTCCTAAGGGCTTACACTTGTCAAAACCATATTTACAAAGTAAATTTGAAATGTATTTGGTTTGATAAATGTGAGTACCTTCCTTGGTCTGCTTAATTTGCAACCCAAGAAAATAATTAAGCTCACCCATCATGCTCATCTCAAACTCACTTTGCATAAGGTTTTCAAAGAATTTACAAAGTGATTCATTAGTAGATCAAAAAATAATGTCATCAACATATATTTGCACTATTAAGATTCCTTCTGAAAATTTCTTAATAAATAATGTACTATCAACTTTACCTCTTATAAAATCATGTGATATAAGATAAACACTTAATCTTTCATACCAAGCTCTTGGAGCTTGTTTCAAACCATATAGTGCTTTCTTTAAACGGAAAACATGGATATTTAGTATCTTCGAAACCTGGTGGTTGCTCAACATAAACTTCTTCTTTTATAAAACCATTCAGAAAAGTACTTTTAACATCCATTTGTAATAAATTGATGTTTAATGACCATGCATATGCTAACAAAATTCTAATTGCCTCTAATCTAGCTACTGGGGCATAAGTTTCATCGAAATCAATGTCTTCCTCTTGGGAATATCCTTGAGGTACAAGTCTGGCCTTGTTCCTGGTGATTACTCTTGATTCATCTATTTTGTTTCTGAAGACCCATCTTGTCCCAATAACTGGATGGTCAGAAGGTCTAGGGACAAGAGTTCAAACCTGGCTGCATTGGAACTCATTAAGTTCCTCTTGCATAGCAAGGATCCAAGATTTATTAGCCAGTGCGTCATCAATTGTCCTAGGCTCAATTTGAGAAACTAAGGTAGAAAAATCACAAGGAATGTTCATACATCTTGTTCATACCTTATCTTGAGGATCACCTATTATATTTTCTCTTGGATGATCTCTGTGATACCTCAATTCTCTAGGCAGTCCTTCTTGTTGTTCTTCTTTCTATTGAAGTTCTTCTAGTGAAGGATCTTCATTTTCTTCTTCTTTTTCTTCATCTTCAAGAGATGTTTTCTCTAGATGCCTACACAAATCCTCAACACAATCTTCTTCTTCTTCTATTCTTTTGATAGAAGGGTTAGTTTCATCAATAATATATGCACAGTTTGTTCTATGGTTAAAGTTCTTCTATTAAAAACTTTATATCCCCTAGGTTTTGAAATATATCCTATAAGAATCCTTCATCACTTTTAGCATCTAATTTTCCTAAATTATCTTTACCATTATTTAAAATAAAACACTTACAGCCAAAAGGCCGAAGATGACTGATATTGGGCTTCATTTCTTTGTAAAGTTCATATGGGGTCTTCTTTAGAATTGGACTGATCATGCACCTGTTGATGATGTAGCAAGTTGTGTTGACTACATCTGCCCAGAAATATCTTGGTAAATTGTATTTTGTAAGCATAGTTCTGGTCATGTCTAGCAGTGTTCTATTCTTTCTTTTAGCTACTCCATTCTGTTGGGGTGTTCTTGATGCTGAAAAGTTATGTTCAATTCCATTCTCTTCACAGAACTTTATGAACTATTCATTCTTGAATTCTCCACCATGATCAGATCTGATACTGACAATATGAAATTTCTGATTCTTTTGTACTACTTTGCTGAACTTCAGAAGAGCTGAAAAGGTTTCTGATTTGGCTTCAAAGAATGATACCCAAGTATATCTTGAGTAGTCATCTACTATTACATAGTCATATACCTTTCCTCCAAGACTGACTGTTCTTAAAGGTCCAAACAAATCCATATGAATGAGTTCTAGTGGCTTGGAAGTTGTAACCATAGTTTTGGACTGAAAATATGTCTTGGTATGCTTTCCTTTTGCACAGGCTGAACATATTCCAGATTTCTTCATCTTCATCTTTGGAAGACCTTCAACTAAGTCATGCTTAATCAACTTCTTAATAACTATAGTGCTTGCATGCCCTAATCTTCTATGCAACAAATCAGGTTCTTCACTTTTGATAGTTGCAAGACATAAATTTATTTCTTTTAATTTTGCTAATTGTAATGTGTACAGATTCTTCACTCTTTCAGCTTCAAACACAGTCTTTCCATCTTTTTGAATAATACACTTATCATTCTGAAATCTTACTAGATGACCCTTATCACATAATTGACTAATGCTTATGAGGTTGTGCTTCAATCCTTCTACATACATGACATCTTCTATCAA
Source organism: Colocasia esculenta (assembly GCA_014218235.1). NCBI lineage: Eukaryota > Viridiplantae > Streptophyta > Magnoliopsida > Alismatales > Araceae > Colocasia > Colocasia esculenta. The sequence goes on from CM024766.1 coordinate 75,385,590, forward strand.
ATTCTTTTCTTTAGTACCCACTGTTCCACATCCTAAGACTTTTCCTTTACCATTATCTCCATAAGTGACTTGACCACTTTCATCTCTAAAGCTTGTAAACAACTTCCTATCATCTGTCATATGCCTTGAGCTTCCACTATCTAAATACCATTTGGATGCTCTCAGTCGACCCTACAAATAAAATTAAGCTGTAACTTTTGGTACCCAAATTTTCTTAGGTCCTTAATGGTTAGTCTTAGGAATCCAGCGCAAATGTCTGGTTGTGCATGTGCTAACAATGTGTCCTAACTGATTACAGTGACTGCAGCATAAATCAAAAGCATTCTTAATATGTGCAGTGCTATTAAATTTCTGTTTTTGTTTATAAGCATGCTGATTAACCTTTCTAGGATTTTTAATTTCTTTTTCTTTTACAAATTTAGGTGTTGGATATTTTTCAGGATACACAACATTTTCTTCATTGTGAGGAGGTGTATATCCTACTCCATATTTTTTCTGACCTGTTCTAGAGCCTTTTAATTTGACAAACAAGGAAGTTTTGTAGTTAGAGATTTTCTCTATAGTAGCTCTTAGGTAATTGTTTTCTTCTTGTAATTTTTCTTCATCCTTAAGTTCTTTTAGGTTTGAATCTAGTTCCATGATTTTACTATTTTTTATTTTTATGTCTTCACATAATAATTCATTTGCTCTTTTGGTTTCACTTAAACTTTGTCCTAACCTTTCTGCTTCATTTTTCAAAAATGTGTTAGCCTTTTCTTGGTTTAGCAAATTTAATTTAACTACTTTCATATAGCTCATTGAAAGCATCTTCAAGACTATCAGAATCTGATTTAGAACAAGAAGTAAACGAGGTTTCAGAATTTACCTGATCCAGTCTTGCCATGAGGGCTAGATTTGCCTTTTCTTCCTCTTCAGATTCTGAGCGTGAGGAGTCTGAACTGGTGGCTTCTTCATTATCCCATGTTGCTGTCATTGCCTTTTTGTTGTATTTTCTGAACTTCTTTTCTTTGTCTTTCTTCTTGTCGGATCTTTCTGCTTGATCCTTCTTCTTTAGCTTACGACATTCAGATTTGTAATGTCCAGGTTGGTTGCATTCATAGCAGGTTGGCTTCTTCTTCTTATCTTTCTTGAAAAATCTCTTGGAGCTAAACTTCTTCTTCTTTGCAAGGATTCTTTGCAATTTTCTTGATAGCATTTCCTCTTCATCACTGTCATCTGATTTCTCCTTGGAATCTTTAGATGAAGAGGAATATGCAATCTTCAAAGCATTTGGCATTTTCTTTTTCGAAGAATTTTCAGAAAATCTTTCCAAATTAATTTCATGAGCCATGAGGGATCCAATTAGTTTATCAATGGAAAGTTGAGTTAAATCATGTGCTTCCTCAATGGCAGTGACCTTAGGGGTTCAAACATTAGTTAAAGATCTTAGGATTTTTCTTACTGTTTCTTCATTAGTAAGAACTTTTCCTAGAGAACTTAGACCTACTATTATGTTTGAAAAGTGATTATACATTTGAGTAATGTTTTCATTAGGAAGCATTTTAAACTGTTCATATTGAGATAGAAGAATGTCTATTCTAGTTTGTTTAACTCTATCAGTTCCTTCATATGTAACTTGTAGTTTATCCCACATTTCTTTTGCAGTTCTACAAGCAGATAATCTATTGAATTCCTTTTTTGAAAGGGCACAGCAAAGATAATTTTTAGCCTTATAATTTAAGGACATGTTTCTTTTATCAGCTATTGAAAGCACAGATGTGGATTCACCAATGATTTGAAAATCACCTTGTTCTATTACCTGCCACAGATCAAAGTTTGTGTCTCTGATGAAGCACTCCATTCGCATCTTCCAATACTGATAATCTTCACCATCAAAGAATGGTGGCCTTGTAACAGACTGGCATTCATAGTTGTGAGCTTCAGCTGCCATTTCTTCTCAAATCTTTAGATTCTTCTGAGAAGACCTCGCTCTAATACCACTTGTTGGATCGAAATCGAAATGGCACTAATGATGTCCTAGAGGGGGGGGTGAATAGGACTTCTTGTGCTTTTTAAAATTTTATCTGAAATTAAATAGCACTAAATAAATCTATTAATATTTAGTGTAGTGTGTGATTCAAGTGTAAATTGGCAGAAACAATCACACAAATGCACAAGGAGATTTATCCTAGTTCAGCCCTTCTCACATGGAAGTCCTACATCTAGTCCTCAAGTCAACCACTTGAGATTTCACTAACTGCTAATAAATCTTGGCCTTCTCTCACCCTTGAGAGGAATTACAAGCCCACTTGCTCCCAAGCAAGTCTTCCCTTACCAGCGGTACAAAACTACCTTTCACAAGGTCTTCCCTACACAAGAGGGGAACAACAGGAACAATCCTCCTACAGGAATTACATAGAAAGGGAATGTAAAGATTCTTGTGTGTTTGCCTCAAGAATGAGGAAACACACCTAATTCAGAAAGGACAAAAGATAAGAGTTGCAACTCAAATCCTTTCTGAACAAGTAGGGTGGATAAGAACAAAATCTGAGTACAATTGCCACCCAAAAACAAGACTTCTGTGAGAATGGGAGAGCTTGGAGAGTCTTTCTGAAAGTGGAGCTCTCAATCTTGTAGCTTGGAAGAAGGCTTGTGGAGATCTCTTGCTACTAGCTGGTCTCTGAAAAATTCTAAGTGTTGAGCTCACTTGATGTTGCATGAGTTCTATCCTCCTTTCAAACTTCGGCTTCTTTTATATTCTTTAGAAGTGTGTAGCCATTTGAAAATGTCCGTTAGAAATATGGTCGTTTGAGGAGAGACCTTGGATCCTTTGCATGCTTGTTGAGTTTGTTATCCATAGGTCCTTCTATCTTTGCTTCTTTCCAATGTTTCTTGGACGAGGCTTGTAGCTTCACAGCTAAGAGGTCAACTTCCAATTAAATAGACTGTTTAAGCTTCATGCTGAAAACGTGCTTCAATAAATATCTTGCAGCAAAGACAAGACAAAGAGACAGGGTACCTCCATACTTTCTGAGGTAGGTAAGCCATAGAAAAATAAAAGGTATGGAAACCTCAAACAGATAGCTTTTCCGACTAATAAAAGATGGACAGGCAGTTTGCAAACAAAGGTATGGACAAGTTCTGACAGTGGTAGGTGAGCCTCTATCAGATGCCCTGCGCCTGAAAATAATAAATGCAACATATCTTCTGTATTGGAAGAAAATCCGGACTACTATCATGAAGCAAGAGATCAATTTGAACAGATGTATTCAAATATATTCATTTGACAATTTTAGAAGAATATTTTAAGTATAATATATCTTATCATGTCAGAATATGTTAACTAATATATTAGATAGAGAAAATATTAAGTCAATGTAGTTTTTAATGGAAATCATATCAAGGAAGATAAAATGATATGCAATCAAAATTTCATAAGATGATAAGATAGTATCTTCACAGAAAAAGTACAAGTACATGACTTGTTAGTGAAGTCGAATTCAAAAGAGAGTGCAATTCGACTCTAGGAGTCGAAGACAGAAACATGAGGAATAGGCTAATTCGACTTCATCAAAAGTTGCTTTGAGATAATATCATTCGACTTTGCAAGTCAGATAGGAGAGTATTTGTAAGTCATAATTCGACTTCAATGGAGTTAGACAGAACCAGACAAGAGATTCGACTTTAGAAGTCTGATATAGAGGAATTCGACTTCTAAGAGTTGAAGTCCAGAATGAAGTATCCGACTATAGGAAGTCGGATTCAGAGAAGTTAGATTCTGAAGTATTCGACTGTATAAAGTTGGAGTTGATAGTCGGATAGACTGGACTTGGAAAATTTTAGATGATCTAGTGCAGAACTTTTTGATTCTAAAGGAGTCGGAGTCGACAGTCGGATTGTGATGTCTGTGGAGTTTGTCCAAACTATTTTTGTGTGATATGTATATGTATATTTAATTTGTAGAAAGTCTTTTAAAGGTTTTGTCATAGAAAAAATACATGGTTATAATAATTTAAAATCTTAAATTATTTTCTTAGGGGTAGTTGCTCAACAATTCTCCCCCTTTTTATAAATGACAAAAACTTTAAATAGACATTGAAAAACAAATTGTAGATTCAAGCATATGAACTCCTGGAAAGTTTTAGTGATTTGTTTCTAGCTTCTTTCTCCCCCTTTGTGGCATTAACATAAAAGGTAAGATAGCAAAAGAGAAAGAAAGAGATATATTAACAACACACATAGAAAAAAAAATCAACATAGATTGTATTCAGAAATTTAAATAATCATAGGTCGACCTACCCTTCTTATAAAAATCAGAAAAAGTTCAAACCAATAAATAATCATCTTTCTCATGGAAATTGGAATGTTTTCTCATCTCACAATTCAAGATGGAATAATTCTTAGAACCAAAGGTACAATGATAACTAATGGTTCAATCCTTATTTTTATCACTCACAATTTCCTGCTCATCAACAGCATTACATGCTAAGATTTTCACAGTGGAATAAACCAACTAAGAGGTCTAATGTTCAGAAATTTCAAAAACAAAAAAATAAATCTCTTGTTTCAAAGAACACTATGAAGAAAACTGATCAAATATGGGTTAGAAAGGATCTACTTTCTCTTCTGACTCAGGATGTTGGTACCAATCACATCTGGGTACCAAAAACTTTTCTTGTCTAATTTGTTGTGTGCAGGAAAGCGGTGAATCCAATTCAAACATCTGGATTCTTGACAGTGGATGCTCACGGCACATGACAGGAGACAGAAATAAATTTTCATACTTGATTGAAAAGGAAGGTGGATCAGTCACCTTCGGAGGTAAGAATAAAGGAAAAATAATTGGCAAAGGAAAAATTGGTAACTTTTGCATAACCATGAGTGATGATGGTTGTTTAGTTGAAGGATTGAATTACAACTTGCTTAGTATAAGTCAATTGTGTGATAATGGTCACAAAATTCTTTTTGAATATGATTAATGCAAAATAATTGACTCCTCTTCTGAGCAAATCAAATTGATTGGAAAAAGAGAAAATAATGTTTACATGATAGATTTGTGTGATAACTCTTCATACAATGTTTGTTTGATTACAAATAAAAATGACATTGCTTGGCTGTGGCATAAAAGGTTGGGTCATGTAAGCTTCTCAACCATTAGCAAACTCATAAGAATGAATCTTGTAAAAGGTCTTCCTGAATCTTTCCCTATCATTGACAATCAAGTTTGTGGGATATGTGCTCAGGGAATACAAACAAGAAAATCTTTTAAAGTGTTCAATGAAGTACTTACATCTAAACCACTTGAGTTACTTCATATGGATCTTTTTGGTCCAACCAGAACTCTAAGTCTTTGTGGTAATAAATATGGATTTGTGATCATTGATGACTTTACTAGATACACTTGGGTCTTATTCTTATCCCATAAAAGTGATGCATGTTCAGAATTCAGGAAATTTTACAATTCTTCCTTAATGGGTTTGTCTTTCAAATTGAAATCCATTTTGACAGATCATGGGGGTGAATTTCAAAATAAATCTTTTTCTGATTTATGTACTGATCTGAACATACTCCATAAGTTTTCTTCCCCTAGAACTCTAGAATAAATTGGGGTTGTAGAAAGGAAAAACAAAACACTTGTGGAAATGGCCAGAACTATGCTCTTAGAAAGTAAGCTTTAAAAATTTTTTTGGGTTGAAGCTGTAAATATAGCTAATTTTATTTTGAATAGAGCATTGTTAAGACCAAAGATCAGAAAAAACCCTTATGAGTTGTTCAAGGATAAAAAGCCAAGTGTATCATATTTCAAAATTTTTTGTTGCAAATGTTTTGTTCATAATAACAACAAAGAAAATCTTGATAAGTTTGACGCAAAAAGTTTTGAATCAATCTTCTTAGGTTATTCTGAAAATTCAAGAGCTTACAGAGTTTATATTTTGAAAAATAAGATTGTGGAAGAATCTCAACATGTCATTTTTGATGAAAATTTCCAAAAGATTGACATTCCTAATTTGTGCAGAACTCAAATATGTGATGATGGGGATGATTTTCTTGAACATCCAAATCTTGAAGAGCAAGAAGTATCAAATGCACATGAGGTTATTGAAATGCCAACTTCAAGTACTTCAGGTAATCATGTTCCTGAAATTCCTACAAACCCTAAGGTAATTTCTGAACCTAGATTCTTAAAGGATCATCCCTTGAAAGCATTGTTGGTAATTTGCAAGATGGAATAAGAACTAGATCATCATTTCATTCTGTCATAGATGAGGATTCTTTGATATTACTATCCCAAATTGAGCCCAAAAATAATGAAGCTTTATCTTGTGAAAACTGGATAAATGCTATGCATGAAGAGCTACATCAATTTGAAAGAAATCGAGTCTGGGATTTAGTATCAAAACCCTCTGATCTAACTTCCATCATTGGAACTAGATGGATTTTCAAAAATAAATTGAATGAATATGGTCAAATTGTTCGAAATAAAGTTAGACTTGTTGCTCAGGGGTACAACCAAAAACTTGGTATTGATTTTGAAGAGTCTTATGCCCCTGTAGCAAGACTTGAAGTTGTTCGAATATTTCTTGCATTTGCTACTTCTTTGAAATTCAAAGTTTTTCAAATGGATGTCAATAGTGCATTTTTAAATGGCTACATAAAAGAAATTTTTTTTGTAAAACAACCCCCTGGGTTTGAAAATAAAAAATTTCCTGATCATGTCTTTAAGCTTAATAAGGCTCTTTATGGTCTTAAACAAGCTCCAAGAGCTTGGTATGACTGGTTGAGCTCCTTTCTTGTAAATAAAGGTTACATAAGAGGAAACATTGATCAAACTTTGTTTACAAAAACTGCAAAAAATCATTTCATTGCTGTTCAAGTTTATGTTGATGATATCATTTTTGGATCAACGGATAATAATTTGTGCAATGAGTTTGCCCATCTTATGCAATCTAAATTTGAAATGAGTCTAATGGGTGAACTTACATTCTTTCTAGGTCTGCAAGTGCATCAAACTTCTGAAGGAATATTTCTGAGCCAAACAAAATATGTCAAGGAGTTAATCAAAAGATTTGACTTCCAAAACATCAAGCCATCCAGCACACCAATGGCCTCAAATGTGAGACTTGAAAGTGATACTTCTGGTAAGCCTGTTAGTGCTAAACTTTATAGAGGTATGATTGGCTCTCTTCTCTATTTAACTACCTCTAGGCCAGATATTCAAGTTAGTGTCTGCATGTGCGCCAGATTTCAAGCAAATCCTAAATATAGTCACATGACTGCTGTTAAAAGAATTTTTAAATATCTTATTTCTTCATGTGATTTAGGACTTTGGTATCCTGCTGGTTGTAAATTGGACTTGATTGCATATAGTGATGCTGATTATGCAGGGTGCAAACTTGACAGGAAAAGCACTAGTGGGTTGTGTTTATATCTAGGTGGTTGTCTTATCTCTTGGGCTTCCAAAAAGCAACACTCTGTAGCTCTTTCTACTGCAGAAGCAGAGTATGTTGTTGCTGGTAGCTGTGGTACCCAAGTCCTTTGGGTCAAACATCAACTTCTAGATTATCATCACACATTAGGTTGCATTCCCATTCCTTGCGATAACACCAGTGCTATAAATATTTCCAAAAATCCTATTCAGCATTCCCGCACAAAGCACATTGACATTCGACATCATTTCCTTCGAAATGAAGTCTCAAAGAATTCTTTTGAACTCCACTTCATTGACATAGAAAAACAAATTGCAGACATTTTCACTAAGCCTCTTGCAGAACCTAGATTCACTTCTCTTAGAAGGTAACATGGTTTATGCAAGTTTTCACATGGCTGATATCTTCATCTCATTTCTTTGTGCAAATAAAAGCCATTCTTTCTTGCAAATAAATTCCTACTTCTCAGTTGCATTAGAATTCTTGGTATATCAAATAGTGATTTGAAGAAAGAAAAGTTAGGCTTGTCTGGACACTTTCACTATGTCTGATTATATGTAAGGCCCTCAAATTTTGCAATCTTATTTAGATGTTTGGTTGTGTAATGTTTAGATGCTTGTGAGTACAGTTATGTATATATATATATATATATATATATATATATATATATATATATATATATGTATGTATATATGTATTTCTATACATATTATAATTAAATAAAGTCGTACATGTACATATGCTTGTTTAATTATGTACATATGATGTTTATGTAATACATTGTACATTATATGTAAGTATGTATGTATGTATGTATTTCTATACATATTATAATTAAATAAAGTCGTACATGTACATATGCTTGTTTAATTATGTACATATGATGTTTATGTAATACATTGTACATTATATGTAAGTATGTACATAGTGTAAGCTTGTTGTTCTGCGTTTCTGTGTTCTGGCCGAAGGACCATTTAATGTCAACATGCTTGGACGTTAGGGGTTGAGTCAACGTCCTGATCGATGGACGCCAACTCCAAGTTGGCGGCAACCGAGGTGGACGTCTACTTCCCAGAACATGTGTGATTTTAGATCCAAAAATGTCTGTGATTTCTTCGCCCCCTGTTTAGGAAACCGTCTCACAACGGTAGGATTCTACCCTAAGTGCATGCCCTGACCCTTAGGTTGTATAAAATCACTCTCTTGCGACCAGATTAGATCTTTTTGGCTCTTTGGTCAAACCCCTAGTTTTTTTGTGCGAAACCTGAACTTTGGAGATCTGGATCTGGCGATTGGGTGCATCTTCTAGCGATCTACCATGAATGGAAGGAACTCTAAGCATAAAGGAAGGCTTCCCCGACGATGGTGTACAACTAGTTTCATCACAGAACTGGTTCGGGGAAGGATTTGAGGAGCTTCTTAGCTTGGCCAAGGAGAGCTTCTTCGGAAAATAATTTCATCTATCAATTTTTATGAAGGCAAGTAACCTGTGTATATCATCCCTGCCCATGTCTAGTAGGTCCTAGGAATTTTACAGATTTTTCCTCGTGCCCTGGAACCCCCATTCACCTTTGTTTTGTGCGTTCAGTCTATGTTTTGCAGACAGGAACTTAACGGCAACATCTAGTGCCGTTAAGATCCCTAGTTGGCGGCATGATCTTGCGTCGTTAACCTATGTTGATGGCAGCATCTGTGCTGCCAACATAGACAGATTTTGACCGCATGCATACTTTGATCCTTATGACCTATTTTCCAAATTTTTGGACATGATTACTTGCTGTAAAAATTTTATATGGTCAAGTATATTCAATAGATCATGCCATGTGATGAGGTCCAATTTTTGTCAACTGTGCTATTTATTAGAACTTTCATAACAAGACATTGAGCATGATTTAGCATTGATAAATTCTATTTAAATAGATCCATGTGAAATTAGGATATCAAAAAAATTTTGCGACTGTATAATGACTGTTAGTAGGTTTTGAAACTAATATACATGATTGTACTGTTGTGGGCCATGTGTAGTTGAATTTAGTGGTAAATGTGATTGAAGCATGTTTTAATTATTAAAATTGTTTTACAAATCTGAAAAATATGAGAAATTGAGCAGGTAATAGGGTTACTGTTGGGAACCTGTGATTAAAATTTCATTGCATTTTGATAACAGTAGGTACTATCATGAGTTAAATGAGCAAAAATGACGTGTTAAGCATGCTAATGTTAATTGTATGAAGTTCAATTGTTAGCAGCAGGTTTAGGTCTGTATTAAGAGTCAATTTCATTGTGAAACAGTAAAAGTATACCATGTAAATTGATCCATGTATATGTGTTAAAATGCATGTGTGTGAGTTAAGCGCATGTGAATACTATGACAACGTGATAATGTGAAAAGTGTATAAATTGTGTCGTGTGTGACACTGCTACCATAGAGGGTTGTGGAACTGTACCATAGTAAAGTCCCTACGGAAAGGTTCAATATGTGTGAAATCCTATGGGCAATTAGGATGAAATCCTGGAGGTGGACAAGTACCACTGGTTAGGGTGGAGAGTGCTTCTCCCGATTCTGCGCAGTTAATCAAGGTCTATCACTGTGTTGCCTAGGTGATGGATATGTGAATGTGAATGTGTGTCCTTCTAATGGTGGTTTGGACTGTGTCACGACAACTAAGTGTAAAAATGTGAATATGTGTAAGTGTATTATGAAATGTGCAATCTGTAAATGAGCATGTAAAAGTGTAAAATGAATGTGTTAATATGTGAACAAGTGTAAACCATTGTGAATATGATTAATTTATGCTAAAACAGCAAGTAAAATGTGTGTATAATTGTGTTAAACTTATGAGAATTCAAATAGAATCCATGCTAGGTGTGATGCTTACTTTATGAGTAGTTCCATGCCTAAATTGTGTACATTATGATATGAATTGAATGAGATTTGAATTGTTTAAGCATGTTAATTAAAAAGTGTAGAAAGCATGTTATAGGTTTTTTTCTTAATTATTGTAAGTGAGATAAAGTATGTATCATGTGTTTCTAATGCTATAAGTTCCATGCTTATTAAATTTAAATTGTATGAACCATACCACATGTGATAATTACTTCCATTGAATGTTAGCATGTGCATATGATGTGTGTAAGGATGATGTATATGAATTACTTGCTGGGTCTATTTAGACTCATTCTTGCTTCGGCGTACAGGTGAAGGTGTCTCCACTTCTTCCTAGGAGATAGTTAGGAGCGACTCTGAGCGAGAGGAGTAGCATTTATTGTGGAGATCTCTACATTGTGTCCTTTATTTCATAGTATGTAATTTGGAGTTATGTAATTGAGAATGGATAATGTAATTCACTTGAAAGTTGTATTATTGTGGACTTTAGTATTTTCTTTCATTTATTGTTATATAGACTGTGGATATTAATGATGATGATGGAATGAAATAAATTGTTACTTTATTTCCACTGTACTTTTTGCTATCCATGTACATATCAACCTACTGTTTAGTGTTGGGTCAATGTCCCACTGTGACGACGTTCATCATACCGACGTGGATTGGTATAATTGTACCAATATAAAGATGGTCGTTACAAAGATTGGTATCAGAGAAAGAGGTTGAGATTGTACATGAATATATGCCATCATCTTCATAATATGCTAAGTCTTTATACATTTGTCCACATGTGTAGAAATGATTAATAATGAATGAAAGATAGATAAGAAAGTGGTTAGGAATTTATTAACTTAGTTCTAAATGTGATTAAATTGTTTTACAGGCTATGGCATCACATGGTAGGCGTGGTGCACCTGCTCATAAGGATGAGTAGAGGTGAGAGGAGAGGGGTGAGCAGTAGGCCCCAGCACCACAGGGACCTACTGTACTTCCTCCACCACCACCAGTAGATTATGGAGTATTCATACAAGGTCTGGTGCAGGCCATGCAGACTCAGGCTCATACTCAGGCTGCACTCCAAGATCAGCTGGAGGCTCAGGTTAGAAATGTTAGATAGAAGCAGTCTGCTTTCATTTAAAATATATGATTTTTATGTTGTTATGTTGCTTATGTGTTATTTATGTTGTTTGGTGTAGCAGGCTCAGGCTCCAGCTCCAATTCCCCAGGAGCATGGCCATGGTGGTCCTTCCATCATAGAGCGATTCAACAGAATGGCTCCACCCTCTTTTAAAGGGGAGAGTGATCCACTGCTAGCGGAGAGCTGGATGAGGGAGATCGAGAAGATCTTCCGAGCGATTAGGTGTGCTGAGGAGGACAAGGTCAACTTGGCCTCCTATATGCTGTAGGTATGAGTTAGCTGCATATGCATTTATTTATAGTAAGTTTAGATTTGTCTAGATCTGGTCCTTAAGGATGGCTTGATGCAGGAGAGAGCCGATGTGTGGTGGGCCTCGTTACTGCGTACCAGATTCGAGGACGGTGCTGTCGAGGTAGCATGGGATGAGTTCGTGAGGCTCTTTTGGGCCAAGTTTGTTCCAGAGCATATCCAAGACAAGATGGAGCAGGAGTTCCTTACTTTGACTCAGGGCTCCATGACCGTACATGAGTACGAGGCCAGGTTTGCGGAATTATCAAAGTATGCATCTCACATTGTGGCGGATGAGCATAAGAAAGCGAAGAAGTTTGTGATGGGACTTAAGCCATCAATGAGGTCGAGGCTGGTGGCGTTTGACCATCGTACCCTAGATGAGGCCCTTAGCGCTGCATGTAGGCAGGAGGGCAAGATGGAGCAGTACCTCGAAGATAAGAAGGCGTCGCAGAAGAGATCTGCACCTCCTTTCCAATGGCAGGATAGGAAGAAGGCGGCGTACCAGTCACCGCAGCGTCCTGTGGTAGCGAACAGTCAACAAGTAGCTTCTCAGCGGTCCCCCAGTGTAAGGCCCTCGAATTTCCGTCGCATTATTTGTATTTGTGTGTGTGTATTTGTGATTGTGTATGTATATACATATTTACGTACGTATTGATTAGTATAATTACGTGTGCATATGTTTATATTAGAGGTAAATAATGCATGTATTGAATGGTGATAGTATGGATACACTACCTTACACATATTGCATGTATATATGCATGGTTTTCTGCATATTTTAGAGTTCTGGCCGAAGGCCACCTTGGCGTCAACCCCAGGCCGTTGAGGTGGTGTCAGCGTCCAGACATGGATGCCAACACTAATCCGGGCGTCCAGGGATATGGACGCCAATCTCTCTGGCCTGCATGCGCAGCAGAGCTGCAAGCTTCTTAAACAAGAAAGCCAGCCATTGGGGGGCTGTCCCCAACAGCTCTGAGGGCTGTCAAGTCACCCTAAGAGTGGGAGAAAGGCTTCTTCTTAAGTCTGAACCCGGAGCTACCTTTCCCACCCCTCTCTTCACCCTTGCAAGAGGAGAAAAAGAGAGAAGAAAACCCTAGAAGAAAACTGATAAAAACCCCACTTTTGCACCCAAGAATCCGACTCCGTGGAGCTTGATCCGGCCATCTTCTCCGACAAGAAGATAGCTGGAGCAAAGGAGGAGGCTTCCCCGACATCCCCTTGCTGTGGAGATCATCCAGGAGCCCGGAGGAAGAAGATCTAGAAGGCGTTTCTGCACCTTCTTGGGACTGCCCAAGGAGGGCTTCTCCGAGCACTTTGATCCTTGAAGCAATTTTTAAAAGGCAAGTGACCTAACCATGATGTCCCCGTATGAGTCTAGGTCGGTTTTACAATTTTTGTACATTTTCCCTCAAGTCCTAGACCCTCACATTCACCTAATCTTGAGAGGTCGGGTCTGTGTTTCTGCACAGACCTGCATTGACAGCAAGGTCAATGGACGCCGATATCATGCTTGGCGTCCATCGACCATGTCGCTGACCATGAGTCAACGGCTAGAGACTGCCGCCAAGTTCCTCTGGACAGAACAGTGATCTGTTCTGCCCTTCCTATAGACTATTTTCGGTATGGTTTCCATGATGAGGATATATGGTAACCCTATACACTATGTATATTGTCAATTATGGTGTGTGGATGAGTGTGATGTATGATGGTGAATGTAGGAAATTTTATACCGTGAATGTGTAAGCATGAAATGTTGAAATTCTTGCCAATCCATGTTTCATGATGAGGATTAGTCTGAATGCCTTAGTCTTGTCTGATCATGAAGAGTAGTAGATCAGTGTACATGTACTCAGTTTTTGATGAATTATCCATGCTTATATAAATTGCTAATAAATTCGGTTCGGTAAATAAAACGGCATGCAATAATGATTTGTGGTGATCGATCTACAATTGTATGATTTAGAGTAAATTCTATATTCTCAGATCATGTATGTGACAGTAACCTCTGTTTAAATAGTAAGTGGCAAAATTTCATGATGTGTTAAACCCCATGTTAACTTAAATTGTGAATAGCATGCTAAATAAGTGTTATATTTACTGTAAATCCCATTTGGCTCAGAAAAATCTGAAAAATTGAGTGTATGATCTAGAACCCGAAAATAGCATGTGGTTAAAATTTCAAGTCATTTGGACTAGTATATAAGAGGTTATGTATTTTTCATGTGAGAGGCAATAATCCATGTATGTTATCGTAATGTGATTAGATATTGCTTAAACCTAACTTGAATAGTGAAATTACTGTGTGTTAAGCTCCTAAAATCTGTAGTGCCATGTTAGGAAAAACAGATATGTGCATGTGAGTGAGAAAGTGAATGAGATGAAAAGTGATATGTGTGAACCATGTGTAAAAATCGGTAAAATGTGTAAATGTGTAAATTGTGCCAAGTGTGACATTGCTTCCACAGAGGGCAGTGGAACCGTATCAGGGAAAAGTCCCCCTGAGAAAGTTCAATGTGTAAGTGACCCTAAGGGCATTAGGGGGAAATCCTGGAGGTGGACAAGTACCACTGGTTAGGGGAGACTTGTTCTCCCGGTCTGCGCAGTCCAAGAGTCGCCATTGGAATGCCTAGATGGCGTCTATGTGTAATGTGATGTGTATATGTCCTTCTTTGGTGGTTTGGACTATGTGTCACGGCACCTAAAATGTGTAATGTGTAATGTGTATGTGTTCATGTGTAAATGTGTAAGTGAACAATGTGAATGTGTATGTGCAAAGTGTAACCATGTGAAAGAGAAAACTTGTGTAAAGAAAATGTGAAATTCTAAATGTGAAAATATGTTGTTGAAATCCATGTGAGACAAATCTGAAACCATGTGAAATCAGTGAATTCATGTCGTTATCATCATGGTTATATGTGCAAAAATGTCTAGAATCCATGTTAGGGATAATTGATGAGCACGTATGCAAGTGGCATGATTGGTTGTTCACATGATTTGTTTTAAGCGATATTGTAGCTCTCATGTGTAGGTTTACAGCCATTAAACCATGTGAAACCAGCAACTTAAAGCATGTAAAATATCTATGTGTATGCTTAAGAACACGTAAAACTCATGCTAGTTGTGTTTCCTTTCATATATGCACAGTGTTATGTTGGTAGTTCTCATGTCTTGGTTCTTTAAAGACAAAATCTCATGAGTAAATGGAATAGAGAGCATGTGATAGGTAAAGTTTTATTCTTAGAAATCTGAAAGCATGATCCATGTATAAATTTGTAAAACTTTTATGATAGGTTGAAACCTTTAAATAATTAGCATGCCATGTGTTGTAAAGTTTGAATGTGCATGTAGAAACCCCTATGATGTATACTTGTATGTTATGGGTAGTGTTTCTTGCTGAGTCCTTGGACTCACTCCTTGCTTCGGCGTACAGGTGTAGTTGGTGACGTGGCACCTTTGGAGGAGACAGTGGAGACGGACTCCGAGCGCGGAGATTAGCTAGTCTTTGGAGTTTCTTTGTGACTTGTGCATTCCATAGTATGTAATTTGAACATTGTATTAGAAATATCATGAAAAGGATGTATAAGTGTGGACATTCTGTATTTTATTTCAGCAATTTAAATTATGTGAACTTTTAGTTCTTTATTGTTAATTGCAAACTTCATGTATGTTAAATGTGGATGATGAATGAATGGAGACAGTTGTCTTTTACTTCCGCTACTCTGTTGTATATTCGCGTGTATCTCAGCTGTTAGTATCGTTTGGGTAAATGTCCCACTGTGAGGACTCTCGCTATACCGACGTGGGTTTGTATAACCGTACCGGTATAATGAGGGCCGTCACAGAGATTGGTATCAGAGCAACCGGTTGACATTGCACATGAATATACCTAAGTCATCATCCCCGTTGCATGCTAAGTATGTCCACATGTGTAGAAAACACTAATGAGAAGTGAAAGATAGATAAGAAAATGGTTAGAAAACTTAGTAACCTAGCTCTAATGGTGGCTGAAATTTTATTACAGCCATGGATTCGAGAGGTAGGCGTGGTGGAGTGTCGGCCCGTGAGGACGAGCCGCGACGTGATGAGTAGGCGGAGCAACAGGCCCCAGCACCGCGAGGCCCTGTACTTCCCCCACCGCCGCCTGTGAATTACGGAGTATTCATGCAAGGTCTGGTGCAAGCCATGCAGACGTAGGCTCATACCCAGGCAGCACTCCAGGCCTTGTTGGAGGCCCAGGTAGAATAATGAAACAACCAAGTAGTTTGCTATTTAAATTGCATGATATTGTGTTTATTGTGTATTGTTATTGTTTAATGTAGCAGGCTCAGGCACCAGCTCAGGACCATGGTGGACCATCCATCATGGAGCGATTCAAGAGGATGACCCCACCCTCTTTTAAGGGGGAGAGTGATCCACTAATGGCAGAAAGCTGGTTAAGGGAGACAGAGAAAATCTTCCGAGCTATCAGGTGCCCTGATGAGGATAAGGTGACATTAGCCACCTACATGCTACAGGTATGTTTTAGTTTATGCTTGTATGTTGTTTGTCAAGCTAGAATTTGTTAGTTGGTGCTTATGAAGGTGTATTGCAGGAGAGAGCCGATGTATGGTGGTCCTCCCTACTTCGTACACGCTTTGAGGACGGAGCAGTAGACGTGACGTGGGACGCGTTCGTGAGGCTCTTTCGAGCCAAGTTCGTCCCAGAGCATATCCAGGACAAAATGGAGCAGGAATTTCTCTCCCTGACGCAAGGCTCCATGACCGTGCTGGAATACGAGGCAAGGTTTTCTGAACTTTCTAAATATGCACCGCATATCGTAGAGGATGAGCGCAGGAAGACCAAGAAGTTCGTGATGGGACTCAAGCCATCACTGCGGACGAGACTCGTGGCGTTTGACCACCGCACGCTGGACGAGGCCCTCAGTGCTGCCTGCAGGCAGGAGGGAGAAATGGAGCAATATCTGGAGGAAAAGAAGGCTTCGCAGAAGAGGCCGGCAGCGACATTCCAGCGACAGGATAAGAAGAAAACGATGTACCAGACACCGCAGAAACCAATGACAGTCAGCAACACTCAGGTACCTTCTGTACGTTCCCCTGGTGTGAAGAAAGAGTGTCCCCATTGTGGGAAGACACACGGTGGTTCCGAGTGTTGGTTGGTAGCGGGTAGATGCTTGAAGTGTGGGAGCAGCGACCACAAGATCAAAGACTGCCCAAGACTTCAGCAAGGAGCTCAGCGTGGAGCGCCAGCACCAGCAGTAGCGGCAGCCGCGCCAGCTACAGGAAGACCAGGAAGGCCTCGAGCCCCAGCTCGAGTGTTTGCTTTAGCTCGCGAGGACGCCGAGCAGGCGGAGCATGTCACCGAAGGTACGGTTTTGCTTTTAGGTGTGCACGCTCGGGTTTTGTTTGATACGGGTGCCACTCACTCGTTCATTTCCGAGCGGTTCGCTAGGCAGTTAGCCCTAGAGTCAGGCATAGAGTCTGAGGAGTTAGAGGTCCCTTTGTCTGTGCACACCCCTGCGGGTACGGTATCGACTAGGAAGTGCATTCCGTCGTTACCTGTGTGCATTGAGGATAGGTTCCTAGATGGGTGTTTCTTCTTGCTAAAGATGAAGGACTATGATGTTATTCTTGGTCTGGATTGGCTAGAGGAGCACTATGCGTTAGTGGATTGTCGTCGGAAGAGGATTGTTTTCCGCATTCCTGGTGAGGACGAGTTCTCTCATCCCTTGCCAAAGAACTTAGCGGGAAAGTTAGTCATCTCTGCCATGAAGGCGATGCGTATGGTGAACAAGGGTTGTGACGCATTTCTTGCCAGCGTTATGCTAGTACCCGATGCTGGTTCGTCACTGACTCTTGCAGAGATCGATGTGGTGCAGGAATTTCCAGATGTCTTTCCCGATGACTTGTCTGGATTGCCACCGGATAGGGAGATAGAGTTCACTATAGAGTTGCTTCCAGGCACCTCTCCTATCTCGAAGGCCCCATATCGGATGGCCCCTGCAGAATTAGCCGAGTTGAGGAAGCAATTGCAAGAATTGCTTGATAAGGGATTTATTCGCCCTAGTGTTTCCCCTTGGGGCGCACCTGTATTGTTTGTCAAGAAGAAAGACGGGTCACTTCGGTTGTGCATTGATTATAGAAAGCTAAACCAGGTGACTGTGAAGAACAGGTATCCCTTACCTCGGATTGATGATCTGTTTGACCAGTTGCAGGATGCATCAGTCTTTTCTAAGATTGACTTGCGATCTGGTTATCATCAGCTGCGGATTAGGAGTGAGGATGTGTCCAAGACGGCATTTAGAACCCGTTATGGACATTATGAGTTCTTGGTCCTTCCTTTCGGATTGACCAACGCCCCTGCAGCGTTCATGGATCTCATGAACCGGGTGTTTAGTCCGTATTTAGATAGCTTTGTTGTTGTGTTTATTGATGACGTGTTGGTCTATTCTCCGGATGAGGCCACACATCGTCAGCATTTGAGGTTAGTCTTAGAGGTTCTCCGTGAGCACAAGCTGTATGCGAAGTTCAGCAAGTGCGAGTTCTGGTTGCGCGAGGTTCACTTTCTCGGGCATGTTATCTCCGGTGCTGGTGTTGCAGTTGATCCAGCAAAGGTCCAGGCAGTTATGGATTGGGAGATTCCCCAGACTCCTTCGGAGATTCGTAGTTTCATTGGGTTAGCTGGTTATTATCGGCGATTCATTGAGGGTTTCTCATCCATCGCCGCCCCTTTGACAAAGCTGACCAGGAAAGGTGAGAAGTTCGTATGGTCTGAGGCATGTGAGCGTAGCTTTCAGCTATTGAAGGCTAAGCTTACTTCTGCTCCGGTATTGGTATTGCCTAGTGGTCCAGAAGGTTTTGCCATTTATACGGATGCATCTCAGATTGGTTTAGGCTGTGTACTCATGCAGCGAGAGAGGGTAGTGGCTTATGCTTCTCGTCAGTTGAAGGAGCATGAGAGGAACTATCCGACTCATGATTTGGAGCTCGCAGCTGTGGTTCATGCACTAAAGATCTGGAGGCACTATCTTTATGGTGTCAGATTTGAGGTGTTTACCGACCACAAGAGCTTGAAGTATCTTTTCTCCCAAAAGGAATTAAACCTGAGGCAGAGGAGATGGATTGAGTTCTTGAAGGACTATGACTTCGACCTTCAGTATCATCCTGGAAAGGCGAACGTCGTAGCGGATGCTCTTAGTAGAAAGAGGTCTTCGCTCCAGCAGGATTGGAAGATGTTGGAGGATGCAGCGTGCTCTATGACCGAGTTAGAGCCATCGCTGTGTCAGGCTTTTGTAGCTCAGCTATCCCTTAGATCCTCAGTCTTGGATGAGGTGATTGAAGCAGAAAGCCGACCCTAGATTGTTAGAGTTAGTGGGTAAGGCGGGCATTGCTCGTGATGAGGACGGTGTGATTAGATTTCAGCACCGTGTTTGTGTCCCTGATGTAGTAGATGTCCGTGAGCATGTGTTAGCGGAGGCTCATAGATCGCGATTCTCTATTCATCCGGGTAACACTAAGATGTATCAAGACCTGAAGAGATCATTTTGGTGGTCCGGCATGAAGAAGGATGTTGCGGATTATGTGTCTAGATGTCTAGTATGTCAGCAAGTGAAAGCCGAGCGGCAGCGACCATCCGGCCTTATGCAGAGGATGGATATCCCAGTGTGGAAGTGGGAAGCTGTCACTATGGACTTCGTTTCGGGTTTGCCTCGATCTAGAAGGGGCAATGACTCGATTTGGGTAGTTGTAGATAGATTCTCGAAGACTGCTCATTTCTTGCCTATGAAGAAGAAGCAGTCAGTAGAGAGTTTAGCTAGATTGTATGTTAGCGGTATCATTAGATTGCATGGTGTGCCGAAGTCGATCATTTCGGATCGAGATCCGAGATTTACTTCGAGATTGTGGAAGGGTCTTCAGGATGCGTTAGGTTCGGAGCTTAAGCTCAGTTCGGCGTTTCATCCCCAGACCGATGGACAGTCCGAGAGGACTATCCAGACGCTCGAGGATATGTTGAGAGCGTGTGTTCTGGATTGGAAGGATGATTGGGAGCGTCATTTACCTCTTGTGGAGTTCGCATACAACAACAGCTTTCATGCTAGTATTGGTATGGCTCCATTCGAGGCGTTGTATGGTAGGCCCTGCAGATCTCCTTTATGTTGGGAGGAGACTGGTGATAGGCAGTTGATCGGACCGGAGTTAGTTCAGGAAACTTCGGATAAGATTCAGCTTATCGGAAGAGGCTTGTTGCGGCACAGGATAGGCAGAAGAGTTATGCCGACAACAGAAGGAAGGATTTGGAGTTCGAGGTTGGCGATCATGTCTTCTTGAAGATATCGCCTACTCGAGGTGTTGTCAGATTTGGCAGGCATAGCAAGCTAAGCCCTAGATTCATTGGCCCATATGAGATTCTCAGACGTTTGGGCAGCGTGGCGTATGAGCTAGCTTTACCCCCAGCTTTGGCTAGCGTTCACCCTGTATTCCACGTATCTATGCTCAGGAAGTATGTCCGAGATCCGTCTCATGTGATTAGTCATGAGCCAGTGGAGATCCAGCCAGATCTTTCGTATGTCGAGCAACCAGTAGCCATTCTTGACCGAAGGTTCAACATCTCCGGAACAAGAGTATCGCGTCGGTGAAAGTTCTATGGCGGAACTTCTCACATGAGGAGGCTACGTGGGAGCTTGAGGATGCGATGAAGAAGAAGTACCCCCTTCTGTTTGAGTAGTGTCGTTCTAACATCGAGGACGAAGTTTCTTTAAGGGGGAGAGGGTGTAAGGCCCTCGAATTTCCGTCGCATTATTTGTATTTGCGTGTGTGTATTTGTCCTTGTGTATGTATATACATATTTACGTACGTATTGATTAGTATAATTACGTGTGCATATGTTTATATTAGAGGTAAATAATGCATGTATTGAATGGTGATAGTATGGATACACTACCTTACACATATTGCATGTATATATGCATGGTTTTCTGCATATTTTAGAGTTTGGCCGAAGGCCACCTTGGCCTCAACCCCAAGCCGTTGAGGTGGTGTCAGCGTCCAGACATGGACGCCAACACTAATCCGGGCGTCCAGCGATATGGACGCCAATCTCTCTGGCCTGCATGCGCAGCAGAGCTGCAAGCTTCTGAAACAAGAAAGCCAGCCATTGGGGGGCTGTCCCCAACGGCTCTGAGGGCTGTCAAGTCACCCTAAGAGTGGGAGAAAGGCTTCTCCTTAAGTCTGAACCCGGAGCTACCTTTCCCACCCCTCTCTTCACCCTTGCAAGAGGAGAAAAAGAGAGAAGAAAACCCTAGAAGAAAACTGAGAAAAACCCCACTTTTGCACCCAAGAATTCGACTCCCTGGAGCTTGATCCGGCCATCTTCTCCGACAAGAAGATAGTTGGAGCAAAGGAGGAGGCTTCCCCGACATCCCCCTGCTGTGGAGATCATCCAGGAGCCCGGAGGAAGAAGATCTAGAATGCGTTTCTGCACCTTCTTGGGACTGCCCAAGGAGGGCTTCTCCGAGCACTTTGATCCTTGAAGCAATTTTTAAAAGGCAAGTGACCTAACCATGATGTCCCCATATGAGTCTAGGTCGGTTTTACAATTTTTGTACATTTTCCCTCGAGTCCTAGACCCTCACATTCACCCAATCTTGAGAGGTCGGGTCTGTGTTTCTGCACAGACCTGCATTGACGGCAAGGTCAATGGACGCCGATGTCATGCTTGGCGTCCATCGACCATGTTGCTGACCATGAGTCAACGGCCAGAGACTGCCGCCAAGTTCCTCTGGACAGAACAGTGACCTATTCTGCCCTTCCTATCGATATTTTTGGTATGGTTTCCGTGATGAGGATATATGGTAACCCTATACACTATGTATATTGTCAATTGTGGTGTGTGGATGAGTGTGATGTATGATGGTGAATGTAGGAAATTTTATACCGTGAATGTGTAAGCATGAAATGTTGAAATTCTTGCCAATCCATGTTTCATGATGAGGATAGTCTGAATGCCTTAGTCTTTTCTGATCATGAAGAGTAGTAGATCAGTGTACATGTACTCAATTTTTGATGAATTATCCATGCTTATATAAATTTCCAATAAATTCGGTTCGGTAAATAAAACGGCATGCAATAATGATTTGTGGTGATCGATCTACAATTGTATGATTTAGAGTAAATTCTATATTCTCAGATCATGTATGTGACAATAACCTCTGTTTAAACAGTAAGTGGCAAAATTTCATGATGTGTTAAACCCCATGTTAACTTAAATTGTGAATAGCATGCTAAATAAGTGTTATATTTGCCGTAAATCCCATTTGGCTCAGAAAAATATACAAAATTGAGTGTATGATCTAGAACCTGAAAATAACATGTGGTTAAAATTTCAGGTCATTTGGACCAGTATATAAGAGGTTATGTATTTTTCATGTGAAAGGCAATAATCCATGTATGTTATCGTAATGTGATTAGATATTGCTTAAACCTAACTTGAAGTGAAATTACTGTGTGTTAAGCTCCTGAAATCTGTAGTGCCATGTTAGGAAAAACAGAGATGTGCATGTGAGTGAGAAAGTGAATGAGATGAAAAGTGATATGTGTGAACCATGTGTAAAATCGGTAAAATGTGTAAATGTGTAAATTGTGCCAAGTGTGACATTGCTTCCACAGAGGGCAGTGGAACTGTATCAGGGAAAAGTCCCCTGAGAAAGTTCAATGTGTAAGTGACCCTAAGGGCATTAGGGGGAAATCCTGGAGGTGGACAAGTACCACTGGTTAGGGTGGAGACTTGTTCTCCCAGTCTGCGCAGTCCAAGAGTCGCCATTGGAATGCCTAGATGGCGTCTATGTGTAATGTGATGTGTATATGTCCTTCTTTGGTGGTTTGGACTATGTGTCACGGCACCTAAAATGTGTAATGTGTAATGTGTATGTGTTCATGTGTAAATGTGTAAGTGAACAATGTGAATGTGTATGTGCAAAGTGTAACCATGTGAAAGAGAAAACTTGTGTAAAGAAAATGTGAAATTCTAAATGTGAAAATATGTTGTTGAAATCCATGTGAGACAAATCTGAAACCATGTGAAATCAGTGAATTCATGTCGTTATCATCATGGTTATATGTGTAAAAATGTCTAGAATCCATGTTAGGGATAATTGATGAGCACGTATGCAAGTGGCATGATTGGTTGTTCACATGATTTGTTTTAAGCAATATTGTAGCTCTCATGTGTAAGTTTACAGCCATTAAACCATGTGAAACCAGCAACTTAAAGCATGTTAAAATATCTATGTGTATGCTTAAGAACACGTAAAACTCATGCTAGTTGTGTTTCCTTTCATATATGCACAGTGTTTATGTTGGTAGTTCTCATGTCTTGGTTCTTTAAAGACAAAATCTCATGAGTAAATGGAATAGAGAGCATGTGATAGGTAAAGTTTTATTCTTAGAAATCTGAAAGCATGATCCATGTATAAATTTGTAAAACTTTCATGATAGGTTGAAACCTTTAAATAATTAGCATGCCATGTGTTGTAAAGTTTGAATGTGCATGTAGAAACCCCTATGACTTATACGTGTATGTTATGGGTAGTGTTTCTTGCTGAGTCCTTGAACTCACTCCTTGCTTCGGCGTACAGGTGTAGTTGGTGACGTGGCACCTTTGGAGGAGACAGTGGAGACGGACTCCGAGCACGGAGATTAGCTAGTCTTTGGAGTTTCTTTGTGACTTGTGCATTCCATAGTATGTAATTTGAACATTGTATTATAAATATCATGAAAAGGATGTATAAGTGTGGACATTATTTATTTTATTTCAGCAATTTAAATTATGTGAACTTTTAGTTCTTTATTGTTAATTGCAAACTTCATGTATGTTAAATGTGGATGATGAATGAATGGAGACAGTTGTCTTTTACTTCCGCTACTCTGTTGTATATTCGCGTGTATCTCAGTTGTTAGTATCGTTTGGGTAAATGTCCCACTGTGAGGACTCTCGCTATACCGACGTGGGTTGGTATAACCGTACCGGTATATCGAGGGCCGTCACACCCGGTATTAGGCCTAACGGCAAGAAGGAGTGCCCTCACTGTGGAAGGGCACATGGTGGTACCGAGTGCTGGAAGACGGCTGGAAAGTGTTTGAAGTGCGGGAGCAGCAAGCATCAGATCTGGGACTGCCCTAGACTTCTGCAGGGAGCCCAGCGTGGAGCACCAGCCCCAGCAGCGACAGCAGTAGTAGCGCCAGCTATATGAAGACCAGGATGGCCTCGAGCCCAAGCTAGAGTGTTTGCCTTAGCACGAGAGGATTCCGAGCATGCGGATAATGTCACCGAAGGTATGGTTATTTTCATGGGTGTGGACGCTCGGGTATTGTTTGATACGGGTGCCACTCACTCGTTCATTTCCAAGTGGTTTGCTAGGCGGTTAGCTTTAGAGTCAAGATTAGAGGCTGAGGAGTTAGAGGTTCCGTTGTCTGTGCACACACCTGCGGGAATGGTATCGACTAGGAAGTGTATTCTGTCGTTACCTGTGTGCATTGAGGATCGAGTCTTAGATGGGTGTTTCTTCTTGCTAAAGATGAAGGGCTATGATGCAATTCTTGGTCTGGATTGTCTAGAAGAGCACTATGCTTTAGTTGATTGTCCTGGGAAAAAGATCACTTTCTGTATTCCTAGTGAGGATGAGTTTTCGCATCCCTTGCCAAGGAACTTAGAGGGAAGGTTTGTTATCTCCGCCATGAAGGCGATGAGGATGGTTAACAAGGGTTGTGACGCTTTTTTTGCTAGTGTGGTATTAGTACCAAAGGCTGATGAGTCATCGATCCTTGAAGAGATTGATGTAATGAAGGAGTTTCCAGACGTTTTTTTTGATGATTTGTCTGGATTGCCACCGGTTAGGGAGATAGAGTTTACCATAGAGTTGCTTCCAGGCACCTCTCCTATCTCAAAGGCTCCATATCGGATGGCACCTGCGGAGTTAGCAGAGCTGAGGAAGCAGTTGCAAGATTTGCTGGACAAGTGATTTATTCACCCTAGTGTATCTCCTTAGGGCGCACCTGTTTTATTTGTAAAGAAGAAGGATGGGTCACTTAGGTTATGCATTGATTATAGGAAGCTCAACCAAGTGACTGTAAAGAACAGGTATCCCTTACAGCAAACTGATGATCTATTTGACCAGTTGCAGAATGCATCGGTATTTTCTAAGATTGATCTGTGGTCTGGCTATCATTAGTTAAGGATTAGGAGTGAGGATGTGTCCAAGACGGCCTTTAGGACTCGTTATGGACATTATGACTTTTTAGTTCTTTCTTTTGGTCTAACCAACGCCCCAGCAGCGTTCATGGATCTCATGAGCAGAGTGTTTAGACCTTATCTAGATAGTTTTTTCGTAGTGTTCATTAATTATTTGTTGGTCTATTCTCTGGATGAGGTCACACATTGTCAGCATTTGAGGGTAGTGCTTGAAGTTCTCCGAGAGCACAAGCTGTATGCTAAATTCAGCAATTGCGATTTCTGGATGCGCGAGGTTCATTTCCTTGGGCATGTTATCTCCGGTGCTGGTGTAGCAGTTGATCCAGCGAAGGTCCAAGCTATATTAGATTAGGAGATTCCCAGGACCCCATCGGAGATTCATAGTTTCCTTGGTTTAGCAGGCTATTATCGGCAATTTATTGAGGGATTTGCATCTATCGCCACACCTTTGACTAAGCTAACCAGGAAGGGTGTGAAGTTTGTCTGGTCTAAAGAGTGTGAGAGCAGCTTTCAGTTGTTGAAGGCTAAGCTTACTTCTGCTCCAGTATTGGTTTTACCGAGTGGTGAAGAAGGTTTTGCCATTTACGCGGATACATCTCGGATTGGTTTAGGTTGTGTGTTGATGCAGTAGGGAAGGATAGTGGCGTATGCTTCTCGTCAATTGAAGGAGCATGAGCGTAACTATCCAACTCATGATTTGAAGCTTGCGGTAGTGGTTCATGCACTAAAGATCTGGAGACACTATCTTTATGGTGTCAGGTTTGAGGTGTTCACTGACCATAAGAGCTTGAGGTACCTCTTATCGCAAAAGGAATTAAACCTCTGGCAGAGAAGATGGATTGAGTTCCTCAAGGACTACGACTTCGATCTTCAGTATCATCCCGAAAAGGCGAATGTCGTAGCGGATGCTCTTAGCTGGAAGAGGTCTTTACTCCAGCAGGTTTGGAAGATGTTGGAGGATGCTCTGTGTGCGATGACTGAGATAGAGCCATTATGTCAGGCTTTTGTAGCTCAGTTGTCCATTCGGTCCACTGTTTTGGATGAGGTGATTGAGCAGCAAAAGGCTGACCCTAGACTCCAGGAGTTAGTGGGCAAGGCAGGCATTGCTCATGATGAGGATGGTGTGATTAGATTCCATCACCGAGTCTGTGTGCTCGATATTGTAGATGTCTATGAGCATGTTCTTGCAGAAGCTCATAGGTCTAGATTCTCTATTCATCTAGGTAACACTAAGATGTAACAGGATTTGAAGAGATCATTTTGGTGGTCTGGCATGAAGAAGGATGTAGCAGATTTCATATCTAGGTGTTTAGTATGCCAGCAAGTGAAGGCCGAGCGGCAGCGACCATCTGGTCTTATGCAAAAGATGGAAATCCCAGTATGGAAGTGGGAGGCTGTCACTATAGATTTTGTAACGGGTTTGCTCAGATCAAGAAGGGGCAATGACTCGATTTGGGTAGTTGTAGATAGATTCTCTAAGACTGCGCATTTCTTTCCTATGAAGAAGAAGCTGTCGGTTGAGAGTTTAGCTAGGTTGTATGTTAGTAGCATTATTAGATTGCATGGTGTGCCAAAGTCGATCATTTCGGATCGAGATCCGAGATTTACTTCGAGGTTGTGGAAGGGTCTTCAGGATGCATTAGGTTCTGAGTTGAGGCTTAGTTCGGCGTTCCATCCCCAGACAGATGGACAGTTTGAGAGGACTATCCAGACGCTCAAGGATATGTTGAGAGCGTGTGTATTGGATTGGAAGGATGATTGGGAGCGTCATTTACCACTTGTGGAGTTCACATATAACAACAGTTTTCATGCGAGTATTGGTATGGCTCCATTTCAGGCGTTGTATGGAAGACCTTGTAGATCTCCTTTATGGTGGGAGGACACTAGTGATAGGCAGTTGATTGGTCCGGAGTTAGTGCAAGAGACTTCGGATAAGATCCAACTTATTAGGAAGAGGCTTGTTGCAGCGCAGCATAGGCAGAAGAGTTACGCCGACAACAGAAGAAAGGATTTGGAGTTCGAGGTTGGTGAGCATGTCTTTCTATAGGTTTTGCCTACTCGAGGTGTTGTTAGATTTGGTAGGCATAGTAAGCTAAGTCCTAGATTCATTAGCCCATATGAGATTCTCAAGTGTTTGGGTAGCGTGGCATATGAGCTAGCTTTACCCCCGGCATTAGCTAGTGTTCATCTTATATTCCACGTATCTATGCTCAGGAGATATGTCTGAGATCCCTCTCATGTTATTAGTCATGAGCCAGTGGAGATCCAGCCAGATCTATCTTATGTTGAGCAACCAGTAGCTATTCTTGATCGGAAGGTTCAGCATCTCCGAAACAAGAGCATTGCGTTTGTGAAGGTGCTATGGCGGAACTTCTCGCGAGAGGAGACTACATGGGAGCTTGAGGATGCTATGATGAAGAAGTATCCCCAATTGTTTGAGTAGTGTCGTTCTAACTTCGAGGACGAAGTTTCTTTAAGGGGACAGGGTGTAAGACCCTCAAATTTTGCCCTCTTATTTAGATGTTTGGTTGTGTAATGTTTAGAGGCTTGTGAGTACAGTTATGTGTGTGTGTATATATATATATATTATGTATGTAAATGTACATGTTATTATGTACATATTGTGTTTATGTAATACATTGTACATTATATGTAAGTATGTACATAGTGTAAGCATGGTGTTCTGCATTTCTGTGTTCTCTCCGAAGGACCATTTAACATCAACATGCTTGGACATTAGGGGTTGAGTTGACGTCCAGATCGATGGACGCCAACTCCAAGTTGGCGGCAACCGAGGTGGATGTCAACTTCCCAGAACATGTGTGATTTTAGATCTGGAAACGTCCACGATTTCTTCGCCCCCTGTTTAGGAAACCGTCTTTCAACGGTAGGATTCTACCCTAAGTGCATGCCCGACCCTTAGGTTGTATAAAATCACCCTCTTGTGGCCAGATTAGATCTTTTTGGCTCTTTGGTCAAAACCCTAGTTTTTTTTGTGCGAAACCTGAACCTTGGAGATCTGGATCTGGCGATTGGGTACATCTTTCGGCGATCTACCACAACTGGAAGGAACTCTAAGCATAGAAGAAGGCTTCCCCGACGACGGTGTACAACCAGCTTCATCATAGAATTGGTTCGGGGAAGGATTTGAGGAGCTTCTTGGCTTGGCCGAGGAGAGCTTCTCTAGCAAATAATTCCATCTTCGAATTTTTATGAAGGCAAGTAACCTGTGTATATCATCCCTGCCCATGTCTAGTAGGTCCTAGGAATTTTACAGATTTTTCCTCGTGTCCTGGAACCCCCATTCACCTTTGTTTTGTGCGTTCAGTCTGTGTTTTGCAGACATGAACTTAACGGTAACATCTAGTGCCGTTAAGATCCCTGGTTGGCGGCATGATCCTGTGTCGTTAACCTATGTTGGCGGCAGCATCTGTGCCACCAAGTTCAACAGATTTTGACAACATGCATACTTTGATCCTTATTACCTATTTTCCAGATTTCTGGACATGATTACTTGCTGTAAAAATTTTATATAGTCAAGTATATTTAGTAGATCAAGCCATGTGATTAGGTCGAATTTTTGTCTACTGTGCTATTTATTAGAATTTCTGCAACAAGATATTGAGCATGATTTAGCATTGATAAATCATGTTTAAATAGATCCATGTTAAATTAGGATATCAGAAAATTTCTGTGACTGTATAATGACTGTTAGTAGGTTTTGAAACTGATATACATGATTGTACTGCTGTGGGCCATGTGTAGTTGAATTTAGTGGTAAATGTGATTGAAGCATGTTTTAATTATTAAAATTGTTTTACAAATCTGAAAAATATGAGAAATTGAGCAAGTAATAGGGTTACTGTTGGGAACCTGTGATTAAAACTTCATTGCACTTTGATAACAGTAGGTACTGTCACGAGTTAAATGAGCGAAAATGACGTGTTAAGCATGCTAATGTTAATTGTATGAAGTTCAATTGTTAGCAGCAGGTTTAGGTCTGTACTAAGAGTCAATTTCATTGTGAAATAGTAAAAGTATACCATGTAAACTGATCCATGTATATGTGTTAAAATGCATGTGTGTGAATTAAGCGCATGTGAATACTATGACAATGTGATAATGTGAAAAGTGTATAAATTGTGTCGTGTGTGACACTGCTACCATAGAGGGCTATGGAACTATACCGTAGTAAAGTCCCTACAGAAAGGTTCAATATGTGTGAAATCCAATGGGCAATTAGGATGAAATCCTGGAGGTGGACAAGTACCACTAGTTAGGGTGGAGAGTGCTTCTTCCAGTTCTGCGCAGTTAACCAATGTCTATCTCTATGTTGCCTAGGTGATGGATATGTGAATGTGAATGTGTGTCCTTCTAATGGTGGTTTAGACTATGTGTCACGGCAACTAAGTGTAAAAATGTGAATATGTGTAAGTGTATTATGAAATGTGCAATGTGTAAATGAGCATGTAAAAGTGTAAAATGAATGTGTTAATATGTGAACAAGTGTAAACCATTGTGAATATGTTTAATTTATGCTAAAACAGCAAGTAAAATGTGTGTATAATTGTGTTAAATTCAAGAGAATTCAAATAGAATCCATGCTAGGTGTGATGCTTACTTTATGAGTAGTTCCATGCCTAAATTGTGTACATGAATTGAATGAGATTTGAATTGTTTAAGCATGTTAATTAAAAAGTGTAGAAAGCATGTTATAGGTTTTATTCTTAATTATTGTAAGTGAGATAAAGCATGTATCATGTGTTTCTAATGCTATAAGTTCCATGCTTAGTAAATTTAAATTGTATGAACCATACCACATGTGATAATTACTTCCATTGAATGTTAGCATGTGCATATGATGTGTGTAAGGATAATGTATATGAATTGCTTGCTAGGTCTATTTAGACTCATTCTTGCTTCGACGTACAGGTGCAGGTGTCTCCACTTCTTCTAAGGAGATAGTTAGGAGCGACTCTGAGCGAGAGGAGTAGTATTTATTTTGGATATCTCTATGTTGTGTCCTTTATTTCATAGTATGCAATTTGGAGTTATGTAATTGAGAATGGATAATGTAATTCACTTGAAAGTTGTATTAATGTGGACTTTAGTATTTTCTTTCATTTATCGTTATATAGACTGTGGATATTAATGATGATGATGGAATGAAATAAATTGTTACTTTCTTTCCGCTGTACTCTTTGCTATTCATGTACATATCAACCTACTATTTAGTGTTGGGTCAATGTCCCACGGTGACGACATTCATCATACCGACGTGGTTGGTATAATGGTACTGGTATAAAGAGGGTCGTTACAGTATATGTCTACGCCAAGTATCAAGATCCCTTTATGCAATTGTTGAGGGGGAGTATTTGTCTTTTAACAAAACTCACTTGTTGATTCTGTTCTCACTTCATTCAATTCTTATTTTTTTTGTTCACCTTGTGTTGGAGAGCTACTTGATAGGGGGAGTCATTGTCTATTCTTCACTCATTTCTCTTGAAAAATGTTGTCTATTCTGAGCCCCAACTATCAGAATTTTTGAGTTCTTGTGCTATTTTCATGTGAGATACTTAAAACATTGAAACTAAACTCATTGTGCATTTAGTTTAATTTCAAAGATTTACTTTCATCTCAAAGTTGTGAAATCTTAATATTGATTGTTTTTAAAATGATTTGCAACACACTATTATAGGCACATGAGTGGCTTTAATATTTCACATGTGTATGTTTAAGCTTCATTTTTACCACATGTTAAGAATAATCTCTCTACACTCATATTCATGACTCTTATGGTCAAAGCAAACATATTCCTACACAATATCAAAAGCAAATAAACAATAATCTGGAAGGATACAGACAGAGCAATGCAAACTTGTCTATTACTGAGTAACCGGGCCATCTCACCTAACCAAGTGATTTGTCTCCCGTCAAAAAGTGGTTAACAGTTTGTCATCTCTGTGCAAGATAATGAAAGTTAAACCACTGAGTAATCAAGAGATCTTGCATCTGATAAATGTGATCTCTTGCATTGAAAAGTGAGATTTAACTAATTCATTCTTGTATTCTTTCACAGTTAAAAAGAATGAAAGTAAATTCAAAAGGACAGGATAGAAAAGCTCATGACTTGAATAAAGTTCATGTATATTGAGTTTAGACCTATTATTCTACAATGTGTTAAATTTCAAGCTCATAACATCTTTGTTAAATATTTCTGCTCACTCATATAGGTCACATTAATTCACATTTGCATCATTATTTAACTACATTCAGACCATTATGTCTTGCTTTGCTTTGGGTTGAGTGGGTCTTTGTGATTACACTTGATTGCACAATACCAAAAACAGAATAACTTTTCTCATGTCAATATCACTTTATCTCATTCATTTTGATCATTCTTGAATCTTCATTTCCACAATTTCATTTCTTTATCTCCTACCATCTTTATTTCTCTCTCTTTTCAATCTTTTTGATGCTATCAAAAAGGGGGAGAAAGTTCTTTATAGAGGAGAATGCAGGGATTTGGGAGATTTTCGTATGAAAAGACCAAGTTTGTGCATTTGTTTTGTCATCATCAAAAAAGGGAAGAATGTTGTGTTGAGTGTGTATTGAAATTTCTTAAAGTTGATTTTTAATGATGACCATTGTACATCACTCATACTTTGATTTTGATGATGACATATTGGACAATTTGTACATATTGAATATATTATAATAATGCTCAAACAACATGTTCTTGACATTTAATATTTCACATTTTAATGTTAGTGACATGTTTTGATGGCCTACACTTCATATTTTCAAGTTCTACATAATTCTGTCAAAGTTGCGTCGACATAAGATGTCAAGTGTGTCGACACACCCTCTTCATTCAGAGCATAAAAGAGTCAGTGGTGTCGACACATGTGGATGTTGTGTCGACACAGTGTATGAATTCAGAAAACAGTGAAGGAAGTAGTAGCCACTGGTGTCGACACAGTCTGCCTATGTGTCGACACTCACTGTCCCTCCCAAAACTTGTTCTGAAGCCAGTAGCCAGTGGTGTCGACACAGTCTGCCTGTGTGTCGACACACTTCGACTGAAGCTCAAAAACGTGAATTTTTCTGGACACATGGCTGCATGGGAATCAAGGGAATTGACCTAGATATTTGTGCCCATCCTCACTCCACATGGGACTTTTCCATGAGCAGCTCTTGCGTCCAGAAGGGGAGCAGAGGAGCGCCACGAAGGGGAAGAAGGAGAGGGAAGAAGAGGAGGAGTTCCTGATTGAAGCTTTGCTGATCAGAAGGAGATCCATCTGAGTCTGTATTTCGTTTGAGTATCAATTTCTCTGGGTGTAATCTGTGTATGTGTTCTACACAGATCGCCTAATTCTGTTTTGTTCTACTTTTTCATTGTACTGAGATAGATCGTGCTAGAGGATCTACTCTCTAATTGTGCTTGTTCCAGTAGAACTTGGATCCTTTGTGGTCCAGAGGTTTTGAGTACTGTGTACTCAGGTTTGGAACCGTAGTGCTCTGGGTTCGAGTCGTTGTGCTCTGGTGCTTGAGCCGTCGTGCTCAAGTGCTTATGAATTTGCTGAATTCACAAGCTGTCTGTGGAATAGGTCGTCGTGCCTATCTCCTGGGTTTCTTTGAGTCATCGCACTCAAAGAGGTTGGAGTCGTCGTGCTCCAGGTTGTATGCACTAGTGTTAGTGGTTCCTCCATCGTGAGGAGGTGGACGTAGGAGACACAAGTTGTGTTCTCCGAACCACCTTAAAAATCTTCTGTGCACAGTGGTTTGGGTGTGGTTTGCTGTCTATATTCACTATACTCACACACCACTCTTAGATCTGATCGAATTGTGTGTATTACTCATTTTAATTCCGCTGTCGTACACACACATTCTTAGTTATTTTGTTAAAGTCACCTATCTGATCCCAACACCATGGCCTCGACGTAAACCGCAGGTCTCTGTCTGAGATAATAGACTTCAGCACTCTATGCAATCTCACGATGCTGCCCACATATAGCCTCACCAAACTCTCCACAGATTACTTCTCCCTCATAGGCAAGAAGTGAGCAGTCTTAGAGAATCGATCCACAACCATCCATATTGAGTCATTGCCCCTAACTGATCTAGGCAAACCCGTTACAAAATCCATGGTGATCGCTTCCCACTTCCACATTGGTATCTCCATCTTCTGCATAAGGCCGGATGGTCTCTGACATTCGGCCTTGACCTGCTGAAATACCAGACACCAAGATATGAACTCTGCCACATCCTTCTTCATGCCTGACCACCAGAAGGATCACTTCAAGTCTTGGTAAATCTTGGTGCTGCCTAGATGAATGGAGAACCGTGACATGTTTGCTACAGCCAACACTTTCTCTCTAACCTCTGCAATGTCTGGCGCACACACTCTGTGTTGGAACTTGATAATGCCATCCTCATCACCGACAATGCCTGTCTTGCCCACCAACTTCTAAAGTCTGGGATTTGCTCCCTGCTGCTCTAAAACTTTGTCCAACATAGTGGACCTGATGGACAATCGTGCCATGAATGCTTGGCACAACTGTGGTTCTAACTCGGTCAGAGCACATGCTGCATCCTCAAGCATCTTCGAATCCTGCTAAATTAGGGACCTCTTCCTGCTAAGGGCGTCTGCTACGACATTCACCTTCCCTGGATGGTACTGAAGCTCAAAGTCGTAGTCCTTTAGGAACTCGATCCATCTTCTCTATCATAGGTTCAACTTCTTCTGAGAGAATAGGTACTTCAGACTCTTGTGGTCTGTGAACACGTCGAACCTGACACCATAGAGATAGTGTCTCTAGATCTTCAGTGCATGGACCACAGCTTCTAACTCTAGATCATGGGTCAGATAGTTTTGCTCATGCTCCTGTAATTGACGAGAAGCATAGGCAACTACCTTACCATGCTGCATCAAAACACATCCAAGGCCTATCTGTGAAGCATCTGAATAGATCACAAAACCATCGGCACCACTAGGCAATATCAACATGGGTGCAAATGTCAGCCCTGTCTTCAGCTTCTGGAAACTATTCTCGCACTCTTCAGACCATGCATACTTAACCCCATTCCTGGTGAGCTTCGTTAAAGGTGCTGCTATGGAGGCAAAGCCTTCTATGAATTGTTTGTAGTAGCTAGCTAGACCAAGAAAGCCCCTAATCTCAAATGGTGTCCTCGAAGTCTCCCACTCTAGTACCGCCTGCACCTTCGCCGAATCAACAGCAACTCCAGCGCCTGAGATGACATGCCCAAGGAAGTGAACCTCACGCATCCAGAAGTTGCACTTGCTGAACTTGGCATACAGCTTGTGCTCACCGAGAACTTCTAGAATTGTCCTCAGGTGCTCACAGTGCATAGCTTCATCAGGGGAGTAAACTAACACATTGTCTATGAACACTACCACAAAACTATCTAAGTATGGCTAAAACACCATGTTCATGAGATCCATGAATGATGTAGGGGCGTTAGTCAGACCAAAAGGAAGCACAAGAAACTCGTAGTGTCCATAACGGGTCATGAACACTACCTTGGATGTGTCCTCCTCCTTGATCCTCAGATGACGGTAGCCTGAATGTAGATCGATCTTGGAGAACACAGACGCATTCTAGAGTTGATCGAACAGATCGTCAATGCATGGAAAAGGGTACTTTTTCTTCATAGTCACCTGATTAAGCTTCTTGTAGTCTATGCACAGCCTGAGAGAACCATCCTTCTTCTTCACGAACAGTACAGGTGCACCCCATGGTGACACACTAGGGCGAATAAACCCTTATCGAGCAACTCTTGCAACTGCTTCCTCAACTCAGCTAGCTCTACATGTGTCATCGATAGGGAGCCTTAGAGATAGGTGAGGTGCCTGAAAGCAACTCAATAGTGAACACTATCTCCCTTGATGGTGGCAATCCAGACAAATCATCAGGGAACACATCTGGAAACTTCTGCACAACCTCGATCTCCTTAAGGGTAGGTGACTAATCGGCCTCAGAGATCAAGACCACACTGATAAGAAAAGTATCACAACTCTTTTTCACCATCCGCATAGCCTTCATGGTGGAGATCACAAACTTTCCTGCCAAATTCCTAGGCAAAGGATGTGAGAACTCATCCTCTTCAGGAATGCGGAAAGTAATCCTCTTCCTTCTGCAATCAACCAAGGCATAGTGCTCCTCAAGCACCCAAACAAACCCCGATCTTCAATGCGCACAGATAAAGATGGAATGCACTTCCTAGTCTCTACAGTACCTGCTGAGGTATGCACTAATAGCGGAACCTCTAATTCTTCTCCCTCAACTCCAGACTCCTCTACTAATTGCCTAGCAAACCGGTCGAAAACAAACGAGTGTGTAGCACTCGTATCAAACATTACTCAAGCCTGCACACCCATAACTAAAACAGTACCTTCTGTGACGTTCTCTGCCTGTTCAACATCCTCTCGTGCAAGTGCGTACACTCAGGCTTGGGCCCGAGGCCTTCCTAGCTTCCCGATCACTAGTGCCGCTACCGCTGTTGAGGTTGGAGCTCCTCTCTGTACAAACTGTTGAAGTCTCGGGCAGCTCTGATCTAATGCTTTGTGCTACGTACTTTAGGCACTTCCCTGTTAGCTTCCAACACTCTGAGCCGCCAATAGTCCTCCCACAATGAGGACACTCCTTCTTGTTACTTGGCCTGAAGCTGGTCGCCTGGGGTACAGCCACTGATTGGTTAGAAACTGTTGTATACTGTGGCTACTGGTACATGGTGTAGATACCGTTTCCTGTCCACAAAGAGAGGGGGGGATGAATAGTGTTTATGTGTGTGTGTGTGTGATATGGAGTGGAAAGTGGAAAAAAATGGAAAATAAAAGATCGTGATTGCCAGGTGCACGTGGGCACCGAATGGGGAATGCACGACAAAGGGTGCGCGGTGGAAGAGTGATTGCGAGCGTACCTTTTTAGTGGGGAGATTGCGCGGGGGAATGCGGGTCCTCTCTTCCTCTACGAACACGGACGGCCGCGGTAGAGGGCATTTTCTGTTTGATTACCCTGAAAAATAAGACAAAGAAAAGAAGGAGATTAGCCCAAAAATGTGTAGTATGCAATTCTAAAATAATGGAATGAAAGAATAAAATGACATGGGGGCGACTTACCGGGTGGTGGCTTTTAAACCCCTAAATTAGGTGTGTGTGTGTGTGTATGCATGTATGTGTGTGTATGAAAGAAGTAAAAGGGGCGCACGGGGCCCGGAGGAGAAGAAAATATAAAGAGCCACGTGGGGCTCGGAGGAAGTGGAAATGCAAATAGAAAAGGGGGGGGGGGGGGGGGGGTGCTTCCCCAAAACAGATGGCGTGTCAGCGCCGCGGCGTTGCCGGTGGGACAGACGGAGGAAGACGAGGAAGATGCCGCTCCCGCCTTGCTCCGGTGTGCGTGGACGGCGAGGAGGAAGGCGACATCATGCTTCGAGGAACGAGGGTGGCGTGAAGGCATGGAATTAAGGATGGTCAGACGTCGAGGCGGGAGTTCGGCAGGGCTTCACCGCTTCGTGGAACCCCCTCAACAAATGGACCCTCGGGGGTCTATTTATAGGCAACAGATTCTTGAATCGCGTCCAATGCAGCGGACGTCTATTAGAACTGAATCGCTTCTGGGAAGGACGCCGCTATTTAAGAAGTCAACTTGATGGGACGGGCGCATGGCGGCCATGGCGTGTCACCATACCTTGAATCGCGTCTGGCAAGGCCGCCGCGTTTTCCAAAATAAAATCATATCTTTGACGAAATTGATCTTGATTTGACAATTTTTAAAATGCATCGTCCTTTCTAGACGCGGTTCTGAGATTCGTCATAATCCCTGGCGTGGGCTCTTAAATGCGCTGTCAGCAGATCTTTGACTTCTAAATCGCGGCGTCCTTGGTGGACGCAATTAAGACATTTGGTCATGATTCGAAGACGTGCGCGGCCATAGGCTTTTTGACTTTTTAAACATGTCATCCTTAGTAGACGCCTTTCTAATTTGAACATGTGATGGAAAAAGGCCCTTAAACGTGTCGGTGTTGACCGTCGCGTCAAGGGACCTAAATGCATCCACTATGACCGTCGCGTTTAAAAGGCGTCCACTGTAGTGGATGCGAATCAATGAAGCTATGCCTTAATCAAATTTAGCTTCTAGGGGCACTCCCCCAGAGACCCCCGTCGGGGCGCTACCCCCAGACCCCCGCGACCTGACCGATTCCCGTCCACGTCCGAACCACCTGGGGAAGCACCGAGAAAGAAAGGGTCATTTGTGGAAAAACATTCTTGCGAGGCAATAGAGGGTCATTTGTGGCATTACGGCGCAATATGAAATTTTCCCGCGGTGGAGCCAAATTGGCGTGTCTACAGCTGCCACGCCTTGGCGTCTGCTTTACAGGGGAGCGAAGCGAAGAACCACGAAGTGGAGTGTAATGGATTGAAACGTAGTGTAATGGAGTGAAAAGAAATGTAGTGTAGCGAAGTGGAGTGAAGCGAGAGCAGACTGAAAAGTAGATGCCAAGGTGAAAAATAGATACGTGTCGATCACTAGGTGGCTGCCACCTGATAAGAGTCTTTTCCCAACACCCAAGGAAGTCACCACCAAGAAGAAGACCTAAAGAAGCAGTGCTTGGACAAAGGAAAGGAAAAGAAAGGAAAAGAAAGGGAAAAGACCAACTTTCAGCGTCGGGGAAGTACCTAAGGACACAATCTATTAGGTTGCACCATTGGGGGCGTCTGCCACTGCCTCAGGTGGGTCTTGGGAGAGAAGGAGAGATCCACGTTTGAACCACGTGGGGAAGCACCGAGAAAGAAAGGGTGAGATCCAGAAATATTGGAAAAACACTCTTGCGAGGCAAAAGAGAGTCATTTGTGGCATTACGGCGCAATATGAAATTTACCTGCAGTGGAGCCAAATTCACGTGTCTACACACGGCTGGCCTGTTTCTGTCCTGCCTCTAGAATGGTGCTGTCGACCTCTTTAGGGTCGCCCTCTAAGTACACATATACTCTAAGTACAAGCAGCATGTAGGTCCCCAAACTCACTTTATCCTCTTCCGCACACCTGATAGCACGGAAGATCTTCTCCACCTCTCTCAACCAACTCTCTGCTAAGAGGGGCTAACTCTCCCACTTAAAAGAAGGCCTCCCATCCTCTTAAAACAATCCATGTTGGACGGACCACCATGTCCAAGCTCTTGCAGAACTGGAGCCTGAGCCTGCAACAACATGCAACATATAAGCAATCATACAACAACAAAACAGACTACTCCTACTTGACAATGCCAACCTGCGCCTGCAATTGGGCCTGTAATGCTGGCTGGGTCTGTGCCTGTGTCTACATCGCCTAGACGAGGCCTTGCATGAACACGTCATAGTCCACTGGTGTCGGTGGTGGTAGCTCTGCGGGACCCTGGTGTGCTGGGGCTTGCTGCTCGACCCTCTCCTCTCGCCTCTGCTCGTCCTCCCGAGCCTGATCACCACGCCTACCACGACTCGCCATTACTTATAAAACAAGTATCATAATTAGAATCTAAGTTCTTAGACCTAACCATTTTCTTAACTATCTTTAATTCATTATTAGATGTTTTCCACATATATGGACTAATTCTATACAGATTTTGAAATATTGTGTGGATGTTGGCTTATTTAGGTACAATCACGACCTGTTGCTCTGATACCAATCTCTGTAACGACCCCCTTTATACTGGTACGATTATACCAATCCACGTCGATATAAAGTATGTCGTCACAGTGGGACATGTAACCAACACAACACAGTAGGTAGAGACGTACACAAATAACAAGGGAAAGTACTGCGAAAATGTAAGTAATTCTTATTCCACCATCACCACACATATCCCACAGTCTATATAGTAGCAAAATAAATATACCAAGTTCACAAATAATCAAGTCCAATAGTCCATATCGCAACAAAATCATCTCACGTACTGGTAAGAAAAGTACAAGCTATATGAATAGCTCTCAAGTCTCGGCTACTCTTCTCGCTCGGAGTCACTCCTCGCTATCTCCTCCTCAATCTCTAGAATACCTGCCTCACCTGTATAGTTAATCAAGGATGAGTCTTCACAAAAGACTCAGCAAGCAATCTATTGGTTACATCCAAACACTTACCACATTCATTCTACACAAGTATAACACATAAAGCAATTTATCACATGATTCATGTGGCAACAAGCAAGTACTAAATGAACAAGTCTATAACATGCTAACTACACATGGATTTAATAAAACTCATGGTACCCAACATACTCATTTTATGACACATTTCCAAGTATCTAAATCATGAAACTAAACACATATCTACTAGAGATACTAGCATGATATCTACCACATTCAATATGCTCATATGTCACAAATTCTCACCTTTTTCTTGCTGTTTTAACATAAACATAACTTAATCCCATGGGTTCATATTCTTACACATTGGAGCACACTAACACATTATTTTCACATAATCACATTGCACATTCACACTTAATTCACATCTTTTGTCTTGACACATAGTCCGAACCACCATAAAGAAGGACACTATCACACGCATATCACATACCCATCACCTAGGCAACACTGTGACGAATCTTGGCAACTGTGTAGAACCGGGAGAAGCACTCCCCACGCTAACCAGTGGTACTTGTCCACCTCCAAGATTTCATCCTGATGCTCACAGGATATCACATACACATTGAGCCTTCCCATAGTGATTTTTCTATAGTATGGCTCCTCAGCCTTCTATGGTAGCAGTGTCAATTTCGGCACATTAACCACTTAATCTCATTAATCACATATTTATCACAATTCTCATGCCTTTAATGGTTTATTCAAATGATTAGGTCATAACAATTAGTTCAGATTTCAGAAGTGATCATTCCTATTTAAGAGTGTTAAAACATGCTTAATAGAGTCTAATCATGGTGCTAATCAACAGAAAACACTACTTTTAACAAATCATACTTAACATGGTCATTAAAGGTGTATAACTGAAAATAGTGGTTACGGATGTCAAAAGATGCTCAAATTTTAATCACAGATCTTATACATGGAGTATATCAGATGTCTAATTTTTCAGAATTTTCACAAAAGTATTTCTATTTTAAACATTTAAAACAAATTTTGGCAATTAACAAGATGATTTATTAAAACATGGTGAACAGGAAACTGATGACTCTATCTATCCTAAACATGTACACAGGAACCCTATGTTCAAGGAAAAATACTAAGATAATAATTCACAATATACTTAATTTATCCCAAATTAAACCTAATATGGCATGCCCATTTACTCATGACATAATTTCTAAAATTAACAAATATGATCAGAAAAATATCATAAATTCGTGATTCAATCTGCTAAATGTATCTGACAAGAGAAAAAAAAAAAATCCAATACCCATGCACACATTCGAAATCTCCGAAAGATCACGTCACATATGCTAATACACATTTCTGGAGAAACTGAAGAACATAACGGCAAGGGGGTTGCCATCAAGGGTTGTTAACGGCATGATCGATTGTCGTCAACCCAGGAACTTGACAGCAAGGATATTGCCATCAACCTCCTGTCTTCAAAAAGTGCAGATCGAAACCAAAAGGAAAAGGAATTTGGGGTCCAGGACACGAGACAAAAATCATTAAAATTTATAGAACCATAGGTGATAGGCATAGGGATGAAACCCCTAAGTTACTTGCCTCCAGAAAACTTCCTGAAGATTGGATTAAGGTGATGAAGCCCTCTTTGACTTGTAGACTCCATGAGCTTGATTCGACCTCCACGACCTAGCAGACACTCTTTCAGCGATTGGAGAGCCTTACCACGTTCTGAAGAGTCTCGCTCTTGTAAAAAAATGTCGGTTTAGCCTCTGATTCGCTGGATCTACCCCCTCCAACCCCCCCCCCCCCCCCCCACCTTTCTCTCTCTCTGAATTCCAATAAACCCTAATTGAGCAAAAGTCCTCTCTTTATAGAGATGACTTAGTTTTATAGGGGTTTGGGTCGTGGTCAAGGTGGGAAAGGGAATCCCAACCCAATTTCGGGTTTCCATGTTTATCCATGGAGAGATCAGGATGGAATCAGAGAAAGAAACCCAAACACAGACAGAGGTGTTAACGTCAATATGGTTGTCGTCTACATGAAGTAGATGTCAATCGACTTTGACGTTAAGATCCTCAAGCCAGATAGTAAACGACACATAGTATGCTGTCAACCAGCTGTTAACGTCACAAGGTGTTGATGTCAAGATGGAATTCGGCCAGCAATTAAATCATAACAACAAGTGATAAAATGCATAGAAAATCTAGGGCCTTACACCCTCCCCCCCCCCCCCCCCAAAAAAAAAGAAACTTCGTCTCCGAAGTTGGAGCAAAGGTACTTACTGAACAAATGCGGGTATTGCTTCTTCATGGCCTCCTCGAGCTCCCATGTAGCTTCCTCCCGTGAGAAGTTCCTCCACAACACCTTAACAGAAGCTATAGCCTTGTTCCTGAGATGCTGGACCTTGCAATCCAGGATAGCTACTGGTCACTCCACGTATGACAAATTTGGCTGAAGTTCTATTGGCTCATGACTGATAACATGTGATGGATCGTGCACGTATCTTCTGAGCATAGACACGTGGAATACAAGATGTACGCTCTCTAGCGCTGGGGGCAATGCTAGCTCGTATGTCATATTGCCCATCTGCCTGAGTATCTCAAACGGGCCAATAAACCTCGGACTCAGCTTGCCATGCCTTACAAACCTGAGAATGCCTCGAATAGGTGATACCTTGAGGAATACATGCTCGCCAACCTCGAACTCCAAGTCCTTATTTCTATTGTCGGCGTAGCTTTAATGTCTATCCTACACTGCAGTCAATCTCTGCCTAATGAGTTAGATTTTATCTGTCTTTTCCTGAACCAACTCGGGTCCTACCAGCTGTCTATCTCCAGCCTCCTCCTAACAAAATGGAGACCTACAATGTCAACCGTACAATGCCTCGAATGGGGCCATGCATATACTAACGTGAAAACTGTTGTTATAGGCAAACTCCACGAGAGGTAGGTGATGCTCCCAGTCGCCCTTCTAGTCAGGCATGCACGCCCTTAACATATCCTCGAGCTTCTGAATCGTCCTCTCAGACTGACCGTCTGTGAGAGGATTGAAAGTCAAACTAAGCTTCAACTGAGGGCCTGCCGCCTCCTGGAAACCCTACCATAGCCTCGACGTAAACTGCAGGTCTCTGTATGAGATAATGGACTTCGGTACTCTATGCAATCTTATGATGCTGTCCACATATAGCCTCACAAAACTCTCCACAGACTGCTTCTTCCTCATAGGCAAGAAGTGAGCAGTCTTAGAGAATCAATCCACGACCACCCATATTGAGTTATTGTGTGAGACCCCTGAATTTTGTTCATTTTATATTATGCATGTGGTAGTTACTTGTTATGTATATAGTGAGTGTATTAAATTTGTGTATATTATAATTATTCAATGTGTATACGTATGTATGTATGTTATTTTCTGCAAATATAGGTAATT
Source organism: Colocasia esculenta (assembly GCA_014218235.1). Taxonomy (NCBI): domain Eukaryota; kingdom Viridiplantae; phylum Streptophyta; class Magnoliopsida; order Alismatales; family Araceae; genus Colocasia; species Colocasia esculenta. The sequence goes on from CM024766.1 coordinate 75,428,096, forward strand.
AGCTAATTTTGTACATGATGTACTTATTTAAATAATGTGCATGTTGTATTTAAGTAAGGTTGAGCATATGATAGGTAAGTATTGCTATATACCTTGTAAGTGCATATGAGTTATTTTTCGTACATGTATATATTTAAATGTGCATGCATTATCTAACTATCAATGTACATGTTATATTTATTTAAATCCATGCATGTTGTATGTAACTATGTTGTGTACACATATATATGTGTATATGTGTGTTTATCTTGTGCATAAGATAGCTATCAAATTTTTGTAAGTTGTTTATGATGTATAAATATAACTGTTTTTGATGTATTCTAGTTTTCTGGCCGAGATGCACAGTTGGCGGCAACATGTAGGCCGCTGACTGCATGGCCAGAGGGATTGGCGTCCAGATCGATGGACGCCAACCCCCCTGTTGGCAGCACCATAGGTGGATGCCAAGTTCCCAGCTGTATGACGGTTTCATATTTGGTAATGCCTGCGTTTCGTCCGGTTCCAGTTTAGTAAACCCATCCATAACCGTAGGAGACCTACCCTAATGCGTACCCAACCTACCCAGCTCTATAAAATCACCCTATTCTGGCCGGATTAAGTCTTTTGGCCTTTGTGAAACCCTAGAACCCTTTGTGGAGAAAAGCTAATCTTTGGAGAGCTGGATCCGGCGACTGGAGGAGTTTTCTAGAGATCTACACCGACTGGAGGATAGTCCATACATAGAAGAAGCATCCCCAACTCCGAGGATCAATCTACATCAACAGAAGAACTGGATCTAAAGAGGTTTTGAGCATCTCCTTGGCTGAGCCGAGGAGGGCTTCTTCAGCAAGATTTGATCTCTATGGATTTATTTGGAGGCAAGTAACCTATGGATGTCAACCCTACTCATGTCCCCTTAGATCATAGCATTTTTCCAGAATTTTCCTCGTGTCTTGGAACCTCCAAATTTTCTCTTGCATTTGTGTGCTGTCTGCATGGTCTGCAGATAGGAAGTAAGTTCCTGTGTTGACGGCACCAGACTGTGTCGTTTACACAGTTGGCGGCACACACTGTGTCGCCAAGTTCTTCAGGGTTCTAAAAGTGTACTGCTTGATCTCTAAAATGTGTTATTTGGACTTCTAAATGTATATGCATGTTGTAAAAATTGTACGTGGTCAGGGTCAATCATTAGGTTATATCGTGAGGACATTTCGAATTTCTGTGAATAGTGTTAATTATTGAAATTTCTGTATTAATATGAGAAGCATGGTTTATCTATGTTTAGCCTTGAACAATTAGATTTGCTGCATGTTAGGGTTTTATAAATTTTCCCTATTAGAATGATGATTATTTTCATGCTTTGAAACTGTTAGACACTACTGTTTCACTATGAAATCTAATTAAGTGAAATTCTTGAGTAATATGCCTGAATTTTGTCTTAATAACTAAAATTTGAATTACTGTTCATAAAAATCTGGAAAATTTAATATGTGATATACTAACTGTATGTAGCATGTGATAATATTTTGGCACTGATGTGACAACTGTAGGTACTATTTGTATTATAACATGTGAAATTTAATCATAATGAGCATGTTAGTTGTAATCATGTAAAATTTAGTATTAATAGCATGTTAGTATACTCTTTTGAGTTGCTTATCACTGTTGAACAGTAAGATTAAACTCTGTAACCTGAAATGGGATTATTATTCAAAGTTCATGTGCAAAAAGGGATTAAAGTGTGAATTAATTGTGAGTAAAATGAGATGAAATGTGATAATGTGCTTAATGAAAAATTGGGTCGAGATTGACACTGCTACCATAGAGGTCTGAGAGTTGTACCATAGAAAAGTCCCTATGGAAGGCTCAACGTTGTGAAAGATATCCTAAGGAGATTAGGATGAAACCCTAGAGGTGGACAAGTACCACTGGATACGGTGGAGAGGACTTCTCCCAGTCTGCGCAGTTACCAAGATTCGCCACTAGATTGCCCAGGTGGTAGGTGTGTGTCAAGTTATGTGCTATGTACTATGTGATATGTGCTATGTGATATGGGTGCGTGCGTCCTCTAGATGGCAGTTAGGACTATGTGTCACGGCAACTTAAGTGATAAAATATGAAGAAAGTTTAAAGTGACATGTGAATGTGGCACGTGGTAAGTGCAAGTGATGTGATATGTGATAAGTAAAAGTGCAAGAGTAAACGATGTGAAAAATGTGTGAAATGATGTGTAAGGGAGAGTAAATGTTAATGAGAGCATGATTGCATGTGAAAACCAAGGTAATATGGCATATATCCATATCATTCATATGTTAATATGTTAGATGTAACATCATGTTTGGTATCATGTTATATAGTTTAATAGCATCCCTATAGTAATGTATGTGAATATGGGTATGTGAACACGTGAACTATGTTAAGTAAAAGATGAGCATGTGAAATTGTTAAATGAATAATATAGCATGTGAACAAATGTAAAACCATGTAATTAAGTTTAATTCATGTCAAAATAGAAAGTAAGGTGTGATTATGATTGTGATAAATACATGAAAGAATGTCTAAGTTCCATGATAGACATGCTATTCACTTAGTACATAGTTCCATGCTTACATTGTATATAGTTGCCAACCGACTTGAATATGTTTTAAACCTTCAATTCATGTTTAATAAAATGTGATATCATGTGTAATTGTGATTTATTTATATTAAAACAGCAAACGAAATGTGTAATTGAATATGAAAAGTGCATGTGAAATATGAATAGATATCATGCTAGGTTGCTCCTTACTTTGTGCTTAACTCCATGCTCTAGTTGGTAGAGTTGTACCATAACATGGATAATGTTTGGATTGTTAAATCATGTTACATGTTAGGTGTAGAAAGCATGTAAAGGTGTATGTTTATTATCCATGATCTAATATGAGCATGTGTTAGTTAGGAACGTGTTTGAGTGATTTATGTGTAGTTAATTATATAAAGCATGTGCCATGTGATTTGTTATGGTAAATGATAGCATATGTTTCTTTATTTTTTGGTAGTTTAACATGTGTGTGATGTGTGTAAGGTTGAGTCTTTAGATTACTTGTTGGGTCTTTTAGACTCATACTTGCTTCGGCGTACAGGTGAGACATGAGTTTCCGCACTTGAGGAAGGTGTAGTGAAGATCGACGCCAAAAAAGAGGAGTAGTTGCTTGTGGAGACTTTTTAGTAGTTGCTATATTTCATAGTATGAATAATGTTATTTGCATGGACAATGTAATCCTTTTGGAATTGTAATAATGTGGACATTGTCATTTCTTTCATTTGCTATATAGACTGTGAAATGCGTGATGATGATGGAATGAGAATGCATTATTTCTTTTATTTACATTGTAATCATTTGTTAATCATGTACATATCAACCTATCGTTTAGTGTTGGGTTATTATCCCACTGTAATGATGCCCTTTGTACCGATGAGGATTGGTATAATCGTACCGGCATAAAGAGGGTCGTTACACATTTCCCCTAACTAATCTAGGCAAACCCATTACAAAATTCATGGTGATCGCTTCCCACTTCCACACCGGTATCTCCGTCTTCTGCATAAGGCCGGATGGTCTCTGACGTTCAACCTTGACCAGCTGACATACCAGACACCGAGATACGAACTCTACCACGTCCTTCTTTATGCCTGACCACTAAAAGGATCGCTTCAGGTCTTGGTAAATCTTGGTGTTGCCTGGATGAATGGAGAACCGTGACTTGTGAGCTTTTGCCAACACTTGCTCTCTGACCTCTGCAATGTCCATCACACACAGTCTATGTTGGAACTTGATAATGCCATCCTCATCACAGGCAATGCCTACCTTGCCCACCAACTCCTGATGTCTAGAATCTGCTCCTTGCTGCTCTAAAACTTTGCCCAACACAGTGGACTTGATGGGCAATCATGCCACGAATGCTTGGCACAACTGCTCCTCTAACTCAGTCAGAACACATGCTGCATCCGAAAGCATCTTCTAATCCTCCTATAGTACGGACATCTTTCTGCTAAGGGCGTCTTCTACGACATTCACCTTCCCTGGATGGTACTGAAGATCAAAGTTGTAGTCCTTTAGAAACTCGATCCATCTTCTCTGTCGTAGGTTCAACTCCTTCTAAGAGAACAGGTACTTCATACTCTTGTGGTCTGTGAACACCTTGAACTTGACACCATAGAGATAGTGTCTCCAGATCTTCAATGCATGGACCACAACTGCTAACTTCAAATCATGGGTCGGATAGTTACGCTCATTCTACTTTAATTGATGAGAAGTATAAGCAACTACCTTACCATGCTGCATCAAAACACATCCAAGGCCAATCTGTGAAGCATCTGAATAGATCGCAAAACCATTGGCACCACTAGGCAATATCAACACAGGCGCATATGGCAGCCTTGTCTTCAGCTTCTGGAAACTGCTCTTGCACTCTTCGGACCATGCATACTTAACCCCTTTCCTGGTGAGCTTGGTTAATGGTGTTGCTATGGAGGCAAAGTCTTCTATGAATCGCTTGTGGTAGCCAACTAGACCAAGAAAGCTTCTGATCTCAGATGTTGTCCTCCGAGTCTCCCACTCTAGTACTACCTGAACCTTTTTCGAATCAACAGAAACTCCAGCACCTGAGATGACATGCCCAAGGTAGTAAACCTCGCGCATCTAGAGGTCGCACTTGCTGAACTTGGCATACAGCTTGTGCTCACAGAGAACCTTTAGAACTATTCTCAGGTAGTCACGGTGCGTAGCTTCATCAGGGGAGTAAACTAACAAATCGTCTATGAACACTACCACAAAACTATCCAAGTATGGCCTAATCAACCTGTTCATGAGATCCATGAACGTTGTAGGGGCATTAGTCATACCAAAAGGAAGCACAAGAAACTCTTAGTATCCATAACGGGTCCTGAACACTACCTTGGATGTGTCCTCCTCCTTGATCCTCAGATGATGGTAGCCTGAATGCAGATCGATCTTGGAGAACACAGACACATTCTAGAGCTGATCGAACAAATCATCAATGCATGGCAAAGGGTACTTGTTCTTCACCGTCACCTGATTAAGCTTCCTGTAGTCTATGCACAACCTGAGAGAACCATCCTTCTTCTTCACGAACAGTATAGGTGCGTCCTATGGTGACACACTAGGATGAAAAAACCCCTTATCAAGCAACTCTTGCAACTACTTCCTCAGCTCAGCTAACTCTGCAGGTGCCATCGATAGGGAGCCATAGAGATAGGTGAGGTGCCTGAAAGCAACTCAATAGTGAATGTTATCTCCCTTCCTGGTGGCAATCTAGACAAATCATCAGGCAACACGTCTGGAAACTTCTGCACAACCTCAATCTCCTTAAGGGTAGGTAACTGATCGGCCTCAGGGATCAAGACTACACTAGCAAGAAAAGCGTCACAACCTTTGTTCACCATCCTCATAGCCTTAATAGCGGAGATCACAAACTTTCCTGCCAAATTCCTAGGCAAAGGATGTGAGAACTCATCCTCTCCAGGAATGCGGAAAGTAATCATCTTCCTCCTACAATCGACCAAGGCATAGTGCTCCTCAAGTCAATCTAGACTAGATATAGCATCATAGTCCTTCATCTTGAGCAAGTAGAAGCAACCAAACAAACCCCGGTCTTCAATGCACACAGGTAATGATGGAATGCACTTCCTGGTCGCTACAGTACCTGCTGGGGTATGCACTGACAGGGGAACCTCTAATTCTTCTGCCTCAATCCAGACTCCTCTGCCAATTGCCTTGCAAACCACTCGGAAACAAACGAGTGTGTAGCACTCATATCAAACAATGCTCGAGCCTGCACACCCATAACTAAAATAGTACATTCTGTGATGTTCTCTGCCTGTTCAGCATCCTCTCGTGCAAGTGCATACACTCAGGCTTGGGCCCGAGGCCTTCCCAGCTTCCCGATCACTAGTGCCACTACTGTTGCTGGGGTTGGAGCTCCTCTCGGTGCAAACTGTTGAAGTCTTAGGCAGCTCTGATCTAGTGCTCTATGCTGCACACTTCAGGCACTTCCCTTCTAGCTTCGAGCACTCTGAGCCGCCATGAGTCCTCCCACAATGAGGACACTCCTTCTTGTCACTAGGCCTGAAGCTGGTCACCTGGGGTACAACCACTAACTGGTTCGAAACTGTTGTATGATGTAGCTACTGGTACGTGGCTGCCCTCTTCCTATCTTGCCTCTGGAATGGTGCCGCCGACCTCTTCAGGGCCGCCCTCTTCTCTTCCATGTACTGGTCCATCTCGCTCTCTTGTCTGCACACTGTGCTGAGAGCCTCGTCTAAGGTCCAGTGATCAAAAGCCACCAGTCTTGTCCTCAGTGATGGTCTGAGCCCCATCACAAACATCTTGGCCTTCCTACACTCATCTGCAATGATGTGAGAAGCGTACTTGGAAAGCTCAGCAAACTTAGCCTCATACTCTAGGATAGTCATGGAACCTTGTGTAAGAGAAAGAAACTCCTATTCCATCTTGTCCTGGATATGCTCGAGGATGAACTTGGCCTTAAAGAGTCTGGTGAACTCGACCCAAGTCACCTCTAAAGCTCCATCCTCGTACCTAGTACATAGCATAGAGGCCCACCAAACATCGGCCCTCTCCTGCGCAAGATACAACTAATAAGCACCATCTAGACCAAAATCTTAATCGCATGCAAACACAGATACTCTAAGTACCTGTAGCATGTAGGTCGCCAAGCTCATTTTAACCTCTTCTGCACACCGGATAGCACAGAAGATCTTCTCCACCTCTCTCAACCAACTCTCTGGTAAGAGGGGGTGACTCTCCACCTTAAAAGAAGGTGGAGCCATCCTCTTAAAATGCTCCACGATGGACAGACCACCATGTCCAAGCTCCTGCAGAACTAGAGCATGAGCCTGCAACAACATGCAATATATAAGCAATCATACAACAAAAAAATAGACTACTCCTACTTGACAACGCCAACCTGCGCCTGCAACTGGGCCTATAATGTTGCCTGGGTCTGTGCCTGCCTCTGCATTGCGTAGACCAGGCCTTGAATGAACACGCCATAGTCCACTGGTGTCGGTGGTGGTAGCTCTGTGGGACCCTGGTGTGCTGGGGCCTGCTGCTCGCCCCTCTTCTCTCACCTCTGCTCATCCTCCCGAGCCTGAGCACCACACCTACCACGGCTCGCCATTACTTATAAAACAAGTATCCTGATTACAATCTAAGTTCTTAGACCTAACCATTTTTCAAAATATCTTTAATTCATTATTAGATGTTTTCCACATATATGGACTAATTCTATAAGGAGTTTGAAATATTGTGTGGATGATGGCTTATTTATGTACAATCACGACATGTTGCTCTGATACAAATCTCTATAACGACCCCCTTTATACCGGTACGATTATACCAATCCACGTCAATATAAAGCATGTCATCACAGTGGGACATGTACGCAAACCAACACAGTAGGTAGAGACGTACACAAATAACAAGGGAAAGTACCATGGAAATGTAAGTAATTCTTATTCCATCATCACCACACATATCCCACAGTCTATATAGTAGCAAAATAAACATACCAAGTCCACAAATAGTCAAGTCCAATAGTCCATATCACAACAACATCCTCTCACGTACTGGTAAAGAAAAGTACAAGCTATATGAATAGCTCTCAAGTCTCGGCTACTCTTCTCGCTCAGAGTCACTCCTTGCTATCTCCTCGTCAATCTTTGGAATACCTGCCTCACCTGTATAGTTAAGCAAGAATGAGTCTTCACAAAAGACATAGCAAGCAACCTATTGGTTACATCCAAACACTTACCACAATCATTCTACACAAGTATAACACATAAAGCAATTTATCACATGATTCATGTGGCAACAAGCAAGTACTAAATGAACAAGTCTATAACATGCTAACTACACATGGATTTAATAAAACTCATAGTACCCAACATAACTCACTTCATGACACATTTCCAAGTATCTAAATCATGAAACTAAACACATATCTACTAGAGATACTAGCATGATATCTACCACATTCAATATGCTCATATGTCACAAATTTTCACCTTTTTTCTTGTTGTTTTAACATAAACATAACTTAATCCCATGGGTTCATATTCTTACACATTGGAGCACACTAACACATCATTTTCACATAATCACATTGCACATTCACACTTAATTCACATCTTTTGTCGTGACACATAGTCTAAACCACCATAAAGTAGGACACTATCACACACATATCACATACCCATCACCTAGGCAACACTGTGACGAATATTGGCAACTGCGTAGAACCGGGAGAAGCACCCTCCACACTAACCAGTAGTACTTGTCCACCTCCAAGATTTTATCCTAATGCCCACAGGATATCACATACACATTGAACCTTCCCATAGGGACTTTTCTATAGTACGGCTCCTCAGCCTTCTGCGGCAGCAGTGTCAATTTCGGCACATTAATCACTTAATCTCATTAATCACATGTTTATCACAATTCTCATGCCTTTAATGGTCTATTCACATAACTAGGTGATAACAATTAGTTCATGTTTCAGATGTAATCATTCTTATTTAATAGTGGTAAAACATGCTTAATAGAGTCTAATCATGGTGTTAATCATCAGAAAACACTACTTTTAACTAATCATACTTAACATGGTCATTAAAGATATATAACTGGAAATAATGGTTATGGATGTCAAAACATGCTCAAATTTTAATCATAGATCTTATGCATGGAGTATATCAGATGTCTAATTTTTCAGACTCTTTACGAAAGTATTTCTATTTTAAACATTTAAAACAAATTTCTAGAAATTAACAAGATGATTTATTAAAACATGGTGAACAGGAAACTGATGACTCTATATGTCCTAAACATGTACACAGGAACAAGGAAAAATACTAAGACAATAATACACAACATACTTAATTTATCCTGAATTAAACCTAATATGGCATGCCCATTTACTCTTGACAGAATTTCAAAAATTAACAAATATGATCAGAAAAATGCCATAAATTCGTGACTCAATCTGCTAAATGTATCTGACAAGACAAAAGAAAATGCAAAACCCATGCACTCATTCGAAATCTCCGAAAGATCAGATCACATATGCTAATACACATTTCTGGAGAAACTGAAGAACTTAATGACAAGGGGGTTGCCATCAAGGGTTGTTAACAACATGATCGATTGTCGTCAACCCAGGAACTTGACAGCAAGGATATTTTCGTCAACCTCCTATCAGAAGAAAGTACAGACCAAAACCAAAAGGAAACAAAATTTGAGGGTCCAGGACACGAGACAAAAATCTTTAAAAACTTTAGAACCCTAGGTGATAGGCATAGGGATGAAACCCCTAAGTTATTTGCCTCTAGAAAACTCCCTGAAGATCGGATTAAGGTGATGAAGCACTCCTCGGTCAAGCTAAAGAGGTAGACTCCACGGGCTTGATTCGACCTCCACGACCTGGCAGACGCTCTCCCAGCGATTGGAGAGCCTTCCCATGTTCTGAAGAGTTTTCCTCTTGCAAAAAAATGTCAGTGTTGCCTCTGATTTTCCGGATCTACCCCCTCTAAACCCCCCCCCCCCTTTCTCTCTTCGAACTCCAATAAACCCTAACTAAGTAAAAGTCCTCTCTTTACAGAGATGACTTAGTTTTATAGGGGTTTGGGTCGTGGTCAAGGTGGGAAAGGGAATCCCAACCCAATTCAGGGTATCCAAGTTTATCCACGGAGAGATCGGGAAGGATTCAGAGAATGAAACCCAAACACAAAGAGAGGTGTTAACATCAATATGGTTGCCATCTACATGAAGTAGACGTCAATTGACTTTGACATTAAGATCCTCAAGCCAGATAGTAAACGACACATTGTATGCCATCAACTACTTGTTAACGTCACAAGGTGTTGACGTCAAGATGGAATTCGGCTAGCAATTAAATCATAACAACAAGTGATAAAATGCACAGAAAATATAGGGCCTTACAAGAAAAGAAAACCAAGGGTGGGAAAAAGGTCTAATCACGATAGTACGATTGGTCATGAATCAAACATGCACTGAAAACTATGTAGCATATAGTTTGATGCAATCGGATACTATCAGAACAAACGAAAAATGCGACGGTCTTGGCTATCGCCTATAGGTATTCACGAAGGGTTTGCCTGTCCCAATACCAGTCTCTAAAATGCGACATCTAGAGTGGTCGTAGTTTAGGGTTCAACCTGAAAATAGTGAAAAACGTTGCAATCATGCATGTAAGGCCTATAACTTGAGATCTAGGATTCTTGGGACAAAAGTATGAACATGAAAGTTATAGAACACAATGAGTAGAAGTGATCTATGCTTTTGGGTTGACTCAATTCGGTCTTGGGATACGTAAAACATGGTATTAACATGAAAAATCCTGATCATGCGTGACTCTTGGAAAACACTTAATACTCATGGCATGCTCGATGAAAATTAGGGAAAACATGTGCATATGAAACTAGACACAATGAGCTTTAACATGGTATGTGATTTGTTCTTGTTTGCCCTGAGAACACCTACCTTTGGTTGGTTCTACTTCAGATCTCCTCCAGGTCAAAGCAGCACAACAATTTGGAGAAGAAGCTCAGTTGTGGTCTATCTCCTCCTCTTATGATGCCCTAGCTCGACCCTTCACGACCCCAACACGATGGTAACCCCTTCCCAAGAGAGTTATGGTGATTATTTATAGATTTAGGGTTACTTCAAGTCCTAATGAAACTAGGAAAGTGGGGTTGCAGTTCTAACTTGGACCCTTCCAAGAATTGGTGATTCCTTTTCCAATCTAAGTGGAATAGCTATTAGGAAACCTGCCATTGTGGTTATGCACAAATTTAGGTTAATTTTAGGGGTCCATTAACCATATGTTTAACCCTAATTAGTCTTTCCAATTTAAGCCCAATTAAACCTATGAATTCTGGGGATTCAATCCCATTGGGTTTTGTTCTTTGGTCCAATAAGAGTTGTTTGGCCCAAACCCATTTAAATAGTTTATTCCACTTATTAGAAGTCTAACCATGACTTATTTATTTTTTAAAACATTTTTAATCATTCAATATTTCCTTTAATTTTTAATCAATTAAATTTTCGGGGTGTTACATGAGGAGTCTCGCGTCAAATGACAATACTTTCCTCATAAATGAAGGAAAAAGAAAGAAAAAAATTGATATCAATTTGACATCAATTGCTTTCAGAAAAAAAAAGAAGGGGCGGAGTGTTAGCTACCAAAAATCGAGAGTCTATCATGCATGGGTTGGATTCAGAGTATCCGTTAGTGTTAACTAGAACTTCTATCCATCCTCATGTGTGATGTCTTTTAATCATATCTCACACATCACTTTTCAAGGTAGTTAATTTTGGATGTGTCTTGAGAAATTGATTAAATTCATGGCTATCAAATGGATTTTTCTTAGTGCATGCACTCCATCATCCTTTCCATAGTGACTTATGAACATACATACTTTGTGCTTGAGCCAATTGTATTTCTTATCCCTATTGTCATCTACTTTTTGATACTGTCAAAAAGGGGGAGAGAATATATAGATTTTATATTCTAGTTTGGGGGAGAGTTTTTGTGAAAAGGAAAGAGGAGAGTTAGAAGTACTTTGTATTTTTGAGAGGGAGAGTAATACTGCATGACTGTGAATGCTTTCATGCATGTGTGTTATGTAAAAACAAAACAAAAATGGAACAATAAATTTGTATAACAAATTGGTATCAGAAATCAAATGTTGTGTCTTGTGTGAAAAATCTTTAAGTATTTTGCCATCATCAGAAAGTAAGAGATTGTTGTACTCCGTAGATTTTGATAATTACAAAACACTAATTCTATTTCATGTTGATATTTTCACAAAGCACATAGTGATGTTCTTGTTAATGATCCAAATATTTAATTTATTTATATTTAATTTGAGGGTCTAATTTGTGTGTTAAATGTACAGTAAAATAGGCCAAAGTTGCATTGGTAAGTACACATTTACAAAGGCCAAGACTTGGACTGGACAGAGTTGAAGACTTATTGCAAACTGACAGTTGGTCGACCGAAACCTGATGATCAGTCGATCAAACTAAACAAAGTATCGATTGTTGAAGATAAAGATTCTAATTGGAGAAAAAGAAGCTTCCGATTGGTGAGCAAGCAAGAAATTGGACGACTGAATTAGGGTTATCAGACGAACTATTTTCCCAATAACTTGGGACCGGGGATAGTGAACAAATCGGATGACTGACTTCTAAATTTCAAACGATTGATTTTCCCTCTAACTTTGGTCTGGGATAGTCCAATTTTGGACAACTAATTTGGAGGAATCGGATGATCGATCATGAGGGAATGTCAACACACAGAAGAAGAACATATTGACACTAAGTCCAGATCTTAAACCGAACGATCGATTTCCTAGAACTGGTTGACCGATTATGGAAAACATAGTTTCCTAAATTGAATGAACTCTTTCCTTCATTAGTTCTCTGCCCGAGGATTCATCCAAGTTGTAATCTTTTGGGTTGGGCTATATATATAACTCCTTTTCCAAGCACCCAAAAGAGACCCCATCATGCTAGAAGCATTCTATCCTTTGGTTCTAGGGTTTTGGGTGAATCTCTGAAGAACCCTATAGTAGACTTCAAATCTAGGTGGTTCTAAAGTCTTAGTTGTTGTGTGGATACCATATATTTTTGCTATATCCAAGCAATGTCTAGGAGGCTTTGTTGGAGGGTCAAAGTTGTGTTCTTCATCAGCATGCAATGTTCTACAACGACTCTTCATCTCTGAACAGGGGGAATCGATACACTATTATTTACTTCTTTATTCCTCATGTTCATGCTTATAGTTCTTGATTGAACCAAATTGTACTTTGGTTGTGCTCTTGTGTGAGCAACTGTGTGTATGCTGTGGGTTGTGCACTACATGCTAGATTGTCTCATCCCTGAACTCGAGGTGGGGCTGGTGTTGTCCTCAGAAACAACAGTGTGTTTGTAGTGGGGGTTTGAAACTTGTACCGGGGAAAACAAGTTAGTGAAAATCTTTACAGGGGTGTGGGGTAGTGGATGTAGGCATACATGTGGTGTGTTGGCCAAACCACTCTAGAATCTAGCGTGCACTGTATGGTTTGATCCTTCTCTTCTACCTCCATTCTACTCACGTGAGGATAGTTGGTTTTGCTGTTAAGAGTGTTTTTTTCCGTTGTGCATCTCACATGTTAGATTTGCTTAATTAAGTTTAATCTATTTTGCGTGAAATAATTTTTTATTTGGAGATAACCAATTCACCCCTCCCCTCTTGGTTGATTATCGCACATATGTATCTATCATGCTTCACTAAGAGAGATCCATAAATAAGATCTTGGCTGATGTTAGAAACATGATGAGTGTCGTAAAAGGTCAAAGTTTTGCATAAAGTCAACTTCAGATCTACTCTTCTAATCCCTAGCACTTGCACCTTATCATTATTTTCCATCATCACTATTTCTACACCTGAGTCATGATAATGGGAAACTAGAAGCGATCAACACACAAATAGATGTTAGCTTCGATGTCAATCTGCCAATCAATAGGCAACTTGGTCAAGTTCACTTTAGGGTTTAAGAAAACTGACCTAAATGTAGGCTCAGATGCACTATCACTTGTAGTCACCATGTTGATTTGAGGGCTAGTTGGAGGATAACTATTCATTTTCATTTTTTGGGTAGGTTTCTTTCGAAAATAACATTGAAATATAATATGGTTGGTCCGTCCATACACATAGCAACAACACTCCCCATTGTCCTCATTTAGCTTCTTCTTTTGAGGATTTAGATTTTAGGCTTTGTTGCTATGGAATGGTCGACGATTCTTCAAAGTTGTTCTATTTAAGGGAAAGGATTTTTTTTATGGAATTTAAATGGTTTTTTTCTTATGATGTCTGTCTTGGATTTATAGTTTTGGGTGGTGGCTTCTCTTAGTCTATATTGTTCCTCTACTCTAATTGCACCAAACAATTGGGTTAAGATGAGAGTACCCTGAGTGCCACCAAGTGTCCTGGTGGAATCAGACCAAGGGGGAGGGTAATTTATCCAGTAGACAAGCTATTTAGAAAGTTTCATCTAGTTGGGATCTAGTGGCTCTTAATTTGTGGACCGGGTTATCAAATTTATGTATTTTGTGACTCATAGATTTGTTGTGCACAAATTTGAATTTATTAAAATTTGATGCCTCGAACTACTTGATTCTGGCATCATCAAGTCTGTATTTGGCCTCTAATAGATTCACTAGCATTTTTGAAGTTATAATATAGATGATAGAGATTGCCGGACAGGGCTCCTAATATCTAGTTGAGGCAATGACAGTCTAACTCTTTAGGTGTTATTATGAAGGAGGAAGGCTCGAGTTCAGTTTGGGCATAAGATACTTGACTTTGAACTTGTCAGATGGTGTTTGGGAGGAACCCGATTCACAACTTTCGTTGGTGATCTCGCTAATCACTGAGATAAGTGGGACGGTGGTTGGCCAAAAATGCATTTGGTTTTAATTTGCCACCTACTCAAGTTTCCTCCATCAAATTTTCTTGATTTGGCACTAGGTCTCTTTGGTTACTAGGTTGGTCATTGGGAGAAAACACTTTTAAATGGGAAATACCCCCTGCCCATCTCCTTCCACCTAGACAGGCGGCTAGTAACTCCCCTTTTAAATATATAAAATCAACAACTAATCACTATGATTTGGAATTGTCACAAAGTAACTAATGAAGGCACAATTTAATGAAAACAGATATATATATATATATATATATATATATATATTCAGCAAGTACGAATTTTCAGAATTTATTATTAGGCAGTCAAGATTCATTAGTTAATGTAAACTAACTAACAGAAACAATTTACGTAATTTTATTACCAGAAAGCAGAACTAAATATTTTTCTGCAAACATAGATAAATTTTTAGAATCTGAAACAAAGATAATTTTATTTAACCCGAAATGATTTTATGAATTTTTCTCAAAATCAGATATTATTTATTTTCTGTGAAAAGAAACAGATTTATTATAAACTGAAATAATTTTCAGAATTTTAAAACAGGGACAATTTTATTTAGCCAGAAGTTATTTTTTTTTTGAAAAAACAGATATTATTTATTTTCTGCAAGCATAAATAGATTTACTGTAATCAGAAATAATTTTCAAATTTTGAAAACAGAGATAACTTTATTTAACCAGAAATGATTTTCTGAATTTTTCGGAAAACCAAACATTGTTTATTTTCCATACAACGGAAACATATTTATTGTGAACGGAAATAATTTTCAGAATTTGAAAACAGAAGTAATTAATTTGACCAGAGACAATTTTCAAATTTTCTGAAAAATAATATACCTAAGCAAAAATAGTTGTGTACTCAAGGAGTGGCTTAGTAGCAGTTTTTTATGTACACTAGGAAAAGGTCAAGGGTTCAATTCCCATGTATTAGTAAAATGTTGTAATAAGTTAGTATTTTAATATATATATATATATATTTAAATGTACAAACAGTCGTTACAGTCTTATTCTCACGAGCAACAAAGTTTATGTAAAATAGAAACGTATTTTCACATATTTATATATCTGGTCACAAAATTAAAACAATCACAACAAATAATTAGAAGTAAAATAAAGTTAGAAGTATAGCCAGTTGAGTTGAACCCACCTAGTCCATAGAATTAAGAGTTGTATTGCCATCCCACGTGCAGTACTCGCATCAGTGGCCTCCTAGATTCACGATGACCATCGGATCGGCACACTCTTCCCTCCACATGTTCGAAAAAGAACTTTACGAATCTCGACCATACTTTATAAGTACTCAGTAAAAGAGAAAAAGTGGAACGTAACTTAAGAATGAGAGAGAAAAAACTTGAACGATTGCGTGTATTTATATGTTGTGTGTGGATGGTCAATTTGTAGTACTTATGAAACAACACAGCAGGGCAGTGGTGTGCTTATTGTCTATCAATCATGCCAACAGGTTCTTCAAGCATAATTAAATACGAGAAGGAATCTTGAAGGGAGAGAGTTCATGCGTGCTCATCACTGATCAGGTCTATGGTTGGCACAAGTCAACATGGTTGTATTCAGTTTCAAGAACATTAGATCGATGGGGGCACTCTTAAATTCTAACAGATGTTTGGTATTAAGATAAATTGACGATAGAGTGAAGATATCTTAAAAATTTTGAAGATATCCTCACACCATCTCCGATCTATTTTAATATCAAACATATCTTAGAGACAGTCAACCCGGGTAGCAGTGTCGCTAATATCCTTGAGTCTTGACTGGGTCACTAACCAAAACCTAGAGAAGCAGTCGCTTGAAAGTGTCAAAAGCTCCATTTTAGCTAGCTAGGGGAGAAGATACTGTGCAAAGTTTGCATTTATTTCTGATACTGATAATCACTGTCGACGATGGCTCCTGGGTATGGCCCACAAGTGCTGCCGACGATAAGGTCCTCGGTCTTGACGAGAAGGTTCTCGGCTAGAGATTCTTTCGTCACCGTATAAGGTAAGTTTAGCTGGCCTTACCTTCTCTAAAACTGCATGCCTAATAGGGAAAGGCTCTTAGATCCCGGGCCACGACTGCTCCCCCCATCCCTAGCTGGCAACCGCCAGTTGCAATCTAGGAGGAGACCTCCGGTGATCGCGCCCCCTGCCTTGGGACGCCGGTTCTACAAGGAAATGTGCGTTGCTAACTAAGGCATGGGGAAAAGCCTACCTTGCACAGCCCCCCTATAAAAGCAAAGGAGACGCTTCACACCAAGATATACTACTCGTGGCATAAAAACACTCTTCTTTCTTTTCCTTTTGCCTAACTTGGGCGTCGGAGTATTTCCCCACCGAGGCAACTCGGTGGTCTTTGCAGGTTCAAGCTTGAGCAGTCCAAGTCGACGACGACCTGCCATCGCCTCGGGGCCCACTTGGATTGACCCCGGTCAACCCCCCCATTGCTCGTGCAGCAACAATTTCCATACAAAATGTCATGTTTATATACACACTCCTGAAACCGGCCTACTGCTTTTAAACACCCGTATCAAGTTCAATTACATGCATAGATGACCAGGCAGCATTGCCCAACGAAAATGTATGACATTTCTTCTAGCTAGTTTACATTTGCTAGCCAACAGAGGGGCTGACCGTGGAGTCTTTACCCAATAATTTTCGAACTTAATTACTTTGAAGCAAATGTTTTAAAGAAGTATATATCTTATGGTAATTGTCAGCATAATAAAGTTTCATGCACCGGAAGATCCATCATGAGAGTGATAGTTTATTTATTATGATTGGATTTCATCTGAGAATATTTTCATTTTTTGTTATGACCCTAATTAACCCAGAAATTTCTATATACATAGATATTACAGTAAAAATAACACTTCCTTAGTAACTATTTTTCATTTATTACACTAAAGCCTGTTCTATTCACATCCTACGCAATTAAAGTAGTCTTACCAAGTAACATATGCGAAAATTGGGCAATTTTGTTCTACTCCTACACTTTCATATATGGTAAAAGTATGCACATATATACTTCCTTCTTACTATCCACCAAAAGAAATCACATGCATGCGCACTCCTTTTTTTGTTTGATACACAATAGCGTGCATCTGCAAGGCGGAAATCAAATTAAGCAAGTGTAAACATCATGGAGTATAGGATGAGTTAAGTACGAGTACGACATGTAATCAGCTAAACGCGGCCATGAGCCCATGACCTACATCATGTAGTCACTGTTGGATGCCCGTAGCATCTACATCGGACAAAAATTTATCACCAGTCTTTAGTATGGTTGTCTCACTATAGACAGTAAGGGAGCACGGCCTTTTGTGGGGCAGGCGGCCGTTGAAGCAGAGGAGGGGAGCTCTGGAGAGGACCGAAGACCTCTAACTGAGGTGCTGAGGAGGGTCGTCCCCAAGTTGCCCTCACAGGAAGTACTGGCGGCCGCATTGGGGCGCTTGGAGGGTCAAGTGCGCAGGGAGCTTCCTCCTTGCCCCAGCGCATCACTTGGTGAGGTGCCGGCAAGTGAGCCCCGACCAGACTCCGGAGATCTCCAGCGGGGGATATCGCCCGGAGTGCCAAGCTCAAGACGATGGTTGCCGACGACGTCGACCTCAAGGCGCTGATGGACGGAGTTGGTAAGTCGTTGGAGGTGCTGCGAAAGCTTGCCACTCAGGCCCAGAACCACAAGCCCCAGTGGGAGGCCCAAAATGCCTTCTACAGAGACTTGGTGGCACAGCACGAGGCCCGTGAGGCAGAGCTGCAAGGTGAGGTTAAGAACCTCAAAGCTGCCCTCCAGACTGCCGAGCTGAATCTTGCCGTGGCCCGGGCCGAGAAGGAAGCCATCGCCAAGGTGCTATCGGACGCCAAGGCTCAGGGGGTAGCGAAATATATGGCGGGGGCCGAATTCAAGGCTGACCTGGAGCAGTTTGGAGCTCAATGCTACCAAGTGGGCCTCAAAACTGGTCGGGGGCACGGGGAGAGACTGTCTTGGCATGAACGCACTCAGGAGGCCTTTGAGACAGCTGTGCAGGAGTGCCGATGCCGAACGGGTGACGTTCGTCTGGACGGTGTTCGGTTCACCCAGTTTCAGTCTGGGCGAATGCCTCCTGCTGATGTTCCCGAGGAGGAGCCTTAGTTACTTATCTCCTTTTGCCGCTTTTTGTAATCCTGGCCCAAGGGGCCCTTTTTGTAAAAGGAAACTTGTGAATGAATCCGCTTTCAGAGTTTGTAAATGGCCTCACTTTTTCTATCTTCTTCCCTTAGCATTATTCCTGTTCGAATCGGAATTCGATGGTTTATAAGCGTTGCATGTACCGCACAGGTCATCGAGAACCGAATAGGGTCTTGACCAGAGGTGAATGCTAAACACTTTGCACGACCTGGAGGGTCAACATATCCATTTCAAGTTGAAAAACCTTGAAGTGTGGATAATTTCAGACACTACTCCAGGCGTACCATAGGAACGGGGAGAAGAGAAGTAGGATGCCGAGTGGAGGCTTTTATTGATAATAAGCCTTGAGATTAGATACATGCCAAGCCCTGGGTATGGCTTCACCGCTAGGAGTAGCAAGCTTATAAGAACCTTTCTCGAGGACCTGAATGACCTGATAAGGTCCTTCCCATTTGGGTGCGAGCTTGCCGACGGTCCTTCGGGGGTCCGAAGATGAGCAGCGTCATAGAACCAAGTCACCCACGTAGAAGTGCCTTTCCCGAACTCGGGCATTGTAGTACTGCGCGAGTTGTTGCTGATAGGAAACAAGACGAATGCTGGCGTCGTTCTGACGTTCGCCGAGCATATCAAGATTTTCCCGAAGAGCGCGGTTGTTGGCAGCTTCATCGAAGTGGGTTGTGCGGAGAGTGGGGAGAGCCACCTCCAAAGGCACCACAGCTTTCGAGCCGTATGCCAAGTGAAAGGGTGTTTCTCCCGTTGCCACTCGTGCTGTTGTTCAGTGGCACCAGAGCACATTAGGGAGCTCATCAATCCACGAACCTCCTGCAGCCTCAACTCTTGTGCGGATCCCGTGCAGCAGTGTTCGATTGGCGTTTTCGACCAAACTGTTTGCCTGGGGATGCGCAATGGAGGTGAAGTGGTTGTAGATGCCGAGCTCGGCACACCTTTGCCTGAAAAAGGTGCTATCGAACTATTTTTTGTTGTTGGAGGTGATAACCCTTGGAACTCCAAACCGGCAGAGGATGTTTTTCCATACGAACTTCCACGCAGCCAGCTCGGTAATTGTGGCAACGGGCTCTGCTTCGATCCACTTGGTGAAGTAGTCGATGGCCACGAACAGGAACTTTTTCCGACCTTAGGCCTCCGGAAAGGGGCCTAGGATGTCGATTGTAGCAACCTGAATTTTTACGAAAAATAAAAATTTAAATAAAGAATTTAAAACCTAGCTAAATGGATATTTAAATAGAGCATTAAATAAAACCCATTAAATGGAAAAGAGTAATGGGCTTTGCTTAATGGATTTTCTAGAATTTATTGGGTCAAAATATGAATTTACAAAGGGAGAATAATAGGAAAATACCCTAAATTCGTAACTAAATTATTACCTAAATAGAAAGGGAGTATTTAATGCATTAAATAGGAAGTTAGAGTTGGAATTGGATTCCTAAACCTACCCTATATGGTTTAGCACGAATTTAGATCTCTTCCTAGTCTAAATAGAGATTGGAAGCAAGGAAGGAAGGTGGGAGTAAGGAAATTTCGTAATTAAAGAGGAATTAGAGTAATAGTAGGAATAGAAATGCATACTTGCATAAATACACCTCTTAAACTCCCTTGGGCAACCCTAGCTCGTTGCCAAGAGTTGCTGGACGTGGAGAAGAGGCTAGGGAGGAGAGGATTTCGTGGAGAAAAGAAGAGCTTGAAGCTTCTTCCATTGTTCTTCAAGTTCTAGCCCTAGGAGACAAATCGAGTCAAAGGTAGGCATTCTCACAAGCATAAACCATGAAACTTTTTCTGTAGGTTCTTCCTACCCTCTCGAACGAAACCCCCAAGTTTCGTATTTTTCCATCCATCCTATCTTTTGTTCTTAATTTTTGAAGAACTGCAAACATGATAACCCCGAGATGTCATGTTTAATTCAAATCTCTATGTATACTTGATCCCATGCTACGAAAGTTTTACTGTAGATACTTCATGTTGTTAGAGATCATTTGCCCCTAAAAAGCCTAAATTTCATTGAGCATGTTGCCCGAATTAAATCCATCTTGCTCTCTGTGTCTGGTTCTGTGTTACTCGTTCTTGTTTGTTCTCAAACCATGTTCAAACCAGGTTCTCTCTCGAATCCCTATTTATTGGAGATACCCTTACATGTCTAGTTTAATTTGCAACTGATTTCATAATTTTTCATCATGTATATAATTAGTTATGGATTTCTGAACAACCCTCTATCAAAAAATAAAATCCCTGGTCCGCAATCCAATGTCTGGTCTGACTCCTGTCAGAGTCAGGCGCAGACAGCCAGAAGGCGACGCCTCGACATGTCGTTTTCTGGGGCTTGATTGCGACAGCCACCCTGTCGCGACCAAGAAGGCGACAGGTGAGCCGTCGCGTTCTCAGTACCCGATTTGCATGCCCTGTCGCGACCTGTGCAAGACCCTGTCGCGTTCTGTCCTGACCCTGTCGCGATCAGTACAGGGGTATGTCGCCTTCACAAGTTTTTGATGAAAAACCCATAAAAAAAAATAAAAAAAAAATATTTCTGTCACTTTCTAAATAATCCTTACGCCTTCTTACCGTTATACCCCAGTAAAAACCCTACTTAAAAATGGTGCTATATTGAATGATTTAAAATACATGTTCACGACTTACTTCTATCTATGACTCCTCTTGCACTTGCACACACTTGAACCATCCATTTATGGCTGAAATCTTACAGAAAATATCCCATAATGTATTGCAATAAAGCATACTAATTGCCCTATTTTAAAGGACTTGCATTCGTTTTCTTGCGTTGTTTATATACCGATATTGACGCTCCACTGTCCTAGAATTCCTCTAGAACGTCGAGCACCTGTTTTATATACACACTTTTCTTGGCTTGTGGTGAACTCTCCGTCGGATATTCCTTTCGCCGGACTAGTGAACTCTTGCACAAAGCCTCCGTAAGTCTCCTCTGATCATGGATTCCCACATGTTCGACGAGCCGGTTGTACCCTAACACCCATTACACCTTAGGGATCTATATGATCCAAACGGCTATTAGAGATTCACTCTCGTCTTAAATCACGCCGGACCTCTGGATCTGTGCATAACAAGGCCAGTGGTAGGGTCGTGAGTTCCACCTGACTGCCAATACGACGTGCGCGTGTTGTGCAACTGTTACTATCGCCTGTTTACCGACGTGTTACGTGCAATGTCCACTAGCTCTCATCTATACTCTACTCGCTCACCTATTCACGTTCACTCTACTAGCTCATCTATTCATCTAGTGCTCTTATCTACTTCTTGGTACTCTATATTGGCCATTGACTGATTGTCTAAAGATAAACAATATAACCAATGCCTGGCAATATATAAAGGGCCCGATCTGGTCCTGGGACGTGCGCCCGAAAGTGCTAGTGCCCATGGGAGTTAAATGATCAGAGTGTTTGGAATTACACTCAAGTGCTATCTATCTCGACTATCTATATGACAATCAAAAACACAAAACGTGTTATACTCTCTCGTTGTCTAGAATGACAAACAAGTTCTATATTCGTCATGCTATCGTTATACTTGTGATAGTTGTGCTATGGCCATCCTGCTATTCGTGCTATACTCGATACTTGTGCTCTTTTTGGAAACTATACTCACTCTCGTGCGATTGTGCTATCTCTTGCTATATTTTGACTCTCTTGTACTTGCTATCTTTAGATACTCTGCTATTAAATGCAGTAATTATTTAAAGCCTGCTTGAGCCTGAGATTTAAGTCCTACTGGGCGTTATCGCTCACCCTGCGTTATTTGATGTTGTGTTCTCAGGTGAGACCGAGGATGACACATACACTCACGAGGAAGGGAATGACCAAGAGTGAAGCCAGGAGTACCCTCGAGTCGTTATGTTATCTTAGAGTTTTAGTTAGTTATTTCCTTCTAATGCAATGTAATTGGGCCCTATAGAATGGCTCTGATATTAGTGGTTGTAACTAGACATTTGGAAAATTATTAATGAGAAAGATTTGCTTTAGTATTATTCAGTGTGCAATGGTTTGATGTCTAGTATACGCTCTATACCTTTTCTTGCAACTGCCTTCGCGCTCCGATATTCCGCGTTGGGGCGTGACAGTTTTGTGGTATCAGAGACTAGGTTATTCTAAGTATAGGGTGATCTAGGTTGACCAGCCTCGACGAAGAGTTAGTAATCCTACCTATGAGAGATGTGGGTAGAACCATGGGTAATCAACTAAAATAAACTCACACACGCACAAATTAAACTTTTAATAAGCATTTTAACTATCAAACTATTTTGTAGGAGCTAAACAGCAACAATGACTGCGGAGCGTGCCCAGATGAGAGGCATGCAACAATCCCTCCAGGAACTGACTCGTGCCATAATACAAGCCACCCAGCAAGGCGGTGGTAATCGCGGAGGGAATCAACCTGGTGCAGGCGAGCTGCATCGCAATTTCAGGGGTCTGAACCCGCCTAGGTTCAGTGGGTCTACGGATCCAGATGAAGCGGAGCACTGGCTGAAGGAAACGGAAAGGATCTTCCGTGTAATGCAATGTGCGGACGGAGACAAACTCCTATTAGCAACATTCCAACTGGAGAAGGATGCCCGCGCATGGTGGGAGTCCGTGGAAGCCACAAAGGATAACGGCCAATTTACTTGGGCCGAATTTAAGGAAGCTTATAATGCTAAGTACTTCTCTGAACGAGTACAGGAAAAGAAAGCTGCTGAATTCACTGCTCTTAAACAGCGAAGCCTGACGGTAGCAGAGTACGAAGCCCAGTTCTCTAGACTGGCACACTATGCTGTACATCTGATCAACACTGAGAGAAAGAAGGCTAAGCGTTTTCTAAATGGCCTTAAGCCTCAGTACATTACTCAACTGGCGCCACTCGAAATACAAACTTATGCCGAGATGGTTAGGAAGGCCCAGCTACTAGAAGATGCTACAGACTTCACCGACCATATCAAAGGGAAGTTCGTCAAGAAAGAAATGGCATCGGGACCAGCATCTGCCAAGCCGACCATCGGCAAAAAGCGTCCCTTCAACATCACGGAGGGATCTAGCCAAGAACGGAAACCCAAGGTTTTCGTACCCAACACTCCAACAAAGAGCCACTGCAAACACTGTGACAAGCCTGGTCACACCGCTGATGAGTGCTAGAGAAAAGCCGGAGCGTGTCTGCGCTGCGGAAGTCATGAGCATCGCATACCCGAGTGCCCGATGCTGAAAGAGAATGAAAGGCGCACTGCTATGCCTAAGAAACAAGGCAAGCTGCAAGCCCTACACAATGGAGAAACCATCGAGGAAGGTGGCGTGGTGGAAGGTACCCTGCGAGTCTTTTCCTTGCCAACATTTATGTTATTTGATACTGGAGCTACTCATTCATTTATATCTCAACACTTTGCTAATACCCTGACTGCAAAACCTACAACCATGGGTGGTGAATTCTCTGTCACAACACCCTTAGGGGAGAAGGAGAAATTAAACCAATACTTTCCATCCGCCGATGTAATGATCAGAGACCTTAACCTAAAGGCCGACCTGGTATGTATGTCCATGGAAGGGTATGACGTCATATTGGGAGCCGACTGGCTGTCCACATATGGGGCAAGCGTCGACTGTAAGAAAGGAAGGGTAACGTTTAGTGACTTTCCTAAATTAGCATTTACTGGAATTAGACATAAGAAGCGGATGTCCCTAGTCTCCGCCTTGAAAGCCCATAACATGATAAGGAAAGGATGTTTTGCTTTCCTTGCGGCCGTCATAGTCGAAAAGAAAGGTTCAAAAATAGAAGACATCCACATAGTCCAGGACTACCCAGATGTATTCCCTGAGGACTTACCCGGAGTTCCCCCTGAACGTGACGTCAACTTCGCCATCGAGTTGACTCCTGGAGCTGCCCCG
Source organism: Colocasia esculenta (assembly GCA_014218235.1). Taxonomy (NCBI): domain Eukaryota; kingdom Viridiplantae; phylum Streptophyta; class Magnoliopsida; order Alismatales; family Araceae; genus Colocasia; species Colocasia esculenta. The sequence goes on from CM024766.1 coordinate 75,452,694, forward strand.
GTATCGCGTCAACCGTACCGGATGTCGCCTGCCGAATTGAAAGAACTAAAAGCACAACTGATGGAGCTGCTAGAGAAGGGGTTCATCAGACCAAGTACCTCCCCATGGGGAGCGCCTGTGCTATTCGTCAAGAAGAAGGATGGGTCGATGAGGCTGTGCATCGACTATCGACAACTCAATCAGCTTACCATCAAGAACAAATATCCATTGCCTAGGATCGACGAACTATTCGACCAAATTTCTGGAGCGCAATATTTCTCCAAGATCGATCTTCGATCTGGCTATCACCAAATGAGAATCAAGGATGACGATATCTTCAAAACGGCTTTCAGGAGCAGGTATGGACATTACGAATTTGTTGTTATGCCTTTTGGTCTAACCAATGCTCCTGCAGCCTTTATGCAACTCATGAACAACATATATCGGCCATACCTTGACAAATTTGTGGTCGTCTTCATCGACGATATCCTCATATATTCAAAGACCAAGGAAGATCATGAAGAACACTTGAGGACCGCACTGCAAGTCTTACGAGACAACGAACTATATGCAAAATTAAGCAAGTGCGAGTTCTGGCTCGAAGAAGTGTCCTTCTTGGGCCATGTCATAACAAAGGACGGCATCTCCGTGGATCCCTCCAAAGTTGAAGCTGTACTCAACAGGCGGTTCATCAAGGACTTCTCTAAGATCGCTGTACCACTCACGCGTCTAACACGAAAGGAGAATCCCTACTCCTGGAGTAAAGAGTGTGAGAAGATCTTTCAAACTCTCAAAGACTGCCTTACCTCAGCACCCGTTCTCGCTCTACCGGTAGAGGGAGAAAGTTTCTCTGTCTACACTGATGCCTCAGGAATTGGGCTAGGCTGTGTACTAATGCAAAAGGAGAAGGTCATTGCTTATTCCTCAAGGCAATTGAAGACGCATGAAGTCAACTACCCTGTGCATGACTTGGAGTTGGCTGCCGTGGTCTTCGCATTAAAGATTTGGAGACACTACCTCTATGGCGAGCAATTCACTATCTACTCAGACCATAAAAGTCTGAAGTACTTATTCTCTCAGAAAGAACTCAACATGAGGCAGAGAAGATGGTTGGAATATCTAAAGGACTTCAATTTCAACATCCAGTACCATCCAGGTAAGGGAAACGCCGTGGCTGATGCTCTTAGTAGGAAGCCAATGGCATCTATCTCAAGTCTAATCCTTGGCAAGATGCAATTACTCGAACAATTCACGAGGCTAGACTTAAATATTGAACATAGGGATGATCATGTTTTGATTGCCAATCTCAAAATCCAATCCGATCTACTGGAAGAAATCAAGATGCAACAGGACAACGATCCATTCTTGGTTCGTGTCAAGGAAACCTTAGCGGACATACCAGATTTTGCCATGACTGAAGATGGAAGGTTAGTATTCCAAGGAAGAACTTGTGTCCCAGACGACGAAGCCCTAAAAAGGAAACTAATGGATGAAGCTCATCAAACTAAGTACACTATTCATCCAGGAGGTACCAAAATGTATCAAGACATGAAAAGAACATTTTGGTGGCCGAATATGAAGAGGGAAGTAGCCGAGCATGTAGCTCATTGCCTCACATGTCAGCAAGTAAAAGCGGAACACCTGCGCCCTGCCGGAGTACTCAGACCACTAGATATTCCAAAGTGGAAATGGGAAAGCATTGGCATGGACTTCATCATGGGTTTACCCAAGACTCGTGGTGGACTCGATGCCATATGGGTCATCGTTGACCGGTTGACCAAATCGGCGCACTTCTTACCCATAAAGAGTACATGGTCTGTGGAGGTGCTAGCTGCATTATATGTCAAGGAGATCGTGCGGTTGCACGGTATTCCGTCATCTATTATCTCAGATCGAGATCCAAGGTTCACCTCTCATTTTTGGAAAGGTCTGCAAACTGCCCTTGGTACGAAGCTTAATTTTAGTACTGCCTTTCACCCGCAAACTGATGGGCAAACTGAGAGGACAAATCAAATTGTAGAAGACATGTTAAGAGCCTGCATTATAGATTTCAAGGGTCATTGGAATGAACACTTACCCTTGATTGAATTTGCCTACAACAACAGTTACTAGGCGAGTATTAAAATGGCACCATTTGAAGCACTTTATGGCAGGAATTGTAGATCTCCTGTGTGCTGGAATGAAGTAGGAGAACAACAATAGTTAGGACCTGACATAGTACAAAGTACAACCCGAGATATACAGATGATACGAGATCGACTCAAGATTGCTCAGTCTAGACAGAAAAGCTATGCTGATAAGAGAAGACGGGATCTGGAATTTCAAATAGGAGATCATGTGCTATTGAAGGTATCTCCTACCCGTGGTATTCAAAGATTTGGAGTGAAAGGAAAACTTAGTCCATGATTCATTGGTCCTTTCGAAGTACTTGAAAGGATTGGTGAAGTTGCTTACAGACTGGCCTTGCCGCCAAATTTGGCAGGTGTGCACAATGTCTTCCATGTCTCCATGCTTAGAAAGTATGTGTACGATCCTACACATGTCATTCGCCATGATGATCTGGTGTTAAACAAGGACATGACGTATGAAGAAAAGCCGATCAAGATATTGGACCGGAAGGTACAACAACTCAGAAATCGTCCCATTCACATGGTGAAGGTCTTATGGAATAACCGCGGAGTGGAAGAGGCCACATGGGAACCAGAAGGAATTATCAGACGTAACTACCCTGGTCTATTCGGTAGGTCATTATCTCCCGAAAGGCCATATGAATTTGGGGACCAAATTTTTTTTAAGAGGGGGAGGATGTAGCAACCTGAATTTTTACGAAAAATAAAAATTTAATTAAAGAATTTAAAACCTAGCTAAATGGATATTTAAATAGAGCATTAAATAAAACACATTAAATGGAAAAGAGTAATGGGCTTTGCTTAATGGATTTTCTAGAATTTATTGGGTCAAAATATGAATTTACAAAGGGAGAATAATAGGAAAATACCCTAAATTCGTAACTAAATTATTACCTAAATAGAAAGGGGGTATTTAATGCATTAAATAGGAAGTTAGAGTTGGAATTGGATTCCTAAACCTACCCTATATGGTTTAGCACGAATTTAGATCTCTTCCTAGTCTAAATAGAGATTGGAAGCAAGGAAGGAAGGTGGGAGTAAGGAAATTTCGTAATTAAAGAGGAATTAGAGTAATAGTAGGAATAGAAATGCATACTTGTATAAATACACCTCTTAAACTCCCTTGGGCAACCCTAGCTCGTTGCCAAGAGTTGCTGGACGTGGAGAAGAGGCTAGGGAGGAGAGGATTTCGTGGAGAAAAGAAGAGCTTGAAGCTTCTTCCATTGTTCTTTAAGTTCTAGCCCTAGGAGACAAATCGAGTCAAAGGTAGGCATTCTCACAAGCATAAACCATGAAACTTTTTCTGTAGGTTCTTCCTACCCTCTCGAACGAAACCCCCAAGTTTCGTATTTTTCCATCCATCCTATCTTTTGTTCATAATTTTTGAAGAACTGCAAACATAATAACCCCGAGATGTCATGTTTAATTCAAATCTCTATGTATACTTGATCCCATGCTATGAAAGTTTTACTGTAGATACTTCATGTTGTTAGAGATCATTTGCCCCTAAAAAGCCTAAATTTCATTGAGCATGTTGCCCGAATTAAATCCATCTTGCTCTCTGTGTCTGGTTCTGTGTTACTCGTTCTTGTTTGTTCTCAAACCATGTTCAAACCAGGTTCTCTCTCGAATCCCTATTTATTGGAGATACCCTTACATGTCTAGTTTAATTTGCAACTGATTTCATAATTTTTCATCATGTATATAATTAGTTATGGATTTCTGAACAACCCTCTATCAAAAAATGAAATCCCTGGTCCGCAATCCAATGTCTGGTCTGACTCCTGTCAGAGTCAGGCGCAGACAGCCAGAAGGCGACGCCTCGACATGTCATTTTCTGGGGCCTGATTGCGTTCTCAGTACCCGATTTGCATGCCCTGTCGCGACCTGTGCAAGACCCTGTCGCGTTCTGTCCTGACCCTGTCGCGATCAGTACAGGGGTATGTCGCCTTCACAAGTTCTTGATGAAAAACCCATAAAAAAAATAAAAAAAAATATTTCTGTCACTTTCTAAATAATCCTTACGCCTTCTTACCGTTATACCCCAGTAAAAACCCTACTTAAAAATGGTGCTATATTGAATGATTTAAAATACATGTTCACGACTTACTTCTATCTATGACTCCTCTTGCACTTGCACACACTTGAACCATCCATTTATGGCTGAAATCTTACAGAAAATATCCCATAATGTATTGCAATAAAGCATACTAATTGCCCTATTTTAAAGGACTTGCATTCATTTTCTTGCGTTGTTTATATACCGATATTGACGCTCCACTGTCCTAGAATTCCTCTAGAACGTCGAGCACCTGTTTTATATACACACTTTTCTTGGCTTGTGGTGAACTCTCCGTCGGATATTCCTTTCGCCGGACTAGTGAACTCTTGCACAAGGCCTCCGTAAGTCTCCTCTGATCATGGATTCCCACATGTTCGACGAGCCGGTTGTACCCTAACACCCATTACACCTTAGGGATCTATATGATCCAAACGGCTATTAGAGATTCACTCTCGTCTTAAATCACGCCGGACCTCTGGATCTGTGCATAATAAGGCCAGTGGTAGGGTCGTGAGTTCCACCTGACTGCCAATACGACGTGCGCGTGTTGTGCAACTGTTACTATCGCCTGTTTACCGACGTGTTACGTGCAATGTCCACTAGCTCTCATCTATACTCTACTCGCTCACCTATTCACGTTCACTCTACTAGCTCACTATTCATCTAGTGCTCTTATCTACTTCTTGGTACTCTATATTGGCCATTGACTGATTGTCTAAAGATAAACAATATAACCAATGCCTGGCAATATATAAAGGGCCTGATCTGGTCCTGGGATGTGCGCCCGAAAGTGCTAGTGCCCATGGGAGTTAAATGATCAGAGTGTTTGGCATTACACTCAAGTGCTATCTATCTCGACTATCTATATGACAATCAAAAACACAAAACGTGCTATACTCTCTCGTTGTCTAGAATGACAAACAAGCTATATTCGTCGTGCTATCGTTATACTTGTGCTAGTTGTGCTATGGCCATCCTGCTATTCGTGCTATACTCGATACTTGTGCTCTTTTTGGAAACTATACTCGCTCTCGTGCGATTGTGCTATCTCTTGCTATATTTTGACTCTCTTGTACCTGCTATCTTTAGATACTCTGCTATTAAATGCAGTAATTATTTAAAGCCTGCTTGAGCCTGAGATTTAAGTCCTACTGGGCGTTATCGCTCACCCTGCGTTATTTGATGTTGTGTTCTCAGGTGAGACTGAGGATGACACATACACTCACGAGGAAGGGAATGACCAAGAGTGAAGCCAGGAGTACCCTCGAGTCGTTATGTTATCTTAGAGTTTTAGTTAGTTATTTCCTTCTAATGCAATGTAATTGGGCCCTATAGAATGGCTCTAATATTAGTGGTTGTAACTAGACATTTGGAAAATTATTAATGAGAAAGATTTGCTTTAGTATTATTCAGTGTGCAATGGTTTGATGTCTAGTATACGCTCTATACCTTTTCTTGCAACTGCCTTCGCGCTCCGATATTCCGCGTTGGGGCGTGACATCGATACCCCATCTGGCGAAAGGACGAGGTTCGAACAGGCTGTGAAGTTGTTCGGTAGGCTGATTAATGAGCTGCCCAAACTTCTGACATTTCAGGCACCTTCGAACAAAGGTTATGCAGTCCTTTTTTAACAAAGGCCACCAGAATCCTGCCCGAATAATGCTGCGCGCTAGCGTTCTGCCCCCCAAATGGCTTCCGCACAGTCCTTTGTGGGCCTCCTCAGTGGACGCCAAAGCCTCTTCGGGATTGAGGCACCGCAGGAGAGGTCTTGAAAGGGACCGTCGGTACATCTTGCCTTCTACGAGGGTAAAATGCTGGGAGCGCATCCTGGTCTTCCGAGCTTCGCCCTGCTCGGGCGGAAGCTCGCCTCGAAGTAGATAGGCCAGGAGAAGATCCATCCAGCTCGGAGTTGGAGAACCTGCCTCGATGGCCGTGATATCTACTTTAGTGCTTGTCGAGGCGAGCTCTTCAATGAACACGGAGCGAGAAGGGGCGATGTCACCTGAAGATGCCATCTTGGCTAGTGCATCGGCACGTGCGTTCTGTTCCCGCGGAACATGTATAACCTCAAAATAGAGGAGGCCCTCTGCTTGGCTCTTAACCTGCCGGAGGTATTGAGCCATGCGGGGTTCCCTCGCTTCGAACTGTCCATTCACCTGACTAGCCACCAACTGAGAGTCGCTGAAGACCCTAAGCCGGAGGGCTCCGAGGTGCCTAGCCGTGCGGATATCGGACAGCAATGCTTCATACTAAGCAATATTATTGGAGGCGGCGAAACGAAACCGAATGGCGTATTGGAACTCTAGCCCCTCCGGAGAGGTGAGGACGAAGCCTGCTCTGCTCCCCGTGACACAAGAGGACCCATCAACGTAGAGCTCCCATGGGGGCTCATCAGCCACGGAGGATCTTGCTTGGTAGGGAGAGTACACTCCACAACAAAGTCCGGCAATGCTTGCGCCTTGATTGCTGTCCTCGGGCGAAAACTGATGTCGAACTCACCAAGTTCAATGGCCCACTTAATTAGCCTACCAGAAGCCTCTGGACGCTGAAGGATAGAATTCAGCGGTTGGTCGGTAAGGACCGTAATAGAGTGCGCCTAAAAATAAGGCCTGAGCTTCCGAGTAGCCATGACCAGGGCAAGGGCAAGTTTCTCTACTCGGGGGTACCTCCTCTCGGCTTCTTGGAGGACCCTAATGATGTAGTATATTGGATGCTACGCCGCTCCCTCTTCTCTGATTAGAACCACGCTAATGGAGTGTTCGGTGACCGAAAGGTATACGAACAGTGGTTCCCCGAGCATGGGCTTCGAGAGAATAGGTGGGGCTGCCAAATATGCCTTCAGCTCGGTGATGGCGGCTTCACACTCTTCAGTCCACCGTACATGCCCCCCTTGCTGGGAGGTGCCTTTGGGGCCTCGCAGCAACTTGAAGAAGTTGAAACTTCTTTCAGCTGCTCGAGACATGAACCGGTTCAGCGTGGCGAGGCATCCAGTGAGACGTTGAACGTCACGCACTGTCTTCGGACTGCCCATTCCAAGTACGGCTTAGATTTTCTCCGGGTTTGCCTCTATCCCTCTATTTGAAATGAAGAAACCAAGGAACTTACCCGAGCGCACCCCGAACGCACACTTGGCGGGGTTGAGCTTCATGTTAAATTTCCGCAAGGTTGCGAAGGTTTCTTCAAGATCAGAGATGTGGTCGATGCTCAGGAGCATTTTGACCAGCATGTCGTCGACGTAGACTTCCATGTTGCGCCCAATCTGCTGCTCGAACATCTTATTGACTAACCTCTGATATGTGGCACCAGCGTTCTTCAGACCAAAGGGCATCCTGGTATAACAGTATAACCCTAAGTCTATGACGAATGTGGTGGCGTCTTGATCCGGAGGATGCATACTGATCTGGTGATAGCCAGAGTAAGCGTCCAGAAAGCTAAGAAGCTCGTGTCCGGTCGTGGCGTCCACTAACTGGTCGATACGCGGCAGGGGAAAATTATCCTTGGGTGTCGCCTTGTTGAGATCTTTGTAGTCTATGCACACCCGCCATTTGCCATTGGCTTTGCGCACGAGGACCACATTGGAGATCCACCTCGAATACTGGGCTTCTCGGAGGAGCCCTATGGACCGGCTTCTGACGAAATGATCCTGGATCATGGTCTGTCGTTCTCGGTTGACCGGTCGCCTCCTTTGCTGAACTGGCGGGACCCGTGGGTCCAAACGGAGGCGATGAACCATCACTTCCGGAGGAATGCCCAGGAGCTCGTCATCAGACCATGCGAACACGTCCAGGTTGGCGAGCAGGAAGGCTCTGTAGCGTTGCTGTTCGGCCTCCGCTAGTAAGGCGCCAATATAGAGAACATGCTCGGGGTTATCATCCACCTGTACTGGAAGCAGATCTTCAGCAGGTGTTCCTCGGATAGTAGAAGGCTGGTCGGTTGGGGATGGAATAGGTACTGGGGTAGCGAGTGGCTGCTTGTCTCTTAAGGAGATAACATAGCACCATCGGGACTTGCGTTGGCACCCGAGCACCTCCCCAATCCCGCTCGGAGTCGAAAACTTCATCTTTTGATGAAGTGATGAAGGTACTGCCTTAATCCGCTCGATCAGACCTCTACCGAGGATGGCGTTGTAGCCCGGTATATTCTTGATAACCAAGAAGTCTACTATCTTGGTCACATTTCTTGGTGGCGTCCCAAGAGTTATTGGGAGGCGGATTCTCCCCATGGGCTGAACCGAAACCCCCGAGAAGCCGTATAGCGGAGACTCTACAGGAGTGAGCTGATCGGTCTTAAGGCCCATAAGAAGGCAACAATCATAGGCCAACATGTCCGAGGCACTTCCATTATCTACCAAAATTTGGCACACATTACAGTGGTTTATGGTGGCCGAAACGACCAGCGCATCACTGTGTGGGGTAGAGACCCCTACAAGATCTTCGTCTGAGAAGGTTATAGCCTCCTCGGACTGTGCGCGTGCAGAATTGGCGGGATACGGAGCTGGCCGGGGAGCCGAAGGCCTGTCAACTATGTGCACTCGCCTTGCGTAATCACGTCGGCTTTGAGTGCTTTCTCCGCCTGTGCCGAACCCTCCTGCGATCACATTGATTTCCTGCCCATTAGGTTCGTTGTTGATCGGTTGCTCAAGAGTCCGCTCTCGACGTCTAGGGCGGTTTTCATTCCGTAGCATGAACTGTCCGAGATAGCCGCGCTTAATGAGGGACTCGATTTCGTTTTTAAGATGGCGGCATTCGGAGGTGTCGTGGCTGTGGTCGCGGTGGAAGCGACAATACGTCTCCTGGTTGCATCACCGGGGGTCGGAGCACATCCTTGGGGGCCACCGAAAATATGGTTCATTCCTGATCTCCGCCAGGATCTGTTCGGGTGCCACCGTTAGTGGTGTGTAGTCGGTGAAGGGGCGTGGTCGGCGCGGTGAGTCGCCGTTGCGCCGTCCTTTCTTCCGATCACGGTGTGGACCATTATCGAAAGGCCTCTTCTTGTCCAACTGATCGCCCTGCTCTGCTCGGCCGGCAACCAGACTTTCCTCGCATGCCACGTGGCATTGGGCGATGGAAAGTAGCTCAGCCAGAGTGGCAGGCTGTTGTACGCCGAGGGTCCTCTGCAGAAAACCATCGCGAGTGCCCTGGATGAGGGCACTGGTGGCTAGAGGAACATCCAGGCATGTAATGTGAAGCGCCTCAGTCCGGAACCTCTTAACGAAGTCCCAGAGCGCCTCGCCCTTCTTTTGGCGGACGGCCAGGAGGGAGGCCGCTATGCGCAGCTGTGACCTTCCACCAAGGAAATTGTCTCAAAAGGACTTCTTCAGTTCGCAGAAGGAAGAGATAGAGCCTGCAGGCAACGCTTCAAACCAAGCTCTAGCGGTCTCTTTGAGAGTGGCTAGGAAGGCCCGGCATTTGGCCGCGTCTGATGCTCCATGGAACACCATGTGCGACTCGAACCCTTGGATGTGATCCGTCGGGTCAGTGGTGCCGTCGTAAGGCGAGATAGTGGGCAGAGGGAGCTTAGGGGAGACCAGGGCTTCCAGGATCTCCACACTAAAGGGGGAGCGGAAGTCCAGGTCCTCCTCCGCCGGTGCTTTATTCTCTGCATGCTGGACCATCGCGTCTATGCGACGCTCGAGGTCAGCCACGCGGTGCAAGCGCTTGGCCAACTCCTGCTCGGAATGAGCAGGGCTTTCTCGACCAGTTTTGTGGGAGTTAGCTCCCACAACCGAACACGCCAGACGCGTGGAGCGGCGGGGTGAGCGTCCACGGAGCTCCGGCGCCCGTTCCTCGGAGGGGGCGCGGTGCGATCGCCGCGGCGAGTCCACTTGCTACTTCTGGGGCGCAGGAGGGGCGCGAGATTGCCTGTGAGACGATTCCGCCTGACGCTTCTGCAGAAGAGACGCCGCCGGAGCCTGTGATCTCACCAACTGGGTTTGTAAGCCCAGGAAAATGATCGTCAGATGTTGCATCTGACCCCAGAGCTCTGCCATTTCCTGGGCAGTTGCGGGCATGACGGTTGTTGGTGCAAGGACGTCGCCGATCCAATTGGCAGGGGCAACGGCGACGTCAACGGGGGGGTCCCGATGGTGGGATTCCTCCCTTGTCTGATGGGACCTCTTCGCCCTGCTCCCAACGTTCTGGTAAGAGGATCGCCCGCGAGCCATGGCTGTTGTCACTTCCCACAGACGGCGCCAAAAGTGTGGAGGCCTTTTCTTGTTTGGGCTGGAACCGAATGGGCCTACACTCAGAGGGAAAGGAAGACAGTCGCCGGTAGCGGGTGTAGTCCTGTAAAACCAGAATAGGATCAGGAGGCCCGGTTGAAGAACCAGGGAGAACCCTCTAATGCCTAAGTCAGTAGCAGACTTGAGAGGAAGGGAGTTCTCGTGTGTGATGACGTGGCTGGTGTGAGTGAGATTGCGTGATTACGTGTACCTTTGCATGGTATTGTACCTGAGCCTTTTATAGGCATGTGCTATGGGGGGAAGGAATGAAACGTCGCGAGATCGTGCCTGAAAGGTCGCGTCGGTTGGCGCGTCGTCCGGAGAGTTACGGATCGGAGCGCCCGTTGGGATGTTCGGTAGTTATTGCTCCTCATGATCATGGGGCGCGCAGCCTGCAGCCGTTATAACCATCGTAGGACGTGAAACGACCTGCTCGGATGCCCCTGGCGACAGATCCTGAGCGGGTTTCCTGTATGGGGAGTCGGACCAGTCTTTTAGTAATCATAGTGCATGTTCGGTACTACTGGTCCTGTAGTCAAGAACCCATGTAGGCCGCGCCGGGGCTAAAGCCTACTCCTCGAAGGGGTCTGCTCGGAATGAGACTCGAACAGACCAGGGGGCGTCCGGGGACGGCCCCGCACTGAGTAGTTATCCCTAGGGGCGTTGGAATCGGTCGTCCGAGGGCGCATGGTGTCCTAGGGAAAGGAGGAGCCCTTCCATTCTGCCATGGGCTATACGGGCCCAACAAAGGGGCCCAGGTGGCAAGATTTGACCACCACAGAAGGCATCAACTCTACTTTTGGCCCACACTGGGTATGGTGGGTGGCATGGGTAGGACGTGGAGGGAGTTGTTAACGATGTGGCCCCATGGATATGGTGACCCTTTAAGGGGCCATGCCGGGCATGTGGGAACGTCATGATCGTTGGATCGGATATTAAGTGGAAGAGAGATCTAGAGGGGGGTGAATGGATCTGATACAGATTGCAGCGGAATGTTTTTGCAAATTAAAAATTCACTCTAGATTTGAAAGATCTGTTCAATTGAAATCTCACAGATTAGATGAATTCATGTGAGTGGGGTGTGTGTGTGTGTAGATTGTGTGTAAATAGAAACTCCTATGCAATTAATATCACAAGCAAACCACAGTGTACAGGATATTTTTAGGTGGTTCAGAGATCACATCCAGTGACTCCTACATCCACCACTCACAAAGTGATGCACACACTACACAAAGATGTGTACAACACACACACACACACACAATAAGGCTCAAGCTAGAACAAGTTCACAAGAGATCAGATCCTCCAGCTTCGATCTAATCCAGACAATCACACACATTGATATTTGTACATAACACTTGTATAGATCACACCACACACGTTCAAATCAAATATAAATGAACGATCCAATAGAAATAACATATAGAAAATGGATTGGATGTTCTTAGTTGGAGCATTGCTAGGAGCTTGAATTCAAAGCCCTTAAGGAGATTTAAAGGAGTTCTTCTCCAACTTGCGATACTCTGCTTCAGATTTGAATCTATTCGCAGTCTTGAATCTGAATTGCTCCTCCTTAGCCTCCCCGCAAATGCTTTATTGCTTCTATCTTCTTCTCTTCTGCTACTCTACTGCTACCTCTTCTCTCCATGTGAGTGGGGTACGTGTGTGTGTAGATCAAGTGTGTAAATAGAAACTCCTATGCGATTAATATCACAATCACACAAGCAAACCATAGTGCACAGGATATTTTTAGGTGGTTCAGAGATCACATCCAGTGACTCCTACATCCACCCCTCACAGAGTGAGGCACACACTACACAAAGATGTGTACAACACACACACACACACACATAATAAGGCTCAGACACACACAAGCTAGAACAAGTTCACAAGAGTTCAGATCCTCCAGCTTCGATCTAATCCAGACAATCACACACATTGAGATATGTACAGAACACTTGTATAGATCACACCACACACGTTCAAATCAAATATGAATGAACAATCCAATAGAAATAAGATATAGAAAAATAGATTGGATGTTCTTATTCTGGAGCATTGCAAGGAGCTTGAATTCAAAGCACTTAAGGAGATTTAAAGGAGTTCTTCTCCAACTTGCGATACTCTACTTCAGATTTGAATTTGTTCGCACTCTTGAATCTGAATTGCTCCTCAGCCTCCCCGCAAATGCTTTATTGCTTCTATCTTCTTCTCTTCTGCTACTCTACTGCTACCTCTTCTCTCCTGCTCTTGATAGGTGTCTTTTTTTTTTTCTCCTGGCTTCTGCTCCTTTTTCTTTTTGCTCTATTGGTCACTTCCCTCAGATGGGACAAGGATGTTGACCAGGTTACAAGCCCAGAGGGGGGGTGAATGGATTGCTAAAAATTTTATTTTAGAATATTTCTGTAATTAAAAATACTTTGACAGAAGACACTAAGTTCGATGGCTATAGTTAGTATAAAATGAAGACACAATGAGATCAATCAAGAGACAGTAGGGATTTTATCCTAGTTCAGTTCTCCTATCACAAGGAGTCCTACGTCCAGTCCCCAAGCAACAACTTGGGATTTCACTAACTAAGGGTACAGTCCCCCTTAAGGACACTTACACATCCACCCGCAGCTGGCCTTCTCTTCTGTACAAGAAGAGGTACTAAACCACCTGATGCAACAGGTCTTCCTTCTTACCAAAGGGAACAACCACCCACTCCACAGCAAGTCTTCTCTTCACATACGAAGAGGATCACTTAGAATAAGAATAAAAAGGCCTAGACCAAGCTTATAGAGATTGCTTGACCTGAGGCGGAATTTGAGAGACAAAAGGATTCGCACAGAATGAAGGTCCCTCAGATCTACAAGAAGCACTCAAAGACTAGAACAGGTTACTATGGAGAGCTAAGAGCTGAAAACTATTTCTTTTTGAATGAAGGAACAAGCTCTTCTATCTTTTTTTTTTTCAAGGTGTCAAGATATATCTTTATGGAGTCACCAGTCTTCTATTTATCTTCACTTGAAAGAATTAGCCGTTGAAGTATCCATTGTCTCTCATCTTCATGCACGATGGATGTGTCTGGTTCGATATTGGAATCAAGAAAACCTACAGCTATTAAATGTTGGGATAGACACATATAGAGAAGAAGATTATATGAATCTCTTCTTGCTTCTGTCAGAGTGACAGGTCCGACGTTGTAACGTATATGACCATCGAAAACCTGCACGTAATAAATGCTGAAGCGTAGACAACTTAATTGTGTCTAAACTGTCAGTCAACGTTAGTAATCGTGCTGTAAGAAGATATATCAAATAGGAAGTTCCATTCTGTCATCTTTTAAAGGTCTACTTTACGTGACATGAATATGGTAGCATGAAGATATGTTGTGCAGAGATATTGTACCACACACAATAAATGGTTGAGTATACAGATACATCAAGGTTTGCGGAAATATATGAAATCCACTGTGATTTGAAAAATATATTTGAATATCATGAAGGATAGAATATATTCAAAACTATCTAGAATGATTATAATAGAAATATTCAACAACTGTCTAAAACATAATCGTTATTAAGAGAGAGTTGATGTTTAGAGACATTCTGTGTATAATGAGAGTCGATGTCTAAGCATGACTTATGTTCAAGAGAAATTGTTGTAATTGAAGTCGATGTAAATACGAAATCGATGTTGAGATATAACCATAAACCATGTGAGAATATTGTCTATGTTAAAACGAAGTCGATGTGAACATAGTCCATGTTTTGAGTGAAATCGATGTTCTGGATGAAATTGTTATTGAACTGAAGTCGATGTTTAACTGAAATCGATGTTCAGGTGAAATCGATGTTCTAAGTGAAGTCGTTGTTGTAATAAAATCGATGTTCAAATGAAATCGTTGTTTGGAACGAAGTCGTTGTTCAAGTAAAGTCGATGTTCCATATGAAATTGATGTTCTACCGAAATTGATGTTTTAGTGAAATCGTTGTTGAACCGGAATCGTTGTTCAAGTGAAATCGATGTTTGAAACGAAATCATTGTTCCATATGAAATCGATGTAGAACCGAAATCGATATTTTAAGTGAAGTCGATGTTTTACATGAAATTGATGTTTAAGTGAAATCGATGTAGAAGAGAAATTGATGTTTGAACAGAAATTGATGTTAAGTCGATGTTCTAATATGAAGTCGATACTTAAGTGAAATCAATGTAGAAATGAAATCGATGTTTGAACCGAAATCGATGTTGTAATATGAACCCGATACTTAAGTGAAATCGATGTTCTTTCTGAAATCGATGTTTTAACAAGGTAGTTGTTGTTTAAGTGAAATCGATGTAGAAACAAAATAGTAATCGATGTGAGCTTTTTAATAGAAGTCGATGTATACTTAGACAAATCATATGTAATAGACTTCAAAGAACATGTGTGTAGATAACTTATTGAGTTTGTTTTATTTGAGACCTGTTAACAAACCTTAGAAAACAATTAGTCCATAATTTCTAGAGTTTTGTTAATTACCAAAAATATATATAATAAATGATAAATTATATGGAGATGGACTGATCATCAATCTCCCCCTTTTTGGTGATGACAAAACATAAAGAGTTGCATATATGAAAGAGCTAAAATAAATTTTATGAAAATTTATAAAGGTATGTATTTCAGAATGTTTTCTCCCCCTTTTTGTCACTAAGCAAAAAGGAATAAATAAGAAAAAGATAAAATAGAAAGAACGAGACAAAGATAAATGGGAGCTACAGATGCAAATCTTATTAATTAGTGAGGGTCAAAAATATAGAAGGTAAGAGACAGAAATGAAGCATGGCGAGTAATGAGCTGCCAAGCTTGGGCTTCCTGCTCTTCAAAAAAATTTTGAAAGACACTCCAACTAATGTTATAGGAAGCCCCCATCTCTGAACTGAGTCTCTTGATGTGAAGCTGTCTCTGATCTTCAATGAATAGGGTGTATTCATCAGCACTAAGAGATGACTTGTAGAAGCCAGCAATCCTAAAACTGGCATGCTGAAGGAACTTATCTATGGAGATAGGATAATGTAGCATATGAGCCTTCAGTTCCTTCTGCAAAGCTTCAAAGATCTTGTATCTCTCAACCCAGATAGAGTAGGGATCAGAAACTAAATTGATGGAGTTGAGATCCATAAACTGCTCAGGAGACAGAATCAGTTGATGTGATTTTTCTAAGGAGGAATTTAGTTGATTTAACTAAAGAACTGCCTGATGGTAGACCTCACGCCATTCAGTGTTGAGGAATCTCTCTAATTCAGCTAGTAGGGGAGCTAAAATAATAGACTTTATGTATCTCCTATGATATTCTCTAAATAGAAAGCAATGGAAGGCAAGAGGGGCTCCCTTCTGAACAAAGATTCGTGCCTTAACTCTGGAAAATGTCTCAAAAATTATGGGACCCACATCAGAGTCCAAGAGGAGAAAATGTGGTTAAGGGAGAAATGTGATATCAAGCATCTTCAAGGAAGCAAAATCCACTTGAAGAGCTACATTGACTAGGTTTTCTATTCGGAGAATGGAGATAGCAGCCCTGAACTGACCAAGCTGGGCTTCAAGAAGGCTATTGATGAAGCAGTAGTCATTATACATCTAGAACTGCTTGATCAGCTTGATCTCCTTCTAAATGAAAGGACCCCAGGAGGATCTGTGCTGACTGACAAACCATTCAGACAGAGTAAGAGGGTGGTCTGAAGGTGGAAATCTGTTAACCCTGGAAACCTCAATTTTTTTGTAGAGTGCTTTATTTGACCTAGCCCACTGATCCTCAGTCTTGGACTCAGCTGAGGAAAGGATTTTGGATTGGTCACGATTGGGCACAAGAGAGATAGGAAGAA
The DNA here is from genome assembly GCA_014218235.1 of Colocasia esculenta. NCBI lineage: Eukaryota > Viridiplantae > Streptophyta > Magnoliopsida > Alismatales > Araceae > Colocasia > Colocasia esculenta. The sequence continues at coordinate 75,468,937 of CM024766.1, forward strand.
TGAGATTGATATGTTCAGAGAGATTTAGGTAAGGGAGGCCAAAAGTTGCAACAAATGTATATTTTTTGATATATTTAGAATATAGGGACTTTCTTCTATGGACAACTGAAAGAGAGTACCACAAAGAGAGCTTGAGAGGAAGAGAAAACAAGCTCTTTAGAGATTTTCCTTTTCTTAGAGGCAGGACTAGGAGAAGGCTGAGAATCAGTCCTGTGGATATGAGCAAGGACAAATAGGATTGTGTGAAGGATAGCCTCTTCAAATTCATCTTTGATATCCTGAACAGTATGATGAATGATAGTAGCACCCTCAGGAATGAGAGTGATGAAAGATGGTGGAGTAGGTGGATGAAGAGATGAGAAAGATGAAGTGGGAAGAGGTTGAGTGGATGGTCCAATAGAGGAGGGACCAGCAGAAGAGGGTCCAGAAGAAGAAGAGGCTGGAGGAGCTTCAGAAGTTTGAGGAGGAATGGAAGATGAAGGAGTAGGTGAAGAAGAGGATTCAGCAGGGAAAGGAGTAGGAGAAGAAATATGTTTGGGAAGGGGTTTCTTGGATGGTTCAGGAGTAGGTGGGGCAGTGAAAGAGACAAGTGGAGAGGAGGAAGCTGGAGTCTGAAAAACTGGAGGATCAGAAGGCCCTGGGGGCACAGCAGCTTCCTCTACAAATACTTGAGGCCCATATGGCCCAACCACTATTTCCACTTGCTCAGATGGCCCTGATGGCCCAGCAACTGACTCAGCTGGCACTGACTGGACTGGCTATTCTGGTTGAGGAGGCCCAGATGGCCCTGCAGCAGTCTCTGGTATAGACTCAAATGGGACAGGAGGGGCTTGAGCTGATAAGTGCTCCCTCACAAATTTTGCAAGGTCAGTCACCAAAATCTTCGAACTTCCTAGTTCACTTCTCATATCATGGAGCTCAGACTTGACTACACCAATGTCCTTTGCTTGAGTGCTCTGACTGAGAAAAATTGAAGTTACTTCAGACTGGAGAGAGCACAGAATTTCTCCGTAAGCATTCAACCGAACAATAACTGGGTCCAGATGAACATGGATCTTCTTCTTCCTGGATTTATTATGGGCCCTTCTAGTGAGCAAAGGAATATTACAGGTAACACCATTACCTTTTCCTCCAGGTCCAACTGCTGGTGCATCATGCTTTGCTGGAAAGTTGGTGTGCTAGTGAGCACAAACATCATCATCATCAAAAGTACCTTCTACTAAACCTTCTTGAAATTGATCTACATGGGCACTAGTAGCAGGCTCCCCCTGAGTAGCAGACTCCCCCTGAGCAGGAGCATCTTTCATAGGAATATCTTCAAAGTGGCCTAGTACTATAGCATCTAGAATTTCTTCTTCAAGACTTTCTTCAATAGCAGCTTCTACAACTGGAAGACGAGGGGTTTCTTCAATATGTGAATCTACATGCTCCCCCTCAGTGTGAGCAACACTTTCCATGGGATCAGCAACTGACTCTTGGACAACAGTACATACAAGAACTGGAGGAGCGTCACTATCAGATGATTGCCCAAAGGGCTCAATGAATTCAGGTGCAATGACTTTAATCCTTATTTCTGATGCAGTAGTCTCATCTTCTCTAACTACAACCTCATCTTCTTGAACAGGTGGAGCTTCAGCAGTAGAGGCTTCTCCGATAATGGCTTCTTCTTCAGCCACAGTGGTTTTAGTCCAAACACCTCCTACCAAAGAAAAACCACTCTTCTTCATATTTCTGGTGCGAATTAGCTGACCCATCTTCTCCATCAGTTCTCCTTCCAAATCAATCTCAAAATGTCTGAAAATCCTGGTAAGCAAGTGAGCATAGGGAAGAGATACTACCAACTTTGTTTTCTTATCCCAGATAACCTCAGTAGCAGACTTCATCTTTTCAACTATGATCTGTGCCAAGTTTACATTCTGCTTCTATATACCCCAAAACATCACATTTGCATCTCCTTTCGTGCAGGAAGAGAAGGTAGCACTTCGAGGTACCAAAATTTGACAGACAATGAAGTGCAGTATTCTGTTGAATGCATTGAACTGATTTATGTCTATTTTGCCATCCCTTAACTTGTACTCTGTTCCAATGATCCTGAGGCCCTTAGCGTGAATGTCTACAGAGTTGACTAGACTGTGCCCTAATATTGAAACTTCAAACAGCCTCTCCAACAAGTCATGAGTAATGTGAATAGATTTACCTTTGACCAGGGAGGTAAGAGATCCATCTTCTTCGGATTTCAGACATGTATAGAACGCCTTGGCCAGATGCAGGTAACTAGGGTCAGAAACCGTACATACCCCTATCCATTTCAACCTCTGAAGGGCTTCAATCACACTATGCATTCCGTGCTTCTCCAAATCAACTGCCTTGTTTCCACAGATCTTGATCTTCACAGCTTGATATCTATCAAGTTGTTCTGCCGTGAGGAAGGCGGCGTTGTAACCACCCACACTGCTGGAACTCCCAGAAGCGGCCATGGACGTTTTCAAGGAAGGGTTCTAGAGGATCGTGGGATAAAGAGGAATAAGACCCCTCAAGAAATTTGAGCGGGAAGAGTCAAATCCTTCGAGAGCAGTAGGGAAGGATTCTGGAGTCGATGAGGGTTATGCAAACCTTGGAGTCGATAGGGATGAGAGAGAGAGAGAGAGAGAGAGAGAGAATCAATGAGGGAAGAGTTCCCTTCATAATAGAAAGACATAAAGTAACCTTCGAAAGGGCGGAGCAGTTAATATAGAAAGCGACAAAATAGGTGATGACGATAGCGCAAAGGTAATGGATTTACTTAAATAAAGCGGGGAGAGATAAGTCTTATTCCGAAATAGATTATTTTATTCTAGTTATATACTGATAAGTCTGTCACAAATTGCACATGCCTAGTTCCCGTCTAAGAGATGTAAATCTCTCTTCAGGTAAGGCTTTTGTAAAAATATCTACTAACTGATTTTGTGTATCTACAAATGAAATGCTAATATTACCATTTGCTACATGATCTCTAATAATATGATATCTAACCTCAATATGTTTCGTCCTTGAGTGTTGTACCAAATTTTTCGTGAGATTTATAGTGCTTGTGTTGTCACATAATAATGAAATGGTCTTGATGTGAAACCAATAGTCTTCAAGCTGTTGTTTAATCCATAGGAGTTGAGTGCAACAGCTCCCAGCGGCTACATATTCAGCTTCAGCTGTTGATAGAGCTACAGAGTTTTGTTTCTTTGAAGACCAGAAAATCAAGCATCCTGCAAGAAATTGACAACAACCACTGGTACTTTTTCTATCTACTTTGCATCCAGCATAGTCAGCATCTGAATATCCAATTAGATTTGTTTCACAGGTTTTAGGATACTACAGACCTAAGTTATAAGTATAAGCTAGATATCTAAAGATCCTTTTTACTGATATTAGATGAGATTCCTTATGATTAGATTGATATCTTGCATACATGCATACACTAAATAAAATATCAGGTCTACTTGTGGTTAAATAGAGTAGTGATCCAATCATACCTCTATAGAGTTTTTGATCTACCTTCTTACCTTCTGGATCACTATCCAACCTAGTTGATGTGCTCATGGGAGTGGACAGTGGTTTGACATTCTCAAAACCAAACTTCTTTAACAGTTCCTTAGTGTGTTTCACTTGACTGATATGAGTTCAATCATTGCTTTGCTTTATTTGTAGTCCAAGGAAGTAGTTGAGCTCTCCCATCATGCTCATTTCAAACTCTCTCTACATTAGCTTTTCAAAATACTTGCACAGAGATTCATCAGTAGATCAGAAGATAATGTCATCTACACAGATTTGTACAAGTAATATATGTTTGGCATTTGATTTAATGAATAGTGTGCTATCTACTTGACCTCTAATAAAACCATGATTTATTAAAAATGCATTAAGTCTTTCATACCATGCTCTAGGTGCTTGTTTTAAACCATATAAGGCTTTATACAATTTGAAAACATGATTTGGAAAGTCTGAATCATCAAAACCAGGAGGTTGTTCTACATAAACTTCCTCCTTTATAAAACCATTCAAAAAAGCTAATTTCACATCCATCTAAACAAGTTTTAAATCTAGTGCAGATGCATAAGCAACCAATATTCGAATAGCCTCTAGTCTAGCGACTGGTGCATAGGTTTCATCGAAATCTATGTCTTCCTCTTGGGAATAGCCTTGAGCAATCAGTCTAACCTTATTTCTAGTGATAACACCAACTTCATCCAATTTGTTCCTGAACACCGATTTGGTGCCAATCACAGGATGATCTGATGGTCTAGGAACAAGGGACCAGACCTGATTTCTCTTGAACTGATTAAGTTCATCTTGCATAGCTAAAATCCAAGATTCATCAGATAGTGCTTCATTGACTATCTTCAGTTCTATTTGAGAGATAAATGCTAAGTAATCACAAGGAATGGTATTACCTCTAGTTCTTACCCCAACGGATGGATCTCCAATGATGGTATCTTTTGGGTGATCATTTTTGTATCTCCATTCCTTTCGAAGATCATCATGGATGATATCTTTTTGTTGCAGTTCTTCCAAGGGTGGATCTTCATCATCTTTGATGGTTGCTTCCTTCAGTTTCTTGGAAAGATTTTTTGTATCTTCATCATCACTACCAATTTCTTTTCTCAAGGAAGGGTTAGACTCATCAAAAATAACATGTACAGTTTGTTCAATTAATAATTTTTTTTTTGTTAAAAACTCTATATCCTTTGGGTTTAGAAGTATGTCCCATAAAAATATCTTCATCTGATTTGGGATCCAACTTACCAATATCTCTCTTACCATTATTGTGAATGAAGTATGGGCATCCAAATGTTCTAAGATGGCTGATCTCGGGCTTCTTTTGCTGGTACTGTTCGTATGCAATCTTCTTCAGAATGGGTATGATCATGACTCTATTGATTATGTAGCAAGTTGTATTGATAGCTTCTGCCCAGAAATATCTTGGAAGATTATACTCAGATAACATTGTTCTTGCCATATCCAGAAGTGTTCTATTTTTCCTCTCAGCTACTCCATTTTGCTGTGGTGTTCTTAGTGCTGAGAAATTGTGTTCAATTCTCAAATCATCACAGAATTCTGCAAACCTGTCATTCTGAAACTCTCCTCCATGATCTGATCGAATACTTATGATATTGAACTTCTTATCTTTCTGATCTAACTTACTGAACTTCACAAAACTATCAAAGGTGTCATCTTTGTGCTCAAGAAATGATACCCATGTATATCTGGAGTAATCATCAACTATAACAAATTCGAAATTCTTTCCTCCCAAACTCGTTGTTCTCATTGGTCTAAACAACTCCATATGAAGCAGTTCTTGTGGTTTGGAGGTAGTGACCATTGTCTTGGATTTGAAGGAGGATCTTGCATGCTTTCCTTTTGCACACAGTTCACAGATGTTGTCAAGTCTTGAATTCATCTTCGGTAGACCTTCCACTAGATCATATTTGATGAGTTTTTTTATTCTGTCAAAGCTGCAATGTCCTAATCTTCAGTGCCAAAGTTCAGCATTCTATTCTTTGCTTACTGCCAGACAAATGTCTTGATTCTTCAACTCTTCTAGATGAAGTACATATAGATTTTTCTCTCTGTAGGCTTCAAAAATAGTTGTTCCATCCTTAACGATTAGGCATTTAAATTTCTGAAATTTGATCTGATGACCCTTGTCGCATAGTTGACTGATGCTGATTAAATTGTGCTTGAGTCCTTTGACGCAGAGAACATCTTCTATCAGGATCTTGTATTTGCTTCTAATTGATCCACAACCAATCACTGATCCTTTATCATTATCTCTATAAGTTACTGTTCCTACTTCATTTTTGATGGATGAAAAAAGCCTTTTGTTGCCGATCATATGCCTTGAGCACCCGCTGTCCAGATACCATTTTGATGCTCTAAAGCTTCCCTGTAATAAATCAATGAAATTTAGGTACCCAAGTTCTTTTGGGTCCTGGTTAGTTAGCTTCTACAGAGTTTCTTTTCGGAATCCATTTTAGATGTTTGGTTGTACAGGTAATTTTTGTATGACCTAATTTGTTACAATGAGTGCAACAAGAAATATTATTTATTGTTTTGCTTGGCTTATTATTTTTATTGGCGTTTGTTTTATAATTAGGATTATGTTCAACAACAAATTTTGGCATTGGATAAATTTTAGGATGAATAATTGTTTCTTCATTATCTGGTGGAGTATACCTGATTCCATACTTTTTTTACCTGATCTTCTTGCTCCTTTTAATATTAGTGAAGATCTCTCATTTGTTAACTTTTCAATTGTGGATGTTAAATATTCATTGTCTTTTGTTAATATATTAATTTCACTTTTAAATTTACTTATTGTTTGTTGACTTTCTAGACTTGATATCTTTTCATTTTTAGTTTTTACATCTTCACACAGTAGCTCATTTCTTTGTTTTAGTTCAGAAATTTATTTTTCTAATTGTTCAGTTTCAGATTTTAAGTCTGAGTTGGTTATTTCGAGGCAAGCATAGTTTTTCTTAACTGGTTTTAATTGTTTGAAAATGTCTTTATATTTACTGTATAATTCATTGAAACCGTCTTCCAGACTATCAGAATCAGACTCATTGCAAGAAGTAAAGGAAGAGTCTGAGGTTACCTTCTCGTCGATATTTGCCATAAATGCGAAGTTGGCCTTTTCTTCTTCTTCTCCGCTGGAGCTTGACTCACTGTCTGAATCACTCTCTTTGTTCCAAGCAGCAGTCATAACTTTCTTTTTGTATTTCTTGAATTTCTTCACATTATCCTTTTTCTTGAATTCAGTCTTCTTCAGTTTTGGACACTCAGCCTTGAGATGTCCAGGCTTCTTACATTCATAGCATATGGGCTCAGATCTTTTGACTTCTTTGCCTTCAGATCTCTTGAATTCTCTACCTTTCTTAAAGTCCCTTCTTCCTGACTGATATTTCTTCTTAGCCAGAATGCGTTACAGTTGTCTGGAGAGAAAAGCTTCTTCATCTTCACTATTCTCATCACTCCTTTCACTTTCTGATTCACCCTTAGAAGTGTTTTCTGTGGCCTTGAGAGCATTGTTGTGCTTCTTCTTGCTGGAGGATTCTCCCAGGCTTTCCATGTTTATCTCATGAGCCATTAAAGACCCAATGAGTTTCTCGAGGGACATTCTTCTGAGATCATTAGCTTCTTCTATGGCGGTTACCTTAGGAGTCCATGAAGTTGGTAAGGATCTCAATATTTTTCTTACAATGTCTCCTGTTTCATATGTTTTTCCTAGCCCATCCAGGCCATTTGTAATGTCGCTAAAGCGACTGTACATCTGGGAGATGGATTCTCCCGATTGCATTTGGAACCTCTCATATTGAGCTACCAATATATCAATTCTTGTTTCTTTTACCTTGTCAGTTCCTTCATGAGTGAGCCTCAGCTTGCCCCACATCTCTTTGGCTGACGTACATGCTGATATCCTGTTGAATTCTTTCTTGCTCAGTGAACAACACAGTATACTCTTTGCTTTGCTGTTTTGGGACAGTTTCTTCTTATCTTCATCTGTCCATTTGCCTTTGGCATTGGCTACTTTAAGATCTCCTTCTTCGATTATTGTCCATAGTTGGAAATCAAGTCCTTGAAGAAAGAACTTCATCCTCGTCTTCCAATAATTGTAATCTTTAAGATCGAATAGAGGAGGTCTGTTAACGGATTGTCCTTCTGCAAGACCTTGGGCTGCCATTTATCTTTGCTCTTCAGATCGTGAGATCTACTTACTCGAAGAGAGCGGCTCTGATACCACTTGTTGACTAGGTTGCAAGCCTAGAGGGGGGTGAATGGATTGCTAAAAAATTTCTTTTAGAATATTCTTGTAAATAAAAACACTTTGACAGAAGACACTAAGTTTGATGGTTAGAGTTAGTATAAAATGAAGACACAATGAGATCAATCACACAGACAGCAGGGATTTTATCCTAGTTCAGATCTCCTATCATAAGGAGTCCTATGTCCAGTCCCCAAGCAACAACTTGGGATTTCACTAACCAAGAGTACAGTTCCCCCTTAAGGACACTTACACATCCAGTCACAGCTGGCCTTCTCTTCTCTACAGGAAGAGGTACTAAACCACCGAATGCAACAGGTCTTCCTTCATGCCAAAGGGAACAACCACCCACTCCACAGCAGGTCTTCTCTTCACAAACGAAGAGGAGCACTCAGAATAAGAATAAAAAGGCCTAAACCAAGCTTATAGAGATTGATTGATCTGAGGCGGAATCTGAGAGACAAAAGGATTCACACAGAATGAAGGTCTCTCATATCTACAAGAAGCTCTCAAAGACTAGAACAGGTTGCTATAGAGAGCTAAGAGCTAAAGACTGTTTCTTTTTGAATGAAAGAACGAGCTCTTCTATCTTTTTTTTTTTCAAGGTGTCAAGATATATCTTCATGGAGTCACCAGTCTTCTATTTATCTTTACTTGAAAGATTTAGTCATTGAAGTATATGTTGTCTCTCATCTTCATGCACGATGGATGTGTCTGGTCCGATGCTGAAATCAAGAAAACCTACAGCCATTAAATGCTGGGATAGACACATATAGAGAGGAAGATTATCTGAATCTCTTCTTGCTTCTGTCAGAGTGACAGGTCCAACGTTGTAACATATATGACCACTAAAAACCTGCACATAATAAATGTTGAAGTGTAGACAACTTAACTGTGTCTAAGTTGTCAGTCAATGTTAGTAGTCGTGTTGTAAGAAGATATACCAAATAGGAAGTTCCATTTTGTCATCTTTTAAAGGTCTACTTTACGTGACATGAATATGGTAGCATGAAGATATGTTGTGCAGAGATATTGTACCACACACAATAAATGTTTGAGTATACAGATACATCAAGGTTCACAGAAATATATGAAATCCACAGTGATTTGAAAAATATATTTGAATATCATGAAGGATAGAATATATTCAAAACTATCTTGAATGATTATAATAGAAATATTCAACAACTGTCTAAAACATAATCGTTATTAAGAGAGAGTTGATGTTTAGAGAGAGGTTGTGTATAATGAGAGTCGATGTTTAAGCATGACTTATGTTCAAGAGAAATCGTTGTGATTGAAGTCGATGTAAATACGAAATTGATGTTGAGATATAACCATAATCCATGTGAGAATATAATCCATGTTAAAACGAAGTCGATGTGAACATAATCCATGTTTTGAGTGAAATTGATGTTCTGGATGAAATCATTGTTGAACTGAAGTCGATGTTTAACTGAAATCAATGTTCAGGTGAAATCGATGTTCTAAGTGAAGTCGTTGTTGTAATGAAATCGATGTTCAAATGAAATCGTTGTTTGGAACGAAGTCATTGTTCAAGTAAAGTCGATGTTCCATATGAAATCGATGTTCTACCGAAATCGATGTTTTAGTGAAATCATTATTGAACCGGAATCGTTGTTCAAGTGAAATCGATGTTTGAAACGAAGTCGTTGTTCCATATGAAATCGATGTAGAACCGAAATTGATGTTTTAAGTGAAGTCGATGTTCTACATGGAATCGATGTTTAAGTGAAATCGATGTAGAAGCGAAATCGATGTTTGAACCGAAATCGATGTTCTAATATGAAGTCGATGTTCTAATATGAAGTCGATACTTAAGTGAAATCGATGTAGAAACGAAATCGATGTTTGAACCGAAATCGATGTTGCAATGTGAACCCGATACTTAAGTGAAATCGATGTTCTTTTTGAAATCGATGTTTTGACAAGGTAGTCATTGTTTAAGTGAAATCGATGTAGAAACAAAATAGTAATCGATGTGAGATTTTTAATAGAAGTCAATGTATACTTAGACAAATCATATGCAATAGACTTCAATGAACATGATTGTAGATAACTTACTGAGTTTGTTTTATTTGAGACCTGTTGACAAACCTTAGAAAATAATTTCCAGAGTTTTGTTGTAACGACCCTCTTTGTACCAATACGATTATACCAATCCACATCGATACAAAGGGTGTCGTCACAGTGGAACATTTACCCAACACAACACAGTAGGTCGAGATGTACATAAATAACAAAAGAGAGTATAGCGGAAATAAAAGGAAATCTTATTCCATCATCATTCACACATTCCACAGTCTATGTAGTAGCAAATGTAAATAACAAATGTCCACAGTTATACAAGTTCATAATAACAATGTCCACATACTAGTAAATGAAAAGTAGACTAAACAAGTGATCTCCTCAAGTGTAGCTACTCCTCTCGCTCGGAGTCGCTCTTCACTTTGTCCTCCTCTAGCACAGGGACACATGTCTCACATGTACGTTAAAGCAAGTATGAGTCTTCCAAAAAGACCCAGCAAACAACCTAAAGGTGCATCCTTACACATATCACATACATACTATTCTTTTAAACAATGAGAGAAATACATGTCACATGATTCATGTCAATTAAGCAAATATACATGAACAACCTATACATGCTTTCTACACATGATAATTAACTTGATTCATGCTGCCAATTTCAATTATATCATTCATATTTCTAAACATATAGATCATGGATTTTAGCAGAAGGTAACTAACAATTCTAGTAACAATTCTAGCATAATGTCTAACATTTTTCACATACTTTCTTAACACATATTCATACCTTTTACTTACCGTTTTAACATAAATAAATCACATTCACATGGTTTCACATCATTTCACATGGTATCACAATTACACAACACTATCACATGATCACATTGCACAATTTCACACTTTTCACACTTTTATACTTTAATTTCCGTGACACATAGCCCAAACCACCATAAAGGACACACATTCACATAACACATACCCGTCACCTAGGCAATATAGTGACGAATCTTGGTAACTGCGCAGAACCGGGAGAAGCCCTCTCCACCCTAATTAGTGGTACTTGTCCACCTCCAGGATTTCATCCTGATGCCCACAGAATATCACATACACAATGAGCCTTCCCATAGGGACTTTTCTACAGTACGGCTCCACAGCCTTCTATGGTAGTAGTGTCAATTTCGGCACATATTACACATTATCTCACTTAATCGCATGATTTCATTCACTTACATGTACTATTTAGCCCATTCACATGCATTTTAATTAAACATGTACACTTCAGTTTACAGAACTCAACATGACTGTTTCACAGTGACAATTTAATCATAACAGTGCCTAAACATGTTGCTAATCATTGAAATTTACAATATCTAAGTCAAACATGTTTAACATGGTTTAATATACTTTAAAAATGCAAATAGTACCTATGGATATCAAAATAGTATCAAATTTTAATTGCAAACCCTACACAGGTAATATGTCATATGACTAATTTTTTAGAATTTTTGCAACAGTAAAACTATTTTTAACATTTAATACATAGTTCATGCAATTTTAACAAGATATTTCCTTTAACATGATAGACAGCAAAACAGTCGATTCTCACAGGTTTAAATCATGCAAACAGTAACCCTAAGATCATAAAAATTCTATGTTACCATAACATGCAGTAAAACTATTTGTTCAGAATTAAATACTGTCAAATCAGACATATTTCACTATAACAGAAATTATATTTAATAAAATCATGCTCGGAAATTTGAAAAAAAAACTTATTATCTGACCTAAAGACCATACCTGACCAACCATAATTTTTACAGCATTACAGACATCCGGAAGTTCGAAAATCACAGCACAGAGATAAAGATCAGAATTCTGTAAAACCTAAAGAACTTGGCGGCAATGGCCTTGCCGTCAACTGGAGTTAATGACACAATCTGTTGCTGTCAACTCAGGAACTTGGTGGAAACAAGGTTGCCGTCAACCTCCTGTCTACAAAAGTGCAGACCGAACTCATAAAAAGAGAGAATTGGGGGTTCTAGGACACGAAATAAAAATCCGTAAAAATACCTAGAACCTAGGGGACATGTCTAGGGATGATACCCCTAAGCTACTTGCCTAGAATAAAATCTCTAGAGAATCAATTTGGTGATGAAGCCCTCCTCGGACAAGCCAAGAAGGTGCAAATCTCCAGCCCAAATCCGGTCTTCACGCCTGCACAGAAGGTCCTCCGGAGTCAGGGAAGCTTCTTCACCACTAGGAGCACCTTCCAATCGAAGAAGATCGCCGGAAGAATCTCTTAAACGCTGGATCAAGCCTCAGAAAACTCTATTTTTCTCTCAAACGAACCCTAGTTTTTCCTCTAAACCAAAGGACCTAACCTAGCTGAAAAACGTAGGTTATATAGGGTTAAGAGTCGGGGTATGCCTAGCATTAGGATTCCTAACCATTGGGATTGGGTTTCCTAAATAGGTTCCAGAGAAAATGCAGCTGTTTCAGATCTAAAATCCCAGACACAGCCGGAGAAGTAAACGGCCACTTTGCTGCTGTTAACAGGAAGTAGACGTCAATCGATCTGGACGTCTATATCCTCTGGCCATGCAGTCAATGGCACATAGGTTGTCGTCAACCTGCTCTTAACGTCAAGTGATGTTGATGTTAACCAGGGATTTCGGGAAGAACTTAAATACATCAAACCAGCATACATATACAGAAATAAATAAATACAACATGCACAAAAATAATTAAGTATACTATGTACAGAAAATAAGTAAATACCATATGCAAAGAATTAAATAAACATAATATGAACAAAATTTGAGGGCCTTACATTTGTTAATCACCAAAAATACATATAATAAATGACAAATTATATGGAGATGGACTGATCATTAAAGGACATATTTATTGCCCTCATACCCAACCTTGTACCTAGCGTTTTGTGAACCCCAAGTGTCTTGAGGGTGACACGTGTTAGTCACCTGATGTCCAGCACAGATAACATCTTTAAGTATTCAGGAAAAAAGACAATTGTATACTTCAATCGATATGTTGTGAAGCCATTCATATAAAGCATTAACCAATAGATGTGTGCTTGGTCACCAATCGATGTGATGGTCACCAATCGATATGAATTGGTCATCAATCGATAGGAATGGAACCAGCAATCAATATGTGCTAAAGTGTGTCGACACATAAGGAGATTGAGTCGACACAACCTTTGTAAAAACATTGCAAACAATTCATGCATTGTCAATAAACTCATGGTATGTGTCGACACACTCATTCATTTCATGAAGAATAGTTCATTGGAAATCAATCGTGTCTACACCATGACAGAAGTGTGTCGACACAACTGTGTGAACATCACATTCCAGTTTGCTGGACTCATCACATGTGTCAACACCTTGAAAAGAATATGTCGACACTATGTCGACACACCAAAACAGTAAATTTACAAAAGTGTTTGATTTAGTGGTTAATCACACAACCACAACTCAACAATGATGGCTTTTTTTTGGGGAAAGTCTTCCCAAGGCATGGTATCCCACTTTCATATGGCACAGTAATCATGAGTGCTTGCACCCACTATTGTTCTCCATCCTATTGTCCTTTTCAGCAATGCTTGCTAACGTCACGATCAGTCAAGCTTTGCCTTTCCTGAGCTTCAGCTTGCCCAGTTGTATCCTCCTCCTAGGCTCTATCTACTCAAGGGGTTAGCTCTCTTAGTCGAGAGTCCTTTGGCCATAGTCGAGCCTTATAAGAAGGTTTCTAATCTTCCCCACTACCTGATGTTTTGCTCGGGAGTTGTCCACATACCTAAGGGGACCTTTCTCGATGTTTATCTCTTGAGTTTTTCCTTGGGTTGACAATATGAGACTCAAGCATGTGTCCTGTATGGGTCATGCTCATTGCCTGATTTCCCCGGATGGCCTATTGGTTGGATGACTAGAGTTGTCTTCTTTATGGGCTACGTTTAGCTTATTAGGCTTGCTGGGTTTTGGGCCCCAACAACGAGATTCCCCTTCTCCACAAGCCCCCTATGTCACGCCCCACCAATTTAGCAGCAGAATAAATCGGGGAGACGTGAGCAAAGTACATGGTAATGTATAATGTATAACAGTTGAATAATTCAGAGCATCTAATGAACAATACTTGGAATAAACTCTTCATTTTATTGATAATTCAAAAAGATTATTGCAACCACTAATTCAGAGCCAATACATAGGGCTCAATGACATCACTACATTGGAAAGGAAATTTTAATTATACTAGGGTAACTCCATCGATATGATGCCAGGTCGCTCATCACTCTGATCCTTTCCCATTGATGTGTGTAACATCATCATCCGACTTACCTGAGACACAATAACAAATAACGCAAGGTGAGCGATAATGCTCAGTAGGACTTAAATCTCATGAGCCAAGCACGCTTTAAATGATTAATGCATTAAAGGGCATAGTAGATAATGATAGAGAGTCAAATAAAGTCGAGATAGTAAATGACAATTCGATATCAAGTAAAATGTCAACGTCAAACAACAACATGAAACATGTATAGAAAAGAGAGAGAAATTGACCATATCACGAGATAGCACGCAAGTCACGATAGCACTTTGATTGATTTTCTTATCAATTGAGAGAGTCTATCACTTTGGTTGTCTATAGACAGTCGAGAGAGAGAGTATAGCACTTTGTTTGATTGTCTTTGATTAATCTTGATAGTATGGAACTTTAGATGCAAGCCCAACATCCTGATCATTGAACTCTCGCAGGCAAATGGCACTTTTGGGTGTACCTCCCAGGACCAGATCGGGCCCTTTATAATGTTGTCTGGCATCGGTTATGTTTGTTAACTTAGACAATCAATAGATGGCAAATAAAGTACCAAGAAATAGATGAGAGTAATTAAAGAATAGACAAGAGTGTAGAGAGAATGTGAATAGATGAGAGTATAAGCAATAGATGAGAACTATAGGTCAATTCATGTAAAACAACGTTAAACAGGTGATAGTAACAGTTGCACAAGAAGCATAGTTGTACGTTGGCAGTTTGGTAGAATTTACTAATCATCTACTGGTCGTGCTATGAACACAATCCAGAGGTCCGACATGATCTCAAGGTAAGAGAGCAATCTAAGGCTGTTGAATCATACTGATCCCTAAGGGTATCATGGGCATTGATGGTACAACCAGATCATCGACAATGAATGTCTGCCAAAGCCAAGGAGTCTTACGAAGGCCTTGACAAGGATTACCTGGTCTAGTCAGGAGTATTCCCAATGGAGAGTCCATCCAAGTCAAGAAACTGTGTATAGAAACATTTGCCCGTCCTGCCTCGAGTGCTCGAAGGTAGAGGGGCGATATAGAGGTATCCAAATCAAGTGAATAAAATGAAGACAAGTCCGTTAAAATAATAGGAAAATTAACATGAAATATTTGCACTTAATTACCATATATATTATTGAGGTGGCTTCTATATGGTCTCATGGCAAGAATTCATGTTTGGTGTATGCATGTGAGAAAGAATCAAAGATAACATATGAGAGTCGTGCACATGTCTTTTAAATTAGAAAAATCATGTGAATATAATAAGCACCATCTAAAACAAAACCTTAACCTAACACAAGTACATATACTGGAAGTACCTATAGCATGTAAGTAGGCAGGCTGACTTTATCTTCTTCCGCATACCTTATAGCTCGGAAGATCTTCTCCACTTCCCTCATCCAGCTCTCTGCCAAGAGTGGATGACTCTCCCCCTTAAAAGAAGGCAGAGCCATCCTCTTAAACCTCTCCATGATGGACGGACCACCATGGCTATGCTCCTGAGGAACTGGAGCTGGAGCCTGAGCCTGAGACAACAAGCAACATAAGCAACACATAAACGATCATGCATTCAACAAAACAGACTACTTCTATTTAACAACTCTAACTTTTGCCTGCAACTGAGCCTGCAGTGCCGCCTGAGTCTACACCTGGGTCTGCATCGCCTAGACCAAGCCTTACATGAACACACCATAATCCACAGGTGGTGGTGGAGGGAGTACCGTAGGACCCTGAGGTGCTGGGGCCTGCTGCTCACCCCTCTCCTCACGCCTCTGCTCGTCATCCCGAGCCTGAGCACCACGCCTACCACGGCTCGCCATTGCCTGTAAAATAATTAACTTAGTTAGAATCTAAGTTATTTAGTCCTAACCACTTTCTTAACTATCTCTCATTCATTATTAGATATTTTTCACATATATGGACTAATTCTATAAAGACTTTGCAATATTGTGTAGATGATGACATATTCATGTACAATCTCAACCTGTTGCTCTGATACCAATCTCTGTAACGACCCTATTTATACCGGTACGATTATACTAATCCACATCGATACAAAGGGCGTCGTCCCAGTGGGACATTTACCCAACACAACACAATAGGTCGAGATGTACATAAATAATAAGAGAAATTACAGCAGAAATAAAGACAATTTTATTCCATCATCATTCACACATTCCACAGTCTATATAATAGCAGATGTAAATAACAAATGTCCACAATTATACAAGTCTATGTAATATAATGACATTGTTCACATACTAATGAAAGAAAGTGTAAACTAACCAGCAATCTTCACAAGTGCAGCTACTCCTCTCACTCGGAGTCACTCCTCACTATGTCCTCCTCAAGTATTGGGACACCTATCTCACCTGTATGTTAAAGCAAGTATGAGTCTTCCAAAAAGACCCAGCAAGCAACCTAAAGGCACATCCTTACACATATCACATACATGCTATTCTTTTAAACAATGAGAGAATTACATGGCACATGATTCATGTCAATTAAATAAATATACATGAATGACCTATACATACTTTCTACACATGATAATTAACTTGATCCATTCAGTCAATTCCAATTCATATCACATCATAATGCTACACAATTAGATCATGGAATTAAGCACAAAGTAACTAGCAATCCTAGCATGATGTCTAATATTTTTCACATGCTTTTATAACACATATCCACATCTTGTACTTACTGTTCTAACATAAGCAAATCACATTCACATGGTTTCACATCTTTTCACATGGTATCACATTTACACAACACTCTCACATGATCACATTGCACAATTTCACACTTTTCACAGTTGTACACTTTAATTGCCTTGACACATAGTCCGAACCACCATAAAGAAGGACAGACATTTACATAACACATATCCATCACCTAGGCAATATAGTAACGAATCTTGGTAACTGCGCAGAACCGGGAGAAGACCTCTCCACCCTAACTAGTGGTACTTATCCACCTCCAGGATTTCATCCTGATGCCCACAGAATATCACATACACAATGAGCCTTCCCATAAGGACTTTTCTACAGTACGGCTCCACAGCCTTGTATGGTAGCAGTGTCATTTTTGGCACATATTACACATTATCTCACTTAATCACATGGTTTCATTCACTTACATGTACTATTTAGCCCATTCACATGCACTTTAATTAAACATACATGCTTCAAGCTACAGAACTTAACATGATTGTTTCACAGTGACAATTAAATCATAACAGTACCTAAACATGCTGCTAATCAATGGAATTTACATTATTTAAATCAAACGTGCTTAACATGGCTTAAATAACCTTTTAAAATACAAACAGTACCTATGGATATCAAAACAGTATCAAATTTTAACCACAAACTCTATACATATAATATGTCATATGACCAATTTTCCAGAATTTTCGCAATAGTAGATCAAATTTTAACATTTAATAGAGATTCCATGTAATTTCAAATTTTAACATTTAATAGAGATTCCATGTAATTACTATTGTAATTTTTGAATTAAAAACAATTGTAAAAACCAAAAATCAGCAAGCTCCTCCAATGGGCTTCAAATGCCAAGCCCAATCTCCAAGTCCTCCTTATGTGCAAATCTGAAATAAAAGCCCAACAACAAGTCAATGTAAAACTAATAGAAATGAAATCAAATCAAAATAGATATAAATCAAACTCTAATGCCTCTCCGGCAACGGCGCCAAGATGAACGCGCGGCATTGTTGATTGTGCACTTCCGTTGTCGAGAGTTCCATGCACGAATCAATACACTCACCTTCTCTAAACTGTCTCACAGATATAAAATTGCAAAGATGAACTCATACAGTGGTTAGAACAGGTCATATCCACAGGGAGGCTGAATAGAAATTGAATCAAACTATTTTGATTTGACAACATTCTCACGGACACAATAACACTGGGATAACATTGCATGAGAATTAATTCTGTAAATTGCACCAGTCAAATTCCTCACAACTCGACGAATCAAAGATAACGAACGAACGAACTGGATTGAAATAAAAAACAAAGAACTTGGTATCATTGTACCCTCTCAGCTCGAGGGATCAAACAAGTAACAATATCGACTCTACACAAATACCAGTCACTATTTCCAGAACTTAAAGATCAAGAAACAGAAGTTTACTGTTGCTAAATTGGAATTCTCAAGCTACGAAGAACAGAAATAAGAACACAATTAAGAATACTAAGAAGCTCCAAAATCGCTCGTGAAGTAAAAACTAGATCTGTTGCAATAAGAACTGAACTCATGACTCATATGTAAATCTGAACTATGTAAGCTTCTGAAATCCCTCTGGAAGCTGTCAAACAAGAAAGAAGCAATCACTAGATCGATCTCCCTCAGCACAACCAGTCCATTCTCACAAAATACCGAAGAACTAAAAAAACTCCAATTCCACTGCATCGCTCTCCAGCACAGACGAAATGGCAAAAATTCACACAGAAGAAAAAAATTGGAAGACTCCAAACAGAAGAACTGAGAAATTAAACTGGATCGAAATCTATCACAGCTCTCACAGGAGAAAAGAAAACAACATGTCTACCTCTCCCGACAGCAGTGATCCCAAAACGAGCCAAGGATGGGTTCCATTGGTCGCCCTATATGCCTTCTCTGCAGTGAATACCTCCGGAACTCCTCAGACGCACCAGATGCCAACAGAAATTTGCAGGACAAACAAAAGGGAACATCTCACAAGATAGATTAAAATTGCTAAGCAAACTCACAGAATTCTCAAGGAAAGAGCAAGAAGAAGGCACTAACGAAACAATTATCAAATGCAAATCCTAAACACAGTTTAAAATCAAAACCTCCCCCACATAATACTAAGATACGAACATCAAGAACAGCTACTACATAACTTCTCCAATTCACAGTGGAAGGAATAATGAGCAGTAAAAATAGAACTATTAAACAAGGAAATTCTCGAACACTAGGAAGAACAGAACAATCAGAAACCAAAAATTAACAAGATCTCTCCTCTCTTTGTATTGCCAAGCTTCCAAAAGGAGAAACCATTGAACTCCAGAATACTAAACTCAAAAATAAGAAAGAAACTAAAACCCCAAAATTCTAAACCTAAAAACCAAAAAATACAGAGCTACCAAAATCTCCAACCCGGGAAGAACAAGAAAAAAAAAAGTAAGAAATCCCAAAATAATCCAACTACCCCACTCGTCCCACCCCTACAGAAGGATGGAAAGAACAGTAAGAACTAACAAAAAAAAACTCCCCAAAAAAACTCGAACCAGCCAAGACCCCCAACTGTG
Source organism: Colocasia esculenta (assembly GCA_014218235.1). Lineage (NCBI taxonomy): Eukaryota > Viridiplantae > Streptophyta > Magnoliopsida > Alismatales > Araceae > Colocasia > Colocasia esculenta. The sequence goes on from CM024766.1 coordinate 75,488,412, forward strand.
AGGACCTTGGGGTCCTTTTATAGATGCCTGGGCGCCTCCTCTCGAACTCCTCCTGCGCAAGCCCTGCACACTTGGCCGCCACCTCAGCCCAGCATCTAGTCCGCATCAGGGCGCCAGAAGCCACCTCAGCTGGCCTCCATCGCCAACCACCTGGTCCCTGGTCCAGCCGCATGCGGAGCTCCATCAGCACTCATGGACACATCGCACAGCACCGGCCACACCCGCTTTCATCGCGCCGCTTCAACAGGTTCCCCGCACACCCCTGCAGCGCACCAGAGCTGGCTCGCCATCGCACCATGCCCGGGCTCCATCTGTACGAGCCCAACCCGCCATCTTCACCAGCTCGCCGTGCCCCTGGTCCCTGTAGCACAGCACCAGCACCGCCCACACCTTCTGGCGCTGCATCTGGGCGACCAGCACACCCAGCCCATCGCCATGACAACCGCCGCCTTCACCTGCTCTGGCCACAGCACTACACCCGGGAGCTCGCAGCAGCTTCCTGTTGCTTCCCGAAGGCTCTTCTGCTTCCAGCTAGACAATGAGAAAACGATTGGGTGAGATATATTAAAAACAATATTTGTTTAATAGGATTAGGTGAGATATATAAAAACTAAAAAAAAATATTTATTTACAAACTCCTATTAAAAAAATATTTACAAAGATATTAGTGTACCAGGAATTTATCTACAGTGTTTATTTACAAATACCTAATTAGTCAATCTAAAAAAAAGAATGACTTATTTGAATGAAATCTAACATGTGTATTCTAAATATCAACTAATATACGAATCTAATTAATTTACAAGAATTATTCATGAAAGTATAAAACCAAGATTTATTTATGTACAATGTATTTGCAAAAAGAGAAAACACTTTATTAGTCACACTATTCAAAAGACATTGACTTATTAAATGAGAATCTAACTTTGTGTTCTACTCAAAATTATTTAACTAATATGCTCGAAAACCTATTAATGGATGAAAATGAGAATTAAAATCAAATTGTGCATTGTTTATGGACAAAGATGTCTAAAATTACTATATGTATAAAATTTAACGCGAAAATTTGTGTCGTTATCACTCCCCCCTACTTGAACATTGCTAGTCCCTTAGTAATGAAAATTACTTTAAATTTAGGACTAGAAGATATGATGTCTCATGTTAAACAACCATCATGCAAAAAATTAATGTAGAAATATGTCTTTCCTAATTGTAAGGGCTTATGGTGAGAAATTAGTACACGAATGATAGCACACTTAAGAGTTCACATCAGCCCTTCTGAAGCTTCTTTGTTTCAGCTAGTATTTGAGATTAGATTGATTCGATGGAGGAGAAAAGAATTGTGGAGTAAGATTCTTGCTCTGTCAGATTAGGTTGTTTCTCTCAGTTCCATCCTGCCCATCTTCCATGAGGATTATTTTGTTCTGAGCTGAGGACTTTGCCCCTTTATTTGCACTTTGTGCACTCAGATTTTTTTTCTTTCTTTCTTTTTCATCCACAATGCTGCACAACCCATCACTTTTCAAGGGTAGCGAGTCCAACTTTACTCAGATCCGAGGCATTTTTCATGGATGTATTTTTTTGCTTTTGCTTTTTCTTTTCTTTTCTTTTCTTTTCCTCTTAAAGGAATGATGGACAGTCAGGTTCCTTGATCACACACCTTCACTTCCTTCACAATTCACTTAAGGGGAAGGGAGAAAACCAATCACCTCTCTCCTACTAGCCTTGACAAATTTGTCACATTCGGGTTCAGCTAGTCTAAGTGGCTGTGTAGTGTGTGTATGAAAACCTCTTGCCATAAATCCTTACATAAGGTAGACAAGAAGTACATGTAATCTTTTACTAGAGGCTACCTAACATGGATGTTTGCAAAGGAGTGTGACAACCACAAAATTTTAATGGTTAAAGATCATACACCTAGTCTGGGATGTGCAAAGCCACGCAGTTTTATTCAAAGATGAAACATTGTGAATTTTTTATTTGCATATGTACAAGCTCAAGAAAAAGAAATGAAGCAATGTTTAGGATGAGGACTATGAATGCATGCTAATTCTACCTCTCCCCCCCCCCCTACTTATTCACAAGAAAAGAAAGTAAGACAGAGAATTACCTGATGAAGGAAATCTGTACATTGGGTTGCCTCCCAAGAAGCGCTAAGTTTATCGTCTTCAGCCAGACGCAATTAGGCTTCATTTGGCTCAGCTAGCTTGGTAGAATCAATTTTTACAAAAGATGGGCTTTCAAAGAAATGTTTTAACCTCTGTCCATTAACAGTGGATGATTGTCCCGTTTTAGGGTCAAGAATGATGACAGCACCATTGTCATAAGCTTTAACAACAGTGTAAGGACCATCCCATCGGGACTTCAATTTTCCGGGAAACAGACGAAGCCTAGAATTAAACAACCAAACCTTATCATGCATTTGAAAAAATTTTCTATGAATGTGTTTATCATAGAATGCTTTGGCCTTGGCTTTATAAATCTTGGAACTTTCATAGGCTTCGTTTCTGAGCTCTTCTAGTTCATTCAGATGCAGGGTCCTTTGTTGACCAGCTTGGGCTAAATCAAGATTTACCTGTTTGATAGCCCAATAGGCTCTATGCTCAAGTTCGACCGGCAGATGACAAGATTTTCCAAAGACAAGCCGGTAAGGGGACATTCCAATGGGAGTTTTGAAAGCAGTTCGGTAGGCCCACAATGCATCATCTAACCTCTCTGACCAGTCTTTCCTATCAGGCCTAACCGTCTTTTGAAGAATGTTCTTAATCTCCCTGTTTGACACTTCTACCTGGCCACTGGTTTACGGATGGTAAGGTGTTGCCAGCTTATGGGTGATCCCAAACTTCCTTAGGAGGGTCCTAAACTGAGTGTTAATGAAATGAGGTCCTTCATCACTAATGATTGCTTTGGGCCACCTAAATCTAGAAAAGATGTTTTTCTGAACAAATTTGATAACCACCTTATGATCATTGGTCTTTGTGGCAATGACCTCTATCCATTTGGACACATAATCAACAGCAACTAGAATGTATGTGTATCCAAAGGACGGTGGAAAAGGTCCCATAAAGTTTATTCCCCAAACATCAAAAATTTCTACAACCAGAATGGGGTTAAGAGGCATCATATCCTTCTTAGAAATATTTCCCATTATTTGACATCTAGGACAGGCCTTACAAAATTGGTGGGCATCCTTAAACAATGTGGGCCAGTAGAAACCAGAGTCTAAGACCTTAGCAGCGGTTTTTTTTCCTGAAAAATGCCCTCCACAAGCAAGAGAATGGCAAAATTTGAGGACACTTTGATGGTCACTCTCAGGGACGCATCTTCTTATCACTTGGTCTGGTCCAATGAAAAATAACTCCAGGTCCTCCCAAATATAATACTTGTCCCTAGCAAAGAATCTCTCTCTTTCATTTTGGTCCAATCTCCAGGTACTCGTCCAATGACTTTGTAATTCACAATGTGTGCATACCATAGAGATGAAATATTGGAGACAGCTAAAATGTGCTCATCTGGGAAAGAATCTCTAATAGGCATGAGTCCGGGGCAGTTATTCTAGACAAATGGTCAGCTACCACATTCTTGGACCCTTTCTTATCATGAATTTCCATATCAAACTCCTGTAATAAAAGGATCCATCTGATCAACCTAAGCTTGGCATCCTTTTTGGCGAGCAAATGCCTCAATGCAGCATGGTCAGTGAAAATAATGATTTTGGCTCCTAAAAGGTAAGATCTGAACTTCTCTAAGGCAAAGACAACATCTAGGAGCTCTTTCTCAGTGGTTGTGTATCGAATCTGAGTGTCATTCAATGTTTTGCTTACATAATAAATCACTACAGATCCTTTATCAGTTTTCTGTCCCAAAATGGCACCTACAGCAAAGTCTGAAGCATCACACATTATCTCAAATGGTAATGACCAGTCTGGAGATTGTAGAATTGGAGCTCTGGTCAAAATGCCTTTTAAGTCCTCAAATGCTTATGGCAAGCTTCGTCAAAGATGAAAGGAATGTCTTTCAACAAAGAAGTCAATGGCCTTGCAATTTTGGAAAAGTCTTTGATGAACCTCCTATAGAATCCAGCATGACCAAGGAAGGATCGAATTTGTTTGACAGAGTTGGGAGGAGGCAATTCGGAAATGAGATTTACCTTGGCTTTATCTACCTCTATCCCTCTCTCTGAGACAATATGCCCTAAGACAATCCCCTCCTTAACCATGAAGTGGCTCTTTTCCCAACTTAAGACAAGATTGGCATTAATGCATCTTTTGAGCACTTCGGTCAAATGGTCGAGGCACGAATCAAAGTCATTTCCAAACACAGAGAAATCATCCATAAAGACTTCTAAGTAGTCCCCAACCATGTCTGAGAAAATAGACAGCATGCAACGTTGAAAAGTTGTGGGGGCATTGCACAGCCCGAAGGGCATGCGTCTAAAGGCAAAGGTTCCAAATGGACATGTGAAAGTAGTCTTTTCTTGGTCCTCAGGGTGAATAGCCACTTGGTTATACCCTGAATATCCATCAAGGAAACAAAAGAATTTTTGGCCTGCAAGTTTATCTAAGATTTGGTCAATGAAAGGCAAGGGGAAATGATCTTTCTTGGTCATCGCATTCAATTTGCGATAGTCAATGCACACTCTCCATCCTGTAGCCAGCCTAGTGGGAATGAGCTCACCCTTTTCCGTTTGAATCACAGTCAGTCCTGACTTTTTAGGCACAACTTGAGTTGGACTAACCCACTGCTATCAGAGATGGGATAAATGAATTCTACATCCAGCCATTTAACAATCTCTTTCTTAACAACTTCTTTCATGTTGGGATTAAGCCTTCTTTGCATTTCTATTGAACTTTTAGCATTTTCTTCCAAGTATATGCGATGTGTGCACACTGAAGGACTTATCCCTCTCAAATCATCAATTGTCCAACCTATAGCTTTCTTATGACTCTTCAAATTTTCAATCAATTTCTTCTCCTGCCCTTCCTCAAGATCACTAGTAATTATGACGGGCCAAGTCTCGTTCTCTCCAAGAAAGATGTACTTTAAATTAGCAAAGAGTGGTTTTAGCTCAACCTTAGGAAGACACTCAGATGGAATTGATGGATCACTATCCTGAAATAAAGAGTTAAATTGTCCTTCCTCTCCCTCAAACCCTAGAGCACAGGGTTGGTCTACCATTTCTTCCACGCAAGATTTTTCCAAGGTATCTACCACTAGACAACTTTCTCCTAGGTCATGGTGCCTAGATGCTCTAAAAATGTTGATACTAACCCGCCTATCTCCAAATGATATATCCATCATCCCAGTAGCACAGTCAATATTGGCTCTAACTGTGGCCAAAAAAAGTCTACCAAGGATAATGGTGGACTGAGTCAAATCTTGAGGAGTGTTCATGTCCAAAATGATGAAATCGGCCGGGAAGTAACAATCGTTAATTCTCATAATAACATCTTCAACTAAGCCTTTAGGAGTGGTGACAGAACGATCGGCTAGTTGAAGGACAACAGAAGTGGGTTTCAACTCTCCTAGCTTGAATTTATCAAAAATGGCAGAAGGTAGGAGATTGACACTGGCTCCCAAATCTAAAAAGCCGCTCTAAAAAGTGACTCCACCGATGGTGCAAGGAATTAGTGGAGTGCCTGGATCTTTGAGCTTTTTAGGGAGTTGGTTTAAGACAATGGTACTCACAATTTCTGGAAGAATTATTGTTTCAGTTTTGTTTATCACTTCCCGTTTTGGAGTACACATTTCTTTTAGAAATTTGGCATAAGCAGGCACATGTTTGATGGCATCAAGCAGAGGAATGTTGATGTGAACTTGTTTAAATAGCTCCAAGAGTTCTTCATTACTAGTGGATTTGTTTTTTGGAACTCTTTGGCTTTCTTAACTCATCTTGGTTTTGTCTAGGGGTTCTTCAATTATTTTCTCTTTTCCCTTAGATTTTTCTTTTGCAACATTTTCTTCAATCTCTTCCTCAATTTCAATTTCATTTTCATTTTCTTTATCCTCATTTGACATGTGTGGGTGAGGATTTGTTCTGATTTTTCCACTTATTAAGGTAGACACAGTTTTTGCATTTTCTACTTGAGGGCCCTTAGCTTGGGCAGGAGGATGATCCTGTTGTATAGGTTGATTTTGATTTTGTGGAGCAGGAATGTTCTGGACAAAAGCTTGTTGTGGGTTTTGTGGTGGAGGGGCATTTGGTCTAGCAGGTGGTGGTCTGTACCCCTGGGCCTGATGGTATTGCTGGTTCTGATAGAATCCGGGAGGGTTATTCCTTGGGTTTGCTACAGCTTGACTGGGCAGCTGACCGGACTCCCTCCTTTGACATACATCAGCAATTTGGGACTCTATCCTTGCCAAATTTTGTTGAAAATTTTGATTTTGAGTTTGTTGTTCTTGCACAGTTTGGCATAGAGTCGCCATCATGTTTTGGAGTTGGTTCATTTTATCATCCCAATTAGGTTGAGGAGGTGGTGGTTGATATGAAGGTTGTTGGAAATTTGTATGAGCAAATTGATTGGAATTTTGACTTCCTTGGAATTGTGGAGGTTTTGAGTTAGAAGATTGGCCAAATCCTGAATTCTGATTGGGATAGGATTGACCGTACATGGATTGCTTGCAGGTAGGTTGGGAAACTTGTTCAGATTGATTTTTCCATGAAAAGTTTGGATGGTTTCTCCAACCAGGGTTGTATGTGTTAGAGTATGGATCATAGGAGGGTTTGTAGAAGCCTTGAGCAGCTTGGACTTGTTCCTGAATGAAAGGAGGTAACTGGGCAGTAGTGGGACAAGCACTGGTGGGATGAGCTGGGCTAGCACACATTGTAACACCCCGGCCCCTTGGGCCCTTGGCCCCGTCCTCTGGGTCGCGGCAGGGCGACTGTCGCGACGTGGTTCCGACCGCGTCGGTGTCTGGTTCTGTTTGGGATTGCGACATGGGGTATGTCGCCTTCTGGAAGGCGACATGGTCTGTGTCGCCTTCCCATTGCGTCGCCCCAGACGCAGTCTGACAGACGTGATAGGCGTCCTTTGTGTCAGTACGGCTCTGGCGGTGTCGGGTGAACGCGACAAGATGGTTGTCGCCTTCACTTTTTCGAATTCCGAGATTTGACCGTTGTCAGTGGAATTGCGACAGGGGGTATGTCTCCTTCTTGAAGGCGACACACCCACTGTCACCTTCTCGTTCCTGTGGCGACAGGGTGGTATGTCGCCTTCACAGGATCCGGGCCTAAAGCCCGGGCGCCCGAGCCCTTTCCCCTCTCTCGCGTTTTTCCTTTCCCCCTCTCTCCCTCTCACCCTCTCGGAGTTCCGGTGGTGTTGGGAGTGCCTAACTCGTGTTGAGGCGGCTGTGCTGAGGAGGGTGTCGCTCCGTTCGTGCAGGGGTCGCGTTCGTGCCGTGCGGTGCAAGGAGGAGACGTTTCTACCTACGAGAAGGCCCCAACGGGTTCGTTCTTCGCGTGGAGGTAGGGACGCTCGATCTTCTCTCCCTAGGCATGCTCCCCTTCCCCCTCGTGACGTAGTTTTCTTGTGATTCGGGGTTGGGAGTGTGAGAACTCCATGCTCGTGTGAGTGAGGTTCCCTCCGAGCGTAGAATCCATGTTCTTGGGGTATTCGAGGGTGGTTTGTATGTTTAATGGCTTTCTAGCATGATAAGCATGCTCCCCTCCCCCGTGTGTAGTGTTTTCCCCGTTTCGGGGAGGTTCCCGGAAGAAGAATGTCCGGAACCCCCGACTGGCTTGAAGGCGACACACCCTGTGTCGCCACCTGTCTGGTAAGGTGACGCACCATGTGTCGCCTTCTGACTGGCAAAGCGACAGGGCATATGTCGCCTTCTTGAGGGTGACTGGGCCTATGTCGCCTTATCAGTCCAGAGGCAGGTTGTGCTTCCGCCGCTTCCGTTCTCCGCTTTACTGTACCCGTGGCACCTGTACTAGTTCCCTAGTATGGTCTCACACTAGTCGTTCGCCCGGTGCGCGACACTTGAGGGCTTGTCCCGTGCGAGAGGTTGTTACCGTTACCTGGGACCCCCGTCCTCGGGAGCCTGTTGAGGGAGTACTCCGGGCTACGAGTGTGCTCGAGTTGGCAGCCACCTAGGCAGACTCTGGAGCTGAGGGGAAAACGGTGGTTAGGACAGTGGCGTGTGAGTCGCTTGCAGAGCTCTCGTGGTTGGTCTGGGACGCCGAGGACAGTTTGGAGTTCTACCCGGCGCAGGCCAACCAGTCCTTCTTCTCACTGCCTCGCTCCTTACGGCCCCGGAACCGTTTGGAGAGGTCAGGCGTGGGACCGTAGTCCGGCCAGACTACGGCGGTTACTGTTGTGTTGCTTGTGTCCTACCTCGCTCTGACGAGATGCGAGGGCCAGGACCTAGGTCGAGGATAAGACGTCGGTGGACGCGCCTGACCGGTTGACTAGTGGTGGTGCTTTCTGTAGCTAGTGTTCTCTGTCCAGGCGGAGTCCCCTCCGTCTGTGTTTACTAGCCGTGTGGTGGTCACGACGAGCAGTCGTACGGAGTTTCCGACCGAGAGTACTTTCCGTACCGAGTTAGCTTTAGCTTCGCTTCCGCACTTCCTTTTGTAGGTAGAAAGATATAACTGTCGTCTTTCCTTTATTAATAGTTGTATATGTTCCTCTGCCTGTATAGAGCCAGTAGGAGATTGGTAGTCCCTACTGAGCTTCTGTTGTGAAGCTCATCCCTCTGTTTTCCAGGTGAGTCTTCTCAACAGCGGCAGGGCGCGCGTCGGGTGGAGGAGACGGGGCGGTAGTCTTGGTCCCCGTAGCTAGCAGTGGTTCCCCCTCTCAGTGTACGTCACCCTCGGGGTATGCCCCTAAGGGACTTGTCTCTCCCCTTTCCTTACTTGTACTAGTGTGCGTGCGTTGGGACTGTACTTAGAGCGGTACGCAGCGGTCTCGCTCTACTTTCCTGTTTCCGCTTGTACGCTTCTAGCTCAGCAGTTGACGTTTACTTCCGTTACATATCCTGTCAGACGCGTGTTATAGCCCTTCCGGGTCCCCCGGATCCGTGGGCGGAGATTGCGAAAATCGGGTCCTCGGCGTGGGCCGAGGGTCGGGTTCTCGAGTCGTTACACACATAGCACAAGTTTCAGGTTGTTGAGAAATTTTGGGTGTGGTTTGCCCAGTCAAAGATAATAATTGATCGAATTTTTTTTCCAACTTCTGCTCCAATCTTTGGTCAAGTCTGGCTATCAGATCTTCTACCCTAGAGTCTGGTTCCCCTCTTCCTCTTACTTCATACATCCCTGCCTTCTTTACAGGTCCTAACGCTCTCTCATAAGAGTAGAGTGAGGCATGATTGATAGAATTTTCACTCAATGTTTCAAAAAGATTATATGCCTCATCCTCACTCTTAGTCATGAATGTTCCTCCACACAAAGCATCAACCATCTGCCTATTTGATTCAGCCAGTCCTTAAAAGGCTTGAACAATTTGCCACCTCGACAGACCATGATGGGGGCATTTTCTAAGCAACTCCTTCAATCTCTCCCATGATTCTTGCATTAATTCTCCCGGGTGTTGGGAGAATCCAGTGATTGCTCTTCTCATTGTATTTGTTCGACCAATCGGGTAAAATTTCTTTAAAAATTCCTGCTGCATTTCTGGCCATGTTGTGATAGTTCTCCCTATGGTTCCCAACCAATGTTTAGCCTTGTCTTTTAAGGAGAATGGAAATAGGGTCAACCTTAAGGCATTTTCAAGGAAGTTTTGGATCCTTACAGTGGAACAGATCTCTAGGAACTCATCTATATGCCTATAAGGATCTTCATTAGGATTGCCATAAAAGGATGGCAACATCTGAATGGTTCCAGGTTTGATCTCAAAATGATTTTCCGGAATTTCCGGCCTGATACAAGTAGCAGGTTGATAATTAGAAGGAATAAAGTATTCCTTCATCTGTCTGGGTGCAACCTCCTCCATATTCCTATCAATTTGGTTCTGGTTTTGATTGGCCATCTGATGAAAGAATCTTTCAATCTCGTCTATAGGTTGAGCCAAGTCTAAGTTCTAGGAGCGTCTACCAAGCATGCACAGATGAAAGTCTTCTATTTATGATTTTTGAATTTTTAAGATTTTTATTGATTTTTGATGAATTTTTAAACAACACAAACAAACAAACACTTTCAAATCAAATTAACCTACCACTAAGTGTTCCTTGGACTTATGTTATTTTCTCAAAATCATATTTATGCTTGCTTAAATCCAATTCTAACTCTTCTTGTACCGGCCAGGTAGAGGTGGAGTAGAGGAGGCCCCCCTTGCTTTCGCAAGGACCCAATTAAGTAACCTCTAGCTCGCTTAAGCGTAAGCTTTTTAACCTCTAATCCTAGACACCAGACTTAAAGAGAAGTTTTAGAATTAAGAAAGAACAAATCTAATTATGAACCCTAGGGCCAAGTCTACTGGTTTTTATTACAAGCTGAGGTAATGCAAGAATGTGAAAATTTTTAGTGATTTTTGGGCAAAGGAAAGGGTGATGAAATCCCTCACCTTATCTTTTTATTCTAATGGGTGAAGCCCTTAAGCAGTCCCATTTAAAAATGTGAAGTGCAACAAACAAGTTTGAACAATAGATTTTCTAAGGCTAAAGCAGGTCGACACGAGATGATATCAGGTCGACACTAGAGAGCCTTCTCAGAAGGCCTGTTTTCAGATCTCTTCAGTCAAGTCGACACCAAATGCAGGCAGGTCGACACTAGATGGCTTTCCCAGAAGGCCTGTTTTGCTGTCTGAGACATGGTGTCGACACTGGATCATCTCAGGTCGACACTAGAGACCTCTCCCAGGGAATTGATTTGCCAGTCTGGGACAGTGTGTCGACACACCTCATGGGCAGGTCGACACACTCCGGAATCTTTGTGACTTAAATTTTGTCCTGGACACGTGGCACCCTAGGGAATTGTTGGATTAGCCTTGGATCGTGTGCCCACGACCCCCAAGGGTACATTTGGACTATTAGGGGTATAAATACACTTCTATTGGCTATCCAACATGCAAGAACCCTTTCAGAGCCTCCCAGAAATCTCGTTGGCGGCTAGAAGAGTTCTCCTCCCTGTTCTTGTCTTCCTAGTGCTTCCTCAAGCCAAATTCTCATCTGTTCAAGTATGAGAAGTGGAAATTGATCGTTGAAGAAGCAATTGGATCACCTCAAGGAAGCAGATCAAGTAGAAGCCGACTCTTGTGAAGAATTCAAGGAAGATCCTGAAGATCAGATTGCAGAGCATCGCCCAGGAACTTCCAGAGATCAAAGCTCTTCACAATTCGACCTTCTATAAGGGAGTACATCTGAAGAGAAAAGCTTATCAATACAATTCTCATTTTCCTTTTCTCTTCTGAGTGATTCTGAGATTGTGCATGGGTTGTTGCATGAGTCTCATGAATTAACTCTTGTTGGACTAGATCTGTTGCTAGAGGATCTGAGTCTTGTGTTTTTCTAGCAAGTTGTTTGTGAGCCGTCGAGCTCAGTGGTTTTGAGTCGTCGTACTCAAGTTGTAGTTGAGCAGTCTTGCTCAGGGTTCTAGAGTAGTCTTACTCTAGAGTTTGTGTGAGTTGTAAACTCAGGTGGTTGGAGTTGTCAGGCTCCAGTGGGTGTGTTGTACCCAGGTTGATTAGTGGATCCTCACTGTGTGAGGGGTGGATGTAGGAATCACATGGTGTGATTTCCGAACCACCTAAAAATCTCTGTGCATTGATCTGATTGTGGTTTGAATTTATCCTTCGTTAGATGCATGCATAGGATCGTTTGAATTCATCTAATCAATTTGTTCTCACACTCCGTTTGCTCAACTCACTCAATTTATCTTCAGATCTGTGAAATCTGTTTTTCAATTTGCCTCTGATTCAAGAGTTTTCAAAATTGGTTAAGCTTCCGCATTAGTAGGCCTAGATCTATTCAACCCCCCCCCCCTTCTAGATCTTGTCCTCATCATTTCTCGATCCTTCAATTGGTATCAGAGCGGGTTTACACTTGATCTGATTTGATCTGAGTAATTTCTGAGTGTTCTGTGTGATTTGTTTGCTTGCTTGTTTGCTTGCTGAGTGTTTCCTTCTTTGCACCATTCTTTTAATTCAATGGATTCCAGAGGGTTCATAGCTGAGGGTCATTCCATTAATAGGCCACCATTTTTTAATGGAACGGACTATTCTTATTGGAAAAATAGAATGCAAGTTTTTCTTAGAGCCCAAAATTATGAAATCTGGAAAGTAGTGGAGGTAGGCCCCTATGAGAACCAGGAGAGGAAGAAACCTGGACTAGGGAACAGATAAGAAGGCTACATTGAATTACAGTGCCATGAATATGATTCAATGTGCTGTTCACCCCAAAGAGTACTCAAGAATCTCAATGTGCAAATCTGCCAAAGAGATGTGGGATAAACTTGAGTTACTCTATGAGGGAACATCTCAGGTTAAGGAAACTAAGGCTAACATTCTTGTCTCTGAATATGAATTATTCATGATGAAATCTAATGAGACAATTTCTGAAATGTTTGCCAGGTTTATGATCATAGTCAATGGACTGAAGGCCTTAGGTAAGGACTATACGGATGCTGACTTGGTAAGAAAAATTCTACATTCTCTCTCTTCAATTTGGCACACAAAAGCCACTGTCATTGAAGATTCTAAAGATCTGTCCAAAATTTCTTTGGATGAGTTGATAGGATCTTTAATGACATATGAAATCAATCTAAAGAGAAATGAAGAACATATAATCAAAACCAACCCAGTAGCTCTAAAGGCCTCATCTAGTAACAAAGACAAGAGTCAGGATAAAACCATTTCTGATGAGTCTGAGTCAAATGAGGATGAGATTGCCCTCATGACCAGGCAATTCAGAAAATTCTTGAAATATAGAAAAGGAAAACTTTCTGGCAAAAAGAAATATTCATCAGGTAAAGAAACACTTCCTTTTCTAATGCTAATTCTAACAAGAATCAAAAATCTGACGAGATTGTCATCTGTTACAGGTGCAACAAGCCAGGACATATGAAGGGAGAATGTCCTGAAAACAAGAAGGAGAAGCACAAGAAGTTTCACAAGTTCAAAAAGCCAAAGGCCATGGTAGCCACTTGGTCTGATGAAGACTCAAGTGAGAAGGAAGAAGACAAAAAATCCTCAAGTTTGGAAAGTGAGGAAATCTGCTTCATGGCGAATAGCTCTGATGGAAAGGTAAGTACATCCTTCGAAGACTATTCAGTTGAGGATTGGCAAGATGTTTATGCAGAACTTGTTGAAAAATACACTGAAATGAGGAAAGAAAATAAACATCTCAAAAAGAAAATTGAAAACATTTACCATAACCAATCCTCAAACAAAAGAATTTGTGAACTAGAAAATGAAGTAACAGAACTGAATGAAGAAAAAGAAAATCTTCTGAATTTGATTGATGAGCTTAAGCTAGCCTCTCAAAAGGCCACCCATGAATTCAAAGAACTGTCTGGAAAGCTGGAAATGGAAAACCATGATAAACAACAAAAGGTTGAAGAAATCAAAACCTTACAAAACCAGCTAAAAGAAAAGGATGAAGTTATTGAAACATTCACAAATGGTAAAGATAATCTGGAGGCCTTGCTGGGAGCAAAAATGAAATCAATTTCTCATGGACTAGGATTTCATAAACAAAAACCTAAGAAAGACAAATCTGGTGAGAAGAAGGATAAAGCACCATTAATTAAATTTGTCAAAGGCCCTAGTCTTGAGAACACAGAAATCAAACAAACATCAAGCAAAACACCAAAAATTCCAAAAACTCAGAATCAAAACAAGGCAACCAGGTCGACACAGTCACCTGACAGGTCGACGCCAGTTCACAAGAAGAAGGTTTCTGTGGCTATTGTGTCGACACCAATCAAGGAGAGGTCGACCTGCTCAACATCAACAAAAACAAACCACAAAATGAAAAATTCAAATAAAAATTTGCAAAATAAGAAAAAGTCAAAGGAAGTCATTCATGAAAAACTTTGGACTTCCAAGACAAGATATCAAGCTGATTGGAACCAATGGCATTACAATCCATTTTGGTATCATCCCCAATTCTTCTATCCAAATTTTCTGATGTACCAACAAAATCCTTGGATTCCACCTCCTCATATCCAAATGAAAAACACTCCTCCTACTAAAAACAAAAACACAAGTGTTTTCATTCCTAAGGGAAAGAATAAACTGAAAAAGACTGAGAACACCACTGTAATAAAACAAAAATCAAAAACAAATCAAATTTGGGTGAGAAAAGATTTGATGACAATATCCAAACATTCTGATGGTCCCAACACTGTTTGGGTACCAAAATCTTCTCTCCATTGATTGATTTTGCAGGAAGGTCGTGCACCCAATTCAAATGTGTGGTTCCTTGACAGTGGGTGTTCACGACACATGACTGGAGATAGAGCAAATTTTCTTTCCTGATTGAGAAGGAGGGAGGTTCAGTAACATTTGGAGGTAAAAATAAAGGAAAGATCATTGGATCTGGAAAGGTTGGTCAAACGTCCTCAAACTCTGTTGATAATGTTTTATTAGTTGATGGTCTAGATTACAACTTGCTGAGTATTAGCCAACTATGTGACAAAGGTCACAAAGTTGTGTTTGAATCCAATTTCTCTAAGATCATTGATTCATCAACTGATAAAATAAAAGTTTTTGGAAAAAGAGAAAACAATGTTTACATGATCGACCTTAATAAAAAATTTTCTGAAAATCTTTATTTTGTTGCTAATAAAGATGAAATTGTATGGACTTGACACAAAAGACTTGGCCATGCAAGTTTCAGAACAATGAATAAATTGTTAAGGTTGAATTTGGTTAAGGGACTTCATGAATCATTTTCTAACATTGAAAATCAAGTTTGTGGGATCTGTGCCCAAGGAAAACAAACCAGGAAATCTTTTAAAACCTTCAATGAGGTACTCACGTCTAGACCACTAGAATTACTTCACATGGACCTTTTTGGGCCAACAAGAATTCTAAGTCTAAGTGGCAAGAGATATGGGTTTGTAATCATTGATGATTTTACCAGATTTACATGGGTTATCTTCTTGTCCCACAAAAGTGATACTTGTCTTGAGTTCAGGAAATTCTGTACCAATGCCTTAACAAACTTTTCATATAAAATCAAAAACATTTTGACTGATCATGGGGGTGAATTTGAAAACCAATCTTTTCTGATTTATGTGCTGAACTTCAAATATTTCACAAGTTTTCTTCACCAAGAACTCCAGAACAAAATGGAGTTGTGGAAAGAAAAATAGAACTCTTGTGGAAATGGCTAGATCCATGCTCTTAGAAAGCAATTTGCCCAAATCCTTCTGGGCTGAAGCTGTAAACACAGCAAATCACATTCTAAATAGAGCTTTGATCAGACCAAAAATCAGAAAAACCCCTATGATTATTGAAAAACAAAAAGCCAATTGTTTCTTATTTCAAAACCTTTGGGTGCAAATGTTATGTACACAACAATAATAAAGAAAATCTTGACAAGTTTGATGCTAAGAGTCAGGAAGCCATCTTCCTTGGCTATTCAGAAGTGTCAAGAGCTTTCAGAGTGTACATTCTCAAAAACAAAACTGTTGAAGAATCTCCACATATTATCTTTGATGAAAATTCTTTTCAACTAATAATTCTAAATCTTGCAGGGAAAGACAAGACAGTGAAGAGGATGATTTCATTGTGGACTCTTCACCAACTGTTGAGGAGCTTGAAGACATTGGTGAGAACTTGAACATCAATTCACCATCTTCAAGTGGATCAGGTAACATTGCTCCAGATTTAAGTACCCCTCAACAGGTAATTTCTGAACATCGAATTTTGAGAGATCACCCATTAGATAATGTAGTTGGCAATTTGCATGATAGAGTTAGGACTAGATCATCATCCTGCATGCTATTGAAGAAGACCCACTAGCTCTAATTTCCCAAATTGAACCAAAGTCAATTGATGAAGCTTTATCAAGTTCTGATTGGATTAATGCCATGCATGATGAACTTCATCAATTTGAAAGAAATCAAGTATGGGAATTAGTACCTAGACCTAGTGACCAAACAGTCATTGGCACTAGATGGGTTTTCAGAAATAAGTTGAATGAGAATGGTCAAGTCATAAGAAATAAAGCTAGGCTAGTTGCAAAGGGGTACAATCAAGAGTTTGGAATTGACTTTGAAGAATCATATGCCCTGTAGCTAGACTAGAAGCAGTTAGAATTTTCCTTGCTTTTGCATCCTCCATGAAATTCAAAGTTATCAAATGGATGTTAAAAGTGCATTTCTAAATGGATATATAAAGGAAAATGTTTTTGTTGAACAACCTCCTGGATTTGAAAATGAAAAACATCCTAACCATGTTTTCAAGCTTCATAAGGCTCTCTATGGTCTTAAACAAGCTCCAAGAGCTTGGTATGACCGTTTGAGTTCCTTTTTGCTTGAAAAAGGATATTCTAGAGGAAATGTTGATCAAACTTTGTTCACAAAAATAGTCAATCATCAAATAATTGCAGTCCAAATTTATGTTGATGACATAATATTTGGATCAACCAATAAAGGCCTGTGTAATGAATTTTCAAATCAAATGAAAAATGAATTTGAAATGAGTTTAATGGGAGATCTAAAGTTTTTCTTGGGATTGCAGGTTAACCAAACACATGAGGGAATCTTCATCAGTCAAACCAAGTATGTCAAGGAACTTTTGAAAAGGTTTGACTTTCAGAACCTCAAGCATTCAAACACACCAATTGCTATTAATGCTAAGCTAGAAGAAGACTCTCTTGGTAAGTCAGTAGACCCAAAGACCTACAGAGGTATGATTGGTTCTCTACTTTATCTTACAACTTCTAGACCTGATATTCAGTTTAGTGTGTGTTTGTGTGCTAGATTTCAATCAAATCCTAAAGAAAGTCACATGTTAGCTGTTAAAAGAATTTTCAAATATCTTGTTGGAACATGTGATTTAGGAATTTGGTATCCTGCTAATTGCAAGTTAGATTTGATTGCCTATTGTGATGCTGACTATGCTGGATGTAAATTAGATAGAAAAAGCACAAGTGGCTTGTGTTTATACTTAGGTGGGTGCCTAATTTCTTGGGCTTCTAAAAAGCAACATTCAGTTGCTCTGTCAACTGCAGAGGCTGAGTATGTTGCAGCAGGTAGATGTGGAACTCAAATTCTTTGGGTGAAACATCAACTTCTTGATTATAACCAAGACTTAGGTTGTGTTCCCATTCTATGTGATAACACAAGTGCAATAAAGCTGTCTAAAAACCCCATTCAACATTCCAGAACCAAGCATATTGAAATTAGGCATCATTTCTTGAGAGATGAGGTAGCAAAGAAATCCTTTGAACTCCACTTTATAGAAACTAAAAAACAAATTGCTGACATCTTCACCAAACCTCTTCCTGACAGTAGATTCTCATCTTTAAGGAGAGAACTTGGTCTTTGTAAATGTCCATTTTCTTGATCTCTCTCTTTGGGATTGGGTTGAGTGTTAGGCATCTTCTGAGGGGGAGTTCTTTGCATCATCATATTCATTTGCTTCCTTGATTCACACTGATCATATCTCTCTCATTTCACTTCTATTCCTTTTGACAATGAATTCTTCAACTCACATTGTGTTGAACTTCTTGGTATATCAAATGGTGACTTGGAGAAGGACAAGTTATGCTTGTCTGGACACTTTCACTATGCGAGAGTATATGTCTCCGCCAAGTACCAAAAAATGAAAATGCAATTATTGAGGGGGATCTTTTATTGTTTAAAGAGAATCTTTCCTGATTTCAAAAACTTGCATATCTTTATTCTGATGAAAAGTGGTTGAAATCCTCATCTCAGGGGGAGCTAGAAAATTCAAATAATGTCCTTTGCAAAATTCAAAACCTTTCTTGCATTACATCAATTTCCTTGCATGATGTCCTCATTCAGGTGTCTAGAGTCTCAAAATGATCCTTTGAGTGATCTACTATATTCATTTGTCAACTCTCATCTATATTCTTCAAAACTATAGAAATTCAGATTTCTTTCAAAGACTGAAGAATAATGTGTGCTTTGAATTTAAACATGTTTTTTGTTTGCAACTGATGTTGGATATAGATGATGTCTTTTTTGTCACAAACTCTCCAAAATTTGTCAATTCAACATAGCAATGGCACATGTGCTGAGAAACTGCACACCTTCACAATGAATGAAGTGTCATGTATGTCATGAGGCACTAATGCTATCTCTGTTCAAAGGGGTTCAAAATCAAAAATAAATGCAAAGAAAAATAAATATGTCCTATTCCTTTTTATGATGACTGAGTAACTGGAAATATTGGCGTCTAAAAACGTATATTTTCATGTCAAAAGGTCATCATTTACCCCTTTGAGACTTGATAATGGATAAATCTTTAGTATCCAGGGACTATAGTGTGTGAAAAGCATTAGTTCTTGAGTGAACAAGATGTATCTCATTTGATAGTTTGTTTCAAAAACAAAATGTGTATATCATTGGAGAATTTTTAAAAGAATCATTCTTATCCATCATCAAGTTGTTTTTAAAAAGTTGTTTACTTTCAACACACTTGATTTCAGTCTAAAAGATTTTTTTATTTCTTTGGACTTGAAGAATATGGTAGTGTGTAGTTGATTGTTAAATGTATTATATCCCTCAAATCATCATTTTAATGACTCAAGTCACTGAATGCTCATATCCTGTTGGATATTGTGTAAAACTTGAATGGTGTTGAATTTTTGCAAAATTTAACAAATGAATTTTTTAGCCTCTTAAAAATCCTTGAAATGATCATTCAACCCATTGCTTATCATTATAAAGATGTCCCTAAAGTCACAAATTTTTTCCATACTCAAATCTAATTTTTTCATCAGGACAGGTCGACACTACTTACATCTAGTGTCGACACAGATTAGCTCAGGTCGACACTAATCTCTTCTAGTGTCGACACTGACCCCTGCCAGAGTCATATACACCGTGGGCGCCGGTTAAAGGTTTGGTTGTTCCTGCAGGATAGTGTACCCTGAAAACCCCTTTTTCTTCTCCAGGTCGACCCGACGGCCGTCTTCTACCTTGAATCCGGCAGGCTTTGAATCCATTTCCACCTCTTCCCTCCTCCATTCCATCCCTATCCTTCTTCTCTCATTCCTCACTCTCCATCCTCTCCTATTCTACTCCATCTTGCTCCCATGGCTCCCAAGCAGGCCCCTCGCCGTGGAGCAAGGTCAAGGGCTACGGCAAGGCCCATTCCGGCGGATGATGCTCCTCCCTCTGAAAGGAGAACCAAGAGGCGCCATGACCCTGCAGAGCAGCCACGGCCTTCCTCTACATCCCCATCATCTGCTAAGAGAGGTAGGGCATCCTCTTCTGGTCGAGGTAGAGGGTCTGCGTACCTTAGGAGGAAAATTCTGGATTCTTCTCTTGAAGTCTCTGAGCAGTCATCCTCATCATCCTCTGAGGCAACTCCCTCCAAACCACTTCGTGAAGGGAAGATCATTCTAAAGCCCAGAGCAGTGAACTTAGAGGACAGTTAATTGAATGCTGCCTTTCCTGAAGTCCTCAACTTCTTTAAGTTTCAGTCTTGGCAATCTTTCATTTCAGAGTTTCGCATCATATACCCTAGACTTGTCCAGGAATTCTACATGCATTTGGAATGCACAGATGAGGGCTACAAGTCAAAAGTCAAAGGGATTGAGATTGATATGCCTACATACATAGCAGCCACCATATTCAAAATTCCAGATGAAGGAGCAGACTACCATAATTTTGAATTCAATCTTCATGAAGCATACACAATCTTGACTGGATTGCAAGCAGATGAGTCTAATCCCAAGCAAACTCATGTTACTAAATTCAGCACAAATACTTTTCCACCTGTGTTGAGGCTTACCCATCATATTCTCACCACTATCATAAACCCCAAGGTGGTGGGAGGGATAGACTCACTGACATTCAAGATTTGTGATATACTGCATGAACAAGGACATAAAGATCAACCTCCATGTCATCATGTACCAGATCATCTCTGAGACAACTAGGGCAGATTTGCATAGATCACTTCCTTATGCAGCCCATTTGACTCAAGTCTTTAAACACTTTGGTGTGTCTCTTGAGAATGAGAAATCCCAGAAAATTCCTAAGTCCAACATTTATTGCTTTAAGCATGTTCAAAAGTTTATGGGCTTTAGGATTGTGGGTGATCAGGTTCGGAGAGGGCCAGCTGCAGTAGAGGCCCCTGTGGTTCAAGAGGATCAGCCTCCAGTGCAAGAGGATCAGCCTCCAGCTCAAGAGGATCAGCCTCAAGTGCATGAGGACCAGCCTCCAGTGAATGAGGATCAGCCTCATGTGGCAGTTGAAGTTGATGTACCCATTAATGCCCCTCTTTCTCCTCAACTTCAGCCCTCCTCCTCCCTGAACCCTGAAACTGAAATTCCATCTTTTTCTCCACAACCTCCAGTTCATGCATCCACATCCTTTGGTGGACCTTCTGTTCCACCAGAGTTATACACCTTTTTAAATGACAAATTTGATGCTTTGAACACCTCCATTCAGACTATGTCGAAAATTTTGAGTTGAGGGTTCAGAGGTTGGAGAACACTGTGTCTGCCAAATTTATTGAACAAAAAGCAGCTTCTGACCATGCAGCGCAAAGGTTCAACAGGTTGATTGGCACATTGGCAGATGCTTCAGTTGAGCTAAAAGAGCATCAAGAGGAGTTGGAAACAGTTCTTAAGGGAATTTTGCCAAATTCCCAAGCTGATGTCTTCAACACCAAGGAGACACTCTCTCAGATTTCTAAGACAAGACTGTCTTTTGCACATCTGGTAGATGACTTAGAGAGCATGAAAAACTTATCTGCTCATATTGATGAAGAGATGTCTGAACTTAAAAAGGAATTCAAAGTTTTGAATAGACATGGATGGTCAGCTGGTTCTTCTTCATCTTCACAGCCAATGTCAACTGACTTCAGTGCCCTTCAAGCTACAATTTCAGAGAATTCAGAGAGAATGGAAAATCTTTTGCATACAAGACTCTCAACTATCCAAGCTCAAATGAAGTTCAGTCTGACTTCAATGGAAAAGAGACTAACGGATATTGAGACCATTTTGATACCCATTCCTCCTCCTCCTCCCCATTAATGTAATTTCTTTTGATGATGTCAAAGGGGGAGAAGATAGCAAGAAATTGTAATGCTTTTTAAATTTGTTTTTGAAGATTGCAATGTTCATATCTATTGAATGAAATGAATAGAAACTTTTGTGTCTTCAATGTGATTGAAAACTCTTTTGAATGAATGTGAATGTGATGAATACTTGTCAAGCTGCTTGACCTTTGTGTGAGAATAGCTTATTTCTAGTAACATTGTGTTTTTCATGTGTGCAACTTTCAAATGTCACTAAAAAATGTCCAAAGGTCTTTGACAAGTATGAATAAAAGGAAATGAAAATGCTTAAAATCACATTTCATTGAAACTTTCTACTTCCACATGAATTTAATGTTGCCATCATCAAAAAGGGGGAGATTGTTGGGTTGAGTGTGAATATAATATATTTCTCCTCACATTTTGATGATGACAAGTTGTGATTTTAATGCATAACTATTGGAACATGTGAAATACATCACACCTGAAATAACAATATTCAAAAAGCATGTTTCCAAGCACATTTATCATTGATATTCATGATAATATATTTAACTAATGATTTATGTGTTTATTTCTCAGGGACAAACATTTATTGCAAGGGTGGTGTCGACACACCTCACACTGGTGTCGACATAATGTTCCAAGCTCTAAGGCAAAAGGTGAAGAAATGGTCAACTAGTGTTGACACTAGACCAAGGCAGGTCGACACTAGAGTCAGATCCCAGAGAAATATGTTAACAGGCTTCTATCTCAGGTCGACACTAAACTAGATAGTGTCGACACTAGAGAGCCTTCCCATAAGGCCTGTTTTTCAGATGGCTAAAGCAGGTCGACACGAGATGATATCAGGTCGACACTAGAGAGCCTTCCCAGAAGGCCTATTTTTCAGATCTCTTTAGTCAGGTCGACACCAAATGCAGGCAGGTCGACACTAGATGGCTTTCCCAGAAGGCCTGTTTTGCTGTCTGAGACATGGTGTCGACACTAGATCATCTCAGGTCGACACTAGAGACCTCTCCCAGGGAATTGATTTTCCAGTCTGGGATAGTGTGTCGACACACCTCATGGGCAGGTCAACACACTCCGGAATCTCTGTGACTTAAATTTTGTCTTGGACACCTGGCACCCTAGGGAATTGTTGGATTAGCCTTGGATCGTGTGCCCACGACCCCCAAGGGTACATTTGGACTATTAGGGGTATAAATACCCTTCTATTGGCTATCCAACATGCAAGAACCCTTTCAGAGCCTCCCAGAAATCTCGTTGGCGGCTAGAAGAGTTCTCCCCCCTGTTCTTGTCTTCCTAGTGCTTCCTCAAGCCAAATTCTCATATGTTCATGTATGAGAAGTGGAAATTGATCGTTGAAGAAGCAATTGGATCACCTCAAGGAAGCAGATCAAGTAGAAGCCGACTCTTGTGAAGAATTCAAGGAAGATCCTGAAGATCAGATTGCAGAGCATCGCCCAGGAACTTCCAGAGATCAAAGCTCTTCACAATTCGACCTTCTATAAGGGAGTACATCTGAAGAGAAAAGCTTATCAATACAATTCTCATTTTCCTTTTCTTTCTGAGTGATTCTGAGATTGTGCATGGGTTGTTGCATGAGTCTCATGAATTAACTCTTGTTGGACTAGATCTGTTGCTAGAGGATCTGAGTCTTGTGTTTTTCTAGCAAGTTGTTTGTGAGCCGTCGATCTCAGTGGTTTTGAGTCATCGTACTCAAGTTGTAGTTGAGCAGTCTTACTCAGGGTTCTAGAGTAGTCTTACTCTAGAGTTTGTGTGAGTTGTAAACTCAGGTGGTTGGAGTTGTCAGGCTCCAGTGGGTGTGTTGTACCCAGGTTGATTAGTGGATCCTCACTGTGTGAGGGGTGGATGTAGGAATCACATGGTGTGATTTCCGAACCACCTAAAAATCTCTGTGCATTGATCTGATTGTGGTTTGAATTTATCCTTCATTAGATGCATGCATAGGATCATTTGAATTCATCTAATCAATTTGTTCTCACACTCCGTTTGCTCAACTCACTCAATTTATCTTCAGATCTGTGAAATCTATTTTTCAATTTGCCTCTAATTCAAGAGTTTTTAAAAATTGGTTAAGTTTCCGCATTAGTAGGCCTAGATCTATTCAACCCCCCCTTCTAGATCTTGTCCTCATCATTTCTCGATCCTTCACTCATCATCAAAAACAAACATACCATATGTCAACTTAACATTCTCATGTAAACCTAATATTCTCCCCCTTCTTGGTGATGACAAAATTTTCAATTTATACACAATTGATGTTTCTCCCCCTTTTGGCAACATCCACAAAGATAAGTCATGTACAAATGGATAAGAATGAAGCAAAGAACTGTGTTTCCAGTCATTGGTCAGTAAGTACACACAGTTTCAAAAAAAAAAGGTAATCCATTGCATAAAACAACAAAAGCAAAAGTGAAGGAGAATGAGATGACAGAGTTAACAGACTGATGACTCAAAGAAGTGGAAGGAAATGAATCAAAGAACTGTGTGACCACAGAACTAAATTGTGAAAGATATGAGTGGGGAATGAGTGTTCAATTAGAATTTTAAGGTTGAGAACGGGTTTATACCCATTGCAAGATGTCATAGACACTAGTAGTTGGACACATAAAATTCTACAATGGTTAAGAAATAATATTTCGGGAATCTCAAGTTGTAGCATTTAGAAGACATCGTTCAAAAACATTGAAAATAAGATAACCCTTTTGAATAAAACCGTTGTAGAAAAACATGTTCCTTTGTGGGTGATGCTCAGTTGGTACTTGAAAGTAATGTCTACATGAGTGATTAACAATAAACAACACATTGCCTTTGATGTAAAAGTATGGAGGCTACACTTTATTTCATGCGTTGAATTTTTTCTTTGTCAAGTTAATGTGGGAAAAGTAGTAATTAGGATCACTTTCACCTTTTGATGTGAAGGTAGACATTTGGGATGCCCGTACCCCCAGTTACTCAGTGTAAGTGACCATCATACTATTGTGCAAAGATAATGAAAGAACTTTTTGACGCGAAGATAGACATTTGTGATGCCCATGTCCCCGGTTACTCAGTAATACTCATCATTGCTCTACCTTTATCCCATTTCAAATACTTTTTGTTTGACTCATCATTCAAGCAAATCAATCAATGAGATACACAAACATACCAAGCATTTGCACACAAAAGAACATCCATAAGCATAAAAGCACAAACATTCATTCTTTTAAAGAGATACATGTGGCAAGATTGATATGCAAGAATGTCCCTCAAACAACTCACTCAAAAGCTCTTTTTGAATTACTCCCCCATAATGTTTGCATGGTATTGAAATGAGCATTCAAGCAATTCACACATGTTCTTGTCAAGCAATTTGCACAAAGAAGGTATGAACATGAACAATTGAAAAAAAAATTGGTCTTTATGCAGTATAAGACTATTGATACTTGGCGGAGAATATTTCTCACGCATAATGATAGTTTCTAGACAAGTCGGACTTGTCCTTCCACATTTCACCATTTGATATACCAAATAGTCACTGCATAAAAGATCCATTTTTCCTCAAATTTAGCATGACTCCAATCGCTATGAAGCATTGCCATTTGGGGATAGCATCAAAAACACATTTTTCATTGCTCAGATGGAATTAAAAGTCCATTTCAATTCTTGCAGTTCAAAACTGAAGTGTTAAAGAGATTTTACCTAAACAGTCTTCAATCATAGTCTCAAAAAAAATTTACATTTGTTCTCCATCATTTCTTGCCTTGCACAGCCAATGTCATGAATCCATTTCTAATTTTTGGCTGCAAGACATCTCAGCTTGTTCATTAAGTTGATTTTGGGACCCACACTTGCTTGGGTCCTGCAATGACGTCAATGTTAGAATTCAACAATGATTTCTAAATCCAAAGTAATTTTATTTTTTGCATTGCTATAATTCATTCATTAATGAAATTATGAGCATGGAGCTTGGGAACATGCACAAAATCATGATTCTTATGCCAATAGTTCTTAGACAAATGTCCATGTTCATGACATGTAAAGCATTGGACAAACTTGACATTTTTATGAGAGTGTTGATTTTTATTCCAGCAGAATTTAGCAAGATGACCAGGCCTATTGCATTTAAAGCAAATGGGTTGAGCATTTACCTGAAGCTTACCATAGTATGAATGCATTTGCTGGAATTTCTGAGTTCCTCTAGAATACCTTTGATTATCCTTGGGTTGAGAAGAAGGAGATGGTACCCTTTGGTATCTCTTGGCATGATGTGGAGTTGGAGATTTCCTTGAAACATTCTGGGCTACTGGAGGATGTGTGGAGACCTTATAGACTCTTGTTTTCTTTTCCATTTTCTTTGTCTGGTTTTCAATTGAAACATGATTCTTCCTTTTTGCAGCACTTTTGTTCAATTTTTCATTTTGTTTAATAACCACTTCAAGTTCATTCGTCAATTTTTTCTTTTCAGCTTTCAATGCAACAATTTCTTTTTCAGAAGTTAGAAGTTGGTTTTTCATGACATCCAGACCATTTTGTATTTTGTTCTTTTCAATTTCACTTTGAACAACTTGATTTTCCAAGTCAGAAATTTTCTTCTTAAAATTATTCCATATATCATTTAATGGTCTGTCATGATACAAGCTTTCAATCTTCTTTTTCAGATGATTATTTTCCTCAACCAATTGATTGCATTTTTCTTTTATTTGGTGATCATGAGCCTTGTTGGAGATTTGTTTGTTCAATTGATCATTATCAAATTTGAGATTCTCATTATGATCAATCAATTTTTCATTTTCATTTTTCAAATCAAAATTTTCAGATTCAACCGTATCATGATCTTCTTTCAATTTAGAAAACATGATTCCATAGTTTTTGACTTCATTTTCCAATTTTTCATTCTCCATTTTCAATTTTTCATTTTCTTCATAGAATGCTTGAGCGTTATCAATTATCATTTCATTCTTCTCTAATTTTTCTTTTAGCTTCTTGTTTTAAGCTTTTATCTTCTTAAATTGATTGGTCAAGTGCTCATAGCATTCTATCAATTCATCATAGGATATATCATCCTCTGAATCAGAATTAGATATTGATGCATCAAATGGATCTGAATTGGATTTACCTGACCTTTGAGAGTTTCTTGACTTCTCTGACAGATGTGATCCTTCAGATTCGTCTGAACGGGAAGAGCCTCTTGAGCTGCCATGAGCCATGTAGCATTTTTCTTCTGTTCCCCTTCTAGACTTGCATGTTTTCATAGAGGAGACCTGCATTTTATCAACCTTGTCATCAAACTCAATTATCATAGGTCTATTTATGATGCTTGAGAACATAGCCATATTTCTGAATATGTTTTAGATGATTAGACCAATCAACAAAATATTGATTGAGATCAAAAGGCAATCAATCAATTCAATCAAATCAAGTCAGATCAGAATCAGATTTAAACCCGCTCAACAAAGCAAGATATTGTTAGGACTCAAAGCGGTTAAGCACACAAAGACAGATCTCCCAAAACACAACCGATGAATAGAAAACCCGCTCTGATACCAATTGTTAGGATCGGATATTCAGTTATGGCAAAGCTAGAAGGGGGGGTTGAATAGATTTGTAGCGGAAACTTAAGAAATTTAAGAATTACTTTGGATTAAAAGATCTACTCAATTAAAACCCCTTGATCTGATGTAATGTGTGTGAACAAATTAACAAGTAGTGTGTAAACGAAATCCCTAGGCATGCATCTAGCGCAACACAATGCAAACCACAAATCAAACCATAGTGCACAAGGGATTTTTTAGGTGGTTCAGAGATCACACCACGTGACTCCTACGTCCACCCCTCACACAGTGAGGACACACTACTCAAGAACTAGGTACAACACACACACACGAGCACAACGGCTCAACCATACGCACACACGCTAGATTAAGTCCACAAAAGATCAGATCCTCTAGCCTTGATCTGACCAACACACCACACATGTTTTCTGATGCAAACATGCAATCAGAGCAACAATCCACACGTGGATCAAGCACAAGGAATGCTTGAACCACTACCACACACACAAAGATATGAAAGGTGTAGAAGTAGAAGAGTTCAGAGATGTAGAAGTATATCCTGATGAAGAACTCTTCGTGGTGGTCGTCCGAAAGAACTTCAAGCTTTGTCTTGACAGGTATCAGTTGATGGAGAAGCTTGAAAGATGGACAAACCAGCTTCAAATCCATTCTGAAGATAGATCTTCCTTTTCCTGGACGAAGGGTTGAAGCAGAAAACAGGGGAACCTTCTTCTTGTTCTTGGCTTAGGGTTTTTTGTGTGAAGGCTCCTTTCTGCGAAAATACCTCTATATGGTCTATATATAGTGGTGTCCAAGCATAGAGAGTCGTGCTAAAAGGAAACACCTAAATATAGACCATATCATAACCATCGGATCTTCCCAAAGCTCCGTCTGTCGACAGCCGACTTGCTACTGTCAACAGGTGCTGACAGGTTTGCAAAAACCAGAAGACTGGCCTTTCGAGAAACCATTTTCTGTGTGTATCTGTCGATAGGCTACAGTATATCTATCGACAGGCTACAATGTATCTGTCGACAGGTGCACTATTCATCTGTTGACAGCACACTATTCATCTGTTGACAGCTACTTGTTCCAGCAGCTTGTCTTGTTCTTTTGCACTTGGATTTTATTGCTTGTCTTGTGTACATTCACACCTACATTAAAAGATAATTATTAGTTAGATATAATGAACATATAAATGAACAAGTTAGACATGTTTTTCTTGATTAGCATTTGCTTTTCTTGATTAACATTTGCTTGACTTAACATTCTCATTATGTTTCACATATTCACATCACATCAATTTGTATTGTTCATGAAATGCTCATCATCAAAAACAAACATACCATATGTCAACTTAACATTCTCATTATGTTTCACATATTCACATCACATCAATTTGTATTGTTCATGAAATGCTCATCATCAAAAACAAACATATCATATGTCAACTTAACATTCTCATGTAAACCCAACAGTGCCAGCAGAGGAGTCAGTGGCACAGCCTCAGGTTGCACCGGCAGCAACAGCAGCGGCAGGTGGGTAGCAGCAGCAGGAGTACCAGCCTCAACCGCAGCAGTACACAGACTGGTTTCCCTTAGCATAGCAGTTCTTTAGGAACTTGAACCAGGGAGCGTACCAGCCCGGGCAGGCTGTAGCAGGTGTTTAGCCTCTGGTACCTTCTCCAGTGGTGCCGGAGCAGCAAGTAGAGCCAGAGGTGGAGCAGCGAGAGCGCCAACAGCGGTCGGGCACTGGGAGTAACCGGGCCGGGCGGCGGAGGACGGCAATTACGAAGGATAGGACTGCTCTCCTTGAGAGGTTCTTGCATCTCTGGCCACCGATGTTCTCCGGTGAGTATGATCCAGACAAGGCAGAGAGCTGGACCCACGAGTTAGAGCGCATCTTCGACACCATGGAGTGCAATGAGGAGGACCAGGTTTGACTGGCGGTGTACCAGCTCAAGGGAGCAGCCCATGAGTGGTGGAGAGTTCAAAGGAAGACTCACTTTCAGGGGCAGCAGTTGGATCATATCACTTGGCAGCAGTTCTTGGAGGTCTTTCACGGCGAGTACTTCCCCGACTACGCTTGACATGAGAGACGGGACCAGTTCCATGAGTTGGTTCAGAGCGACCTCACAGTTTCTCAGTACCACCAGCGGTTTGTCAGGTTGTTGAGGCATGTTTGTCATGTCACGGGCAGCGAGCAGGCGTGTGCAGAGAGGTTCATAGCAGGACTGAGGCCAGACTTGAGGTGGGGGGTGACAGCTCACATGTGTACCACATTGGGAGAGGCCGTGGCGAAGGCCACCGCCTTGTCGAGGGAGACGTAGCAGCCCCAGCAGCAGCAGCAGCAGCAACAACAACAACAACAGTAGGGAGGAGCCTCTTCCAGGTCCTCGCCTTACCAACGTCCCGCCGGGAGCCGCGGTAGCGCAACTTCCTCTTCCTCAGGCTCGGGCAGTTCCGACAGCTCTGGAATTTGCTCACAGTTCAGGAAGTTGTCTACTCATGAGGGCGGATGGAGTCGGCAGCAGAGGTGTCAGTCCAAGTTTGCAGAGTAGTCAGTGTAGCAGGGTGCTGAGCAGGGCAGTCAAGAGGCAGTTTGCTACACCTGCGGCATACCGGGCCACTTCTGGAGGGATTGCCCCACGGGGCAAGCCCCACAGCAGCAGCAGTTAGTTCAGTACATGCAGCAACTACCCCAATACCAGTACCCTCCCCAGCAGCAGGCACCTCGTCAGCAGTAGCAGAGGCAGCACCAGCGTCAAGCTCAGCAGTTTTCACAGTGGCAACAGTACCAGTCGTACCAGCATCAGCAGCAGTTTCCTCAGCACCAGCAACTGCAGCAGCAGCAACAGCCCCAGTAGGCACTGCAGCGTGGGCGTGGTCGTGGTCACGTGATGGCACTCACCCGGGAGCAGGCAGAGGCATCAAACCTGGTTATAGGTACTCTACCTATCCTTTGTAGAGCTGCTCGTGTTTTGGTTGACCCCGGTGCTTCTTTGTGTTTTGCTTCCGAGGAGTTTTACGAGTCCCTGGCTTGTTACATACCTGAGAGGCAGTGTGACGTGATGGTCGATCTCCCATCCGGTGACTATATGTGTTCTTTTGGTTACCTGGAGGGCGTGACAGTCGAGGTTGAGGGGCACCAGTTGCCGACTAGGTTGTACGCGTTGCAGCTTCGTGACTTTGACGTCATCCTGGGCATGGACTGGTTGGAGGCTCAGTCAGCCGTGGTTGATTGTCAGTGGAAGACCGTTCGGTTCGAGATACCTGGAGCGCCCGTTCTCTACTTTCGAGGTATCCGGTCTACCCGTCGGCCATTCATTTCCCTATGTAAGGCTCGTCGTTTGATCCGTGATGGCTGTGTTGCCTACCTTGCTTCGGTTTGTTCCCTGGAGCCTAGCGGATCTTTAGTTTTTTATGTGCCGATTGTTTCTGAGTTCCCTGATGTTTTCCTAGAGGATCTGCCTGGTTTTCCGCCTGAGCGGGAGGTGGAGTTCTCCATTAAGCGTTTGCCCAGAATGATGCCTTTGTCCAAGGCACCTTACCGGATGGCTCCAGCGGAGTTGCGCGAGTTGAAGCACCAGCTACAGGAGTTGCTTGAGCTGGGCTTTATTCGCCCGAGTCGTTCGCCGTAGGGACCACCAGTTTTGTTTGTGAGAAAGAAGGATGGTAGTCTGCGTTTGTGCATCGATTATCGACAGTTGAACCAGGTTACTGTGAAGAACAAGTACCTGCTGCCGAGGATCGATGATTTGTTTGATCAGCTGCAGTCGGCCAGGGTTTTCTCGAAGATTGACTTGAGGTCCGGTTACTATCAGATGCGGATCAGAGATTCAGATGTTGGCCTGACAGCTTTCCAATCCAGGTACGGTCACTATGAGTTCGTCGTGATGTCGTTTGGGCTGACGAACGCACCCGCTGCATTTATGGATTTGATGCATAGGGTGTTCGGTGAGTACCTAGATCATTTTATGGTTGTCTTTGTTGATGATATTTTGGTTTACTCGGCTTCTGAGGAGGAGCAGAAGGAGCACCTGAGGATCGTGCTGGAGACCCTGCGGAGTCACCGCCTTTATGCCAAGTTTGACAAGTGTGAATTTTGGCTAAGGGAGGTGCACTTCCTCGGGCACGTGATCTCAGGTTCTGGTGTGGCAGTGGATCCTGCCAAGGTGGAGGCAGTGTTGTTGTGGGAGCAGCCCACGTCAGTGTCAGAGGTTCACAGTTTTCTGGGTCTTGCAGGCTATTACCGGAGATTCATTCAGGATTTTACCAAGATCGCGGAGCCGTTGACCAGGTTGACGAGGTAGGACGTCAGGTTTGTTTGGTCAGAGGACTGTGAGCAGAGCTTCAGAGAGCTGAAGATGAGGTTGACTTTAGCGCTAGTGTTGGTCTTGCCGTCAGGCAGTGGAGGCTTCGTGGTCTACACCACCACATCGAGATCAGGTTTGGGTGCTGTGCTGATGCAGCATGGTGGGGTTGTTGCCTATGCTTCTCAACAGCTCAAGAAGCATGAGGAGAACTACCCCACCCACGACTTGGAGTTAGCAGCAGTGGTGTTTTCTCTCAAGTTGTGGAGGCACTATTTGTATGGAGAAGCGTTTCAGATCTTCACCTACCATCAGAGCTTGAAGTATATCTTCACCCAGAGAGATTTGAACTTGAGGCAGCGCCGATGGATGGAGTATTTGAAGGACTATGACCTTACCCTCTCCAATCATCCAGGAAAGGCTAATGTCATGGCCGATGCTTTGAGCAAGCGCATTCACTTGAGTTCGATGATGGTCAAAGAGTGGAGGTTGTTCGAGGAGCTATCCCAGGGAGCGTTCTACCCGTCGAGGAGTAGAGATCGTGCTGTGGCTTCCAATTTGTCAGTTCGACCGTCAGTGTTCAAGCAGGTGTTACAGGCACAGCGGGCAGACCCACAGTTGGCAGACATTTTGTAGATGCCAGATGTTGAGCTTGATGAGGACAGCGAGGTCAGATTCAGAGGCCGCTTGTACGTTCCTGAGGAGGCGCGCCAGGCGCTTTTGTCAAAGGCTCACAGGTCGAGATATGTTGTTCATCCTGGCTCCACCAAGATGTACCATTGCTTGAGGAGGTTTTTCTGGTGGCCAGGGATGAAGACGGGCGTGGCAGAGTTCGTCGCTCGGTGCCTTACCTGTCAGCAGGTGAAGGCCAAGCATCAGCGTCCTGGTGGTGAGCTGCAGCCGTTGCCCATTCCCATGTGGAAGTGGGACGACATCACCATGGACTTCGTGGTTGGTCTACCCCGTACCCCGCAAAGGCACGATGGTATCTGGGTGATCGCGGATCGTTTGACCAAGTCAGTGCACTTTCTGCCAGTCAGGATGTCTTGGTTAGTGGACAGGTTAGCCAGGCTATACGTGGACAGAGTCGTTCCGTTGCACGGTACTCTAGCTTCGATCGTCATCGATAGAGATCCGATGTTCACGTCAGGGTATTGGCACAGTCTGCAGAGAGCACTGGGCACAGAGTTGAGGTTGAGCACAGCATATCATCCGCAGTCAGATGGGCAGTCAGAGAGGACCATTCAGACTTTGGAGTATATGCTGAGAGCGTGCTGTTTGGACTGGAGTGGCACCTGGCAGTCCCACCTTCCGATGGTAGAGTTCGCCTACAACAACAGTTACCACTCGAGCATCAGAATGGCGCCATACGAGGCTTTGTATGGTCGCCCGTGCAGGACACCTCTTCACTGGTTCGAGGTTGGAGAGAGTCAGATGTTGGGACCAGAGTTAGTGCAGCAGTGTGCAGATACAGTCAGGTTGATCAGGCAGAGGCTACAGATAGCGCAGAGCCAGCAGAAGAGTTATGCAGACAGCCGCAGGAGACCGTTACAGTTCAGCGTTGGTGACCTTGTTTTCTTGCGGGTCTCGCCGAACAAAGGTGTTATGAGGTTTGGCAAGAAGGGAAAGCTCAATCCCAGGTACATTGGGACTTTCCCTATCTCAGAGAGGGTCGGCGAGGTGGTGTACAGGTTGAGTCTTCTAGCAGAGCTGGCAGGTATGCACAGTGTTTTCCACGTTTCACAGCTCAAGAGGTACGTCGCAGATCCTTTGCACGTGTTGGACTACTCACAGCTTGAGGTAGTGCCAAACTTGTCAGTACCAGAGTACCTGATCAGAGTTGTCGACCGCAGAGTGCAGCAGTTGCGTCGGAAGCAGATTCCGCTGGTAAAGGTTGTTTGGAAGAACCGCGTCGGTGGTGAGGCCACTTGGGAGCGCGATGATGAGATGCAGGAGCAGCTCCCCTATTTGTTTCATTGATTGGTATTTATTCTCCTTGTACAACTTTCCGGTTTGAGACCGAGTTGTTTTTATTTCGAGGATGAAATGTCTTAAGGTGGGTGGGATGTAAGACCCGGCCCCCTTGGGCCCTTGGCCCCATCCTCTAGGTCGCGACAGGTGCCTTGGCCGCGACTTGGTCATGCCAGATCAGCATGTCGAGACAGGGTTGGATCGCGTCGTACCTGACCGCCGTGTTCTTGTCGCAGCAGGGGTGGCCGACGCGTCCTGGTCGTGGCATCTGATGGCGTCGCGACTGCTTTTCTGACAGACGTGACCACTGTCCTTTCTGTCAGAACGGCCTTGTCGGGTGTCAGGCACGCGCAATGTTGATGCGGCCTGGTCACCCGTCGCAATTGCTTTTCCGATCTTCGTGGTTTGACCACCTTTTTGGGGTCACGCCGGGGACGGCCGTCGCGACAAGGTCACGACACCTAGGGACGTCGTGACATAGTAGTTGTTGCGCCGGGTCGCATGGTCGCATTCTGGGGGCCTTCGATTTAAAACCGAATGTTGCGCCCCATTCTCCCCCTCACCCTCTTCCTCTCCTTCTTCTCCCCCTCTCTTTCCCTCCGAGCTCCCCTTGTGTTTCCTTGGCGTTTCTTCGAGCTCGAGGTGTCTGTGCTAAGGAGGGTGTCGTTCCATTCATGCAGGGGACGTGGTCGTGTCGTTTGGAGTGAGGAGGAGGCGGCCATTCCTACGAGAAGGCTCCAACGGGTTTGCTCTTCACGTGGAGGTAGGGACCCTTGATCCTCTTGCCCTAAGCATGCTCCCCTCTTCTTAGAGATGGTGTTTCCTCGTGGTTTGTGGTTGTGGGAGAGTGAGGATCCATGCGCGTGTTGAGTGAGTTTTTCCCCTTCGAGCATAGATTCTTGTTAAATCCATGTTTATGGGGTTGTATGGGTGGTTTGCATGATTTATAGCTTTCCATACATGTTAAGCATGCTCCCCTCCCTCTGTGGAATGCTTGTTTGGTGTTTTTGGGGCGTTCTCCGGAAGAAGCGCTCTAGAACCCCCCTCTGCTGAAGATGTGACCATTCTGGAGGTCGCGATCTTGTCACGATGGCCTAGCCAGTCGCGACAGGATCACAGCGCTCTTGAGCGTCGTGACCTGGTCGCGACAGCTACAGCCGTCGTGATAGCGTCGCGACAAGGTAGGGCATCGCGACCTAGTCGCGATGGCCCGACGCCTCGCGACTTCAACCGAGAGACAGGTTTTGGTCTTCGTCGTTTCCGTTTCTTTTACTGTACCCGTGGCACCTGTGCTAGTTTCCTAGTATGGTCCTACACTAGTCTTTCGCCTATGGCACGGCACTTGAGGGCTTGTCCCGTGTGAGAGGTTGTTACCGTAGCCTGGGACCCCCGTCCTCAGGAGCCTGTTGAGGGAGTACTCCGAGCTACGAGTGTGCTCGAGTCGACAGCCCAGCAGGCGGACTCTGGAGCTGAGGGGAAAACGTTGGTTAGGATAGTGGCGTTGAGTCTCTTGCAGAGCTCTTGTGGTTGGTCTGGGACATCGAGGACAATTAGAAGTTCTACCCGGCGTAGGCCAGCCAGTCCTGTTTCTCACTGCCTCGCTCCTTGCGACCCCGGAACTGCTTGGAGAGGTCAGGTGTGGGACCGTAGTCCAGCCAGACTACGGCGGTTACTGTGTATACTTTGTGTCCTACCTCGTTCTGACGAGACGTGAGGGTCAGGACTCGGGTCTATGGTAAGACGTCGGTGGGCGCGCCTGACCTTTGACTAGTGGTAGTGTTTTCCGTAGCTAGTGCTCCTTGTTCAGCGGGAGTCCCCTCTGTCTGTGTTGACTAGCCGTGTGGTGGTCACGATGAGCAGTCGTACGGAGTTTCTGACCGTGTTGTGTTTCC
Source organism: Colocasia esculenta (assembly GCA_014218235.1). Classification (NCBI taxonomy): domain Eukaryota; kingdom Viridiplantae; phylum Streptophyta; class Magnoliopsida; order Alismatales; family Araceae; genus Colocasia; species Colocasia esculenta. The sequence goes on from CM024766.1 coordinate 75,523,273, forward strand.
ATACCACGCTAGTTGTAGCTTCGCTTCCGCACCTCTGTTTGTAGGTAGAAGATATAAACTGCTGTCATTTATTTATTATATTCTTCTGCCAGTTAGAGCCAGTAGGAGATTGGTAGTCCCTACTGAGCTTCTGTTGTGAAGCTCATCTCTCCTTTTCCCAGGTGAGACTTCTCAACAGCGGCAGGGCGCGGGCCGGGCGGAGGAGACGGGGCGGTAGGCAAGGACCCCGTAGCTAGCAGTGGCTTCCCCTTTTTCCAGTGTACGTCACCCTCGGGGTATGCCCCTAAGGGATCTGTTCTTTCCCTGCCTTTTACTTGTACTAGTGTGCGTGCATTGGGGCTCTACTTAGAGCGATACGTAGCGGTCTCGCTCTTTTTTCTTGTTTCCGCTTGTATGCTTCTAGTTTAGCAGTTGATGTTTACTTCCATTACATATCATGTTAGATATATTTTATGGCCCTTCCGGGTCTCCAGATCCGTGGACGGTGACTGCGAAAATTGGGTCCTCAGCGTGGGCCGAGGGTCGGGTTCTCGAGTTGTTACAGTGGTATCATAGCTAGAGTCTGACAGGACTTGTAGTGAATTTAAACTGCAATAGAAAGTCCCAACAAGTAGTACAAGTACATTGCTAGCCGCCCGAGAGGTGTGATTAACCATTGTTGGATGTGTGCCGTGCAGGACATGTCTCCGCGCAGGCGCAAGCAGGTCAGAGAGCCGGTTAAGCAGCAGGGTGAGTCCGAGATGCCCGCACAGGGGCAGGTCCAGGAGGAGGTGTCAGCAGAGGAGTCAGTGGCATAGCCTCAGGTTGCACTGGCAGCAGCAGCAACGGCAGGTGGGCAGCAGCAGTAGGAGTACCAGCCTCAGCCACAGCAGTATGCAGACCGGTTTCCCTTAGCAGAGTAGTTCTTTAGGAACTTGTACCAGGGAGCGTAATGACCCTCCCTATACCGGTACGATTATACCAATCCACATCGGTATAATGAACGCCATCATAGTGGGACATTTACCCAACACTAACATTAGATTGAGATGTACACAAATAATTGAAGATTACAGCGTAAATAAAATAAATCAATCTTATTCCATCATCATCATTCTATCCACAGTCCATATAGTAAGAGGGAGATACAAATGTCCACATAATACAATTCCAAAATAAATACATTATCCATGAAACATAAACCACTTATTGATTACATACTTATGCAAAATGAAAGTACAATGTCGAAATCTCTACAACACAAGCTACTCCTCTCGCTCGGAGTCGCTCCTAACTATCTCCTCCTCAGAAGTGGAGACACATGTCACACCTATACGCCGAAATAAGAATGAGTCTAAAGAGACCCAGCAAGCAATCCATGAACACAACCATACACATATCACCTACACATGCTAGATTCCTAAGCAATTTAGAATAAACATGTAACATGTTTCATATTATTTAAACAATTAAGTATCAAACCTATGACATGCTTTCTACACTTTGTAACCAACATGTTTTAAATACTTAAATCTCTCTTGATTCATGTCACAATTTAACACAACTATAGCATGGAATTATGAATATGGTAAATAGTGCACCTAGCATGAATTCTAGTCATTTCTCATGCAATTATCACAATTACACCTACTATTTACTTGCTGTTTTGACATAATTTAAACATAATCACATGGTTTACACTTATTCACATGTTAACACATTCACTTTACAAATTCACATGCTCATAGTTCACATTGTACACTTCACATGATCACATATTCACATTTTCACTTAGTTGTCGTGACACATAGTCCAAACCACCACTAGAAGGACACACATATACACATTCACATACCTATCACCTAGGCAACACAGTGATAGATCTTGGTTAACTGTGCAGAATCAGGAGAAGCACTCTCCACCCTAACCAGTGGTACTTGTCCACCTCAAGGATTTCATCTTAATTGCCCATAGGATATCACACACATTGAACCTTCCCGTAGGGACTTTACTATGGTACAGTTCCACTGCCCTCTATGGTAGCAGTGTCACTAACGGCACATATTTACCCAATTTACATTCAACACATTGTTTACACACTTCTCATGCATCATTTAGACACAATTGCATTTACTTTTACACAATCGCTTAGGCTTCAGTTCTCCTAGCATGATGCTACTGTTCACAGTGTTCATTAGGTCATAACATCATCCTAATCATACTACTAACCACTGAATTATACATAATCTAATTTAACATGCTCAATATGTTCATTCTTATGTAATAAATCATTAACAGTATTTATTGTTATCCATACAGTGCAAAATTTTTATCACAGGTTCTAAACATACAATATGTTACATGCCCAATTTTCCAAAAAATTTCAGATTTGTACACTAATTATAAATATTAAAACAGATCACAGGCATATTTATCACTAATTTCACTTAAACAAGTTCCACAGCAAATTAGTTATTCCCAACAGTGTCAACACCTATACACAGTCATCATATAATCATATAAAATTTGTGAAATCCTAAATCGCATCATATCTATTTTTACAAGATTAAACATGGTCCTATTATGCTCAAAGTACAATTACAGAAATTTTAATAATTAACACAAATTGTATAAATTCTATACATCCTCATGATATGACCTACTGATTAAACCTGACTCAACATAAATTCTACAGTAAACACAAACAACTACAAATCTGAATATGGTCACACAGATGTGAAACTAGGGTTCTGTAAAAACCGAGATGAACTTGGCATCACACATGTTGCTGCCAAAAGGGGTTAACGACACCATAGGTTTCCGCCAACTCAGGATCTTAACGGCAGCAAATGTTGCCGTTAAGTTCCTATCTGCAGAACTATAGATAGAACGCACAAAACAAAGGTGAATGGGGGTTCCAGGACACGAGATAAATTCTGAAAAAATACTTGGGACCTACTATACATGGGTATGGACGATGTCCAAGGGTTACTTGCCTGAGAAAAATTGCTAGATGAGATTAAATTTCCGAAGAAGCTCTCCTCGACCAAGCCAAGAAGCACCCCAAATCTTCTCTCGAACCGGTTCTATGTTGATGTAGCTTGCACACCAAAGTCGGGGAAGCCTTGCTCTATGCTCATAGCTCCTTCAAGTCGAAGAGGATCGCCAGAAGATGCACCAAGTCACCGGATCAAAGTCTCCAAAGTTCCAGGTTTGCACAAAAGGTTCTAGGGTTTTGACAAAAGCCAAAAGAACCTAATCTGCCCTAATCTGGAGTTTTTATACACTAGGGGAGTCGGGATACATGATTAGGTAGGGATCCTACCGTTGGAAAACGGTTTTCAAAACAAGGGCCGAAGAAATCGTAGTTGTTTTCGAATCTGAAACCACACAATTCTTGAGAAATAGACGTCCACATTGTTGGTCGTCTACTAGGAGTTGGCGTCCATCGATCTGGACGTCAACTCACCTCTAACGTCTCCCTTCGGCCAGAACACAAGAATATCCAGAATTATATATATATGCTATATACATACATGCAATTGTAATGTACAACTTAAATATTATATATACTATGTAAATACAACAATATGTACATAGTAAACTCATATAACATCATAATAATACAATATGTACAGAATAATTACATATACATGTATGCATATACATATACACACAAGGTGTTGGATCGAAATGGCACTAGAGAAGTCCTAGAGGGGGGTGAATGGGACTTCTTGGCTTTTAAAAAAAAAAATCTCTGAAATGTCACAGCACTAAAAAAAAATTTTAGTACTTAGTGTGGTGTGTGATTCAAGTGTAAACTAGGCGGAAACAATCACACAAATGGACAAAGAGATTTATCCTGGTTCGGCTCTTCCCAAATGGAAGTCCTACATCCAGTCCTCAAGCCAACCACTTGAGATTTTTACTAACTGTCAATATCTTGGCCTTCTTTCACCCTTGAGATGTAATACAAACCCACTTGCCCCAAGCAAGTCTTCCCTAAACAGGGGAACAAAAGAACTGCCTTACACAAGGCCTTCCCTTCACAAGAGAGGCAAAATAGGAACACACACCTTCTGCTAAAATTACACAGAAGAAAGAAATAAATGAACTCTTGTGAATTTGCTTCAAGAATGAGCAAAAACACACAATTCAGAAAGGTTAACAGATTAGAGTTGAAACTCAAATCCTTTCTGAATGAGCAGGGTGGACTTCAGAAAAGTATGCAATTATAGATTGCCACCCGGACACAAGACTTCTGTGGAAACAAGGAGAGCTATTGAGAATCTTACTGAAAGGGGAGCTCTCCAACTTGAGGCTTGAAAAAGGCTTGTGAGATTTCATGGCTTGAGAAAATTCTAAGTGTTGAGCTCACTGGAGTTGAATTGCACTTAGTATGTCTATCTCTCTTCTTCAGCTTCTTTTATATTCTTCAGAATGTAGCCATTTGAAAGATGGTCGTTGGAATAGTAGTCGTTTGAAGAGAAGTTTAGGATCCTTTGGATTTTTCTAAGCTTATTGTCCAAGGGTCCTTCTGCTTTGCTTCTTTCCAACGTCTTTAGATGAGAGTTGCAGCTTCACAGCTAGAAGGTCATTTTCTTCATTAAGTAGACTGTGAAGGCTCCATGCTAAAAACGTGCTTCAATAAATGTCTGCAACAAAGACAAGACAAAAAGAAGAGAGTACCTCCATGCTTTTGAGGTAGGTGAGTTAGAGAAGATAAGACAAAACATGGAAACCTCTTATAGACATGCTTTCAGGTTAGAAAGAGAGAATAGACAGTTGTGTTAAAAAATAAAGTATGGGTCTATTAGTGGTAGGTGAGTGTAACACCCCGGCCCCCTTGGGCCTTCTGGCCCCATCCTCAGGGTCGCGGCGGGCGTCCTGGCCGCAACACGGTCGCGGCAGAGCGAACTGCCGTGATAGTATTGGCGGTTCGTGTCGCGGCGGGGGTGAGCGTCGTGTCCTTGTCGCGTCGCCCCTGGCTGTCGTGACTCTGTTCTGACACGACATGACCGCTGTCCTTTCTGTCAGAACGGTCATGTCGGGTGGCAAGGTCGTCGGTGTTGACGCGACCTATCAGGCCGTTGCGACTGCCTTTCCGGTCTTCGAGGTTTGACCGTGCTTTTGGTGTCGCGCCTTGGCGGGCGGCCGCGACATGGTCGCAGCGCTTGTGAGCGTCGCGACAGGGTCAGTGTCGCGGCGGGCTGCTGCGTCGCGTTTTGGTGGCCATTGGTTCAAAACCGAGGGCTCGCCCCATTTCCCCTCTCGCCCTTTTCACTCTTTCTCCCCTCTCTCGAGTTCCCTCTCATTTTTCGTCGTTCCCTTTCGCTCGTGGTGCTCGTGCTGAGGCGTGGACGTGCCGTTCGTGCAGGGCACGTGCTCGGGTTGTTCGGTGCGAGGAGGAGGAGGAGTTCTTTCCTACGAGAAGGCCTTAATGGGTTCGTTCTTCGTGTGGAGGTAGGGACTCTTGATCCTCTCGGCCTAAGCATGATCCCTTCCCCCTCTTGACCGTGGTTTCCTCGTGGTTTGGGGCTTGGGGGAGTGAGAACTCCATGCTCGAGTTGAGTGAGGTTTCCTTCGAGCGTAGATCTATGCTTTTGAGGGATCGTGGGTGGTTTGGTGGATTTTAGCTTTTTAAAAATGCGTTGTGCACGATCCCCTTTCCCCTTGTGAATGTATTTGGTGTTTTGAGGAGGGTTCCTAGAGGGACTGTTCCGGGACCCTGCTCAGCTGGTAACGCGGCGGCCACGGAGGCCGCGATCATGTCGCGACAGCGCATCCGGTCGCGACATGGTCGCGACGCTCCTGAGCGTCGCGTTAGGGTCGCGACGGACGAGAGCGCCGCGACATGGTCGCGGCGGCCCGCCCTGTCGCGTCACTGACTGAGAGACAGGTTTGGTCTTTTCCGTTTCCGCTCTCCTTTTACTGTTCCCGTGACACTTGTGCTAGTCCCTTAGTACGGTCTCAAGCTAGTCGTTCGCCTGGTGCGTGGCACTTGAGGGCTTGTCCCGTGCTAGAGGTTGTTACCGTTACCTGGGACCCCCGTCCTTGGGAGCCTGTTGAAGGAGCACTCCGGGCTACGAGTGTGCTCGAGTTGGCAGCCGTTTAGGCGGACTCTGGAGCTGAGGGGAAAATGGTGGTTAGGACAGTGGCGTGTGAGTCACTTGCAGAGCTCTCGTGGGTGGTCTGGGACGCCGAGGACAGTTAGGAGTTCTACCCGGCGCAGGCCAGCCAGTCCTTCTTCTCACTGCCTCGCTCTTTGCGGCCCCAGAACCGCTTAGAGAGGCCAGGCGTGGGACCGTAGTCCGGCCAGACTACGGCGGTTACTGTTTTTGTACTTGTGTCCTACCTCTCTCTGACGAGACGCGAGGGTCAGGACCTAGGTCGAGGATAAGACGTCTGTGGACGCACCTGACCGTCTGACTAGTGGTGTTGTTCCCGTAGCTAGTGTTCCTTGTCCAGACGGGGTTCCCTCCATCTATGTTTACTAGCCGTGTGGTGGTCACGACGAGCAGTCGTATGGAGTTTCCGACCGATTGTACTTTCCGTACCGTGCTAGCTTTAGCTTCGTTTCCGCACTTCCGTTGTAGGTAGAAAGATATAAACTGCTGTCATTCCCTTATTAATAGTTATATATGTTCCTCTGCCTATTTAGAGCCAGTAGGAGATTGGTAGTCCCTACTGAGCTTATGTTGTGAAGCTCATCCCTCTGTTTTCCAGGTGAGTCTTCTCAGCAGCGGCAGGGCGCGCGTCGGGCGAAGGAGACGGGGCGGTAGTCGAGGTCCCCGTAGCTAGCAGTGGTTCCCCCTCTCAGTGTACGTCACCCTCGGGGTATGCCCCTAAGGGACTTGTCTCTCCCCTTTCCTTACTTGTACTATTGTGCGTGCGTTGGGACTGTACTTAGAGCGGTACGCAGCGGTCTCGCTTTACTTTCCTGTTTCCGCTTGTACGCTTCTAGCTTAGCAGTTGATGTTTACTTCTGTTACATATCCTTTCAGAGGCGTGTTATAGCCCTTCCGGGTCCCCCGGATCCGTGGGCGGCGATCGCGAAAATCGGGTCCTCGGCGTGGGCCGAGGGTCGGGTTCTCAGGTCGTTACAGTTGGTATCAGAGCTTAGTCTGACAGGACTTGTAGTGGATCTAAACTGCAACAGTAAGTCCCAACAATAGTACAAGTACACTGCTAGCCTCCCGAGAGGTATTTATAACCTTTGTCAGTTGTGTTGCCGTGTAGGTCATGGCTCCGCGTAGGCGCAGTCAGGCTAGGTAGTTGGTTGAGCAGCAGGATGAGTCCGACATGACCGCTCAGGGGAAGGTTCAGGAGGAGGTGTCCGTGGAGGAGTCAGTGGCGTAGCCTCAGGGTGCACAGGCAGCAGCAGCAGAGGCAACGGTAGCAGGTGGGCAGCAGCAGCAGGAGTACCACCCTCAGCCTCAGCAGTATGCAGACTGGTTTCCCATGGCCGAGCAGTTCTTCAGAGCTATGTACCAGGGAGCGTGGCAGCCCGGGCAGGCAGCAGCAGGTGGTCAGTTTCCAGTACCTCCCCCAGCCGTACCAGAGCAGCAGGAGGTGGAGCCAGAGGTGGAGCAGCCAGTCTGCCAGCAGCGGTCAGGTACTGGGAGTACCCGGTCCGGTCAGCGGAGGGCAGCGGTGTCGGAGGCAAGGACCGCTCTCCTTGAGAGGTTCCTGCGTCTTCGCCCACCGATGTTCCACGGTGAGTATGATCCAGATAAGGCAGAGAGCTGGACCCATGAGTTGGAGCGCATCTTCGAGACTATGGAGTGCGCTGAGGAGGACCAGGTTCGTTTGGCAGTATACCAGCTCAAGGGAGCAGCCCATGAGTGGTGGAGAGTTCAGAGGCAGACTCACTTCCAGGGGCAGCGGTTGGACCAGATCTCTTGGCAGCAGTTTTCAGAGATCTTCCATGGCGAGTACTTCCCCGACTACGCTCGACGTGAGAGACGGGACCAGTTCCACGCGTTGGTTCAGGATGACCTCACAGTTTCGCAGTACCACCAGAGGTTTGTCCGGTTGTTGAGGCATGTGCCTCATGTAGCAGGCAGTGACCAGACTTGTGCAGAGAGGTTTATAGCAGGGCTGAGACCAGACCTGAGGTGGGGTGTGACGGCACACATGTGTACCACCTTAGGAGAGGCCGTGGCGAAGGCCACCACCTTGGATAGAGAGACTTGGCAGCCTCAGCAGCAGCAGCAGCAGCAGGGAGGAGCCTCTTCCAGGTCCTCGCCGTACCAGTGTCCAGCAGGCAGCCGCGGTAGTGCGACTTCCTCTTCCTCAGGCTCGGGCAATTCCGGTAGCTCTGGAATTCGCTCGCAGTTCAGGAAGTTGTCTACTCGCGGGGGTGGACGGAGCCGTTAGCAGAGGCGTCAGTCCAGGTTTGCAGAGCAGTCAGTTCAGCAGGGTGCTAAGCAGGGCAGTCAGGAGCCAGTGTGCTACACTTGTGGCTTGCCAGGCCATTTTAGGAGGGATTGCCCTAGGGGGCAAGCTCCGCAGTAGCAGTAGCCAGTGCAGTACGCGCAGTAGCCACCTTAGTACCAGTACCCTCCCCAGCAGCAGGCACCGCGTCAGCAGCAGCGAGGGCAGTACCAGCAGTAGGCTCAGCAGTTTCCGCAGCCGCAGTAGTACCAGCCGTACCAGCAGCAGCAGCAGTACCCCCAGCAGCCGCCGCAGCAGCAGCAGCCCCAGCAGGCGCCGCAGCGTGGGCGTGGTCGTGGTCGCGTGATGGCGCTCACTCGGGAGTAGGCAGAGGCGTCAAACCTTGTTATAGGTACTCTACCTATCCTTGGCAGAGCTGCTCGTGTTTTGGTTGATCCCGGTGCTTCCTTGTGTTTTGCTTCCGAGGAGTTTTACGAGTCCCTTGCTTGTCACACACCCGAGAGGCAGTGTGATGTATTGGTCGATCTCCCGTCCGATGACTACATGTGTTCCTTCGGTTACCTGGAGGGTGTGACAGCCGAGGTTGAGGGTCACCAGTTGCCGGCCAGGTTGTACGCGCTGTAGCTTTGCGACATCGACGTCATCCTGGGCATGGACTGGTTGGAGGCTCACTCAGCTGTGGTTGATTGTCAGAGGAAGACCGTTCAGTTCGAGATACCTGGAGCACCTGTTCTCTGCTTTCGAGGCATCCGGTCTACCCGTCGGCCGTTCATTTCTTTCTGTAAGGCTCGTCGTTTGATCCGCGATGGCTGCGTTGCTTACCTTGCTTCGGTTTGTTCCTTGGAGCCTAGCGGGTCTTCAGTTTTTGATGTGCCAGTCGTTTTTGAGTTTTCTGACGTGTTTCCGGAGGATCTACCTAGGTTTCCGCCTGAGCGAGAGGTAGAGTTCTCCATCGAGCTTTTGCCTGGTACGATGCCTTTGTCCAAGGCACCTTACCGGATGGCCCCGGCGGAGCTGCGTGAGTTGAAGCGCCAGCTGCAAGAGTTGCTTGAGTTGGGCTTCATTCGTCCGAGCCATTCGCCGTGGGGCGCGCCTGTTTTGTTCGTGAGGAAGAAGGATGGTAGTCTTCGTTTGTGCATCGATTATCGGCAGTTGAACCAGGTCACTGTGAAGAACAGGTACCCGTTGTCGAGAATTGATGATTTGTTCGATCAGTTGCAATCGGCCCGAGTTTTCTCGAAGATCGACTTGAGATCCGGCTACTACCAGCTGCGGATCAGAGAGTCGGATGTTGGTTTGACGGCTTTCCGTTCCAGGTACGGTCACTTTGAGTTCGTTGTGATGCCATTTGGGCTGACGAACGCACCTGCAGCATTCATGGATCTGATGCATAGGGTGTTCAGTGAGTACCTAGACCGCTTCATTGTTGTTTTTGTTGATGATATTCTGGTCTACTCGGCTTCTGAAGAGGAGCACGAGGAGCACCTGAGGATCGTGCTGGAGACCCTGCGGAGTCATCGTCTTTACGCCAAGTTCGACAAGTGCGAATTTTGGCTGAGCGAGGTGCACTTCCTCAGGCACGTGATCTCGGGTTCTGGTGTGGCGGTGGATCCGGCCAAGGTTGAGGCAGTGTTGTCGTGGGAGCAGCCCACATCAGTTGCAGAGGTCCGCAGTTTTCTGGGTCTGGCAAGTTACTACCGGAGGTTCATTCAGGATTTCGCCAAGATTGCAGCACCGTTGACTCGGTTGACGAGGCAGGACACCAGGTTTGTTTGGTCAGAGGACTATGAGCAGAGTTTCTTAGAGCTGAAGTCGAGGTTGACTTCAGCGCCAGTGTTGGTCTTGCCGTCGGGCACCGGTGGGTTCGTGGTTTACACCGATGCGTCGAGGTCAGGTTTGGGTGCCGTGCTGATGCAGCATGGTGGGGTTGTTGCCTATGCTTCTCGGCAGCTCAAGAAGCATGAGGAGAACTATCCCACCCATGACTTGGAGCTGGAAGCAGTGGTGTACGCTCTCAAGTTGTGGAGGCATTACCTGTATGGCGAGGCTTTTCAGATCTATACTGATCACCAGAGTTTGCAGTACATCTTCACCCAGAGGGATTTGAACTTGAGGCAGCGCCGTTGGATGGAGTATTTGAAGGACTACGACCTAACCCTTTCCTATCATCCAAGAAGGGCTAACGTTGTCGCCGATGCTTTGAGTAGGCATGTGCGCTTGAGTTCGCTGATGGTCAGAGAGTGGAGGCTGTTCGAGGAGCTGTCCCAGGGAGTGTTCGTTCCGTCGAGGACCAGAGACCGTGCAGTGGCTTCCAATTTGTCAGTTCGGCCATCACTGTTCAGGCAGGTGTTGCAGGCGCAGCGAGCAGATGCATAGTTAGCAGACATTTTGCGGATGCCGGACGTTGAGCTCAGCGAAGACAGCGAGGTCAGATTCAGAGGCCGTTTGTATGTTCCTGAGGAGGCGCGTCAGGCAGTGTTGTCAGAGGCTCACAGATCGAGATATGTTGTTCATCCTGGCTCCACCAAGATGTACCATTGCTTGAGGAGGTCCTTCTGGTGGCCAGGGATGAAGAGGGGCGTGGCAGAGTTTGTTGCCCGGTGCCTTACCTGTCAACAGGTGAAGGCCGAGCATCAGCGTCCTGGCGGTGAGTTGCAGCCGTTGCCCATTCCTGAGTGGAAGTGGGACGACATCACCATGGACTTTGTGGTTGGTTTGCCCCGTACCCCGCAGAGGCATGATGGTATTTGGGTGATTGTGGATCGTTTGACCAAGGCAGCGCATTTTCTTCCGATCAGGATGTCGTGGTCAGTGGACAGGTTAGCCAGGTTGTACGTGGACAGAGTTGTTTCGTTGCACGGGATCCCAGTTTCAGTCATTTCAGACAGAGATCCGAGGTTCACGTCAGGGTTTTGGCGCAGTCTTCAGAGAGCACTGGGTACAGAGTTGAGGTTCAGCACAGCGTACCACCCGCAGACAGACGGTCAGTCAGAGCGGACCATTCGGACACTGGAGGACATGCTGAGAGCGTGCTGTTTAGACTGGAGCGGCACTTGGGAGTCTCACCTTCCGATGGTGGAGTTTGCGTATAACAACAGTTATCACTCGAGCATCGGAATGGCGCTATACGAGGCTTTGTATGGTCGCCGGTGCAGGACTCCGCTTCACTGGTTCGAGGTTGGTGAGAGGCAGCTTTTGGGGCCAGAGTTAGTGCAGCAGTGTGCAGAGACAGTCAGTTTGGTCGGGCAGAGACTTCGAGCAGCACAGAGCAGGCAGAAGAGTTATGCGGATGTCCGCAGGAGACCGCTAGAGTTCAGCGTCGGTGACCTGGTCTTCCTGCGGGTCTCGCCGACCAAAGGTGTCATGAGGTTTGGTAAGAGGGGAAAGCTCAGTCCCAGATATATTGGGCCCTTCCCCATTTCTGAGAGGGTCGGCGAGGTTGCGTACAGGCTGAGTCTTCCGGCAGAGCTAGCATGTGTGCACAGCGTGTTCCACGTTTCACAGCTCAGGAGGTACGTCGCAGATCTTCGCACGTGTTGGACTACTCGCAGCTAGAGGTAGCGCCAGACTTGTCAGTACCAGAGTACCCAGTCAGCGTTGTCGACCGCAGAATTCAGCAATTGCGCAGGAAGCAGATTCCGCTGGTAAAAGTTGTTTGGCAGAACCGCGTCGGTGGCGAGGCCACCTGGGAGCGCGAGGATGAGATGCAAGAGCAGTTTCCTTACTTGTTTGATCGATATGGTATGTGGTGATCTCCTCTTTTGTCGTTTTCCGGGTTGAGACCGAGTTGTTTTCATTTCGAGGACGAAATGTCTTAAGGAGGGAGGGTTGTAACACCCCGACCCCCTTGGGCCTTCTGGCCCCGTCCTCAGGGTCGCGGCGGGCATCCTGGCCGCGACACGGTCGCGGCAGAGAGAACTGCCGCGACAGTATTTGCGGTTCGTGTCGCGGCGGGGGTAAGCGTCGTGTCCTTGTCGCGTCGCCCCTGGCTGTCGCGACTCTGTTTTGACATGACTTGACCGCTGTCCTGTCTGTCAGAACGGTCGTGTCGGGTGGCAGGGTCGTCGGTGTTGACGCGACCTGTCAGGCCGTCGCGACTGCCTTTCCGGTCTTCGAGGTTTGACCGTGCTTTTGGTGTCGCGCCTTGGCGGGCGGCCACGACATGGTCGCGGCGCTTGTGAGCGTCGCGACAGGGTCAGTGTCGCAGCGGGCCGCTGCATCACGTTCTGGTGGCCATTGGTTCAAAACCGAGGGCGCGCCCCATTTCCCCTCTCTCGCCCTTTTCACTCGTTCTCCCCTCTCTCGAGTTCCCTCTCATTTTTCGTCGTTCCCTTTCACTCGTGGTGCTCGTGCTGAGGCGTGGACGTGCCGTTCGTGCAGGGCACGTGCTCGGGTTGTTCGGTGCGAGGAGGAGGAGGAGTTCTTTCCTACAAGAAGGCCTTAACGGGTTCGTTCTTCGTGTGGAGGTAGGGACTCTTGATCCTCTCGCCCTAAGCATGATCCCTTCCCCCTCTTGACCGTGGTTTCCTCGTGGTTTGGGGCTTGGGGGAGTGAGAACTCCATGCTCGAGTTGAGTGAGGTTTCCTTCGAGCGTAGATCTATGCTTTTGAGGGATCGTGGGTGGTTTGGTAGATTTTAGCTTTTTAAAAATGCGTTGTGCACGATCCCCTTTCCCCTTGTGAATGTATTTGGTGTTTTGAGGAGGGTTCCTGGAGGGACTGTTCTGGGAACCTGCTCAGCTGGTAACGCGGCGGCCACGGAGGCCGCGATCATGTCGCGACGGCGCGTCCGGTCGCGACATGGTCACGACGCTCCTGAGCGTCGCGTTAGGGTCGCGACGGACGAGAGCGCCACGACATGGTCGCGGCGGCCCGCCCTGTCGCGTCACTGACCGAGAGACAGGTTTGGTCTTTTCCGTTTCCGCTCTCCTTTTACTATTCCCGTGACACTTGTGCTAGTCCCCTAGTACGGTCTCACGCTAGTCGTTCGCCCGGTGCGTGGCACTTGAGGGCTTGTCCCGTGCTAGAGGTTGTTACCGTTACCTGGGACCCCCGTCCTTGGGAGCCTATTGAGGGAGCACTCCGGGCTACGAGTGTGCTCGAGTTGGCAGCCGTTTAGGCGGACTCTGGAGCTGAGGGGAAAACGGTGGTTAGGACAGTGGCGTGTGAGTCACTTGCAGAGCTCTCATGGGTGGTCTGGGACGCCGAGGACAATTAGGAGTTCTACCCGACGCAGGCCAGCCAGTCCTTCTTCTCACTGCCTCGCTCTTTGCGGCCCCGGAACCGCTTAGAGAGGCCAGGCGTGGGACCGTAGTCCGGCCAGACTACGACGGTTACTGTTGTTGTACTTGTGTCCTACCTCGCTCTAACGAGACGCGAGGGTCAGGACCTAGGTCGAGGATAAGACATCTGTGGACGCACCTGACCGTCTGACTAGTGGTGTTGTTCCCGTAGCTAGTTTTTCTTGTCCAGGCGGGGTTCCCTCCGTCTGTGTTTACTAGCCATGTGGTGGTCACGACGAGCAGTCGTACGGAGTTTCCGACCGAGTATACTTTCCGTACCATGCTAGCTTTAGCTTCGTTTCCGCACTTCCGTTGTAGGTAGAAAGATATAAACTGCTGTCTTTCCCTTATTAATAGTTATATATGTTCCTCTGCCTGTTTAGAGCTAGTAGGAGATTGGTAGTCCCTACGGAGCTTCTGTTGTGAAGCTCATCCCTCTGTTTTCCAGGTGAGTCTTCCCAGCAGCGGCAGGGCGCGCGTCGGGCGGAGGAGACGGGGCGGTAGTCGAGGTCATCGTAGCTAGCAGTGGTTCCCCCTCTCATTGTACATCACCCTTGGGGTATGCCCCTAAGGGACTTGTCTCTCCCCTTTCCTTACTTGTACTAGTGTGTGTGCGTTGGGACTGTACTTAGAGCGGTACGCAGCGGTCTCGCTTTACTTTCCTGTTTCCGCTTGTACGCTTCTAGCTTAGCAGTTGACGTTTACTTCTGTTACATATCCTGTCAGACGCGTGTTATAGCCCTTCCGTGTCCCCCGGATCCATGGGCGGCGATCGCGAAAATCGGGTCCTCGGCGTGGGCCGAGGGTCAGGTTCTCGGGTCGTTACAGTGAGCTTGTCAGATATCCATGCGCCTGAAGCATAATAAATGCATCATATCTTCTATATTCAAGAAAATCCGGAGCAAAGACATGATGTAAGAAGTTCAGTTTAAACAAAAGTTGCAGAAATAATCTGAGCAAGTTTAGATGAATATTGTAAGTATAATTTATCTGATCATGTCAAAAAGTTAACAAAATAATGACAGCCTGATGGATCATTAAAATATTTAATTATTGAAGATTTCACTCGAAATTATATCAGACATGATAAGGAAACAAGATTATATGAGTTGTTAAACTGGAGATTTTAGCAAAGCATAAGTGCAGAACTGTCAGTGAAGTTGGATACAAAAGTCCTTGCAATTTGACTCTAGAAGTTGGAGATGAAAATAGAATGATCCGACTTCAGTAAAGATTACAATTCGACTTCAGAAGAAATTATAATTCGACTTCAGAAGAAATCAAAAGAATTCGACTTTACAATTCGACTTCAGAAGAAATTCTTCATGAGTCGGAGATAGATTTCTGAAGCATTCGACTGCATAAGTCAGAGTTGACAGTCGGATTGAGTATAGAGTGTGGACTTCGAAAATTTTCTGGGTTGTTTTGACTTCGAATCTAAAGGAGTCGGAGATGACAGTCGGAGTCTCAAGTCGGATTCAGTATAACACAGAGGGAGTTTATGGACTTAGAAAATTTTCGAGATAGAGTTTGTCCAAGATATATTTTTTGTGATAAGTAAAATAGATATTTAATTTTTATGAAGTCTTTTAAAGATTTTGTCATAGTAAAAACATGATATTGAGCTGAATAAAGAAAAATCTTAGATTTTTTTTTTGTAGGGATAGTTGCTCAACAATTATCCCCCTTTTTATTAATGACAAAAAACTTTAAATAGATAGTTAAAAAACAAATATGAGATGAATATATACTTTCCTGGAGAGTTGTTTAGCAATTTGTTCTTACTGCTTTCTCCCCCTTTGTGGCATTAACATAAAAGGTAACAAAAACACAAGAGAGATATAAATAAGCAAGTAAGAAGGATCATAAACTAAATTCAGAAATTGAAATTAAGTACATGACAGAGTGTTTAGGACTTTGACAGAGAACTTGGCAGATACAAGGAGCGGGGAATCTGATCAAGATAGGGCTTGAGATGATCCCACAGCTTTTCCTCATTTTCATAGAAGAAGTTTTCAAATAAACTACAATCAATGTTGTAGTTGTTTGGATTGATGGAGGGCAGCTTCCTATGAGATTTGATATGGCACTTATGGTACCAGGAAAGCTTGTTGTAGAACTTTCGCCGGCCCAGAAGGAATTTAAGGTGAACAAACTTCCTAAAGGCTGCTAGATGAAGAAAATCATGCACTGTAATATTCCAGTGCAAGCCTCATGACACAGTTGCTTCCTTAGCCAGATAATATACTAGGTACCTTTGCTTCCACTTAGGACCAATGTTCTTCCTCAAATCCTTATAACTTTTGGACAGATACTCATAGGGGGAAAGCTTCATTTTTTCACAAGCTGCATGGTCTGCAGGATAAGCTGCTACCCATTGATCTAAAGAGAACCTCTCAGATTCAGCAAAACAAAGCTGGAAATCTAACAAGTGATGAGAGTTCTTTGAAAGTTGCATGAACAGAAATCTCTGGAAGCACAATTTCAGTTTATACTTGATATTGAATCTGGTAGCAATCCGGATGTGCCTGTTGAAAATTGGTTCAGCAAAATCTTTCCTGGCTGCAATGGCACCTACAAAGGATAGATACAACCCAGATGGCAATGCTACAGTCATGGAGGGATTGATTTCTCTCTGACCTTTAAGAAAATTCTCCCATTGACCTTTGGACACATCAGGCAGTCCCAACTTGAATATGGCAAAATTAAACTCTTTCATTTTGGTGAACTTGGCCTGAGAGTCTTAGATAAGGAGTCCAAATAGGTCATAGAACCTCAGATTCATGTGGAGATGAATATCCAAAAATTGGTTCCTAGATTGGGTTTCCTAATATTTGGCTGCTTCTCCTGGATAGAGATCAAGGAATTCTTTGGGAGTTAGGTTATGGCATTTCTGAGAAATAAGTTGGAGTTCGGCCAATGAGACTTGGGTAGAGTGAATAAGAGTAGGAAGCCAGTGTTCAAATGTGAAACTTGGCATCTCATGAACTTCAAGGAAGGATTTGATGGATAGAAATTCTCTGAACAGGTTCATATAATGTTCAGAGTGGTAGATGAAGGCATACCAAAAAGGAGGAAGAAGCTTTGCTGGGTTGTCTTTCAACTGAGGCCCACTTGAAGATGAAAGCTGAATACTGGGAAGAATTTCAGATAGTTCAAGAAAAGATTTTCCGGTTGCTGATTTGGAGGCAGTGGGAAGACAAGAAAAGAAATGTACAGGTTGTGTGTGGAGAATGGGAATTGATGCCTTAGATGATGTAAATTGATATTTCATAGGATAGATTTTGAACTTAACTTGTTCAATGGCAATAGGTTGATCCCTTGGAATAGATGTAGGTGGAGGCGGATCATATGAGCTAGAAGATGGAGGGAGTTCAGTAGTGGAGAAGGTAGGAACTGGTGGTGCAGAAGGTTGAGGTGTTGCTATTTGTTCAAGCTTAGAAAGAGGATCAGCAGTGGAAGTTGGAATAGAAGGAGTTGGCATGGAAGGAGTAGGAGATTTGAAAACAAGTTCACCATTCTTGAGAAGTTTTCTCCTAGCTTTCCTCTTGAAGATCTTGACCTGGGACTTGGAATCATCCTCTAAAGCCTCAAAGGGTCTTTTAAGCCTAGACTCCAGCTGGGATTCCTGCTGCTGCTCAACTTTCTCAACTGCTGCTGCTGCAGAAGCCTCCTCTAACACTGATTCTTGTTGCTGCTCATCTTTCTTCTGAATTTCCACAATAGCCAGTTGGGGAGAAATTGCTTGTGGCTCTTGCTCTTGCTCTTGAACTGGGATTTCAAGCTCTTTCTATGGTTGCTGCTGCTTTGCCTACTGTTTAGGCTCCTTTTGCTGCTCATTTTGCTGAGGAACTTGAGGACCAGATTCTTGAGAAGTGCCATGTTGGCACACAAACTGAAGTAGAAGGTCCTTAATCTGCTTGACTTCATCAGTTAAACCATCAAATTTACCATCAATAAATTCCACTTGCAACTGAAGAACTGATAGGCTTTCCTGTTGCTTGCTTAGTAAATCTAGGATGGAGTTGAGACTGTTGCTAGTCTCCCCCTGAGACCTTGGCCGAGTCTCAAACTGAGAAGGGGAGTAATGATACTACCTTTCCTCAAAATCTTGTCCACAGGAGGTAGATCTGGGAATGTCTTCTTGTTCTACTCCTTTTCCTTTGAAATCTCTTAAACTTGATTATTGTTTCTTCTGGAGCATCTGGTTCAGGAAAAGATTCAGGAACATGAAACTGCTCTTCTGCTGCAAAGGTTGATCTTGATCTGGTGCTGGGGCTTCTATTCTAATTTCTTCTCTTGGTTCTACTCGTGCTGAGTTGCTTGAGAGGATGGAATGATATGTGTCTCATCTGAATAGATTTCATGAGTACATTGAGGCACTGAATCCTACATCCATAAGTTTTGACTTATGTTGACTAAAGTGTAATGGCTTCTTCTCAAGGTTGACAAGCCAATTTTCTCTTTAATTCCAACAGAAATTTCTCTGCTCAAATCGACTGAAAATCTCTTGAAAATCAAGGTAAGCAGGGGTCCAAAAGGGAGAGATTCCTGCAAATCTTTGGATGCTATCATCTTTTCTAAAATAATTGCTGGCAAATTCACTTTATGCCTCTGAATGGCCCAAAATAATAAGTTTCCATCCCAGGAGGTTATGGAGGAGTGGGTTCCTACCCTTGGAGTTACAATATTTGTAATGACTGAATGGATAAGCCTCTTTTCTGTAGAAAGTTCATTGACCAGAAGGCCCTTCTTGGAAACTATTGCCAAACTACCAATGATGCCCAATTTTTGCTTGTCCAAGGGCACTGACTCACTGAGCTTGTGCCCGGAAATAGGACATTCCAAGATTTCTGCTAACAAATCCTCAGATACTGTAACTTTGATCCCCTTTACATATCCTGTGACTGAAGTTTTGGAGGAAACTTGAAGAGTCACATAAAATACCTTGATAGCATTCTCGACTGGGTTCAAAAATCTGGCAAAGCTTAGCCCAGCCCACAGCTTAGGGTTTCTTCTACCCACAACAGACTACCACTCAAATGGGAGAGGTCTACCACTTTTCATGGACATATAGAGATCTTAGCATACACTAGATGATGGAGTTGCTCAAGAGTCAACTGGGTTTCATCTGGAACCCTAGATGAAGCCATCTAGATGGAAATCAAGAGAGAGGACTGAGAGAACTATCAAAGGAGTGAAAGAAATAGAGTTATAGTTCTCAGAACCTACCTTTCTTCAGAGAGAATGGAGGTCTTGGAGTTGTCCTGAAGACGACGGCTGGAGAAGATGAACAGTGAAGGCGCGAAGAGGAGGAAGAATACAAGAGAGTTGAAGACAATGTTTGAAGGGTGTCTTCGCACAAGGAAAGGGTTTTCTTAAATAAAGAGAGAGAAAGTAATTGACCAGAGATTTCAGGGTGAACGGATGAGATTGATTGATTGGACTGTTTCGTCATAAATGCGTTCGTTTAAAAATTAGTTTTACTTATTTTTTAATATTGTGAGTGCCTTTTCAGACTTCAACTTAATAAGTCGGATTGTGACTCCGACTTCACCAGTCAAATGAGGATTATAACATGAGTCGGATACACTCCGACTTCACTAGTCGCAGTGCTGGGACTTAGAAGATTTCACAGAGAAGTCTTGACAGATAATTCAAAAGGGAAATATTTCACAGCAATTTCTTAACACAAAGCTCAAGTATTAATGTACCTTGACAATTTAATCAGGATTGTACATACCTATTTCTCTTCTAAT
Source organism: Colocasia esculenta (assembly GCA_014218235.1). NCBI lineage: Eukaryota > Viridiplantae > Streptophyta > Magnoliopsida > Alismatales > Araceae > Colocasia > Colocasia esculenta. Next base: position 75,542,689 of record CM024766.1, read on the forward strand.
AGATGAGAACCTATCCTCAGGAAGAGGTTTGGTAAAAATATCAGCAAGTTGATTTTCAGTAGGCACAAATTCAAGTAAAATGTTACCATTACTTACATGATCCATGATGAAGTGATGTCTAACCTCAATGTGCTTTGTTCTTGAGTGCTGGATAGGATTTTTGTCAAGTTAATTGTGCTTGTATTGTCACATAGCATCGGAATTTCTTGAAGTTGATGACCATAGTCTTCCAATTGATGTTTGATCCACAAAAGTTGAGTACAGCAACTTCTAGCTGCAATGTATTCAGCTTCTATAGTGGATAATGCCATTGAATTTTGCTTCTTGGAAGACCAAGAAATCAAGCACCCTGCAAGGATTTGACAAGTACCACTGGTGCTCTTTCTATCTATTTTGCATCCAGCATAGCCAGCATCACTAAATCCAATTAACTTGAAATTTGGGCATCTGGGATACCATAATCCTAATTTACTTGTATTTATAAGATATCTAAAAATTCTTTTAACAGTATGAACATGAGATTCTTTTAGAACAGCTTGAAATCTTGCACACAAACAAACACTAAACATTATGTCTAGTCTACTGGCAGTAAGATAGAGTAGTGATCCTATCATTCCTCTATAGACCTTTTGATCTACCTTCTTACCAAGAGGATCACTATCTAACTTAATTCTTGAGCTTATGAGTGTTCCTAATGGTTTACACTTGTCAAAACCATACTTAGAAAGTAAATCTGAAATATATTTGGTTTGACAAATGTGAATTCCTTCCTTGGTCTGCTTGATTTGCAATCCAATAAAATAATTAAGTTCACCCATCATGCTCATTTCAAATTCACTTTGCATAAGATTTTCAAAGAATTTACAAAGCATTAGTAGAACCAAAAATAATGTCATCAACATATATTCGCACAATTAAGATTCCATCTGAAAATTTCTTTATAAATAATGTGCTATCTACTTTACCTCTTATAAAACCATGTGATATAAGATAAGCACTTAGTCTTTCATACCAAGCTCTTGGGGCTTGTTTCAGACCATACAGTGTCTTCTTTAAACGAAAAACATGATTAGGATATTTAGTATCTTCAAATCCTGGTGGTTGCTCAACATACACTTCTTCTTTTATGAATCCATTCAGAAAAGTACTTTTGACATCCATCTGAAATAAGTTAATGTTAAGGGAGCATGCATAGGCTAATAGAATTCTGATTGCCTCTAATCTAGCCACTGGGGCATAAGTTTCATCAAAATCTATGCCTTCCTCTTGGGAATACCCTTGAGCTACAAGTCTGGCCTTGTTCCCAATGATTGCTCCTGATTCATCCATTTTATTTATGAAAACTCATCTGGTTCCAATGACTGGATGGTCAGAAGGTCTAGGGACAAGAGTCCATAGTTGGCTACGTTGGAACTGATTAAGTTTCTCTTGCATAGTAAGGATTCAAGATTCATCACCCAGTGCATCATCGATTGTCTTAGGCTCAATTTGAGAGACTAAAGTAAAAAAATCACAAGGGATTTGCATACCTCTTGTTCTTACCCTATCTTGAGGATTACCTATGATGTTTTCCCTTGGATGATCTCGATGATACCTTAGTTCTCTAGGTAGTCCTTATTGCGGTTCTTCTTGCTGTTGAAGATCTTCTAATGGAGGATCTTCCTTTTCTTCTTCTTTTTCTTCTTCTTCAAGAGAAGTTCTTTCCAGATTTCTGCACAAATCTTCAACACACTCTTCTTCTTCTTCTATTCTTTTAATAGAAGGGTTAGTTTCATCAAATAATATATGCACAGATTGTTCTATGGTTAATGTTCTTCTATTGAAGACTTTATAACCCCTAGGTTTTGAAATATATCCTAGTAGAAATCCTTCATCACTTTTAGCATCTAACTTTCCTAAGTTATCTTTACCATTATTTAAAATAAAACACTTACAGCTAAAAGGTCGAAGATGACGAATGTTGGGCTTCTTTTCCTTGTAAAGCTCATACGGGGTCTTCTTAAGAATTGGTCTGATCATGCACCTGTTGATAATGTAGCAGGCTGTGTTGTCTGCCTCAGCCCAGAAATATCTTGGTAAATTATATTCATTCAGTATAGTCCTAGCCATATCTAGCAGAGTTCTATTTTTCCTTTCTGCTACTCCATTTTGTTGAGGTGTTCTTAGAGCTGAGAAGTTATGTTCAATCCCATTTTCTTCACAGAACTTCATGAACTCTTCATTCTTGAATTCTCCACCATGATCAGATCTGATACATATAATCTGGAATTTCTGGTTCTTTTGAACTATTTTACTGAATTTCAGGAAAGCTGAAAAGGCTTCTGATTTGGCTTCTAGGAAAGACACCCAAGTGTATCTTGAGTAATCATCCACAATTACATAGCCATATACTTTTCCTCCAAGACTGATTGTTCTTATAGTTCTAAACAAATCCATGTGAATTAGCTCCAATGGTTTGGCAGTTGTGACAACTATCTTGGACTGAAATGAGGTCTTGGTTTGCTTTCCTTTTACGCAAGCTGAACATATTCCAGACTTCTTCATTTTCATCTTTGGAAGACCTTCAACCAGATCATGCTTTATCAATTTCTTGATGACTGAAGTGCTTGCATGACCCAATCTTCTATGCCACAAATCGGATTCTTCACACTTACTGGTTGCAAGACATAAATTTACTTCCTTTAATTCGGCTAACTGTAAAGTGTACAAATTTTTTACTCTTTGAGCTTCAAACATAATTTTTTCATCTTTCTGAATAATGCACTTATCATTCTGAAATTTCACTAGATGCCCTTTATCACATAACTGACTGATGCTTATGAGATTATGCTTCAAACCTTCTATATACATGACATCTTCAATCAAATTCTTATCCTTAGTACCAACTGTTCCACATCCTAAAACTTTCCCTTTTCCATTGTCACCATAAGTGACTTGACCAAGTTCATCTCTAAAGCTTGTAAACAACTTCCTATCACCTGTCATATGCCTGAGCACCCACTATCCAAATACCATTGGATGCTCTCAGCTGACCCTGCAAATAAAATTAAGTTGTAACTTTTGGTACCCAAATTTTCTTGGGTCTTTGATGGTTAGTTTTAGGAATCCAATGTAAGTGTCTAGTGATGCATATGCTGACAGTGTGTCCTAACTGATTGCAGTGACTACAGCATCAATCAAAAGCATTCTTAACATGTGTAGTGTTATGAGATTTCTGTTTTTGTTTATAAACATGATGATTAATCTTTTTAGGATTTTTGACTTCTTTTTCTTTTACAAATTGAGGAGTTGGATATTTTTCAGGATACACAACATTTTCTTCATTCTGAGGAGGTGTATATCCTACTCCATACTTTTTCTTACTTGTTCTAGATCCTTTTAATCTAACAAACAATGATGTTTTACAGTTAGAGATTTTCTCTATAGTAGCTCTTAGGTAATATTTTCTTCTTGCAGTTTTTCTTCATCCTTAAGTTCCTTAAGTTTGATTCTATTTCCAAAATCTTACTTTTTTTATTTTTAAATCTTCACACAGTAATTCATTAGCTCTTTTGGTTTCATTTAAACTTTTACTTAACCTTTCTTCTTCATTCTTTAGGAATGTATTAGCCTTTTCTTGTTTAGCAACTTTAATTTAACTGTTTTCATTTGTTTTACTACAGTTTTATATTTTCATATAGCTCATTGAAGGCATCTTCAAGACTGTCAGAATCTGATTCAGAACAGGAAGTAAAAGAGGTTTCGGAATTTACCTGCTTCAGTCCTGCCATGAGGGCTAGATTTGCCTTTTCTTCCTCTTCCGATTCTGAACTTGAGGAGTCTAAACTGGTGGCTTCCTCATTATCCCATGCTGCTGCCATTGCCCTTTTCTTGTATTTTCTGAACTTCTTTTCTTTGCCTTTCTTCTTGTCGGACCTTTCTGTTTGATCCTTTTTCTTCAGTTTAGAACATTCAGATTTGTAATGTCCTGGTTGGTTGCATTCATAACAGGTTGGCTCCTTCTTCTTATCTTTCTTGAAAAATCTCTTGGATCCGAACTTCTTCTTTTTGGCAAGGATTCTTTGCAATTTCCTTGATAGCATAGCTTCATCATCACTATCATCTGATTTTTCTTTGGAGTCTTCAGATGAGGAGGAATCTGCAATCTTCAAAGCATTTGACATTTTCTTTTTCGAAGAATTTTTTGCAAATCTTTCCATATTAATTTCATGAGCCATGAGGGAGCCAATTAGCTTATCAATGGATAATTGAGTTAAGTCATGTGCTTCTTCAATGGCAGTGACTTTAGGGGTCCATACATTAGTGAGAGATCTTAGGATTTTTCTAACTGTTTCTGCATTAGTTAGAACTTTTCCTAGAGAGCTTAAACCTACTATTATGTTGGAAAACCTGTTATACATCTGAGTTATGTTTTCATTTGGGAGCATTTTAAATTTTTCATATTGGGACACAAGAATATCTATTCTAGTTTGTTTAACCCTATCAGTACCTTCATAAGTGACTTGCAATTTATCCCACATTTCCTTTGCAGTTCTGCAGGTTGATAATCTATTAAATTCTCTTTTAGACAATGCGCAACAAAGATAATTTTTTGCCTTAAAGTTTAGGGACATATTTCTCTTATCAGCTATGGAAAGAGCAGAAGAGGATTCACCAATGATTTAAAAATCACCTTGTTCTATTACCTACCATAAATCAAAATTTGTACCTCTGATAAAGCACTCCATCCTCATCTTCCAGTATTGATAATCTTCACCATCAAAGAATGGTGGCCTTGTGGCAGACTGGCCTTCATAGTTATGAGCTTCAGCTGCCATTTCTTCTCAAATCTTTAGATTCTTCTGAGAAGACCTCTCTCTGATACCACTTGTTGGATCAAAATGGCACTAGAGAAGTCCTAGAGGGGGGTGAATGGGACTTCTTGACTTTAAAAAAAAATTCTCCGAAATGTCACAGCACTAAATAAATTTATTAGTATTAGTGTGGTGTGTGATTCAAGTATAAACTAGGCGGAAACAATCACACAAATGGACAAAGAGATTTATCTTGGTTCGGCCATTCCCAAATGGAGGTCCTACATCCAGTCCTCAAGCCAACCACTTGAGATTTCCACTAACTGCCAATAACTTGGCTTTCTCTCACCCTCGAGAGGTAATACAAACCCACTTGCCCTAAGCAAGTCTTCCCTAAATAGGGGAACAAAATAACTACCTTACACAAGGCCTTCCCTTCACAAGAGGGGCAAAGCAGGAACACACCTCCTGCTGAAATTACACAGAAGAAAGAAATAAATGAACTCTTGTGAATTTGCTTCAAGAATGAGCAAAAACACACAATTCAGAAAGGTTAACAGATTAGAGTTGAAACTCAAATCCTTTCTGAATGAGCAGGGTGGACTTCAGAAAAGTATGCAATTACATATTGCCACCCGGACACAAGACTTCTGTGGAAACAAGGAGAGCTATTGAGAATCTTGCTAAAAGGGGAGCTCTCCAACTTGAGGCTTGAAAAAGGCTTGTGAGATTTCATGGCTTGAGAAAATTCTAAGTGTTGAGCTCACTGGAGTTGAATTATACTTAGTATGTCTATCTCTCTTCTTCAGCTTCTTTTATTCTTCAGAATGTAGCCGTTTGAAAGATGGCCGTTGGAATAGTAGCCATTCGAAGAGAAGTTTAGGATCCCTTGGATTTTGCTAAGCTTGTTGTCCAAGGGTCCTTCTGCTTTGCTTCTTTCCAACGTCTTTAGATGAGAGTTGCAGCTTCACAGCTAGAAGGTCATTTTCTTCATTAAGTAGACTGTGAAGGCTCCATGCTAAAAACGTGCTTCAATAAATGTCTGCAACAAAGACAAGACAAAAAGAAGAGAGTACCTCCATGCTTTTGAGGTAGGTGAGTTAGAGAAGATAAGACAAAACATGGAAACCTCGTATAGACATGCTTTCAGGTCAGAAAGAGAGAACAGACAGTTGTGTTAAAAAATAAAGTATGGGTCTGTCAGTGGTAGGTGAGCTTGTCAGATATCCATGCGCCTGAAGCATAATAAATGCATCATATCTTTTGTATTCAAGAAAATCCGGAGCAAAGACATGATGTAAGAAGTTTAGTTTAAACAAAAGTTGCAAAAATAATCTGAGCAAGTTTAGATGAATATTGTAAGTATAATTTATCTAATCATGTCAAAAAGTTAACCAAATAATGACAGCCTGATGGATCATTAAAATATTTAATTATTGAAGATTTCACTCGAAATTATATCAGACATGATAAGGAAACAAGATTATATGAGTTGTTAAACTGGAGATTTTAGCAAAGCATAAGTGCAGAACTGTCAGTGAAGTTGGATACAAAAGTCCTTGCAATTCGACTCTAGAAGTCGGAGATGAAAATAGAATGATCTGACTTTAGTAAAGATTACAATTCGACTTCAGAAGAAATTATAATTCGACTTCAAAAGAAATCAAAAGAATTTGACTTTACAATTCGACTTCAGAAGAAATTCTTCATGAGTCGGAGATAGATTTCTGAAGCATTCGACTGCATAAGTCGGAGTTGACAGTCAGATTGAGTATAGAGTGTGGACTTAGAAAATTTTATGGGTTGTTTTGACTTCGAATCTAAAGGAGTTGGAGATGACAGTCGGAGTCTCAAGTCGGATTCAGTATAACACAGAGGGAGTTTATGGACTTGGAAAATTTTCGAGATAGAGTTCGTCCAAGATATATTTTTTGTGATAAGTAAAATAGATATTTAATTTGTAAGAAGTCTTTTAAAGATTTTTTCATAGCAAAAACATGATATTGAGCTGAATAAAGAAAAATCTTAGATTTTTTTTTAGGGGTAGTTGCTCAACGCAAGGCTATATACACAAGACAACTAAACATCACATGACTCAACAACTAAATAAAAGGGCAAAATTTGAGGGCCTTATAGGGAGAGCTAGAGGGTTCCCGTCCTTATTCTAGTTTGGAGCCGCATCGCAACGAAGTTGGGTCTACTCCTCCAGCAATGTAATTTCCTTTCCATTGTACCTCGGGGTATGCCCCGAGCTGTTGTACATTGTGCTTGACTTTTGTTGAGAACTAGCTATGTAATATTCATGTAAATATATGTGAGCGGTGCAATCTTATATGTGTTTAGTGTATTCTTTTATATTTCCATGGACATGTGTGTTGATATCCCTTGCGAAGCTTTGGCTTGTTCGCGGGAGGTGGAGTCGGATCAAGTTTGTTATTGGGTTAATGGGTTTGAACGACGAGGACCGTCACAGTTGGTATCAGAGCAAAGTTTGTGTAAATATGAAGGAATAGAAGATTTACATAGCCTGATCTCTACTTGAGTCCAATGATGGTAATTGACCCTAGTTTTGTATTGATTTGTTAGCATGTTGTGTGGTTTGGAATGTTGTATGTGCAAGATTTGAAATGGCTGATAGGAGATATTGGGGAGGTGGTTGAGATGAACTAGAAGAAACTACACATCAGCTGATTAAGAGTTTATGGGAGAGTTTCACAGAAATTCGGATAAGGCTAGATCAGTAGGGAGTAGTTTAGCTAGTAGCAGTAGCACCTCGAGTTGTTGAGGAGGTGGTACCAGTGCCAGTAGCACCACCCCCACCACCACCAGGAGTAGAGGTACCACTTGTTGCACCAATACCCCCAGTAGTACCTGTACGACCAGCTGGCACGGGTGAGTCTACAATGTTAGTGGAAAGGTTCTTGAGATTGCAGCCCCACGTATACAGAAGGTCCAAATCTAGACACAGCGAAACATTGGGTGCATGAGATAGAGTGGGTCTTTGTTACAATGAGATGTCCTCAGGCAGACAGGGTGATTCTAACTACTTACCAGTTGCGAGGTTTTGCTCAGGAGTGGTGGAGGCTAAAAATGTAGACAGTATTTGCTGGCAAGACAGAAGACTCCATCACATGGCCAGAATTCTTGGGAGTATTCAATGATACTTTCTTTCCGGTCTAGATTCAACAGGCAAAAAGGGAACAATTTAAAACATTGCAGCAAGGAAATTTGTCAGTGCTGGATTATCAGATGAGGTTCATGGCGTTGAGTAGATATGCACCCTATGTGGTTACCGATAATTCTATGATGGTATAATATTTCATCCAAAGATTGCGGCCAGAGTTGCAAACAGTAGTAGTTCCCCTTATGTGCAGGACGGTGGAGGAGGCGGCGCAGTGGGCAGCCGCGTTAGAGAGGTCTGTACAGGTTCGTCAACCAAGAGAGTCAGGTAGCTTTCGACTACCACAGCGATCTCCAGTAGTTAGCAAAGGAAAGGCACCAGCAGGACCATCATCCTTAGGATTCAGCAAGTGGGGATCAAAATGAAGAAAATATTCTGAGGTCGAGGAGGCAGTAGGAAGCAATTTTTCAGCAGGGGCGAGTCATTAGACTAGAGGTATGAGGAGAGCTCGCAGCAGAGCACAGCGAGGCAGCCTGTGGTTCCTCCATGCTATAGATGTACAATTGTGATCAGTCAGGGCATTTGATCAGAAATTGCCCTTATCCCAGGGATTATGGTTATGGTAGAGCGGCACAGCAACAGCAGAAGCCACAGCAACCACTGGCAGAGCGAGGTAGAGGGCCACCATTTTAGTGAGGTCGAGGACGGGTTATGGCTATAACCTGGGCGCTGGCGCTGGCTTCTAATCTGATTGAAAGTATATTACCCATTTATGAATTTTCTGCAAGAATTTTGATAGATCCAGGGTGCATCACATTTTTTTTATTTCCGAAGATTTTGTGGATGGTATGTTTCACCCGTTAGAGGAAAGGCATGTGAGTTGGTGGTAGAGGTTCCCTCAGGTGGTTATATGCTTACTTCTTGTTATTTGGATGAGGTTCCAATAGTATTCAGAGGCCAGTTGCCAGTCAGGTTATATGCTTTACAATTGAAGGAATATGATGTGATTCTGGGTATGGACTAGTTGGAAGCTTATGGAAAGTAGCAGATTGTAGAAAGAAAAGAGTCAGATTTAGCCATTCCAGTGGAGTAGAGTTTGAAGTTCAAGGTATGCCATTTTACACTCTGAAATTTATTATTTCAGCACTTAGAGCTAGGAAGTTAATAAATGCAGGTTGTGTGGCATATTTGTGAGTTTAGCTTAGTCTGATAAATCTGTGAAGATTGTTCCAGTAGTTAGAGAGTTTGCGGATGTGTTCCCTGATGATTTGCCAGGATCAACCCCACATAGAGAGGTGGACTTTACAGTAGAGTTACAGTCAGGTTGTTTGTCGATCTCCAAGGCACCATACAGGATGGCACCAGTAGAATTAAAAGAGTTGAAGAAGTAGTTGCAAGAATTATTGGAAGATAGTTTTATTAGGCCAAGTCATTCGCCATGGGGAGCTCCAATTTTGTTTGTAAGAAAGAAAGATGGCAGTTTTAGAATGTGCATTGATTACCACCAATTGAATAAGGTCACTATTAAGAACAAGTATCTGTTGCCAAGAATAGATGGTTTATTTAATCAGTTGCAATCAGCAAGGGTGTTCTCCAAGATTGATTTGAGGTTAGGATATCATCAACTGAGAATTAGGGTGGAAGATAATGATAAAACAACATTCAGAACAAGGTATGGGCAATATGAGTTTATGATGATGCCATTCGGGTTGACTAATGCACCGACAGCTTTCATGAATCTGATGAACAAAATAATCCATCCATATTTAGATACGTTTATTATGGTTTTCATAGATGATATACTGGTGTATTCAGTAATAGAGGAAGAGCATGCAGCACACCTGAAGATTACTTTGCAAACTTTAAAGGAGCATCAGTTGTATGCTAAATTTAGCTAGTGTGAGTTCTGGTTGCAGGAAATTCAGTTTTGGGGTCATGTAATTTCAGCAGATGGTATCGCAGTGGATCCAGCCAAGGTTGAGGTAGTCATGAAATGGGAGGAGCCGAAAACAGTCACAAAACTTAGAAGTTTCCTTGGGTTGGCTGGTTACTATAGGCATTTTATTCAAGAGTTTTTGAAGATCACAGCACCCATGACAAGATTAACCAGAAAAGGAGCACCGTTTATATGGTCAGCTGATTGTCATAAAAGCTTTATGGAATTAAAGAGAAGACTTACTACAACACTGATATTGGCTTTACCATCAGGTAGTGGAGGATTTGTACTGTATATAGATGCTTCTAGAAAAGGACTTAGTGCAGTATTAATGTAGCATGGTATGGTTGTGGCTTATGCATTTAGGCAATTGAAACAGCATGAAGAGAATTGTCCTACCCATGATTTCGAATTGGCAGCAGTGGTTTTTGCTCTAAAGCTGTGGAGGCACTAGTTATATGGTAAAAGGCTTAAAATTTTTACTGATCATAAGAGTTTGAAATATATTTTCTCTCAGAGGGATTTGAATCTCAGGCAGTGTTGATGGATGGAGTACTTAAAAGACTATGATTTCAGCTTGGCCTATCATCCAGGTAAAGCAAATGTGGTTGTAGATGCACTAAGCAGGAAAGCAGTATTGAGCCAAATGATGATAAGAAAGTGGAAGTTGTATGAAAATGTGGCAGAGAATTCTTTGTATATTCCTAACAGTCAGCGGTGAGCAGTTCTGGCCAACAGTACAGTAGAACCGTCTATATATTGGCAGATAGTAGAAGCTCAAAGAACATATGAAAGTTTAGCAGAAATTATAAAGATGGAAGGTGTTATTATAGACAATGATTGTGTGGTAAGATTCAGAGGCAGATTATATGTCCTAGCGAAGGTGGAGGTAAAATAGAAAGTATTGGAAGAGGCACACAGATCCAGATATTCTATCCATCCAGATAGCATGAAGATGTACCAAGACTTGAAGAAGCATTTCTGGTGGCCACATATGAAGAGAGAAATAGTAGAGTTTATCACTAGATGTGTGATTTGTCAGCAGATAAAGGCAGAACATCAAAGGCTAGGAGGATTATTATAGCCATTGCCGATTCCACAATGGAAATGGGACGACATTGCCATGGATTTTGTGGTTGGTTTACTCAGGACAACAGCAGGACATAACGGCATTTGGATATTTGTTTATAGATTGACCAAAGTGTGCAGATTGCTAGCAGTGAGTATGTCATGGATAGTGGACAGGTTGGCCAGATTATATGTGGACAAGATTGTACCATTGCATGGTATCCCAGTAATAATTATTTCAGATAGGGATTTGAGGTTCACATCTAGTTTCTGGAGGAGTCTACAGTGAGTGGTTGGCACCGAATTGAGATACAACTCAGCATATCACCCTCAAACAGATGGGCAGACCAAAAGGACTATTTAGACAATTGAAGACATGTTGCGAGCTTATAGCTTAGTATGGGGAGGCAGCTGGGAGCATCACCTGAGTATGGTAGATTTGCCTATAATAATAGTTATCATGCAAGTATTGGAATGGCACCGTATAAAGCTTTATATGGTAGACCATATAGAACACCTCTAAATTGGCATGAAGTAGGAGAGAGATAAGTTATGGGGCCAGAATTAATTTAGAAATGTGCAGAAATGGTTAGATTTATAAAAGAGAAGCTTCAGACAGCTCAGAGTCATCAAAAGAGTTATGCAGATATGAGATGAAGGACATTACAATTTGAAGTTGGAGATTCTGTGTTTTTAAGATTTTCTCCAACAAAAGGTGTTCTAAGGTTCAGTAAGAAGGGTAAGTTGAGTCCAAGATATGTGGGTCCATTCCAGATTTTTGAAAGAATTGGTGAAACATCATATAAAATAGAGCTTTCAATGGACTTCATGAACGCACATGATGTGTTTCATGTCTCTATGTTGAGAAGGTATATTCGAGATCCATCACGGATAGTCTGCTATACCAAAGATGACTTGAAGCCGGACATGTCTATAACGGAGTATCCAATATATATTACAAGACAGAGGGTACAGAAATTGAGAAATAAAGAAATAGAGTTGGTGAAAATTAGATGGGAAAATAGACATGGAGAAGAAGACACATGGGAATTGGCAAAAGAGATGCAAAATGCTTATCCATACTTGTTTGAGTAAGCTTTTAATTCTTTTTAGGTGATAGTACCATGCATGAATAACTTTAAATGGTGTGCTTAGGGTTCTTTCTAAATTTCAAGGTCGAAATTTCTTTTTAGGTGATAGTAATGTAACATCGTGAACTTTCGGATCGCCATTTATTGGATTTGGTGGCCAGTGTGTGGCCTATTGTGTGTATTTTAGTTGCTTGGACAGGTAGTGAGGGGTTGGGGGTCGGAAATCCAAACCCAACAGATCCTCTGGTTCACTTTCTATAAACGCGACCAACACAGACGTCGCATTTTGGAAACATGACCACCTTTCCCGTCACGATTTTGACACCGCTTCCCCGGGTGCACGTCCGCATGCGTGCCGCGTGTCACATGCAGGAGCGTTGGTTTAAATTGCGACGGCCGTGTACGTCGCGATTTAAACTCAACGGTGTGCCCCATTGCGATTTAGATTAAGAGGTTTTTCTGGTCAAGCCACGGGCCAAATAGTGCAGAAAACACTGTTCGGCCTAGGGAAGGCTTGCTGTGAGGGATTCCGGGTGAATCGGCGTGTATGGCGTGCAAAGGGGCGTGTTACCATCATGAGGAGGTTGTTCGGAGCACGGGTAACACCAGGGCAATGCCGTACTTCACATTCTTCGTGTTTCTCATGTGGTAGGGGAATTCTCCTCATTTTTTGATCAAATGGATTGTGATTAAAGTGTTCAATGCATGGCATGGGTTAAATTGAGTTCCAAGCTTGTGTAGGCTTTCATTTAAATGCAAATATTCAAGCATTAAGCTTGTATAGGGTGGTTTGTATGATTTTCAGAACTAGGCCTTTGGGTGGGGTTCTCTCGGTTGAAAAGGCGATGGAACCAGTCATCGCATTTTGAATGCAATGGCGTGTCCAGTCGCAATTCGGTGTTAAAGGTGACAGTTCTCCCCGTCGCAATTTGGTCTTCAAATGGTGACATCTATGTACGTCGCATTTTAGAAGGCAACCACCCGACCCCTAACTTGACTGCATAGTGCCATGAATTGCTTTCAGCCATGGGTTTGTGTGATTGTTAATGTATGTATTATGTGTTGTAAGCGGTGCATTGGCACGCGATGTGATCGGGAATGTCGAGTTTGCATGGTTGTGTGTACATGGCAAGTTGGGTTGTTTAACACCTTCTGTGGTTGCCTCTCAAGTCGCGTACCCCAGATTCTCTGTGAGCTAGGCACATTGTGCTCAGGGTTTGTCCCGGTACTTGTGTACCGTCGAGATCTTTGTCATCTTCCTGGACACCCTCACTCCTTAGCTTGAGTTGTACGTCCGGCTGAGGGAAAGACAACAGTGGGACAGCAACTTGGGTGTGTTGGCTGTGTTTGGTCGCTTGTAGCACGCTTTTGGTTGAGGGACAGACCACTGGTAGACGTATTGGTCCCCAGCTAGTCATGTTTCTAGTGCCTCACTTTAGGGAGCTCGGGCCAGAGTCCTTAAAGGTGCCAGGCATGGGCCTGCAGTTGTGTGGTCTGCAGGTGTGGTCTTAGTTTGGTCTCCACAGTTTGTTGACTCTGTTGAGGTGGAGCAGCAGCTGGACCTTTCATCTGTGGCTGCGAGGCTGAGAGGTAGACCCGTATGGTTTGTCCGGGTCAATATCCGGTGTCGTGAACCAGTCTTTGTGACTCGTGTTTGGCGTTACCCTTCTTTAGCTCGTACTACAGAGCGTGGTTTGCCTTTTAATTATTAATGCTTAAGCCATGTTATTAGGGTAGAATTGTTTATTTTAATTGTAGTTATGGCACCATGCTTAGAAAAATAATTTAACTATTTAAATAGTTGTTTTACTCCTGCTTCTCTAATACTGGTGTTCTTTCGACTTTTGAGGTAGTTTTCTAACTAAGCCAATGACTTGTGAGGCTCACCCCTACTCCTTTTAGGTGAGGGAGAGCAGGAGGGTTCCCGTCCTTCTTCTAGTTCGGAGCCGCATCGCAACGGAGTTGGGTCTACTCCTCCAGCAATGTAATTTCCTTTCCATTGTACCTCGGGGTATGCCCCGAGCTCTTATACGTTGTGCTTGACTTTTGTTGAAAACTGGCTATGTAATATTCATGTAAATATATGTGAGAGGTGCATCTTATATGTGTTTAGTGTATTTTTTTATATTTCCATGGACATGTGTGTTGATATTCCTTGCGAGGCTTTGGCCTGTTCGCGAGAGGCGGAGTCGGATCAAGCTCGTTACTGGGTTAATGGGTTTGAATGACGAGGACCTTCATTGTATTCTTGTTATTCTATTTCTTTTAACTTCTATTTTTGAGCTAATATATATATATATATATATATATATATATATATATATATATATTATTTATTTTGTTTTTTTTAATTTCTAGGGTACTACACCCTACTCCTGAGCTAATTCTTAGCTTCGAGAAGTAGAGTGCTCAGGGTCGAATGAGTTGGTTTACCTATCTCTTAACTGCATGATGGCCTATCCTGTCATGAAGGTGCCATTTTTGTGGCATTTATTGTGTTTCTCTTCAAGGTCGCCATTGGTGACATCGTGTGACTTTTTAGGGTCTCGTAGCTATCCATGTGGGGACTGACGTGGCAACCCTTCATGATTGAGGTTGCAGCGCTTCAAGTTTCTCATGCCTCTTCAACCGACATCAGACATTGTAGCTTTTGAAGTGGTGGGATTTTGAAAGTTGGCTCTCCCTACCCTTTTCACTCTATATCTAGTGCAAATGAGGTACTTGAAGGGGTTCCGTCTTCCATTGTTCTTTGCATGTTCTCTAATTCCCCTTTATCTTTCTTCCAAGTCTTTGTGGTTGTCTTCCTCTTTCGGTGTCATTCCTCCAGTGAGTTCCTTAACCATGTCTCAGGGTGGTACTGTGAGAAGGGCAAGAACCATAGGTTGTTATGGGGTGTTGAACCCTACCACGGTGAACGTTGTGAGATAGCTTTTGCCACCTCCGCCAGAGAGGTTGAGACTAGTGGCATTCATCACCTCTTCATTTGCCCAATAGGCGGTTTCAGGGGAGAAAGGAGGGAAAACGACCCTATGCTAAGATACTTCTAGTATAGTAAAAAAATCAGAGTTAGCAAATTTAGCCTCCAAGTAAAACATTGCCCCGGAGTGAATTGGTGTATCCCTCTTCTAATGAAATGTGTTTGGCTACTTGTCCGAGAGCGATATACCTCCATCATCTAGCCACAGAATCAGGCCTTCATCTTCCTGTCTATACCTTCATGTCATCCCTTCTCAAGTTTTACAGGTTGGCATCGGTGCAATTTGTCTCCAATTCATATTTGTTCAATTTTTCCTTCATGTGGGAAGTTGTCCTTCGATCCTAAGTTCCTGTCTTCGCCTATTTCTTCAAGTCGCAACAAAGTCGACCTGTGGACTTGGGTTCTTATTTCTCTAGTCTAGACGAAAGAAGAGTTTCTTGTTCTTTATTTTCTGGGCTTCCTCCCATAAATTGTGGAAGTCTAATTAATTCTGGGTGTCTAGGTGTTCAGGGGCTTCGGAGTGGCATTTTTCCACGGCTTCTAATCTTGAAGCATCTTGTGCTTTGAATGAAGCCCTGTCAAGTGATGGAATGGGTTATGAGTTAGCCATCCTCAATAAGATTTATGTGAGCATGGATTGTAGTGACCCTAGATATTTATGCCCAATAAAGCTCCATATCCAAGTCCGCCTCCTGCGATCGCACCGAAGTCTCAAAAGGGATAACTCATACAAGTGTCCAGTAAGAATATAAAAGACAACCACAAGAGTATAATATACAAGAAAGTACATGTATCTATACTCATTTACCACAATTTACATTGTCCCAATATATTATTACATGTCCAAGAGAAAAGTACAACTATCTAGGGCATACCCCGAGGGGGCAAGGCTCACACTAAACACAACTATAACTCAACTACTGGTGGAACAAGTCTGCCACAACGCTTTTGCACGCCAAACCCACAGAAAACCCTAAAGGAACTGTAAAGGAGTGAGCCTCAATAAGTCACAGGCTCAGTAGGGACCTCCCAAAAACAACAACAAACCAACAACTGAAAGAAGGAACCAAGTCCTCAATCCCTCAGGGTCTCACTGGCAGCACTAACTGAAGCACTATCGAAGTAAAATGTGCTTATCCATAAACATAAATGAATTGTATTAAACATAAACACACTAGCTGACATAGCTCCCAGAAAAATTGAAGGAAGCAACAGGACTAGTGTAGAAACACCAGTCCACCGCAGTAACTGAAACCACCATGCCACGAGCCATATAGGCCAACTACTAACATATGGTAACGAGACTAACAACACAGAGTCAGTCCCCCACAGCAACTAACAAGTACAACAAAGGCCACACGGGCCAACTACCCATGAAAGGTATAGGACTGACTACAAGGAGTCAATCCACCACACAATCTCACGGTAACAACCATACTGAAGAACTACCCAGTAAAGGTGCAAACACGACAAATGGAAGGTCACACAACATGACCTCCACAGAGCACAGCTCCACAACAACACCTGAAAACACTGGCACACACACACTGTGCCACCACAACCAACTACCCACATAGGGTACAAGTACATGAAACCACAAGGTACTATAATTGAACCACAAGTGCCACTATGCCACTAGCAGAGCACACAATAATCAAGCATAAACCACATCACTTTAGGGAGCTCGGGCCAGAGTCCTTAAAGGTGCCAGGCATGGGCCTGCAGTTGTGTGGTCTGCAGGTGTGGTGTTGGTTGGTCTCTACAGTTTGTTGACTTTATTGTGTGGTTGTAGAGCAGTAGTTGGACCTTTCGTCCTTGACTGCGAGACTGAGAGGTAGTTCTTGTGTTGTATTGTTCAGGTTGGATATTGGTGTCATGAACCAGTAGTCCATTCCCTTGTGGTGGCATTGTTCTTTGCGACTTGTGCTTTGCCAGCAGTTGTGGCTTGTGAGTGGTGACTCACTAGAAACACAGGACTAGCTGGGGAACAGTATAACTACTGGTGTCCATCCCCCAACCACGAGCGCACTACAAGCGACCAAACACAACCACAACTCACTTGTCGCTGCCCCATTGTCGTCTTTCCCTCAGCCAGGCGTACAACTCAAACACAGGAGTGAGGGTGTCCAGGAAGACGACACAGACCTCGACGGTACACACAGTACCGGGACAAACCCCGAGCATAACAAACACAACGTGCCTGGCTCTTAAAGAACCTGGGGTACCTGACTAGAGAGGCATTCTGGAATAGGCGTCGAACCACCACACTTAGCTAACACACAAATCGTTGAACGCTTAATGTAAGGCCCTCAAATTTTGTTCATATTATGTTTATTTAATTATGTGCATATAGTATTTACTTATTTTCTATACATAGTATGTTTATTTATTTTTGTGCATGTGTGCTTGTTGATGTTATTTAAGTTCTGTCTGAAATCCCTGGTTAACGTCAACATCA
This sequence comes from Colocasia esculenta, assembly GCA_014218235.1. NCBI lineage: Eukaryota > Viridiplantae > Streptophyta > Magnoliopsida > Alismatales > Araceae > Colocasia > Colocasia esculenta. Next base: position 75,560,133 of record CM024766.1, read on the forward strand.
CTTGACGTTAAGAGCAGGTTGACAGCAACCTGTGTGTCGTTGACTGCATGGCCAGAGGATATAGACATCCATATCGAATGACGTCTACTTCCTGTTAACAGTAGTAAAGTGGTCGTTTACTTCTCTAGCTGTGTTTGGGATTCCAGATCTGAAACGGCTGCGTTTTCTCCGGAACCTGTTTAGGAAACCCAATCCCAATGGTTAGGAATCCTAATGTTGTGTACCCCGACTCTTAACCCTATATAACCTAAGTTTTTGGCTAGGTTAGGTCCTTTGGTTTAGAGGAAAAAATAGGGTTTGTTTGAGAGAAAATTAGAGTTTTCTGAGGCTTGATCCGGCGTTTAAGAGGTTCTTCCAGCGATCTTCTTCGACTGGAAGGTGCTCCTGGTGGTGAAGAAGCTTCCTCGACTCCGGAGGACCTTCTGTGCAAGCGTGAAGACCGAATTTGGGCTGGAGATTTGAACCTTCTTGGCTTGGCCGAGGAGGGCTTCATCACCAAATTGAACCTTTAGAGATTTTATTCTAGGCAATTAGCTTAGGGGTATCATCCCTATACATGTCCCCTAGGTTCTACGTATTTTTACAGATTTTTATTTCGTGTCCTGGAACCCCCAATACTCTCTTTTTATGAGTTCGGTCTGCACTTTCTGCAGATAGGAGGTTGACGGCAACCAAGTTTCCACCAAGTTCCTGAGTTGACGGCAACAGATTGTGTCATTAACTTCAGTTGACGGAAAGGCCCTTGCCGCCAAGTTCTTCAGGTTTTACAAAATTCTGATTTTGATCTCTATGCTGTGATTTTCGAACTTCTAGATGTCTGTACATGCTGTAAAAATTATGGTTGGTCAGGCATGTTCTTTAGGTCAGATCATAAGTTTTTGTCGAATTTTAGAGCATGACTTTATTTAATATAATTTCTGTTATGGTGAAATATGCATGTTTTGACAGTATTTAACTCTGAACAAATAGTTTGAATGCATGTTATGGTTACAAAGAATTTTCATGATCTTAGGGTTACTGTTTGCATGATTTAAATCTGTGAGAATCGATTGTTTTACTGTCTACCATATTAAGTGAATATTTTACTAAAATTACATGAAACCTGTATTAAATGTTAAAAATAATTCTACTATTGCAAAAATTCTGGAAAATTGGTCATATGACATATTACATGTATAGAGACTGTGGTTAAAATTTGATACTGTTTGGATATCCATAGATACTGTTTGCATTTAAAAGGGTATTAAAACCATGTTAAGCAATGTTTGATTTAGATATTGTAAATTTCAATGATTAGCAACATGTTTAGGCACTGTTATGATTAAATTGTCACTCTGGAATAGTCATGCTGAGTTCTGTAAACTGAAGTGTACATGTTTAAATGAAGTGCATGTGAATGGATCAATTATTGCATGTAAATATTGATAATCATGTGATTAAGTGAGATAATGTGTAATATGTGCCGAAATTGACACTGCTACCATAGAAGGCTGTGGAGCCGTACTATAGAAAAGTCTCTATGAGAAGGCTCATTGTGTATGTGATATCCTATGGGCATCAGGATGAAATCCTGGAGGTGGTCAAGTACCATTGGTTAGGGTGGAGAGGGCTTCTCCCAGTTCTGTGCAGTTATGTGTTATGTGAATGTGTGTCCTTCTTTATAGTGGTTCAGACTATGTGTCACGGAAATTAAAGTGTAAAAGTGTGAAAGGTGTGAAATTGTGCAATGTGATCATGTGATAGTGTTGTGTAAATGTGATACCATGTGAAAAGATGTGAAACCATGTGAATGAGATTTGTTTATGTTAAAACAGCAAGTAAAAGATGTGGATATATGTTATAAAAGTATGTGAAAAATGTTAGATATTATTCTAGGATTGCTAGTTATTTTGTGCTTAATTTCATGATATAATTGTGTAGCATTATGATGTGATATGAATTGAAATTGTCACCATGAATCAAGTTAATTATCATGTGTAGAAAGCATGTATAGGTTATTCATGTATATTTGTTTACTTGACATGAATCATGTGCCATGTAATTCTTTCATTGTTTAAAGAATAGCATGTATGTGATATGTGTAAGGATGTGCCTTTAGGTTGCTTGCTGGGTCTTTTTGGAAGACTCATACTTGCTTTAGCATACAGGTGAGACAGGTGTCCCTGTACTTGAGGAGGACATAGTGAGGAGCGACTCCGAGCGAGAGGAGTAGTTGCACTTGTGGAGATTGCTGCTTAGTTTACACTTTTCTTTCATTAGTATGTGAACAATGTCATTATATTACATGGACTTGTATAATTGTGTACAATTGTTATTTACATTTGCTACTATATAGACTGTAGAATGTGTGAATGATGATGGAATAAGATTGTTTTATTTCTGTTGTACTCTCTTTTGTTATTTATGTACATCTCGACCTACTGTGTTGTGTTGGGTAAATGTCCCACTGTGACGGCGTCCTTTGTATCGATGTGGATTGGTATAATTGTACCGGTATAAAGAGGGTCATTACACTTAACGTACGCATAAAACCTTTATTCATAAACCACGTTATCATAAATACTAAAATTTGCTTATCATTGGTCATCACATGACCTCCATAGCAACCACACACACAAACCACATATCTTAACATCTTACTCTAACCGCAATGATTATCATAATTAACATGCTTAACATGAATAACCTAAACAACATAATTCACTAATCAACCATAAACCAACCCATTATCTCTATACATGCTTTACTATTATTGAAATAACATAAATACCTCAACAGCATACCAGAACACCAGGGCTAGGTCAACACATGACCCTCACTGCCCAACCACCACACACAGCACATACCTTAGAAGTGAAACACGACAGACACAGTAGTCGACTATCAAATCGTGACGACCTTACTGGTCGTGATTCCAAGCAGAACACGACAAGGCCCAGAGCTGCGAAGTAATCGCGACGCTCGATATGTCCCCTTTAGACCAATCATGACAGTTGAAGTGTAAATCGTGATAGACCTTGTCGTCGCATTTACACCAATCAGTTGAAACCCTAGAAATGCGACCACCCAACGCGACGCGTTCACACTGAGAACGTGGGCGGTCACATAAGCACATTAAGAACATGACGGAACCAGTCATCGCGTTCACAACAAAATGCAACGGACAAGTCGGATGCCTTTTCAGGTAGACTGCCAGACCCCCTTCTACTTCTGAAAAACCACTCCAAACATCAACTATACTACAATTTAAATCTTTAAAACAATAAACAAACCATAGCCCACCAACATAGCATGCTCTACTAAACTTCAAACCATTCCAATTAAACAAAAACACAAGGGAAGTTTCCCTACCAACTCGAAGACTCCTCAAAGTGCAAGAAGCAGTGCATCTCTGGCCAGCCCACGCTCTGGACCCCCTCCTCGTGTGGACCCTGCGTCGGACCCACCGCCAAGAAGCCAAAATCTGCCAAAAATGCCACAGGAGCTCCATAGCAGCTCCCCTCCCGCCGGACAGAGCCAATTCTGCTCTGTTTGGCCGGAACAAAACATTAAATGCAACGGTTAAACTCACGACGAAGGCAGACGTCGTGTTTAAAACACCTTAAATGCGACAGACCTGGCCATCGCCAATCGCGCCGTGCCGCAGAAAGGCGGTTCGGTGAATTGCGACAGGGGTAGTCGTCACGTTCAAAACATGACAACATACTCTATCGCCTTTTTCACTAGAAACCCAGCAAGCTAAATGGGCTAAAACCTAAGGCCCACAATACCCTCACAATAGTCGGGAACCACAACCAAGGTCCAATGACCCCACATTGGCCAAGGGCATCACACCGGAACCATTAAACACGAATCCTAACAAGCGCAACATTACATGGACGATTCGGTCACAATAGATAATCTGGCAGTGCTTGGGTTGGTGTGCATGCCTCGAGCCACAAGGTAAGTAGGGGTCAGGGGTCCCCTAGTTGTAGTCATTCTCCATCCATTATTGTCTGTCTTATGTTTGTCTTGTTGTGTAGGTGCGCTATCTCCATTGACTCCATAAGCCATTGTGTCTCCTAGTTGTCTTGCTTGGCGACACCTGATTCAAGTGGAAGAGTCTAGGGATGAGGATGAGAAAAATGTGCAAGTAGTCTGGTGGAGTTCTCCAGCCATGGAGAAGGGGAAGTAGATTGTGCCAAGGGCACCGTTGAAGGGGAGGGCTCCAGGCCAAGAGCTCACTAGAGATGCACTCCTTATGGACGCAATGAGGGCATGGGACTAAGAAGAGTGTCAACATTTGAAGAGGAAGGCCCCTTCATCGACAACACCCCTCGTAAAGAAGGTGGATGTTGCCTGAGCCATGATAGCAACCACAACTATACCAAGAGGAGTGTCAGGCAGATGATGAAGTGTCCCAAGCAGTCGCGGAGGCCTAGTCACACCAATCGGGAAGCCATTTGAGCTAATAGTTTGGATGATAATCTGGATGAAGAGCATCACTCTTTCGTTGTCCAGGTGATGGTGTTCGAGAATGGTATCTAGGGGCTTCAAGTTACTCTTTTGATAGTCAGTGATGGCAAAGTGTTTGCCTATAAGGAGTCTGAGGAGTATTGTGAGGCATTAGTGGGAGCATAGTTCGACCTTTATAGAGGGGACATCAACTATATGGTAAGGAAAGGGTTAGCATAAGGCTTCACCCAGGCGAGTCGGTAGGCTAAGGGGCAGGTCTCCATCTAGCTGATCTTCAAGCAGTCCCTACAGTACAACTGGGATAATGAGACAGACGCCTCGCCTCCCTCCCCATCAAGGTCAATTTCGGCTACCCTTCATGTTAAGCTCATTGGCATAAGGGATGATACTATTCTACTTGCTAAGACCATGGTCCCAATAGATATCTTGCTTGCTGACACAGGCCATGAACCCCAGGATCCTTGTGAAGACCCAGTGGTCGAGATAGCTCCCACACAATGTGTTCGATGCCTGGTATGGCAACATCATTTGGAGTAGGGGCCCAGTTATCTACCCAACGAGTTAAGGAGGGTGCTCATTCTACTATTGAGAGGGATGTTGCGTAGGACTCCGTCTTCAGGTTCGACTATTTCTTTAATGTTGTTTCCACATATTTCCTTTTGTTGTGCTAAGCCTTGTGCCTTCATAGTGTAATTAATGGACTAGTAATGGAAAAATCCTTCGTTTGAAAAAAGATTGTGGTGTACTTATCTACTGGCAAAGATCTCATGGCATATCGTGTGTCTCCCAAAGCGATGTGTCCTTTATACATGCATATCCATCGTCATCACTTCAGTTGTAAGGTCAAATGACTCCTTTGTACATTTTCGAGGGCTACCTCACTAAAGCACTCCTGACATTAAAACTTCCTCCAAAGTACATGTTGGTTGTGCCAATGCAACAGCTTTTTTTTCAAGGGAGTCTCCTTAGTGTTTTTGCTTATAAATAGGCTCCCTAAGCTAGAATGGCAAGAAGTTGTGCCTCTCCTATGAAAGGTTCCTCTTTGCCTATTCGTCTCCCCCTTTCTCTATTCTATATTGTTGCATCGATAGAGTCAAATCAGGACGACGAAGATGGGCCACTGCTAGGGCTCTAGCAACTGTCAACAGTGACTCAGTGCCATAGGAGATGAGAAGGGGGTCACTCAGTGTGGTAGGAGATGAGAGGAGTGGGGATCTTATGATATGCATGGGGATATTTGTGCCCCACTTTTCTTTTTCTCCACTAGTCTCCCTAAGCGACTCCCATAAATGGGTGGAGGGGAGGCCATACAAGTCGAGGACTATTCTCACCTACTTCGAGGGGGTGCCAGCGAGGTAAATTATGCATCAATGTCTAGGAGACTTCCATGAATAGAAACGTCATCAAGGATATCCTGGTTCCCTCTCTCGCTCCTCCTAGGAATGGGGGTTCGTAATATTCTTGACACAAACCACAAAATTTAGGGCTTTTTTCCTTATTTAAAAGCATATTCAGAGTAGTAAGTACAGTAAAAATATCTAGATTTTAGAACATTCGTAGTAAGAGCTTTCAAATAGTGACGCATAGACACCATGATCATGAGAACCAAAATACCAGAAACCAAGAGAAATAAATTAAGGAAAATGATCCCCTCATGATTTAGACATGATGATACATGTAAGGACGTATTGAATTAGAGTTTTGTGTAGAGACCATCTACCTTTTGGGCAAAGAACACAAATAGTCCCAACATAAACCCTCATCTGTAGGTCGTGCAAGCTACAAGAACTCCTCACAAACCACTGCGTGAAAATTCAGAAAAATACCACCAAAACAACCTAGACTTGATGAGGTTTAATCCTAAGATTACATACCTATGGTGGCTGCAAAGAGAGGGTTGGTGCAAAATGTGTTTTGGAGAAGGGATCCAAGGTTGAGGGCATTCTCCTCATCTATGGCTTCCCTAAATCTTCTTAAGAGGTTGGGAAGGTTTTTTTATAGGGGTTTGCAAGTTTAGCAATCATAATGGGATTAGGAAACTAAAGTTATGAGTTGATAGAAGTTTCTTCTAGATTTTGGGGATTTATCTCCCAATTCATGGTGGAGGCACAATAGGGAACATTCCTCTAGGTCTTACCCATGATTTAGACTCATTTTATGACACAATAATGGTGTATTGGGTGCTAATTGATCCATTTAATCTCAACTAGTTGGACTTTATGAATTTCAAGGGTATTTTCCTACTTTGAATTTATTTGTGGTTTAAGAGACATATATTGGCCCAATTCACTTGATGGGATGTTAATACACATTATTTAGAGTCTACTCATAATTTTATTCTAATTATCAATCCATTTTTATACATGTGATAATAAGTTTTTGGCTTATTTCTAATTTACGGTAATAAGTTGCAATTTGCCTTAAAGTTGGCCTAAAGATTTTTCTTGGTCCACCTTTCTCTCTGTGCCATTGGGAAATATTATCTGGAATCAAAATATGATTTTTATGAAATTTTAGATGCGTTTTCACCCATGTGATAATAGCATTTACATATTATCTGATTTCTCACCTTAAGTCGGAGTCTAGGGTTTTACTAACCCAAACATGTTTGTTTGACCCAAGTTTCTTTGCTAATATTTTTATCTCATTATTTAATTATTCATCCTTCGTTTTTGTCTAATTCCGCTTTAGTTTCTCACATGTGATAATAGCTTTTATCATTATCAGGTTTAATTGTCTTATAAGACTTTGTTTAGCCTTTCCCAACCTCGTTATGTATGGCTTGATCCAATTTCTTTATCACTCATTATAATCTATTATTTAGTACCCAAATATAAATTTCCATTTATTCCATTGCAATTTTTCACATGTGATAATGAGTTTTCTATTTATTTATATTTAAAAAAAAATCTGAGTTTCTACATTTGGCATCCACGCCCCTGAGATGAGTGCCTCATACTCAGAAGCATTGTTCCAGGCCGTGAACTTGAATTTGAGCATGTATTGGAGCTCTAAGCCTTCCATGGACCATAGGATGATCTCGGCCCTACTAGCCAAACACGATGATCCATTTATGTAAGGCTACTAAGTTGGTCGGTCGCCTGATGCTTGGGATTCTTCTAGAGGGAATACAATATTCAGCTATGAAGTTTGATAGAGCTTGGCCTTTGATGGCCTTCCAAGGTTGGAGTAAGATGTCATACACCCCAGGGCCAAGACCCACTTGGTGGGGTATCCGGATGCTTCTAGATTTGCCTGACAGGCTTATCCATGTGCATGGTGATATTGTGCCCTAGGAAGTAAGGACTAAGGCACTTAGAAAAGGTGATTAGTGCAAGCATGAGCTTGTCAGTGTCAGCATATCTCCTTTCAGCATTTTGTGGTCACTACATCCCGAGGATCACTTGGATCTTGTCTGGGTTTACCTCAATGTCCCTATAGGTGACTAGGAAACCTAAACATTTTCCAAATCATAGTCTGAATGTACATTTAGAAGGATTGAGTTTCATATTGTAACTCTAAAGAGTTTCAAAGGTCTTGGCAAGGTCAATGAAGGAGTCCCCTACCTTCGGAGACTTCATGAGCATGTCATCCATATACACCTCCATGCTTTGACCAAGCTACCCCTTGTACATTTAGTTGACTAACCGTTGATATGTGGCATTGGTGGAATCAATTTTGTGAAATCATAAATATTTATTTTTATGTGTGCATGTACTGTAGATTCAAGTCTCATCAGGCATGTTGATCACCAACTGTGGGGACGAGAGATGAACTCACAATCGTTAAGCACAGATCTGCTAGTCACACAACTAACTATGTGTTCTGCCTTCGAGGGTCGGAGGGTTTTAGGTCTACGTGAGTGCCATTTGACTTCGTCATACAAGAGTGGGTATTGAGTCAAGACCAAAGACCCACCATCGCCTAAATGCTATAGTGTTAATTGCATCTCCCCCTTTGAGAGGAAACCCTTAAAATCACCACAAAAAAGGGTTGTATGGCCTAAAAGATATCACACTTAATCCTCAATAAAGTGCAGGAGGAAACATGGAAATATCTTGTAATACCCTAGGGTGGACTTATGTAATTGGATTTGAATTTGAATTGTTGAGCTTGATTTGAGGTTGTTTTGTTCTGCTTGGGTCTTTTGATTGAGGTTGTTTCAATTGGTTTGGGGCTATTTTGAATATGTTTTCTTTGATTTTGATTTTTCTTATTTGATTTAGAATCTTTTATCATTCTTACTATAATCATTTTTTCTATTTGATTCAAATTTATTTTTGGTTAATCTAGGGTTAGTTCATTTGCTTTGTATTTTCCTTGTTCGATTTAGAGTTGTCTCGCTTTGCTTTAGATTGATTACATTTGGTATATCGACATTGGAGTTAGTTTTGTTTGCTTCATTTGTTTATTTATTTCCTTTTTTTTATTATTCGATCACCGTTCATATATTTTTTGATGGGGTTGGCCATGGGTGAATGGGTAAAGCAAAGGATCAGGCATGTCATGGATCTGGCGCAGACTAGTGTAAACACCCATTTCCGGCCCATAAGTCTAGTCATATTTATTTTTCATATGGTACTCCCCAAAATTGGTCACTATCTTGAGCTCATTATCAGTCCATTATGAGCCCATTGTGTTTAAGTTTCACCCTATCTTGCTCATCTTTTCATCCAAGAGTCCTTGTGCACATTGATGGCTAGGGTTTTGAAGTGCAAATGTTAATGCGCCAGCCCTATAGGATTCATCTCCACCATAACACAATCAATCCCATTGACCCGTTAATCCATGCATGTCTGTATTACGTCCATATGACCACGTCAGATAGCTTGGACGCATTCACTCCTTGTCGCGGTCACCCGATATGATGAGTTAAGAGTTTGCATGCATGAGGGCATGTAAGCATTCTCTCCCCTATCATTCTGGTCTTATCAGAGGATATATTCATCCTACATAAGGCTAACCCTCATGGATCATGCTCAAACTCTACAGTCCATCCCTATTCGACCCTAGGAGCCTATCAAGAATTTTCTCATGCAGATTTACTTGAGGTTATCCTCTATTATTTGTCATTATCCTCTTGGAACTAGGTAGGTTTTCCTCTCTTCATATAAGTGACCCACCCCTTCAGCTCGAGAGGTTGGCTATCTTCTGCATCCAGAGACTGTTGCACACCCTTGGAGAACACCCACACCTTATCTAGGGAATCGCCCCTTGAGGGCTATTCTTCTCTCTCTTTATCTCTCTTTTCTGTTCATGCATACTAGATAGGCTTTTCCTTTACTTTCCTAGCTAGTTCACATCCCACACACCTATTTTTATCACCTACAGGGGTTCAAAACCCACTCGGTACTAAGGGTCTAATCAAGTTCTCTTCTATTTTTTTGTGACTTGGCAGATTCCTATAGTAAAGAACAAGCATGGAACCTCTTCCTCTTCGGTCGGCCGAAGAGGAAGGAGGATATCCACAATCTCCCACTCTTTTGAGAAGGCTTCAACAAGGGGAGATGTACTTTTACTACCACATCCTATAGACCAGACATGTTTAATAGATCTTTATGTCGCTCATTTATGACATGTCAACTGGTAAATCCCCTGCCTTCTTTCCTATTTCCAAATTAATTAGCTAGTACTTTTAGTTGCATATGTTTGGCAATTGACTTGGTGGTGATCACAGATCATTTGTACACACTTTGGTAAGTGCACATCGAGGGTCATGTACCTATGATTACAATTGGTTTTCCCCTCCTCCATGTTTTATTTTGATAATTATGGCTATCACTGGCCTATTATCATTATTTTCTTATTTTTTTGTTATTTTTTTTCTTTATAGCAAACATGACATTACTATTACTTATGAACATGGTTGTTATTTATTTTGCATACATCTTTTTATTATTTTGTTTTTTTATATATTATAGATAGTTATTTGATGTTTGTCCTTTATACTTGTCTTTTCTCTTATTGTCCCTATAAGTCTTCGGTTTGCCTAGCGAACACCAAATAGTTCGGGTCCTCAGTCTGCCCATTGCGGATCCAACATGTTCGGGCCCTCAACACAAAGAGAGCAGGCCTATAATCATCCTCGATGGCCCACTTCCGACAAAGCTTTCCCTAAAGGCTCGACTGAGCTAGGGGAAACTGGTGATGTGACAAGTGGGTAGCATCTAGAACCATGCCAAAGTGCCTTGTGTCAAGGTGGCAATGAAGGTGCGACATATTTGATCACATCTAGAGATCCCTGGAGAGTCATCTGGGCCTCACAGTTATTGAGGTGATCTGCTAGGTCCCCCAAAGTGGAATAGAACTTTAGGAATAGGAGCCGAAGTCTGGATGGGAGGGGAGTGTCTATGATTTATTGGACAAATGGATATTCTTCTTCTTTGAAACTGATGTGGTGGATCTCCTGCTCGCTTTGCAAGGCCTTGATGAGGTGCTCCTGCTCAGTAATTCGGTCCTCAAACTTTCAAAGTTGCATGGAGAGTCAATGTTTGGAATGAGAAGCAACAGTGGGTATGTTCTCCCTTGTTGAGAGGACCCACCATGTGTACTCTTTCCTGCATCGTCCTCCTAGGGCAGCAGCATCGACGGTGGCATGATTTATGACCAGAGGTGGGGTACGTTGCCAATGGGTGCTCCTTCCACCCTAAAAGTGTGAAGCGACTTCCTGGTCTTCATATTGGGTCAATTGCAGGTGAAGGGCCACCACGTTGTTGCGAATGAGGTGCCCTCTCTCCAAAGTGAAGCAGTCATTAGTGGTGTGGCCATAGGGTCACGATGTCTTTGCACGAGATAGGTTGGTTTGAGATCTACGCGGGATATGGCCATGGGCAGCTTGTCCCATGACCAACACAAAGATCATGCTTACCTACCTATCAAGCACAGTGAACTCGGCAAGCGTCACCGTAGGGAAGGGAAAGTTCTAACCATTGGGTAGGAGAGCACCCAACTGGACCATATCATCAGAGTGAACAACGTCCACAATTTTGATTAGAGGATGATGCTTGGGCCTCCTACTGTCCACTATCGACAGGGGACTTCCCTTTGTCTCCCCTTCTGCTCTTGCTACTCATGTGCATCATATCAACTTCTTACTCGTTTCCCATAGACTTTGCTAGATGAAAGGGGAGAATCATGAGTCTTCTTGTAGACCATCGGATGATGACAAATAGTAAAGATACTACAATCTCACCTAGGTGGAGTCTTCACAAAGGAGAAAACACGTCAAGGGGGTCCAAGAGACTTACCTAGCTTGGGGGATCACCCTTTAATGCTTAAGTCAATAGTGGTGGTTAGAGTAGCTAGAAGGGGAGGCGACTCAAGATCGCTCTTCACTAGTAAAGAAAGGGATTGAAGCTTGGGGATTGTTTACCTTCATCGAAGGCTTAATAAGGGATTTAATGAGTATATCAGCTCCCCTCTTCAGCCACGCTGGGCATGGGGGGTGGCATGGGCAAGATGTGGAGGGGGTTGTTGGTAGCTTGGTTCCTTGGATATGGCGACCCTTTGAGGGGACAAGCCAAGCGAATGGGAGCATCATGATGTCCTTTTTTATGGAAAGTCTTCCTAGAACACGATATCCCACTCTTGTATAGTGGTGTAATTATGAGGGAGTTCGCTCCCCTATCCTTCTCCATCCGGTTGTCCTTTTAGAGGATGCTTGCTGACATCATGATCAGTGGAGCTTTTCCTTTTTTGAGCTTGGGATTTCCCCAATTATTTTCTCCTCTTAGGCTCTAACCACTCTGGGCTAAGCTCTCCGGTCTGTTGGTCCTTAGGCCACGGTCGAGCCTTATCGAGAGGTTATCGATCTTCTTCACTTCCTGGTGTTTTTCTCGAGAGCTTTTTGTAGGATCGAACAGGTAGGATGAACAGATCTAGAAGGGGGGGTTGAATAGATCTAACACCAAACTCAGCGGAAGCTTAAGCAAATTAGAAATTACTTCAAATTATAGATCCATTCAGACAGAAAATCTCACTGATATGATGTGTGAGTGTGTGTAGTTGATGTGTGAAGTAATTAGATAAGTAGTGTGAAGGTGAAATTCCTACGCATGCATGTAGCACAGAAAATAGATCAAACCACTGCACGGGAGATTTTTAGGTGGTTCGAAAATCACACCAGTGATTTCTACATCCACCCCTTACATAGTGAGGCCACACTACTCAAATATGAGTACAACACACACACTTGAGTTCGACGGCTCAAACCACACACACACAGAGCTTGACGGCTCAGACCACACACATGAGCACGACAGCTCAGACCACACTAGCTAGATCAAATTCACAAGAAATCAGATCTTCTAGCACTGATCTGATTCAACACACTTACATGCACACTGAAATCTGCACAGAATGCATGTACAGCTCTCACAAGCACTCAAAGACAAATTCAGAAGAACACTATAATAAAAATGAATAAAAGAGAGGTGAATTGGATGTTCCTTGTTGAAGACAATCTGCGGAGGCTTGAATTGAAGGTCCTTGAGAAGATCAGATGGAGTACTCCTTCAATCCACGATACGCTGTTTCAGATCTGCTGCTTTGCACGATTCCTCGTTCTTCCTCTGCTGCTCTTCTACTTGATCTGCTCCTTCTTCAGCACTCCAATGCTTTCTCTCACTGCTTGGCTTGACACCCACATCCTCTATGATGGATTCGATGGATGACTACTCCATATGAGACAAGAGACCTTTTATAGCCTTTGTGTAAACCCTTTTACGTGGGAGACAAGTGCATAGAAATCTAGGGTTCACCCAAGGTTGCCACGTGTCCAGAAGTCCCTCTCCTCATTGCCACTTGAATGAAAGGATATTTTGGTAATAAGAGGATCTCCCAAAACCTCCAGAGATAAGTTACACCCTCTAGAAATCACACCCTTTCACGTTTCTGAGTTTTCACGCATGTGTGTCGCACTTTCAGACATAACTCACTAGATGGATGTGTGTGTCGACCTGACTTGCAATATGTGTCGACACTACTGTGACTTTGTCTTCAGTATCAGAATATGTTGTTTAGTCATTATTATAATATGGATAATATATCATCATCAAAACTAAAGTATGAGTATATAGACATATCCACAATCAAATATTTTAGTCATTAATAAAATCATCATAAAAATAAATTAAATACACACTCAACACGACACTTTTCACTCATCTTAGGAGGCCTTTCTCAGAGTTTATCTCTCGAGGATTTCCCTGTGTTGGTGCTATGGGGCTCGAGCATGCATTTTGTGTGGACCAAGTTTACTGCTTGATTTTTCCAAGACAGTTTGTTGGTTGGATGATCAATATTTCGGACTGTGTTTAGTTTATTGGGCCTGACGGTCAGTGAGATTCCTTATCCAAGTTTTAAAACATCTTTTTTTTTAAAAAAATGCACTGTACCATCATCCAGTCACCATGACGCCAGCATGAGGTATTAACGTTCACCTGGAACTGCAAATGTGATTGAAAACCTAAGAAGGAGGTCGATGCACTCGTCTCAAACGGGTGCATAATACATATTCCAGGCCATGAATGGGAACTTACGAACTTAGAGGGGCAAGAGAGGAGAAAGGGGGATGACGCTACTGCTGATGGTATAGTATTTGCCGTGCCGGCCATGGCAACGATCGAGTAATGGCGTCGGGCCACACGGCGCTGGCATCTGGGTCCGGCCACCTAACGCGGAGATATGTTCATGATCTCCTTGCGTGTGGCTGAGCAAGTCCTTCCCCACAACCCCACATACGCCTTGCGGCCTTGCTTAGTATAAAAAAGTATGTGGGACGTCGTGATTGGGCGGTGGACGAGCAGCATGCAGTTGGTGGTGGCGGTTCTCTTTTGCAGGGTTAGCATACGGTTGGTGGCATGAAGATGGAGAAGGTGATCATGGTGTTTAATTTGGATATATAAGAGAGAGAAGAATTAAGATGAGTGGCACAAGCTATCCTCTAAAGAAGGGGACACGCCTGCTGTCCTACACTTTTGCTAGATTGTGGGATCTTACTAGTATCACGATGGATCATGATTAGTCAAGTACGTATATATATCAACAAGGCAATAACCCACGGGCCGGAAAAGGGCAGTAAGTACCACCTTCATCAAATCGCAACAGAACTATTGTCGGCTCCCTAATGGCTAAGATATATTTTTTGAACGTAACTTCTTGTTCTTTACATAAAGGGATTATATATACATATCTTGGTAAAGTTATCCTTACAGTACACTTTATCATCTTTAGTGATACTAATATTGCTAGTTTTTGTATTTCTATTTCAACTGTGTAATTACATATAATTTGTTTGATAAACTCTTTTTTTGGATTATTTGTATATATACCTTGTTAAGAGAATTGATAAAGATTTAATTATCCTGAATTTAAATTTTCATGCATACATATCTTTAGTATATTTATGAATTAAAATGTGATCACGTACGTACTCTCTTCATCATTCTCCTTTAATTCATCAAAATTTCTTAAAGAGAGCTGACGAAGACATGGTATATATGATACTCCATTTATACTTGGGCAAACGATTATCGCGAAGAACGCATCTGATATTAAAGTTCTCACATATATATAAAAGATATATATGTAAATGCAAGTCCAGTATATATTTTCACAAGTTCTGCCTTCTAGAATATGTGAAATGGCTTCTAGAGAGCCTTCAATTAGTTGATTTCCTTGTTGCAAGATCAGCTAGCCATCCGCCGAGCAATTCATTGCTTTGGCGACATGTACGATAGAGACGTATTTCTGCACATCCCTTTTAATTCTTCCATTGCGGGAGCTGCGTGGAGCAGACGTGGATCGATGTTGGGTATGGCTAGCTGCCAAGTGAACCTCAGTTGTCAAAGCCAACATGCAGGCATGCATGCATCCTCACACACATATGATCCATTAAGACCATATATATAGAGTATACTCTTGGACGTACGTCACATCCCCGCACGTGCACCTCGCACGGATCACACGATCTGAATCGTGTTGACAGGGTGTACCTCAAATTCGCTGAGGTGTTGGTGATGGAGGAGTGTTTGGTCAAGTTAAACGGAACTTTTCTCTCCATTGAAATGCTTCACTTTTATCAATTAATACTGATCGAGCTGATTTTTTATCAACCACAAACTAGTTAAAAAGAATGCACTTAATGGTGTCCCTCTGAACGCTCGATTTCGGGAGTTTTCTAGAAGTTAACCGTAAAATCCAACTAGGGAGAATATATAACGAAACCTTGAAGCATTGGCCACATACATTTTTAAGCATGCTTCTTGATCAATCCAGAATCTCTCTTTTGCTTGGCTTAATCTCATATTCACCATTGGAGACGATCTGACTCTTGGAGTAACAGATTAATGTATAAGCCATATTGCAGGTGCCCTTTGTAGTATTGTATGTTTTATTATATATCTATATGATTAATCGATTCTATGCATGCACATTAATTTTTCCTAATGATCTTCTAAATTAATAATAAGATTAGCGGTAACAAGCATGATTTGAGGACTTGGGACGATTTTGAGAGGAGGTTGATTGATGTTGTGGGCTGTAAAGGCTTCTCGAAGCCAACGAATTCTGAGAACTCATGCCAGACCCAGTGCCTCAACCAGCAGCATTACAAATTAAAAATATATTTATTACAAGAGAGCTAACGTAAATTGGAAAAAAAATAATAATCGCATTAACTCTTTCGGGGGGAAGTTAAAGAGTCCTATAAGGCCTTACAAAAGGAATACAAAGAATCAGATAATAAAAAAACATTACTATGCCTATATGTTGGGTTTTATGCCTTCATTAATTAAGTGATTCACTTGTCGAAGAAGGAAAATCTCGGCCCTCTGCCTCAAACCATAAGGTCCAGCAATCCAGTTCAGCCCATTAGACGATAGTCCGATTATCAAATGGGGCTCATGTAGTGAAAGCCCAACAAGATCCACTTGATGAGAAATCTAGTTACCAAATTGAGCACATGAAGAGTCAACAAGCACCTAATATGCCGGTCCCACGAGAAGGGCCTCTTCTCTCAACATTGACGCCAGAAAGAAAGTCTTGACAACAGTGGATATCTTTCGAGCTAACCGTTTTGAAGTGCGCAATGATAGGATGCTAGCTCAGTCTATCTCATGCCTATCTTGTTAGGGTATTAGCTCAGTAGATAACTCGACAGTCTGACTAATAGGATTCCTCACCCGACCAACTCCTAAGCCGACAGGTCCATAACTCAATGGGGATGTGGTAGACACTCCTGACTTAATTAGCTAGTCTACATACCAGTGGGAGCTGGGACTCCAAAGCCCATAATGTATGCCCACATTGAGCACCTCTCCGCGAATGTGCCAAAAGAGCCTGGCTCATGTCAACCCTGTGCCCCTTGGAGTCAACGACAAGGTATGGTGTATGTATGGATAGATGACTTAAAGGCACTCCCACTCATAGCCTACAAGATGGTCCACGTATGGCTAATGGCAAGTCGTCCAGTCCTGTACATGTACGGAAAGTTCCATCATAGGCAAGTCAGAGGCCCATGACCCCGACCATGATGTAGCCCTATCGCATGAGACTGGCCTAAAGGCTCAAGGCGTATAAAACTCACAAGGAACCCTTCGATGTAAGATAAATGCAAGAAGCCCAAGACCCACTAACACCGTGAGAAGTGATCTCGAATTATTCACCCTCTTGCTTTACTCTTGCTATGATCTGACTTAGGCATCCAAGGGTTTTCTTGGGATGCCACTCCCAAAATCCTTTGATCCTCTGCTCCTATTCACAGGTCCCTCTTTTACAGCCATGCAACGGTGTCCAGTTTCTTGATCATATCAGGTAGAGCTGTAAATGAATAGGAATAAAATTCAGATTCACTTTAAATTTGTATCTAGTTAGGCAATTTTATCCGTTTAGCAAGTATCTGATAGAGCGGATGTTGGGTACAGATAATTTTAGATAATAAATGCAGCTTGTGGAAATAGTTGCTCTGCTATATTTAAGATCCGCTCCGCTATAGTGATCACTCATGGCCATTAGATCCTAGATCTAATGGACCATATGTGACTTATAAACCCTAAGCCCTACAGTGATCACTATTGGCCTCTATCTTCTAGCCACTAGCCACCCCAATCCTCTGTCCTCTTTCGATCTCCTCTGCCACATATACGAGCCCTCTGAGGACCTCTCCGGCTTCCCCTCTCCACCATCCTCCACCACCTGCGCGAGCCCTCTGTAGACCTTCACCTCTCCAACATCCTTTACGGACCTCCCCCTCTTTTCCATCCTCAGTCACCCACTCAAACCCTCCAACCTCCATAGACCTCCCCCTCTCTGCCACACGAGCGAGTCCTCCTCAGCCCTCCTCATGACCTTCTCTCTCTCTCTCTCTCTCTCTCTCTCTCTCTCTCTCTCTCTCTCTCTCTCTCTCTCTCTCTCTCTCTCTCTCTCTCTCTCCACCCCCCAATCTGATCATCCCTCCATCAGACCAGTACCAGTAGTAGTCCCTTCTACTACTCTCTTTTTCTCACTCTATTGTCTTTCTATGTGCTTGCAGGTTGAGGCAATTGGCAGTTTGCATGAGACCCATCATCGTAGAAGGTGACTTGTAATGGCCCACAACTGAGTATGTATGAATGATTATTGTCTCTTTATAGATCATTTTTCTATAGTGCATTGAATTATTTTTATTTTATGGGATGTGAAAATAAATTCACATAGAGGAAGAATTATTGCTTCTTTCGGTGGATAGCAATGTTGAATCTACAAATGTAAATGCACTCACTTCAAGTGACAATAATCCTACCTATTGTATAATGATACAATTCCTAGTTTGGACGATGGTTTACAAGTTCTTGATACTGTAGTGATAAAACATCTTTGTCTAGAAAAAGGAAATTGTGTTCAGTTGTTTTAAATGACTTCGTAAAGAGTAAAACCCTGGACGTTAGGAAAATTACTACATGTATTCATTGCAAAAAGGCATTTGTTGGGGCTAGTTCCAAAGTCACCACTCATTTTGATGAATCATGCAAAGAGATACCCACAGAAGGTTCATGGTGATGTCAAACAACATATGTTAAAAATGACCAAGTCTGTAAATGAAATGAATGTAAAGGTTGTAAATTTCATATTAGATTAAGAGCGCAATTGTCAAGATCTTGAAAAGTTGGTAATCAAACATGAGTTTCCTTTTACTTTTGTTTTTTTATTAAAAAAATTAAAGGGCCTAAAACTTGCCATTTTATTAATGAAAAAGATTAAAATCATGTGGCAAAAGCCATGTACAAATTAGGTGGCATAAGCCTAGCAACAAGACCATCACAAAATGAAAACTAGGATAAGATACTAATTAAAATTTTGTAGATGTTTGATCCCAAGAATATGTGCATCAAAGAACCAATGGAGGACGAAGGCCCGGACATCGTGGGCAACGATCAACATCGTCATTGTAGTACCCCGGACAATTCTTTAATTTAAAATATAGATAAATTGAAATTTTATCTATTAATAAATTCAGGTAGTTAAAAAAGTACGCATTATTATCACATGCGTATAAACCCACATAACAATTTTGTAAAAATAATAATTAAACTTTAAATAATATTCTCTAATGACCTATCAAGAAATTTGGGTACAGAAAAATCATTAGACTATGTTTAAGAAATTATGCGACTTATTAGCGCAATTAAGGAGTAAGTCGGAGAACCCATTATTTTATGGGCCAAAGTGGATTATAAATAAAAATAAACATGTGGGTAGACTTTAAATAATATGTGATGATAGCCCATTATGATATTTGGACCAATGGATAATCTTGGCCCATGAATAAATTCTCTAATAAAAAGATAATTAAAAATCCAATAAGTAAAGTAAGAACGTGGGATGTACAATTAGACTCATTTGAGATATTGGGCCAAGAGTAAGAGCCTAAATGATGAATATTAGAAATATTGGTATGAATAATATTTAATCAATTTAAAAATATAAAATTACTTGAATAAGTGTGATAAATAGATTTACATAAGGATAAAGGGTGAATAATTAGAATTAAATCTATACCCTTTAAGTCAAATTAGTAATGAGTTTTATTAATGGTCCTAACATGGATTGTAGGGCCCTAATATGAAGAGCCCACCATGAGATGGGAGTTAATTAAGTGAAATTCGGATTAAATATAGTAATAATTAGAAAAAAAGATTAGATAAATAATAAATGACATATATATATCCCTAAAAGAGTCATAATCTCATCCTAACACATTAGCCACGAAATTAGATCTCTCCCCAAGCCAACTAAGTGATAAATGTTAGAAAAGGGGGAGATAAATGTGGAAATTCGGAGTTAATTAATAAATAAATTTAAAAAGGGTAAGATAAATACTAAAAGGGTTATAAATATCCTAAAAAGAGTCCTAAGCTTACCCTAATTCATTCCTCACGAAAATTGATCTTTTCCCAACCCTAAATAAGAGATAAAGGAGAGAAATTAGGTGATAAATAAGAAAAATTCAGATTAAATAGGAAATGAAGAGTTTTAGAGAGGATGGACTCTTGTAACAACTAAATACACCATAATCTAACCCTATCAACCCTCATTTTCATGCTGAGACTTTGGGAGATGAAGGGAGAGGCTGGAGAACGAAGGAGCAAGGTGGAGAACGCTTGGAGCCAAGGGATTCACCTCGTTCTTCGTCCAAAGCCCTAGCTTTTCATTCTTGCAACGAAAGATAGGCAATATCTCAAGCTAAAATCATGAACAAATTATCCTAGGTAGACTTCATAATCCTCTTCAAAAGCCCTCTGGTCTGGTTACATTTCGCTCATCCATTTGGGCGAATTTAATTCGTAAAGCCCTGCTGTTACCATGAACCGAAATCTCATGTTTTCTCTAATTCCCCACATGTACTTGCTCTCATGCCATGATAAAATTCTCATATATACTGCATCTTATTAGCTTTCAAACGGCCCTAGTTTTGCTCTATTTTGATCTTCCATTAGGGAGAATTAATTCTTTGAATCTTTATCATAACCATGCACCAGACCCTTCATATTTGCTTGTGAACTCCGTGCATACTTGATCCCACACCATAAGAACATTCTCATAAATACTACATCTTGTTAGCTTTCAAACTCCCCTAGTTTCAGAATTTTTCATCATGTATTCATCTCTAATTAATTCGTTGAACCATAACTACGCCTATTTAGGTCATTGGAATGTAACATGTTCAAAGCATGCCTAAATCCTGTCTAATTTCAAATTAATCGTGCATGCTGATAGATCTATGTGTCTACTTTCATTTGAAACTAGATTCGTGATTTTTGGGTCATTATACAATTTTATATTGAATTTACAAGTACCCTATATCAAACAGGATTCGCCCTGGAAAATGGAAAAAGGGTCGGACTCTCCTGATATCACGACGGCGCAACCCGCCGCGATATCATCCGGGTCGCGCCTCGCCATCATGTCGCGTTAAGAATGCGGTGACCTATGTCGTCGCGTTTCCACCCCGAACCGAGCCAGACCGGCCAGTTCACTTGTCGCGCCCAGCCGCCCTATCGCGACCTGGAGTCACGACGCGTACCCCCGTCGCGTTAAGAGAAAAACAGCCAGAACTCAAAATTACTTATATACCCTTTCTCTACTTGCTAATTAGCCATTGTTTAGCCTTAATTAAACATTGTTATTCATAATTTGATCTGAATAAATATTAATGTGCAATAAATTGCATGAATCTAATTAATTTAAAAGCTTTGTGCACAATCCATCATGCTCTTTTGATTTCATACACTTGCACACACTTAACCATCATGTTGCCATTAAACCTTAGTAAATTACTCAATAATATATTTGGTAATTAGGTAAAACTAATTACCTAATTTCTCTATTATTTAAATGACACATGTCTTCATTTTATTCATGTGATTTGTACATCGTTATCGCGTCCCTCTGCCTTCAAGCACTCGAGGCAAGACGGACAATGTTTCGTTACACACTTTCTCTTGACTTGGACCACCTCTCCATCGGGAATACTCTCGACTGGACCAGGGACTCATTGTCAAGGCCTCCGTAAGTTTTCTTGGCTTTGGCGCATGTCCTTAACCAACGAGCTGGTTGTACCTTTAAATCCCGTTACACTCTTAGGGATTAGTACGATCCAAACGGCCTTAGTGAGATCTCTCTTATCTTGTGATCAGGTCGGACCACCTGGCTCGTGTACACAACACGGCTAGTGGGCGGTGGTGGCTTCTTCTACCAGATTGCTGGCACACGACCTGGTGTTGTGCAACTATTACTATCGTGGCTTAACTGTGACGGCCCTCATTATACCGGTACGGTTATACCAACCCACGTCGGTATAGCGAGAGTCCTCACAGTGGGACATTTACCCAAATGATACAAACAGCTGAGATACACGCGAATATACGAACAGAGTAGCGGAAGTAAAAGACAATTGTCTTCATTTATTCATCATCCACATTAAACATACATGAAATTCGCAATTTACATTAAGAGCTAAAAGTTCACATAATTTAAATTGCTGAAATTTAAATACATAATGTCCACACTTATACATTCTTTTCATGATAACTCTAATACAACGTTCAAATTACATACTATGAAATGCACAAGTCACAAAGAACTCCAAAGACTAATCTCCGCGCTCAGAGTCCGTCTCCACTGTCTCCTCCAACGGTGCCACATCACCAACTACACCTGTACGCCGAAGCAAGGAGTGAGTCTAAAGACTCAGCAAGCAACACTACTCATAACATACACGTATAAGTCATAACGGTTTCTACATGCACATTCAAAATTTTCAACACATGGCATGCTAGTCATTTGAAAGTTTCAACCTATCATGAAAGTTTTACAGATTAATACATGGATCATGCTTTCAGATTTCTAAGAATAAAACTTACCTATCACATGCTCTCTATTCAATTTACTTGTGAAATTTTGCCTTTAAAGAACCAAGACATGAGAGCTACCAACATGAACACTGTGCATATATGAAAGGAAAACACAACTAGCATGGGTTTTACATGTTCTTAAGTACATACATAGACATTTTCACATGTTTTAAGTTGCTGGTTTCACATGGTTTAATGGCTGTAAACCTACACATGAGAGCTACAATGTTGTTTAAACATACCATGTGAACAACCAATCATGCTATTTTGTACAAGTGCTCATCAATTATCCCTAACATGAATTCTAGACATCTTCGCACATATAAACATGATGATAACAACATGAAATTACTGATTTCACATGGTTTCAGATTTGTCTCACATGGATTTCAATGTCATATTCTCACATTTTTAGTTCACATTTTCTTTCACAAGTTTCCAATTCACATGGTTGCACTTACACATTAACACATACACATACACATTACACATTACACATTTCACATTTTAGGTGCCGTGACACATAGTCCAAACCACCAAAGAAGGACATATACACATCACATTACACATAGACGCCATTTAGGCATTTCAATGGCGACTCTTGGACTGCGCAGACTGGGAGAACAAGTCTCCACCCTAACCAGTGGTACTTGTCCACCTCCAGGATTTCCCCCTAATGCCCTTAGGGTCACTTACACATTGAACCTTCTCAGGGGGACTTTTCCCTGATACAGTTCCACTGCCCTCTACGGAAGCAGTGTCACATTGGCACAGTTACACATTTACACATTTTATTGATTTTACACATGGTTTTACACATATCACTTTTCATCTCATTCACTTTCTCACTCACATGCATATCTCTGTTTTTCCTGACATGGCACTACAGATTTCAGGAGTTTAACACACAGTAAATTCACCAATCAGGTTGGGTTTAAACAATATCTAACCACCTTACGATAACATACATAGATTTTTACATTTCACATAGAAAAATGCATAACTCCTTATATACTGGTCCAAATGACCTGGAATTTTAACCACATGCTATTTTCGGGTTCAAGGTCATACATTCAATTTTTTCAGATTTTTCTGAGCTAAATATAATTTACAGAAAATCAAATACCTTTTTTGCATGCCATTCATAATTTAGGTCGATATGGAGTTTAACACCATCATGCATTTTTGCCACTTACTGTCTGAACAGAGACTACTGTTATATGCATGATTCGAGAATACAGAATTACCCTAAATCATACAACCATAGATCGATCATCACAAATCTATCTTGCATGCCTTTTTATTTACCGAACCGAATTTATTAGCAATTTATGCAAGCATGGACAATTTATCAAAAATTGAGTATACGTATACTGATCCACTAATCTTCATGATCTGACAAAATTTAGGGCATTCAGACTAGTCCTAATCATATAACATTGATTGGCAAGATTATCAACAATCATGCTTGAAATTTCATGGGAGAATAATTTCTAACATTCACCACCACACATCACACTCATCCACACACCACATTTAACAGTATACATAGTGTATAGGGTTACCATATATCCTCATCACGGAAACCATACCGAAAATAGTTGTATAGGAAGGGCAGAACAGGTCACTGTTCTGTCCAGATGAACTTGGTGGCGGTCTCTGGCCGCTAACTCAGTGTTAGCGGCATGGTCGATGGACGCCAAGCATAATCTCAGCGTCCAGTGACCTTGCCGTCAATGCAGATCTGTGCAGAACACAGACCCGAGCTCTCAAGTTGGGGTGAATTTGGGGGTCAAGGACACGAAGAAAAATACACAAAAATGTTAAAACCGTCCTAGACTCATACGGGAACCTTATGGTAGGGTCACTTGCCTGTAGGAAATTGCTTCAATGGATCAAAAGTACTGGTGAAGCCCTCCTTGGGCAGTCCCAAGAAGGTGCAAAACGTCCTCCAAGATCTCCTTCCTCCGGGCTCCTGGATGATCTCCACAGCAAGGAAACGTCGGGGAGGTCTTCTCCTTCAGTCCAGCTAGCTTCTTGTCGAGGAAGATGGCCGGATCCAGCTTCAGAAGTTCGGATTCTTGGGCTGCAAAGAGGGGGTTTCCTCACAGCTCAGAAGCTAGGGTTTTTCCTCTTGTTTCTCTTGCAAAGGGTGAAGAGAGGGCTGGGGAAGACAGATCCGGGTTCAACATATGGGAGAGGCCTCTCTCCCACTCACAAGGTGACAAGATGGCTCTCAGAGCCGTTGGGGACAGCTCCCCAATGGGTGAGCTTCCTTGTTTCCAGAATTTTCGGCTCTGCTGCGCATGCAGGCCAGAGAAATAGGCGTCCATATCGTTAGACGCCAGGATTAGTGTTGGCGTCCATGTCTGGACGCTGACACCACCTCAACGGCTAGGGGTTGACGCCAATATGGCCTTCGGCCAGAACTCTAAAACATGCAAAAAACTATGCATGCCATGCATGTATACATGCAATATATATATGGTAGTGTATCCATATTATCACCATTCAATACATGCATTATTTACATCTAGTATAAACATATGCACACGAAATTGTACTAATTAATACGTACGTAAATATGTATATACATACACAAGCACAAATACACACACACAAATACAAATAATGCGACGGAAATTCGAGGGCCTTACATTAACGTTGGTTTACATTTATACCCCTATCTCATCTACTATCCTTGTACTCTCATCTATTCACGTTCACTCTACTATCTCGTCTATTCATCTAGTACTCTCTTGAGACTCTTGAGCTGTTGTGGCTCCTATTACTTGTACGATACATGACTGTCTAACGCCATAATATGGGTCCGGTGACCCTACTAACTCGAATGCATAATTGTGCAGGGCACGGAGAGTGTCTGAGGGGCTCCAATCTAGTCCTGGGGGCAGAGAGCCACCCGAAAATACCTGCAAGGGCTATTGACGGTGGTCTGCATGGCACCGGTTCTGATTTACTATATTGACTTGGCTAGACATCTAATTGTTATAATACTAGTCTGAGGAGTTCAGACATATTGTACTATCGTTAAACGGCTACTGTCCCAAAGTGACTATTGTTGTACTCGACTAGTGCACTGTGGTGCAACCATACACGTTATCTCTTTACACACTATCTCTTTACATGCAATCTCGTTACACGCTATCTTGATATACGAGCTATCTCGTTACATGCCACCTTGATACAAGCTATCCTATTACATGTCATTTTGATACACGCTATCTTGTTATACACTATCTTGTTACACGCTATCTCGTTATGTTGTCATCCTAATTTTGCAATACTCTTGAGAAATGTATTATCGTTCACTTGTTATCTTGTACTATTACTCTCTTGACTGTACTTGATCGTTCTCTCTAGTGAACCTGCGTTACAAGATATTAATCACTTAAAACTTGCTTGTTTACATGAGATATTAAGTCCTATTGAGCGTTATCGCTCACCCTTCGTCATTTGTTATATGTGTTTCAGGTAAGTCAGGTGATGACCTTACACACATCAACGGGATTGGACTGGAGTGATGAGCGTCCTGGAGACATAGCAACAGAATGTCCTTAGAGTTAGTTTAGATATTTGTCTAGTTATCCTTTTCAAATGTAATGAAGTCATTGAGCCCTATGTTTGGCTCTGAATTAGTGGTTGTAATAGTTTAGATGAATTATCAATAAAATGAATATTTTATTGTAATTATTGTTTATTAGATGCTCTGATAAATGCGAATGTATGCACAATTTACATTATCATACTCGTTGTTCATGCCTCCCCGATTTATTCCGCTGCTAAATTGGCGGGGCATGACAGTTGGTATCAGAGCCTAGGATGTCCTTATTAAGATATTTTAAGTCTAGGATGTTCTAGGTGAACTACCCTGACACGTGTCTAAGTCAACCACCATACCTATGTGAGAATTGGGTAAAACCATGGTTAAGATCTAAATACATTATAAATATAAATGTATCAACTTAATAATACTCTTGCACCCAAAAATAATAATAATAATAATAAAGTTAATGCTATTGCTCGCAGGAGATTAGTGGAGATTGATGGAATGAAATATTTCAAGTAAATTGGTAGTCGTATCATATCATATGAATTTGGGGACCAAATTCTATTTTAAGTGGGGGAGGATGTAGTACCCCGGACAATTCTGTAATTTAAAAAATAGATAAATTGAAATTTTATCTATTAATAAATTCAGGTAGTTAAAAAGGTACTCATTATTATCACATGCGTATAAACCAACATAACAATTTTGTAAAAATAATAATTAAATTTTAAATAATATTCTCTAATGATCTATCAAGAAATTTGGGTACATAAAAATCATTTAGACTATGTTTAAGAAATTATGCGACTTATTAGCGCAATTAAGGAGTAAGTCGGAGAACCCATTATTTTATGGGCCAAAGTGGATTATAAATAAAAAAAAACATGTGGGTAGACTTTAAATAATATGGGATGATAGCCCATTATGATATTTGGACCAATGGATAATCTTGGTCCATGAATAAATTCTCTAATAAAAAGATAATTAAAAATCCAATAAGTAAAGTAAGAACGTGGGATGTACAATTAGACTCATTTGAGATATTGGGCCAAGAGTAAGAGCCTAAATGATGAATATTAGAAATATTGGCATGAATAATATTTAATCAATTAAAAAATATGAAATTACTTGAATAAGTGTGATAAATAGATTTACATAAGGATAAAGGGTGAATAATTGGAATTAAATCTATACCCCTTAAGTCAAATTAGTAATGAGTTTTATTAATGGTCCTAACATGGATTGTTGGGCCCTAATATGAAGAGCCCACCATGAGATGGGAGTTAATTAAGTGAAATTCGGATTAAATATAGTAATAATTAGAAAAGAGATTAGATAAATAATAAATGACATATATATATCCCTAAAAGAGTCATAATCCCATCCTAACACATTAGCCACGAAATTAGATCTCTCCCCAAGCTAACTAAGTGATAAATGTTAGAAAAGGGGGAGATAAATGTGGAAATTCGGAGTTAATTAATAAATAAATTAAAAAATGGTAAGATAAATACTAAAAAGTGTTATAAATATCCTAAAAAGAGTCCTAAGCTTACCCTAATCCATCCTTCAAAATTGATCTTTTCCCAACCCTAAATAGGAGATAAAGGAGAGAAACTAGGTGATAAATAAGAAAATTTCAGATTAAATAGGAAAGGGGGAGTTTTATAGAGGATGGACTCTTGTAGCAACTAAATACACCATAATCTAACCCTATCAACCCTCATTTTCATGCTTAGACTTTGGGAGATGAAGGGAGAGGCTAGAGAACGAAGGAGCAAGGTGGAGAACGCTTGGAGCCAAGGGATTCACCTCGTTCTTCGTCCAAAGCCCTAGCTTTTCATTCTTGCAACAAAAGGAGGCAATCTCTCAAGATAAAATCATGAACAAATTACCCTAGGTAGACTTCATGATCCTCTTCAAAAGCCCTCTAGTCTGGTTACATTTCGCTCATCTATTTGGGTGAATTTAATTCGTGAAGCCCTGCTATTACCATGAACCGAAATCTCATGTTTTCTCTAATGCCCAACATATACTTGCTCTCATGCCATGATAAAATTCTCATATATACTGCATCTTATTAGTTTTCAAACGGCCCTGGTCTTGCTCTATTTTGATCTTCCATTAGGGAGAATTTATTCTTTGAATCTCTGTCATAACCATGCACCAGACCCTTCATATTTGCTTGTGAACTTCGTGCATACTTGATCCCACACCATAAGAACATTCTCATAAATACTACATCTTGTTAGCTTTCAAACTCCCCTAGTTTCATAATTTTTCATCATGTATTCATCTCTAATTAATTCGTTGAACCATAACTGCGCCTGTTTAGGTCATTGGAATGTAACATGTTCAAAGCATGCCTAAATCCCGTCTAATTTCAAATTAATCATGCATGCTGATATATCTATATGTCTACTTTCATTTGAAACTAGATTCGTGATTTTTTGGTCATTATATGATTTTATATTGAATTTACAAGTACCTTGTATCAAATAGGATCCGCCCTGGAAAAATGGAAAAAGGGCCAGACTCTCCTGATATCGCGACGGCGCGACCCGCCGTGATATCAGCCGGGTCGCGCCCCGCCATCACGTCGCGTTAAGAATGCGGTGACCTATGCCGTCGCGTTTCCACCCCGAACCGAGCCAGACCGGCCGGTTCACTTGTCGCGCCCAGCCGCCCTGTCACGACCTGGAGTCACGACGGGTACCCCCGTCGCGTTAACAGAAAAACAGCCAGAACTCAAAATTACTTATATACCATTTCTCTACTTGCTAATTAGCCATTGTTTAGCCTTAATTAAACATTGTTATTCATAATTTGATCTGAAAATATTAATGTGCAATAAATTGCATGAATCTAATTAATTTAAAAGCTTTGTGCACACATGCTCTTTTGATTTCATACACTTGCACACACTTAACCATCATGTTGCCATTAAACCTTAGTAAATTACTCAATAATGTATCTGGTAATTAAGTAAAATGAATTACCTAATTTCTCTATTATTTAAATGACACATGTCTTCATTTTATTCACGTGATTTGTACACCGTTATCGTGTCCCTCTGCCTTCGAGCACTCGAGGCAACACAGACAATGTTTCGTTACACACTTTCTCTTGACTTGGACCACCTCTCCATCGGGAATACTCTCGACTGGACCAGGGACTCCTTGTCAAGGCCTCCGTAAGTCTTCTTGGCTTTGGCGCACGTCCTTAGCCAACGAGCTGGTTGTACCTTTAAATCCTGTTACACTATTAGGGATCAGTACGATCCAAACGGCCTTAGTGAGATCTCTCTTATCTTGTGATCACGTCGGACCACCTGGCTCGTGTACACAACACGGCTAGTGGGCGGTGGTGACTTCTTCTACCAGATTGCCGGCACACGACCTGGTGTTGTGCAACTATTACTATCGTGGTTTAACGTTGTTTTACGTTTATACCCCTATCTCATCTACTATCCTTGTACTCTCATCTATTCACGTTCACTCTACTATCTCGTCTATTCATCTAGTACTCTCTTGAGACTCTTGAGCTGTTGTGGCTCCTATTACTTGTACGATACATGACTGTCTAACGTCATAATATGGGTCCGGTGACCCTACTAACTCGAATGCATAATTGTGCAGGGCACGGAGAGTGTCCGAGGGGCTCCAATCTAGTCCTGGGGGCAGAGAGCCACCCGAAAATACCTACAGGGGCTATTGACGGTGTTCTACATTGCACCGGTTCTGATTGACTATATTGACTTGGCTAGACATCTAAGTGTTATAATACTAGTCTGAGGAGTTCAGACATATTGTACTATCGTTAAACGGCTACTGCCCCAAAGTGACTATTGCCATACTCGACTAGTGCACTGTGGTGCAACCATACACGTTATCTCTTTACACACTATCTCTTTACATGCAATCTCGTTACATGCTATCTTGATATACGAGCTATCTCGTTACATGCCACCTTGATACAAGCTATCCTATTACATGTTGTGGTGGCCAAATCTGGTCACCTAGGCCCATGATGGCTCGTTACGGCCTATTCCAGTCCTGTCAACCAACGTGGCACCGTCATCGAAGGGCACGCCCTCTCCAGGATAGCTCGAAGACCTCCATTGTGTGACTCCCGTGATCGGAAGCTATCAGGTTCCGATACGGGGTACCTCCGAGCAGATCAGCCGCCTCCCCTTGCCGAACAGCTATGAACAGCTCCCGAGCCAGAACAGTGATCTCGCTCCATGAGACTACCCTCGATGTTACCGAACAGCATGTTCGATCCCCCACGAGGGTCACCTGCTCGGAAAGCATTTCCAAAGGGTTCCGAGCAGGCTCTCTGGCTTCCAGAACGGTTGTAACCGCCTCAGGCCACGTTCTCCACCATCAAGTGGCGTGAACTGCCTGGCAGCCCAACGGGCATCGGAGTCATAACTCCTCCCGTTACGCGCGGGCGTCAAAGCGCCTCTTCAGGCACGATCTGCCCAACGTTACGCACGTTGGCCTCTGCACCAACGCCTATAAAGCACAGGTGCAGTACCATGCAACGGTACGCTCTCCGCCCCTCGCGAACACACTCTCGCATTCCGAAACCCCCTGCCTTACAAGCTCTCCACTGACTTAGGCATCGGAGGGTTTCCCCCGGTCTTCACCGGGGCCCTTCTGATCCCATTCTGGTTTTGCAGGTTCTCTTCGCCCTCACCAGCAATCGTCCTTCCTCTCTCATTCTAGTGGAGGCCCGTTTGGCTCAGGCCCAAACAGGATCGTACCACCACATTTGGCGCCGTCTGTGGGAAGCGACGCTGCCATGGCTCGAGGGCGATCCTCATACCAGAACGTGGGAAGCAGGGCGACGAGGTCTCGCCAATCACGAGGGGCCTCTCGTCGCCAATCTCCTCCTGGGGACGTCGCCGGCGCTGCTACCGGCGCGAATCACGACGTCCCAGTACCAACGGCTGCCGCACCGGCGACGGCCCTCGAAGTGGCAGAGCTTCGGGGGCAGATGCATCAGCTGACGGGCGTCTGCCTCGCCCTACAGGCCCAGTTGGTGGGGGTTGCGGCTCCGGCGGCTTCCCTGCCGCGCGAGCGGCAGGCGGAATCGTCGCACCGCCACTCCCCCCCCCCGGTGCCTCAGGCAGCAGGCAGAGTCGCCGCGCCGGTCTCACCGTCCCGGCCCCCGTCGGAGGACGGCGCCAGAGCGCCGCGGGCGTTCGCCCCGACGCTCTATCATCTCCCCTCGCCCGCCACGATCAGTCGTGGGAGGCAACTCCCCGCCTCTGGACGAGGGGCCCCCCGCCACTCCGAGCAGGAGCTCGCCAGGCGCCTCAAGCGCGTGGTTGATCTTGAGCGCCGCGTGGACGCGATGGTTCAGCGTGCGGAGGGAAGGCTCCGCGGAGGATGACTTGGACTTCCGCTCCCCGTTCAGCAGGGAGATCCTGGAGGCCCAGGTCTCCTCCAAGCTCCCTCTACCCCCATCCGCGCCCTACGACGGCACAACAACCCGGCCGATCACATCCACGGCTTCGAATCGCACATGGTGTTCCACGGAGCATCAGATGCGGCCAAGTGCAGGGCCTTCCCTGCAACGCTAAAAGAGACCGCCAGGGCTTGGTTTGAACCCTCCCTGCGGCTCCATTACTTCTTTCCGCCAGCTGAAGAAGTCCTTTAGGACAACTTCCTGGGCGGGAGATCACAGCCGCGAACGGCGGCTTCCCTTCTGGCTGTGCGCCAGAGGAAAGGCGAGGCGCTCTGGGACTTCGTCAAGAGGTTCCGAACAGAGGCGCTTCGCATCTCGCGTCTGGACGTCCCCCTAGCCACCAGTGCTCTCATTCAAGGCACTCGTGATGGCTTTCTACAAAGGACCCTAGGCGTCCAGCAGCCCGCCACCCTCGCCGAACTGCTCTCCATCGCGCAGCGCCACGCGGCCTGCGAGGAGAGCCTGGCAGCGAGCAGGGCCGAACAGGGGGAGCAGTCGGAAAAAAAGCGGCCTTCCGACAACGGCTCCGACCGTGATCGGAAGAAGGTACGACGCAATGGCGATTCTCCGCGTCGTCCGCGCCCCTTTACCAACTACACCCCCCTCACTGTGGCCCCCGAACAATCCTGGCAGAGATCAGGGATGAAGCTTTTGTTCGGTGGCCCCAAAGAATGCGCTCCGACCCCCGGAAGCGCGATCAAAATAGGTACTGTCGCTTTCATCGCGACCACGGCCACGACACCTCCGAGTGCCGCCAGCTTAAGGACGAAATCGAAGACCTCATCAAGCGCGGCTACCTTGGACGATTCGTGCGCCGAAACGAAGGGCGCCGGAATGAAGAGCGCCCCCGTCGCCAAAACCGCACTCCCGAGCAGCCGATCAACAACGAGCCCAATGGGCAGGAGATCAACGTGATCGCGGGAGGCTTTGGCGCAGGTGGAGAAAGCACTCGGAGCCGACGCGATTACGCAAGGCGAGTGCATGTCGTAGACAGGCCTCCACTGTTCGGCCGGCCCCATATCCTGCCAGTCCCGCACGCGCACAGCCCGAGGAGTCTATAACCTTCTCGGACGAAGACCACTGAAGTGGCGGTATCGTGGCCCGCTCGGCACTGCTACGGTCACCCCGCTAGCTCCGGCAGCGGCTTTCCCCTTGCTCGCCATCGCCGGAAGGATTGCAGAAAGCGGCAACGGCGCGAGAGGACGAAGCAGAAAACAGGGAAAGGAGAAGGCAAGGAAGCACGAAGAGCTCAAAGATGGAGGATTTTCTGGGAGTCGTAGCGCCCGCCCTCGTCTCGTCCCCTCCTTATAAGGAAAGAGGAGGGAACGAAATTCGAGGCGGGCCCTAAAGCGCCGCTCCTCCTAATTTTTGAAAACGCCCCTTCGGGTACGTCGTTGGCAACCGTTCGAACGCAGCGGCGGCATCTCAAACATGGCGCGGCTTTGCACCCATCACGATGGGCTAGCTGTTTTGACAGGACCCTGGGCGGCGGCATCCCGTAATGGTCCCTCGCATTAAATGCGGAAGCGACGCCCTCGAAGCCCTCGTCCCACCGAGCCCTTCGTGGGCGTGGGGGGCAAGTGTGGTGGCCAAATCTGGTCACCTAGGCCCATGATGGCTCGTTACGGCCTATTCCAGTCCTGTCAACCAACGTGGCACCATCATCGAAGGGCACGCCCTCTCCAGGATAGCTCGAAGACCTCCATTGTGTGACTCCCGTGATCGGAAGCTATCAGGTTCCGATACGGGGTACCTCCGAGCAGATCAGCCGCCTCCCCTTGCCGAACAGCTATGAACAGCTCCCGAGCCAGAACAGTGATCTCGCTCCATGAGACTACCCTCGATGTTACCGAACAGCATGTTCGATCCCCCACGAGGGTCACCTGCTCGGAAAGCATTTCCAAAGGGTTCCGAGCAGGCTCTCTGGCTTCCAGAACGGTTGTAACCGCCTCAGGCCACGTTCTCCACCATCAAGTGGCGTGAACTGCCTGGCAGCCCAACGGGCATCGGAGTCATAACTCCTCCCGTTACGCGCGGGCGTCAAAGCGCCTCTTCAGGCACGATCTGCCCAACGTTACGCACGTTGGCCTCTGCACCAACGCCTATAAAAGCACAGGTGCAGTACCATGCAACGGTACGCTCTCCGCCCCTCGCGAACACACTCTCGCATTCCGAAACCCCCTGCCTTACAAGCTCTCCACTGACTTAGGCATCGGAGGGTTTCCCCCGGTCTTCACCGGGGCCCTTCTGATCCCATTCTGGTTTTGCAGGTTCTCTTCGCCCTCACCAGCAATCGTCCTTCCTCTCTCATTCTAGTGGAGGCCCGTTTGGCTCAGGCCCAAACAGGATCGTACCACCACATTTGGCGCCGTCTGTGGGAAGCGACGCTGCCATGGCTCGAGGGCGATCCTCATACCAGAACGTGGGAAGCAGGGCGACGAGGTCTCGCCAATCACGAGGGGCCTCTCGTCGCCAATCTCCTCCTGGGGACGTCGCCGGCGCTGCTACCGGCGCGAATCACGACGTCCCAGTACCAACGGCTGCCGCACCGGCGACGGCCCTCGAAGTGGCAGAGCTTCGGGGGCAGATGCATCAGCTGACGGGCGTCTGCCTCGCCCTACAGGCCCAGTTGGTGGGGGTTGCGGCTCCGGCGGCTTCCCTGCCGCGCGAGCGGCAGGCGGAATCGTCGCACCGCCACTCCCGCGTCCCCCGGTGCCTCAGGAGCAGCAGGCAGAGTCGCCGCGCCGGTCTCACCGGCCCCCGTCGGAGGAACGGGCGCCAGAGCGCCGCGGGCGTTCGCCCCGACGCTCTATCATCTCCCCTCGCCCGCCACGATCAGTCGTGGGAGGCAACTCCCACGCCTCTGGACGAGGGGGCCCCGCCAACTCCGAGCAGGAGCTCGCCAGGCGCCTCAAGCGCGTGGTTGATCTTGAGCGCCGCGTGGACGCGATGGTTCAGCGTGCGGAGGGGAAGGCTCCAGCGGAGGATGACTTGGACTTCCGCTCCCCGTTCAGCAGGGAGATCCTGGAGGCCCAGGTCTCCTCCAAGCTCCCTCTACCCACCATCGCGCCCTACGACGGCACAACAGACCCGGCCGATCACATCCACGGCTTCGAATCGCACATGGTGTTCCACGGAGCATCAGATGCGGCCAAGTGCAGGGCCTTCCCTGCAACGCTAAAAGAGACCGCCAGGGCTTGGTTTGAAACCCTCCCTGCGGGCTCCATTACTTCTTTCCGCCAGCTGAAGAAGTCCTTTAGGGACAACTTCCTGGGCGGGAGATCACAGCCGCGAACGGCGGCTTCCCTTCTGGCTGTGCGCCAGAGGAAAGGCGAGGCGCTCTGGGACTTCGTCAAGAGGTTCCGAACAGAGGCGCTTCGCATCTCGCGTCTGGACGTCCCCCTAGCCACCAGTGCTCTCATTCAAGGCACTCGTGATGGCTTTCTACAAAGGACCCTAGGCGTCCAGCAGCCCGCCACCCTCGCCGAACTGCTCTCCATCGCGCAGCGCCACGCGGCCTGCGAGGAGAGCCTGGCAGCGAGCAGGGCCGAACAGGGGGAGCAGTCGGAAAAAAAGCGGCCTTCCGACAACGGCTCCGACCGTGATCGGAAGAAGGTACGACGCAATGGCGATTCTCCGCGTCGTCCGCGCCCCTTTACCAACTACACCCCCCTCACTGTGGCCCCCGAACAAATCCTGGCAGAGATCAGGGATGAAGCTTTTGTTCGGTGGCCCCAAAGAATGCGCTCCGACCCCCGGAAGCGCGATCAAAATAGGTACTGTCGCTTTCATCGCGACCACGGCCACGACACCTCCGAGTGCCGCCAGCTTAAGGACGAAATCGAAGACCTCATCAAGCGCGGCTACCTTGGACGATTCGTGCGCCGAAACGAAGGGCGCCGGAATGAAGAGCGCCCCCGTCGCCAAAACCGCACTCCCGAGCAGCCGATCAACAACGAGCCCAATGGGCAGGAGATCAACGTGATCGCGGGAGGCTTTGGCGCAGGTGGAGAAAGCACTCGGAGCCGACGCGATTACGCAAGGCGAGTGCATGTCGTAGACAGGCCTCCAACTGTTCGGCCGGCCCCATATCCTGCCAGTCCCGCACGCGCACAGCCCGAGGAGTCTATAACCTTCTCGGACGAAGACCACTGAAGTGGCGGTATCGTGCTCCGCTCGGCACTGCTACGGTCACCCCGCTAGCTCCGGCAGCGGCTTTCCCCTTGCTCGCCATCGCCGGAAGGATTGCAGAAAGCGGCAACGGCGCGAGAGGACGAAGCAGAAGACAGGGAAAGGAGAAGGCAAGGAAGCACGAAGAGCTCAAAGATGGAGGGTTTCTGGAGTCGTAGCGCCCGCCCTCGTCTCGTCCCCTCCTTATAAGGAAAGAGGAGGGAACGAAATTCGAGGCGGGCCCTAAAACGCCGCTCCTCCTAATTTTTGAAAGCGCCCCTTCGGGTACGTCGTTGGCAACCGTTCGAACGCAGCGGCGGCACCTCAAACATGGCGCGGCTTTGCACCCATCACGATGGGCTAGCTGTTTTGACAGGACCCTGGGCGGCGGCATCCCGTAATGGTCCCTCGCATTAAATGCGGAAGCGACGCCCTCGAAGCCCTCGTCCCACCGAGCCCTTCGTGGGCGTGGGGGGCAAGTGTGGTGGCCAAATCTGGTCACCTAGGCCCATGATGGCTCGTTACGGCCTATTCCAGTCCTGTCAACCAACGTGGCACCATCATCGAAGGGCACGCCCTCTCCAGGATAGCTCGAAGACCTCCATTGTGTGACTCCCGTGATCGGAAGCTATCAGGTTCCGATACGGGGTACCTCCGAGCAGATCAGCCGCCTCCCCTTGCCGAACAGCTATGAACAGCTCCCGAGCCAGAACAGTGATCTCGCTCCATGAGACTACCCTCGATGTTACCGAACAGCATGTTCGATCCCCCACGAGGGTCACCTGCTCGGAAAGCATTTCCAAAGGGTTCCGAGCAGGCTCTCTGGCTTCCAGAACGGTTGTAACCGCCTCAGGCCACGTTCTCCACCATCAAGTGGCGTGAACTGCCTGGCAGCCCAACGGGCATCGGAGTCATAACTCCTCCCGTTACGCGCGGGCGTCAAAGCGCCTCTTCAGGCACGATCTGCCCAACGTTACGCACGTTGGCCTCTGCACCAACGCCTATAAAAGCACAGGTGCAGTACCATGCAACGGTACGCTCTCCGCCCCTCGCGAACACACTCTCGCATTCCGAAACCCCCTGCCTTACAAGCTCTCCACTGACTTAGGCATCGGAGGGTTTCCCCCGGTCTTCACCGGGCCCTTCTGATCCCATTCTGGTTTTGCAGGTTCTCTTCGCCCTCACCAGCAATCGTCCTTCCTCTCTCATTCTAGTGGAGGCCCGTTTGGCTCAGGCCCAAACAGGATCGTACCACCACATTTGGCGCCGTCTGTGGGAAGCGACGCTGCCATGGCTCGAGGGCGATCCTCATACCAGAACGTGGGAAGCAGGGCGACGAGGTCTCGCCAATCACGAGGGGCCTCTCGTCGCCAATCTCCTCCTGGGGACGTCGCCGGCGCTGCTACCGGCGCGAATCACGACGTCCCAGTACCAACGGCTGCCGCACCGGCGACGGCCCTCGAAGTGGCAGAGCTTCGGGGGCAGATGCATCAGCTGACGGGCGTCTGCCTCGCCCTACAGGCCCAGTTGGTGGGGGTTGCGGCTCCGGCGGCTTCCCTGCCGCGCGAGCGGCAGGCGGAATCGTCGCACCGCCACTCCCGCGTCCCCCCGGTGCCTCAGGAGCAGCAGGCAGAGTCGCCGCGCCGGTCTCACCGGCCCCCGTCGGAGGAACGGGCGCCAGAGCGCCGCGGGCGTTCGCCCCGACGCTCTATCATCTCCCCTCGCCCGCCACGATCAGTCGTGGGAGGCAACTCCCACGCCTCTGGACGAGGGGGCCCCGCCAACTCCGAGCAGGAGCTCGCCAGGCGCCTCAAGCGCGTGGTTGATCTTGAGCGCCGCGTGGACGCGATGGTTCAGCGTGCGGAGGGGAAGGCTCCAGCGGAGGATGACTTGGACTTCCGCTCCCCGTTCAGCAGGGAGATCCTGGAGGCCCAGGTCTCCTCCAAGCTCCCTCTACCCACCATCGCGCCCTACGACGGCACAACAGACCCGGCCGATCACATCCACGGCTTCGAATCGCACATGGTGTTCCACGGAGCATCAGATGCGGCCAAGTGCAGGGCCTTCCCTGCAACGCTAAAAGAGACCGCCAGGGCTTGGTTTGAAACCCTCCCTGCGGGCTCCATTACTTCTTTCCGCCAGCTGAAGAAGTCCTTTAGGGACAACTTCCTGGGCGGGAGATCACAGCCGCGAACGGCGGCTTCCCTTCTGGCTGTGCGCCAGAGGAAAGGCGAGGCGCTCTGGGACTTCGTCAAGAGGTTCCGAACAGAGGCGCTTCGCATCTCGCGTCTGGACGTCCCCCTAGCCACCAGTGCTCTCATTCAAGGCACTCGTGATGGCTTTCTACAAAGGACCCTAGGCGTCCAGCAGCCCGCCACCCTCGCCGAACTGCTCTCCATCGCGCAGCGCCACGCGGCCTGCGAGGAGAGCCTGGCAGCGAGCAGGGCCGAACAGGGGGAGCAGTCGGAAAAAAAGCGGCCTTCCGACAACGGCTCCGACCGTGATCGGAAGAAGGACGACGCAATGGCGATTCTCCGCGTCGTCCGCGCCCCTTTACCAACTACACCCCCCTCACTGTGGCCCCCGAACAAATCCTGGCAGAGATCAGGGATGAAGCTTTTGTTCGGTGGCCCCAAAGAATGCGCTCCGACCCCCGGAAGCGCGATCAAAATAGGTACTGTCGCTTTCATCGCGACCACGGCCACGACACCTCCGAGTGCCGCCAGCTTAAGGACGAAATCGAAGACCTCATCAAGCGCGGCTACCTTGGACGATTCGTGCGCCGAAACGAAGGGCGCCGGAATGAAGAGCGCCCCCGTCGCCAAAACCGCACTCCCGAGCAGCCGATCAACAACGAGCCCAATGGGCAGGAGATCAACGTGATCGCGGGAGGCTTTGGCGCAGGTGGAGAAAGCACTCGGAGCCGACGCGATTACGCAAGGCGAGTGCATGTCGTAGACAGGCCTCCAACTGTTCGGCCGGCCCCATATCCTGCCAGTCCCGCACGCGCACAGCCCGAGGAGTCTATAACCTTCTCGGACGAAGACCACTGAAGTGGCGGTATCGTGGCCCGCTCGGCACTGCTACGGTCACCCCGCTAGCTCCGGCAGCGGCTTTCCCCTTGCTCGCCATCGCCGGAAGGATTGCAGAAAGCGGCAACGGCGCGAGAGGACGAAGCAGAAGACAGGGAAAGGAGAAGGCAAGGAAGCACGAAGAGCTCAAAGATGGAGGGTTTCTGGGAGTCGTAGCGCCCGCCCTCGTCTCGTCCCCTCCTTATAAGGAAAGAGGAGGGAACGAAATTCGAGGCGGGCCCTAAAACGCCGCTCCTCCTAATTTTTGAAAGCGCCCCTTCGGGTACGTCGTTGGCAACCGTTCGAACGCAGCGGCGGCACCTCAAACATGGCGCGGCTTTGCACCCATCACGATGGGCTAGCTGTTTTGACAGGACCCTGGGCGGCGGCATCCCGTAATGGTCCCTCGCATTAAATGCGGAAGCGACGCCCTCGAAGCCCTCGTCCCACCGAGCCCTTCGTGGGCGTGGGGGGCAAGTGTGGTGGCCAAATCTGGTCACCTAGGCCCATGATGGCTCGTTACGGCCTATTCCAGTCCTGTCAACCAACGTGGCACCATCATCGAAGGGCACGCCCTCTCCAGGATAGCTCGAAGACCTCCATTGTGTGACTCCCGTGATCGGAAGCTATCAGGTTCCGATACGGGGTACCTCCGAGCAGATCAGCCGCCTCCCCTTGCCGAACAGCTATGAACAGCTCCCGAGCCAGAACAGTGATCTCGCTCCATGAGACTACCCTCGATGTTACCGAACAGCATGTTCGATCCCCCACGAGGGTCACCTGCTCGGAAAGCATTTCCAAAGGGTTCCGAGCAGGCTCTCTGGCTTCCAGAACGGTTGTAACCGCCTCAGGCCACGTTCTCCACCATCAAGTGGCGTGAACTGCCTGGCAGCCCAACGGGCATCGGAGTCATAACTCCTCCCGTTACGCGCGGGCGTCAAAGCGCCTCTTCAGGCACGATCTGCCCAACGTTACGCACGTTGGCCTCTGCACCAACGCCTATAAAAGCACAGGTGCAGTACCATGCAACGGTACGCTCTCCGCCCCTCGCGAACACACTCTCACATTCCGAAACCCCCTGCCTTACAAGCTCTCCACTGACTTAGGCATCGGAGGGTTTCCCCCGGTCTTCACCGGGGCCCTTCTGATCCCATTCTGGTTTTGCAGGTTCTCTTCGCCCTCACCAGCAATCGTCCTTCCTCTCTCATTCTAGTGGAGGCCCGTTTGGCTCAGGCCCAAACAGGATCGTACCACCACATTGGGGGGGGCTGTGTAGAGGTATTCTTTAGTCCCACATTGAAAGATAGTGAGAACAAGTGTGTGCTTATCAGCAAGAGTCTCACCTCTTCTCCCAAGAGGGCCCTTTTAAAAGGACAAAACCCCAAGCATGGGGACAATACCTCTTGGGAGGCACACTTAAATCACGTCTCTTCATTGGCGCCGTCTGTGGGAACGAGCGAGAGGCCATGCGCCCTACCCGAGCGTCTCATCTTCATGAGACCCGCACACCCTTATCCTCACTGGGGGGGCTGTGTAGAGGTATTCTTTAGTCCCACATTGAAAGATAGTGAGAACAAGTGTGTGCTTATCAGCAAGAGTCTCACCTCTTCTCCCAAGAGGGCCCTTTTAAAAGGACAAAACCCCAAGCATGGGGACAATACCTCTTGGGAGGCACACTTAAATCACGTCTCTTCACATGTCATTTTGATACACGCTATCTTGTTATACACTATCTTGTTACACGCTATCTCGTTATGTTGTCATCCTAATTTTGCAATACTCTTGAGAAATGTATTATCGTTCACTTGTTATCTTGTACTAATACTCTCTTGACTATACTTGATCGTTCTCTCTAGTTAACCTACGTTACAAGATATTAATCACTTAAAGCTTGCTTGTTTACATGAGATATTAAGTCGTACTGAGCGTTATCGCTCACCCTTCGTTATTTGTTATATGTGTTTCAGGTAAGTCAGGTGATGACCTTACACACATCAACGAGATTGGACTGGAGTGATGAGCGTCCTGGAGACAGCGACAGAATGTCCTTAGAGTTAGTTTAGATATTTGTCTAGTTATCCTTTTCAAATGTAATGAAGTCATTGAGCCATATGTTTGGCTCTGAATTAGTGGTTGTAATAGTTTAGATGAATTATCAATAAAATGAATATTTTATTACAATTATTGTTTATTAGATGCTCTGATAAATGCGAATGTATGCGCAATTTACATTACCATACTCGTTGTTCATGCCTCCCCGATTTATTCCGCTGCTAAATTGGCGGGGCATGACAGTCATCTTCAATTTCTTTGCCAAATGTTTCAAATTCTAATCTTGCTCTAGGCATGAAGGTATTTTCAGCTAGCCCTATAAATGGATCGGATCCAGGTCAGATCTATAGTGATCCGAACCCGGATCTGAAACTTTATGATCTGGATCAGACTTGGATCCAAAATTTAGATAGATTTTGAATCCGGATTCGAATCAAAACCTAAAATAAATATTCAGATTTGGGTGAGAATCTGAATCCGCCCCTGCAGGCACACCCTCGTCCTTGAGGAGAATTTCCCCTTCCCTTATGATGCTTGGAAGCCCTCCCTGAAGCCCGGAGAAACGTCACGGCATCTAGGAAATAGCAGTTGAAGATGGGCTTCTATGGACGTGCTGGCCGGCGCCTCAATGTCCTCCTCATCCTCCACATCTTCAGCGCTGCCATTGTAGGATCGGAGCAGAGATTGCGTTTCCACATCGCCCATGAGGTCAATCAATTTCATTTCGGAAGCAAGTTCTTTTCAAGTACGGCAACGAACCCCTTGGCGATAAAGAGAGAGGGAAAGGGAGATCGAAAAGAGAGGTTAAGAGAAAAAAAAATGATCTCAAACACATTTCACACCCAAAGAAGATGACAAAACAAAATGGGTAGCATGCTTATCACCAAGATTTCTCGCACAATGCCACCCTCTGCTGGAAGAAGAGGATTATTACTACTGCAAACGATGGATAAAAGATGCCATATTTGATCAATCGCGGGTTGGAAATCTGATTAACAAGACCAAGATCAACTGCAGGGGCAGCTAGCGCACTTGGCATAGGTCAATCCCTTGGTGCAAGTAGTGGGGAGCTTCGGGGAGCCATAACTCTTGAGCACTTTGCAGACGCAGCTGCCGTCGTTGACTATGGTGACATTGATGGCCTTGTAGCATACTTGGTTGGCAACAGTTTCCTCGGCACGGGTCGACGGCACGGCAGGTCCCCACTTGTAGCTCGGCTCCTATGTTAGGGGCGGAGCCTACAGGGACATCTTTGACTGTGATTTTTGCACCGGCGATGGCAATGGCAGTGCCGAAGACAAGGAGGATGAGGAGAATATTGAGGTGCCAGGCAGGACGTCCACAGAATCCCATCTCCAATTGGGCGGAAAACGTCGGCCACCATCGTCGAGGGAGTGAAAATACTGCCCCAGATCATAGAGCACAACGGTGGCTGGATGAGGAACGAAACCTAGGGTGGAAATGGTGAGTGGGGTGGTCACAGGGTGCGGATGGCACAGAAAAAGGGGTTTCTGGATCGGGTTTCCGGCGCCCGAAATATGAAGGTTTCGGAGTAGAGATGTTTGCCCCAAATCCTTGCCCCGAAACCGGACAAAAGATGTATTTCAGGTCAAAATACATGATCCGAATCTGATTTGATTTTCGAATTTCAAATCGGATTTCGGATCCCCCGGATCCATTGACAGGCCTATTTTCAGCTTTAGCAAGATCAGCAACCGAACGCCTCGATGGAACTCCATCTTAATTGCCTTAAGCTATAGAAGATTATGCTATCGGATCAATACCACTGAAGAAGTTGTCTGATGTAAAGGGCTAGGAAATCGATCTCATAGTATAGGTAAACAAATTATGACTCCTCCTTTGCGATTTGGATGCGAAATTGATTTCCTTCTGCCCGAAGATGAGCTAACTGATGGTGTCGAGGATGCATCCTCCCGTGTAGAAGAAGGTAGACAATGCTCATCTTTACTCTCAGAAGATGTCGGACTTTGCTTACTAAGATTTTTACCCTTCGTAGAGCCCTGCAGTACATCTTTATAAGTAAATAATACAGGATTACCCTCAGGATGTGGGCTAGAAGGTAGTCTGCTCAGAAGACCTATTTCCAAAGTGTCGTCTACTACCTGCTTGTCAAGTAG
Organism: Colocasia esculenta; assembly: GCA_014218235.1. Classification (NCBI taxonomy): domain Eukaryota; kingdom Viridiplantae; phylum Streptophyta; class Magnoliopsida; order Alismatales; family Araceae; genus Colocasia; species Colocasia esculenta. Next base: position 75,602,953 of record CM024766.1, read on the forward strand.
AAGTAAGGGATGCAGCTAGGTCCCCGTTGAGGTTGAAGAGGTGAAAGCAGTAGCATCCTTTGTGCATACAGAACTTGTCGGATGGACATCTTTTGCGAGGAGACCCACTGCAGGGGTATCACGATCCATGTCACCTCCCGAGATTTACCCATGCAGAAGATAAGTAGTCGAGACGTGAACTAGGGTTGTAATGGATTCGGATAATATCGGGATCCGATTCAAATTCTTATTCGGTTATTCGAATATTATCTATTTAACAAATATCTGGCGAAGCGGATTTCAGATACGGATATTATCTAGATAATAAACGGAGCGGATACAGTAATAGGTGATCCGCTCTGAAATGAAGTTATTTTTTACCATTAGATCCTAAATCTAATAATCCATATATAATATATCTAATGTTAATTTTTTGTTTAGAGAATGTTTTTGGCATTTGTACTTTTATTAAATTTTTACAGATTTTTTTATTTTTTATTTTTAGATCACTTAATATCTTTTATTAAACTTATATTTCCGAAGTGGATACTATCCATATCCGCTCCGAATTCAAAAATTATTTGATTAAATTATCCACTCTATGTTCGAATTATCTTCAGAGTGGATACAAATTATCCGATTAACTATTCGGATCAGAACTAAAAAACTCATATTCGTTCTATATCTGCTCCATTTACAGCCCTAACGTGAACAGCTTGGCAAATAAGTCTCAGGCGAGCGATCAAGAGCACACAAAATGTTAAGAATAATGCGGACAAATTTTCATAAAGTAAATAAACTTCAATCCTTATTGCCATAATCATGTTCAATTATATCTAACTCTTGGAATAATGATGTGACTCAAGAAAAAGAAAATTACATACTTCCATTTCTCAAACGTACTACAAATTCTACTAATCTCCGACTCATTACTACTAATTAAGACACTATGATTGTTGGCACGCTCTTCACTCCTGGTTGTCCCCTGTGTAAGCTTGCTTTTCTTCTTCATTTATTTCCTAATCTCCTGCAAATGTTAAGGAAAGTAGGTATGATCACACTCATCCAGTAAGATTTACATCGTCCAAGCATGATATAAGCGATTAACATATTAAACTAGAAGTCTTGAGTAGTTCTATGCAAATGTAAAACCAGTGTGAAAATGCGTCTAGTAAGATACGCAAGATAGCATGATATAGTGAGGATGATGGTGATGGTGTAGCAAGTATTACAAGATCAATATATATAAAAGCATTTGATCTAGCATGAACATCAGTTAGCACTAGCAAGAGTACTGAACAGTAACAAGAATTTGGCCATATTAAATGAGCCAGCAAGCAAGCATTTACGAGCAAGTTCTTTCACGAGCAATATAGTCCACACGAGCCAATAACATGCATTAAGGATATATACCACCATGAATGCATACGATGAACACGTGTAATGTGGATTGTATCTAGCATTTACACAAGCAAATATGCCCAGCGCGATGTAACACCAATAATCATTATACCCCATGGTTAATAGTATATTTCCAACTCTTTGCCATGAGGACTAGACTAGAGCCCCTAGACACTCTCTGTGCCCGATCCAACATCTCAAGACATTAAATGCAGATAACCACAATCAAGCATGGCCATTAATAAGGTTCACAAGATATCAGGATATGAAGTATGACAAGTATGGCAAGTGCAATGATGACAATGAGTTCAAGGGTAATTTAGGGATATCATGTCAATAGTCAAGACATCATTTCAACAGCATAACAGCGTGTTAACATTATCATGTCAATACTCAGAACATCATTCCGACAGCATAATGGCATGTTAACATTATTTCTATCATTAGTTAATGGCTTGGTTTATGTGTAAAGATCACAGCTTGCCAAGAAAGACAAGAGAAGAGAAGGAAGTGCACACTACCTTCGGAGAACTTCATGGTACAACCAGCACATCGACCATGTGGGAATTCATGGTCATAGGAGACTTACGGAGGCCTTAGCAAAGGAATATCTAGTCTTGTAGAAGGAATATCCGATGGAGAGTTCATCCAAACCAAGACATGCTATCTATTTGTGCAAGTGTGTAAACATGTGTCGGGTCACATGTAACTCTCATGTACGTGTGTGAGTGTCTTTCCAAATTTGGTTTCAATTAGAAATACAGAAGGAGAACTTCAAATAAGAAAGTCTAACAATAGGAACTGGGGACAAAATCATGCATGTACAAGTTTTAACAAGGTGTAATTCACTATTTTAGCAAGCATGATAACAAGGCAAGAGAGAGAATACTCGGCAAGTTGAGAGCATGATCAAGTCTTTAGGAACAATTAGAACCATGTTTAAATATTTAAATCACTTTTATGTATGTTGGTTAATGCATGAGAATATGGAAATATGCTTAAGAAAGTCATACGGAATAAACTCGTCAAGAAACGATGAAAAAAGTTCAGTCTGCCTTAAGGCGTCCCCTCTATAGGGTGCCTTAACAAGGTGTCCAAGTGGCATGACACCTTAAGAAGGTGTCACACCATGCTGACGCGTTAAGAACACAACATAGGGATATGACGCGACCTGGTCGCGACACCCCGATATGTTGCAACCTCAGAGAAAAAGCTCAGTTACCTATTTTGTGACAATCCAAGTCTGATTAAAACTAGAATTTGACATAGGGTCTTTGGGAGTCTAATTCTCTCTTTATGGTGCATAAAAATTAGGGAAAACACTTATTTCACTAAATAGACACAGGTATCATCCCACAGTAATAAGGAATTAGAAAATAATACACGTTTAATAAGATAACAAGACACAATGGAAGAAGTGATGTAAAATATACATAGTCAAATTGTTGGGTAATGCTCTCAACACAAGTGATAAAAATTGGTGCTTTCGGTCTCTTTTGAAAGTAGGTAGTTGCAGTAATAATATCAGGATTTTAGAACATTCCTAGGAAAAGCTTTATGCATTGCAATATAGACGAGGGTAAAAACAGTGATGTTTAGACACCATTAAAATGAGAACCAAAATACCATGATAGCGCATGAAACAATTTATGGAAAATGATTCTCACATGATCTAAACATGATTAGAATTTGGCTTGTAGATAACTAGCTACCTGTTGAGCGAAGAACACAAGTAGTCCTAAATAAACTCTAATCTGCAGGTCCCAATTCGTGGTGGAGACGCACTAGAAAACCTTCCTCTAGGTTTTACCCCTGATTTGGGCTCATTTGGCGGCCCAATAATAGTGTATTGGATGCTAATTGATCCATTTAATCTCAACTAGTTGGGTATTACAAATTTTAGGGAAATTATCCTATTTGAACAATATTTTGCAATGAAATGAAATAGCTTTTGAAACCAAATGAATTGAATTTTGATGTGTGTGAATTTTATGTGAGAAGGATTGTATGTTTGACTGAAATTTTTTTTATTTGACTAATGTTAGAAAGGCAATGACTCATAGTTGTCATCATAAAAAAGGGAGAGATTGTTGTGTCCCTAATTTTGATGATGTCTAATTATGATACATAAGTCAAGTTAATGGCCCACAAGGTGTCTAACATTTCAATTCTTGATGGTTATAATAGGTACCAAAAGTGTCAAGAGATTGGAACAGATATTATGTCTCAACACATGGTCATCAGGATCTCGACACAAGGTCAGATTCCAATGAGCTAGATGTGAAGGGATTAGTCTGTAGTGTCAACACATGTTCATCTGGGTGTCGACACAAGGTCAGAGTCCAGCTGAGCATATGAACTATGGTGTTGGCATAACCCACAAAGTGTGTCGACACGGGTCAAATATCTGGTTAAAGCCTGGGCTATTCGAAATGACTTATAACAGATGTGTCGACACACCTCCTTCATGGTGTCGACACACTTCAGGATTGGAGCAGTCATGAGTATTCAAGTCAAAGAACCTAACTAAGGTGTCGACACACACATTGGTATCGACACACACTCATTCTGGCGGAAACTTTTGAAGGTCTAGTGAACCTCGACTGGCTCATGGTCCAAGGTCTAATCAACTAAAAAGGTTGGTACAAGGATGGAGATTCTAGAAGATTCACTTGGCGGTAAATTCTCCCACCTTTCTATTAGAAAGGGTGATCTCAAATGAGGGGCCCACCGGATATTCTCCTATCAGTCATCATGAGAGGTTGTTGCGATCTGAGAATAATACCAAAGGGTAAAGCAAGTAAAAGATATTTTCTTCGAGTGAGAGGTCTCCAGAAAAAACCTGAGTGCAGAGCTTCTAAAAGAGTTTGTGGTGATCAAGTCTTTGCAACGCCAACTTGAGGATCTAAATTCAGGTGATTGGAAGCAAAAGCACTTCAAGCTCAACTACATCCTGCTGCACAAGCAATTCAAGAATCGTGAAGATCTCAACCTCAAGAACTGCAGCAAGCTTGTGAATTAAGAAATTGAAGCGACATTGCTTACTTTTAGTAGCAGAAGGTAAATCCAGTTTAGATCGCAACATCATTGTTTGATTCATTGTTTCTCGGACCCCGATCTATCTTGCATCTTTAATTTTTTTATTTTCTACTTTGAAACTTCATCTGATAAGATAGTTTGTTCCTACTGGTAAGTAGGACTTCAGATCCAGCACTTGATGTGTGCGTGGATCTGGTTGGACTGAGAGTTCTTCAAGTTGTCTGGTAGCGGGGTAAGGAAGTTTTTCTCTCATTGCAAGCTGTGAGTTAGTGGTGCATCAAGCTATGTGTCAGTGGATTTCAAGTTGTGTGTCAGCAGGCTTAGAAGTTGTGAATCAACGAGTTGTATTGAGAGAATCTTCTATGTGTGAACTCAGTTCAAGGAAGTCTCACTTGATTTAAGTGAGGGGTGGACATAGATCTCTTTTAAGGAACCGAACTATCTTAAAAATCTCTCTCTCCTCTGTGGTTTGTTTGCTTATATCTCACTGTATTTGATGCTTAAACATCATCTAGATTCATGTGGTGACTAAATTATTCTACTCTCGTTTTTTCTTATTATCGAGTGTTTTAATCCTGCTCATCTAAACTTTAAATAGAAGCAAATATATTCATCCCCCCCTCCCCCCTTCTAGATTAGCTAATTCCTCATCCAACACTTTAAAGATAATGAATCTCAACTTTTGCCCAACAACTTGATTTGACAGTTGATTGTTGACACATATCGTTATGGAAAAGTCTAAAGAAACGTGAAAGTTAAGATGTCGTAGTACATTTTTTGCTACATTTTTAATTTGAAGTTTAATTAGCAACAGTTTGGAAGCTGTCACTAAACGTATGTGAGAAATAAGTGCTACTTTTGGGTTTTAGGCACTGTTTCGAAAGAGAATACCAGCAACTTTGAGTGAGCCACCAGATTTATTTTTCGTTGTAGAGAACGTTACTTCTAGGATGCAATATTCCTTCTCCTTATGCATGACTGCCATACTACTATCGAACTATTTCCTTTTACATTCGTCCATCCATATCTATTGAGATATCATTAGACAAGAATACATGAATGAGCTTTTGTTACTTGTATTTGTTATGCAGTTAAAATTAACCTAATCTCTTCACTTAAGCTGCGTTTGTAAATTCTTCATGCAAAAGCTTCGTCAGAAGTATATTCTGTTCTCAAAAGTGAAACGAGCTTGGAAATGCTATACAAACCTAAGTATATTCTTAAGGTTTGGTAACTATGGGTATGGTATATGTCCATTTTAGATTTACCTATTAACAGCCCCATTGTTGTGTGCTACATAAGGTAGTGAATACATCTCCGTGGACTTGGGCTTGAAATCGAGCCCATTTATTTCCATTTTGCATTTCAAAACAAATGAGTTAATTTTCAGAACCACAATGTCTCATAAAGATAGGTAAACTAAGAAAAACTCATAGTTCCAAAATCTCATACTATGAAAATCCTATGATTTAGTATAATCGGTGACTTTGAATGTTTATAATTAAAATTTTCAAAATAATATTGGTGAATTTTGAAAAAGGGTGAAAATTATGATTCAGAATTACTTGTTAATAAAGATGACGGAAGCAGAAACTTCCATTTCTTTTTTCATTTCCGATTTGAAAATGAAAATGGATGCAGAAACTAAACTACTCATCTCTCTTTTCCTGTCCGAAACTCTCTGGGAAATGGAGAGGAAGGTGTCATTTACCTTACTGTTGACCCATTTGCAGGCCTAATTGAGATTAATGAGCGTACCCTGTTCACATTTTGTGGATGGGTCTACGTACCCAGGACTTCTTCAACTGATAGCCTAGTTACAAGATTGAAGTGTCTTTCAAGAAATTTTGATCTAGGTATTCTAGGTAGAATTACAATGCTCCTGCTAACAGCACTTTTGCCAGCTCATAAGAAGAATATACTTGTGGAATATTGATGTGTTCATCTGTTGCACTTCAATAGAAATAACAAATTGTTTCACAGTCACTACAATTAAGAGATTCATGATATACAAACAGAACCTCACCAAAAGTCATTGCATGAACACTTCCCATCAGTAAAATGGTGAAAGCGACTCCTGTCTCTAATAATGACTTTCCGGTTCCATATCTTAGAGATAAGCTTAATGGCCGTGTGGCAATCCTCACAAATACGCAAATTTTTCAGAATATGGATAGGCAGATGAGGACTCAATTTTAGAAGGCCAAAGGCAACAGCCATTCTCTCACTATGAGCAGACAAATTTTGCTCTTTCTCTTCCTCATCAATGTCCACTGTGCCTTTTGATGTGTTTGGCATATAACCAGCCATTTTCAGTCTTTTTGATATCTCATGCATCATTTCCTGGATCTTCAAATTTTCAGGGTGACTTATCACCAGCAATAAATTCATGCACCTGTCCACTGACTACAATAGAGCTACACCCTGCTGTTTTCTTGATCCCTCTCTCTTCCATCATCCGCCGGATCTCAGAGGCATTTACTGACTTTCCAGAACTTGCATATATGTTGCAGAGCTGAACATATACAGCATCTCCATTCGATTCCAGAAGGAGAAGATTCTTTGCTGCTCTTTCAGCTAAATCCAAATCTCTATGAACTCTGCAGGCAGCGAGTAAGGATGCCCATATTACAGCATTTGGTTCAATTGGCATGCTTCGAATAAGTCCCTCTGCTTCTTTTAAGTAACCACCTCGAGCCAGAAGATCTATCATGCAACCGTAATGCTCAATCTCAGGTTCTATTTTATGCATAGTTGTCATCTCTTCAAAATGCCTACGACCTTCATCCACAAGACCCGAATGGCTACATGCACTTAAGACACCAATATATGCAACTCCATTGGGTCTAATCCCTTCTTTATGCATCATGGAGAAATAGTCGAGCGCTAACTTCCCTTTCCCATTCATTGCAAGGCCAGAGATAATGGCAGTCCATGCTAATACATCCTTCTCATCCATCATTTCAAAGACACGCAATGCTTGATCAATCCTCCCACATTTTGCATACATGTCCAAGAGTGCTGTCCATAGAAAGACATCACAGTTAATCCCACTCACCAAGATATATGCGTGAAGTGTCTTTCCTTGCTCTAGAGCACCAAGGTCTGCACAAGCAGTAAGCAAACTTACAGTGCTGACCTTATCAGGGGTAAGTCCTGAGGCCCTTAGCTCTGCGAACACTGAGAATGCTTCCTTAAATCTGCTGTTCTGCATGTACCCACTGATCATAGAGTTAAATGTTATAATATCCCGGTTGTCCCCCATGCGATCAAAGAGAGAACGAGCCATGTCTAGATGACCCAATTTGCAGTACCCGTCAATCATGGCATTGCAAGCTGGTAAAATGTTCCAGCCAATGGAATCAAAAACTTGACGTGCAGAGAATAAGTCTCCACATTTTGAGTACATATCAACCAATGCAACAGTAAGATTTCTACTAACACTTAGCCCACGCTTGTTCACAAAAAAATGAATCCATTTACCAAGATCCAGGTCCCTCAACTGAGAGCAGGCTGAGAGTGCAGAAACGATCGCGACTGAGTCCGGCATCACATTCGCGGACAGCATATCCTTAAACACCCGAACTGCTTCCTCCGCTCGCCCAACCTGAGAGTAACCAGCGATCATGCTAGTCCACGAGACTACATTCCTAACCGGCATTTCGTCGAACAGTCTCCGCGCCTCATCTAAGAGCCTGGCCTTCGCGTACCCACCGACGATCGTGGTCCAAGACACCACATCCTTCTGACTAACCTTATCAAATACCCGCCTCGACGCCTCCATGAAGCCAAACTCCGAGTACATGTGAATCAGGGAGTTGCCGACGAGAACGTCATCCTCGTCGAAGGCCCTGAGGAAGCTGCCGTGAGCCGCTCGGCCTTCCCGGACGGAGGCCGAGAGGCCGCACGCCCTGAACAGGAACTGGAACGTGTGGGCGTCCGGCTGCACGCCCTCCCGGCGCATCCGGGAGCGCAAGCGAATGGACTCTCTGGGGACGCCGTGCCGACAACAGGCGCGGAGGAGCGTGTTCCAGAGGAAGGTGGAGGGTTGGAAGGGAACGCGGGAGAAGAGGTCGAAGGCGTACCCGAGATCCCCGCCGCTGGTGATGGGGTCGGAAAGGGAGAGCAGGAGGTGGGCCAGCGCCGGCGGGCGGAGGAGGGCGCCGGTGACGGCCAAGTGGGCGTGGAGCTGGGCGCACTGCGTGGGGGACGAAGGTGTCGGCCATGGGAGTAGGTGGAGGAAGTTGGGATTAGGACGGGCGGGGATCATCTAACGGTAACATCCACGCGAGCGAGCACAAGGTGTGCATTAGCTTTGGACGGCAAATAAGGAATTTGGGAATGCGTTAGTTTCCCGTTTCCTCGCACGTGTGCATGCCCGACACGAGTAATGCTACGCTCCCGCCGGGAGCGTAGCATGAGCTGGAGGGGCCGCGCCCCTCCACACACACGTCGCGTGGAGGGGGCGGGCCCCTCCAGCATTAAATATTATTATTTTTTTACAATTTATGTATATAAATGATGTATTTGTACACACAAATACATTATTTGTACACACAAATAATACAAAAAATAAAGAAAAAAACAAAACAAGTATTTAATGAGGGGGGGCCTGCCCCCTCCACGCGTCGCGCGTGTGAGGGGGTGCGGCCCCCCAGGTCAGCTATGCTCCCGAGCACTGCATTTCTCTACCCTACACAGCCTTTAAACCAACGATCGAGCTTTGTAGCCTGGCCTCAGATTTAGTTGTGAACTTACTTGTGTGAATATCGCGTACTCAAAATTAATGGGGGCTAACTCTCCAATAACTTATTATTTACAAGGTTGTAATGCGTAGATTAGAAAAGCAAACAGCAAATCAAATATTTTCTCCTCAAAATAAATATTAATCTTAGAAAAATATATTATACCCTGAAACTCCAATATTGAAAGGAGCGGCAAGGAGCGGCATTTTTTTTTACCAGATAAGATAATATTTATATTATACTAACGAGAGGGACAACAGAAACAAACAAAAGATACATAAACACTATTGCCCATTCTTTGCACACAGGCAGATATGATGGCAGCAATCCACCCAATCCAACAACTCAACCCTAGTAAACAAAGTATTTAAAAGAAATATTCTAATTGAGGAGGACAAAAAAGAGACACCAGGTTACAAACACAACACCACCATAACAGAGACATAAATCCGGATCAACTAAACATAGAAGAGGCCAAAGTAAAGAGATCAACAAGGCACAGTGATCTCCCACTGCGAAGAAGAGCAATTGCATCTCATATGTGCAGCAAATGGGAAGCTCAGAAAACGCACTCATGAACAAGATGTGCGGATAAAACCTCAAACACGAGTTAGCCCAGAACCTTCGAAATCCCAACCTTGAGGGAAGAAGAGTGGTAGAAGACCTTGAAAAAATTGATGAATCTTAGGCAACATTTGGGAATGCAGTGGGGGAGATTTTGAGGTGCAAAATCTCTGACAAAATCACAGACGTTATCAAACGTGCCGGCTGTGCTCAGCTACACTTGGCGGCAATTTTGTAGGGAGGAGAGAGATAGAGAAAATAAAATTTCTCTATGAATTTTCAAAAGCGGCTTGGAGGCAGCTTTTCATGAGTCTCACGAGTGACGAGGCATTTGTGTTTGGATGATGGCGCGAACCATTTTGTTTTTCGACTTATTCACCGCGTCGGCATAGATGACGAGGTAGGAAAGCTCGTCTATGCACGGGCGTGCAGGCCAAATCGGCTTTGTCGATTTTCGCTTCTTCAACAAGTGTTTTCAAATGATGTCTTAGCCTTCTATGGAACCCTAATCCTAAAACAAAAGGCAACAATAAAGGGAGCAAACACCTAACTAAATTGAGCTGTGGTCAGACAATAGAGGCGCCGATCGCCTGAAATCCCACAAGGAACCAAGCATCGCTGCCGGCAAGATCCCAAAAGATGGCAAAAAGGGAAAAAGAACCACTGTATGAGCAAGAGGGATTATAGGTTCACAGAAGAAACAGGGTGGAAGGAGGGGGCGGAAGGTTTGGGGCGGAGACAGCAGAGTAGCAAGGGGGAAATAGGAGAAAGCGTAGATCTAAACCTAGAAGGAAGAGGGGGAAGCTACAGCTAGAAGGAGGCAACGGAAGGTTGGGGACGGAGATAGTAGAGGAGCGAAGGAGAAACGGGAGAAAGCGCAAATCTAAAATTAGAAAGAAGTGGGGGAAGCCAAAACGAACTGAAGGAAACATAAGAGGGGCAGGTGGGGGGAGGAGCTCGACTGGTGGCATCCCCCCCCCCCCCACCTCCACTCAGAAAATGCCATGCGAGGGCAGTGACCAACTCCACCAGAGGCCTAGTGACGAAACCACAAATTGTCGGCAAAGATCATTGGGGCCGGCAACGAGATGCACCTCTAGACGACATAGGAGCAAGGTCCCGAGCAAGATCCCCAGAGCTTCTCTCTCTAGACAAGTGTAGAGAGAGAGCCCGAGAGAGATAATTGGCCAGACTAAAGGAGTGACATATGCACATCTTCTATACCTCCCACTGCCCTAAATGAACCTTGAACTAGCTGAAATCTCCATACAAACCAAATAATTACTAGGTATGAGAAAGACTTCGATTAAATTGACGACCATAGCCATTAATTTTGTCAAGCATCGGGAAACGTGTGTGGATCGAAAAGATCGGAACAAGTACTAAGATATGGAATAGAAGGTGATCAGAGGAAAGACTCGAAGAACTTGAATAAATGAGAGTATATATGTGGCTACGACGTTACCTTAATCCAGCCAGTTATCATAGATTATTGTCCACAAGTCAGAAGTCTCCCACCTACTTCAATTTCGTCGTCAGCCGGCCATGCACTCTATGTGGACAACGGCCACCTATTCCTCCTCCTCTTCTTGATCGATCGCAACTCAAATCTCTCTATGATGCTTAATGTTCGAGTCTCAACGGTATGTATTCGAGGCAGCTATAGGCACAGATATGCAGACTGGTCATCGGAGTTAATTAGCTAGCATTAAGGAAGATGATGAAGAAGCACAGTGCAATGGCCAAACTTTAGCTCCTGGCTGCCTTCGTGCATGCTAATCCTATCTGCACATGACCTCCTCAGCAGGTCTCTAGTTGAAGCCACTTCCAAGGTGAACAACTTCCAAGGTGAACACCTTCCGATCGAGGCATAAGAGTGCATCACTTTTGTCCTCCATCGTAGGCGGGATGGACATGCATCCCGCCTGCGGCGGGGTGGCGAGGGCGCCTTTCAGCGCAGGAGGTTGTTAGGATTTAAAAAGGTTTGGGGTGAGCGCAGTGCTCCTTCAAAAGGTTTTTAGGGGTTTTCCCTGATTTTGAACCCATGTTGTTGTTGTTGGTCAGGCGGTAGTCTAAACCACCACATACCAAAAAAAGAGTGCATCACTTTTTGTTGACAAAAGCTAAATCGATATGCATAAGAGTCCTGATCCTACCTACAAATTGATATGAATTTTAGGTCCACGGTTGGATTCAAGTAGCTATTTTTTCAAGCAAGTCTTTGCATGTTCCATTGTTTAATTTGTGGAACCTCCGGACATAAATTAACCTTACCTAATGGCTTCCTGCACCTTTGTCGTATGTTCATAGGAAGAGGCTTTAGCATAGCGCTCGTAGTGGAGACAACAATTTTAAGACGAATATGGGAGGATGGGCTCTCCCCCTTCGCCAACGTCCTAAGTACTCTTGGTAGCCTATTTGTATTTCAAATCTCTATGATGTTTAGTGGACCTTCCTCCTGTTGGCCTACGGATGGCAGGAAGGATATACCTAGAAGGGGGGGTGAACAAGTTATCTGAAAATACAAATAAAAATCACCACTTGAAAACTTTGGTTAGTCACTGTAGTTGTGTGCAGTAGATAGAGTAGCAATGCAAAAGCAATTCAAACAATCAATCACGCAAATGAACACAGAGAATTTTATCCTGATTCAGTACTTCTTAAATGAAAGACCTATGTTCAATCCCCAAACAAATCTTGGGATTTCACTAACCAAGGTACAATCTCCCCAAGGATATACAAACCCCCAGCTCCCCGATGGTCCTCTTCCTTTCCGAGTAGGAAGGAAACTCGCTCCTGTTATAGGTCAAGAAGCCACCTTCTTGAAACAAATCTCAGTGTGGTTCTGCTAGACTTAAACCTCCAGCTAGGTTCTGCTGACACCAACCCCAGCTAGGTTTTTTCCTTAACATAAGGGGAACACTATGTAGAGTTCCACAGTCGAACAGAATCCACCAGCACCCAGATGGCCTTCTCTTCACACAGGAAGAGGAACAATGTATACAATCCTATAGCTGGACACAAGTTTTTCTTAGAAAAGAAAGAACAGACTGAGATCTATACAAGATGAACACTAAGGAACTCAAACTCTCAGCTCACAAACTCTCCCCCAGATTTATAATAATGCACAGAGAGAGTGAAGAGAGAAAAGGAGCTTGAATGCTTGAAGACTTCAGATGGTTGCTTGCACGCACACTTCTTCTTGGGCTCAAGCTCTTTCTCTCTTACTTTAAGTGTGTATGGCGTTGAGGCTTCTCACTGGATGTACACTCTTTAAATGATTTTCAGGTTTGCTCTCCCCAAAAATTTTATTTATTAGAAATTTAAAAAAAAATGTGAAGATTTTGATTGTTAAACATAACTACTTTCATGAGATGTGATTATGTTTAATTTAGGATTAAATTATATTAATAAATATAAATCCAGTGTCATACTTAGAGGTGTGCACTCTAACAGGGTGACACCAAAATTTTATAACAAAATTGAAATCCGAAAACACCATAATTTCCAAAAAAAAATGTGTTGATAGTAGAAATGTAAATATCTAGAATTATTGACACGTGGATTTCAAGATTAAGTCGACGCAATGATTTTCAGGGTAATTTTTGCTGGGTGAAAATTTCATTCTAAAAATTAAATTAAAATCACCATAATTTGCAAAAACTTCCTATTAGCTTATGTTTGAAATTTCAATTTGATTGGACACCATTTGAATATAAAAATGTAGGGACAAATAGATCAGTTGAATTAACTCCTATTTACGTAACCAATTTTCTTTTAATACCTTGCTTACATAACCATGGTTACGTAAAGCTTCTTATTGCTTGAGTTACTAGGTTACACATTACCCTCTATGTGTTGGCAGTAATATTACACAGTAAAAAGTGGCTAAGTTGTGGGTATTGCATAGTAAACGTGGCCTTGGGTGAGAAAGAGAGTTTTTACGGTTCCACATGTATGGCTACGTGGCATACATGCATGGAACCTGGGAGCTTATATAAGCCTCCCTTAACCCATCGTGAGAGCTTTTACCCACTTGTTTTGTTGGAGCTGCTGCTGTGTTCCTATAGCTGTTGCTACTTTAACGTAGCTGTTGCTGCTATATACCTGTAGATGCTGAGCTACTTCTGTTGTAGCTGTTGTCGCTGCTATTTACTCCATTGTACTTGCCAAGTCTTTTTTCGTGCTGCTGCTGTTGACTCCTTCATTGAGGAGAAGAGAAGACCTTCATCCTTTCCCTAGTCAGGTAGGAATTCTTTCTTCTTGTCTCCCTCTCTTGCTAAGAACTCCATGTTTAAGGTGTTTACCATGTTCACACTTGACTTTGGTTCTGTAAACACCCTTAGTAATGTTTGTCCTATCCACTATAAGTATGTTTTAGCTAATAATCATATCATGACCAAGCATATTGATGGAGAATTTCCTATCAGATGCAAGGGAATGTTGTTAGAAGAGTTGTACTTCCAGTAGTTTTCCTTTCTTAAGTTTCTAGCCACCCATGTGTAAAGCTTGTACTTCTCCTATTTTACTTCCTTCCTTCATGTAAAGTAGTGTTTAGAAATGTAAATAAGAACCTTTAGATGTTGTTAACCACGTTTAGAATCATAGGAACACTTAGATTAGTATACTGAGGTGTTGTACAATTATTTCTGGAAGTTTAACTCACAACAGTCGACAGATAGAACCCATCTGTCGACAGATATCCTGCTTCCAGAACCCAAAAATGTAGAACCACCAGTAGCTGTCGACAGATAGCTCTTATCTATCGACAGATGGCCATTATCTGTCGACAGCCACCCTTGGCCTGTCGACAGACAGTGTTTAGGTTCCAGAAATTGGTTCTAGAAGGACAGTGGCTGTCGACAGCCACTCTCTGGCTGTCGACATACACCTGTCTGAGGTGTTTAACTTGATCTATTTCATGTCTAACCAAAGGTGACACACTTTGGTATTAACCCAACTAGTTGTTTCCCTTATTTCCTTGGATTCCAACTACTGTATCTCTGAGAAAGATCATTTAAATGTCATCCATATTCCACTATGGATTGTCTTTGAACACCTCAAGTACATTTGATTCCTACATGTCTACAACCTTCTGTAAATTTTGGCATTGAACCCTGAATCTTTGTTCTATGAGAGATCTTGAGTACTTGTGTACCCCCACTTGAATCATTTACAGAAATGAATTATGATGACAATTTTTTGGTCTTTGGACTCAATTGAGTTATATGCCTGTGCAAATGGGGCTGGTCTAGTCCTAGAAGGAGCACCTGAATTCGTTTAGTGGCCATATGGAATGATAAAGGATCTGTGGATGTTTGACATTGCATCATACTAGCTTGATTAGTCATCATGTTATTTTATCATGAGTTGGATATGTATTTGAACCAGAACGTGAATTGTTGTCCTGAATTCTTGGCCGTGCAATCTTGCTCAGTACTCTTGTTCTATAATTGTTATCTATTGACATGGTCACCCAATCATCTTTGATATTCAGCAGTGCTAATAGTTAAGTTTCTTGTCTATTCTTTAGTTATCATAGTCCTTTTGATTAGAAGATTGAATCCTACTAGGCTAGTTAGCTCATCAAATCCTACTTTTTCAGGTGATCAAGATGTGCATAATGCTTAAGGGGGGGGGGGGGGGGGGGGGGTGCTGAGCAGGACAACCAGTCCTCAAAAGTCCAATAACTTTACTTTCCTTTAGTACTGTAGAAATGGAATGTAATTAAGTTTTCTTTTTCTTACTCCTCTTATAAGCAGTAATGAAGAGTATTATGTAATTAAGCTTCCGCTATGACAATGTTAGATGAATAAAAATATAAGTTTTATTTCTTAAGTCTAATTTCTGTCATTTCCAATAAATAGACATTTATTAGGACGTGATAGTTCTCTTGTGTTCTTTAGCCTTGCTTCATTCTTTTTAAAGAGCAGCTTGAATAGATCTGTTGAAGAGTAATCGTTGGAGCTCTTGGATCCGTTGTGACTCTTCTAGCCATTACTCATCTTCTTCTTCATCTCCTTCTGCTATCATTGTGTCTAACGGATACTTGCTTGAATCTTAACGGATTCCTCATGTTAAAACTAGACTCTTGCAGACATTTAATGCATGGGAGAGAATGTTAGACTTCAGAACTATTGCGTCAGATAGCCCATACCCTCTTATGTGCAAGTCCATGATTTCCGCTAACATCCAGATATGTTAGGTAAGGTATTTGCTTTTTAGCATAAGGAATGAGTCCTTAATTTCTGTTGACTCCTTTTCTTACCTACCCTGATAAGGTAGAAGGTAGATAGCAGAAAGATCTTCAGTCAGACAGAGAAATAATAATTTAAATATATGAAGTACATTTGAACTTTCATTTGAGTGCCAAAGACATTTTGAAACATTTGAGATATAGAGGCAATCGATGTTTTATAAAGGTAATCGATGTTTAAATGAAGCAATCGATGTTTCAGACACAGTCGATGTTCAAAGAGTAATCGATGTTTTAAGAGAATTGATGTTCTAAGGTAATCGATGTTTCAATGTAGTTGATGTAATCAATGTTCTAAGGTAAACTGTAATCGATGCTCATGTAATTGATGTTTAAATAAACGGTAATCATTGTTAAAGTGTAATTGATGTTTATGTAATCGATGTGAAGAATAATTGATGTTTTAATGTAGACGATGTGAACGTAATCGATGTTTGAACATAATGGATATTCTAATGTTCAGTAATCGATGTGCCACTTCGACTGTCCAGAAGTCGGAGTAGGACATTCATACAAAGACTTCGGATATGACGAAGTATAGCTTCGGATGAACAAAAAATAATGTTGTCAGTCGAAGTTGAAACACGCAGTTGGTCGAAGTGAACTTCGTATAGAACTTCAGATATGACGAAGTTAGCTTTGTATATGACGAAGTGAGACTTCGACTGATCACGACCAAAAGCATGCATGACGAAGTGCCAGCTTTGCATATGATGAAGTGGACTTCGAATATAACGAAGCCAGCTTCGTGTATGACGAAGTAAGCTTCGATTGATCACGACTAAAAGCTTGCATGACGAAGTGAAGCTTCAGATAAAACATGTTATTTCTTATGCATAGATAATCTTGAAAATTGGTAATAAATATATTCATGTTATTTATGATAATCATGAGATTTTGTTATCACCAAAATAGAAGGATAAAATATAGGAGTGGTTCAACACCTCCTAATATATTTTCGTGAAGACAATTATCGTAAGGCTACCTCCTCAACTGTAAAAGGGTCACAAGGCATAGAACTTCAGGCATAATAAGGTGTAAGCTTTACTAGCTTAGGAAAAAGATGCTCAAACTTTCAAACAGTAAAGCCAAAAAAATGTTGATTATTCGCATTATTACTTCTTCAATTTCCCATGATACGGCCCATGAAAGTGAATAGTAGGTGGAAGCCATTTACTTGCATACAAAGTGAAGAGAATGGATGATGATTAGAGTAGAGAATAGGAGCAATATGTTCTTAATTAGATCTCCCACATAAGAACAAAGGTTTTTTGTAAGACCTGGCTTCCCGGCTTTCCATCCGGTGTCTTGGATGACTGGCCACTAACACGTCTAGGCTGAGCGATGCATTAGTGTCGCATCGTGGGTGTCCGATGTGACATTTATCCCTTTCGTAACCAGCTTGTGTGTCGCGTTCTTGTCGCGCCTGGCTTTTCTGTCGCATTCTTGTCACGACCGATCAACATGTCGCGATAGTGTTCCGTTGTTTCGGTCGTCTGACTCCTGTCAGGGTGGCAGGTGTGTCAGTACGACCTGTCGCGGCATCCCTGGGGGACGTGTTCTTATCGCAGTGCGTTGACCCATCACGTTAAGGTCCTTAACACGACGCGTCGCCCCGTCGCGACTTGGGTGCCAAAGGCTTAAGGCCTTGGCCGACGACCCCTTCTTCCCTTTCTTCTTCCTCTTCCCTTTCCTCCCCATCCGGAAGTGCTCCGCCTCCCTCTCTCCCCTTTGTGTGTTTCAGGCGAGGAGGAGGGTCGTGCTCGTGTCCTTGGCGTTGTGGAGCTTGCGTGGAACGAGGAGGAGGTGGCCAATCCGACATGAAGGGCCCTTATGGGTTCGTTTCTCCGTTTAAGGTAGAGATTACTTGTACCCTTCTCGATCCGAGTGGATTGGGAGCCCCTCGTGGTTTGTAGATAGCATTTTTTGCTTCTCTATGCTCCCCTCCCCCGTGTGGAGTGTTTATGGTGTGTGGGTGGCCCCAGGATAGAGCATCCTGCGGGTCTTCCCTTCTTCTGGTGTCGCGACCACGGTGCGCGTCGCGACACCAGAGGGCGCGATCGTGTCGCGGCACGCTGGCCCGACACGATGGCGTCGTGGTCAGGCAGTCCGACACGATCTTGTCACGGCACATTTCCCTGTCAGTACAGGGTTGCTGTCGCGGTGCCCTTCCCCATCGCGATGGTATCGCGACAGCCAGGGGGGATGAGACAGTACCTGTGTTGCCTCGGGTGTTTCCATGGCCCCGGTTAGCATGTCGGCATGTGCCCCAAGGTAGGCTTGCCCTTAGGACCTTCAGGTGGGGAACGCGGCAAGTTGCCTCACTGCATTCAGTTACTGAAGGTGACACCTTCGTGGCCGTGTCCTGGCGGCGGTGCCAGGAGGCTCGCGTCTATCTAATAATCGATTGTCTGGAGATCAATCGATTATTAGCATAGCGATGTTTTCCGTACTGTCTGGTGGTGTTCCGAGGTTCTGGCTTACTCGTGCGTGCCTTGGCTAGCCAACGGCCCTCTCGAGGGTCTGTGCATGCCTTGTGCTTGCTGGGCTTGTCGTGGGATACAAGCCAGTGGTTCGGCGTGGTTTTTGTTGTGCTTGCCCCACCTGTTCGCTTGGTGCTTGGCACTCCTATTCAGAGGTTGTCTCTGTTGCCTGGGACCCCCATCCTCAAGAGCCTTTGAGGGAGCGTTCGGGGCTACGAGCGTGCTCGAGTTGGCAGCCGAGTTGGCGTACTCTAGAGCTGAGGGGAAAACGAGGTTTGGATAGCGGTGCCGAGTTATTTGTAGAGCTCTCTTGGTTGGTCTGGGACGCCGAGGTCGGCTGGAGTTCTTCCCGATACAGGCCAGTCAGTCCTTCTTCTCACTACCTCACTCTATGTTGGTTCCAGAGCCGCATAGGGAGGTCAGGCATGAGGCCGCAGCTTGGCCAGGCTGCGGTGGTGCGTGTGTTCTTGTGGTGTTCTGTGGCGGCTCTGTCTCGCTATTCCAGGGAGGTTAGAGGCAGGATCCAGGCTGGTGAGCAGAGGGAGTGGCTGGTGTGTCCTCCTCTTGGCTGCTAGTGGCAGTGGCTTGGTTTCTGTTGTTGTGACGGCATTTCCTCACGATGTTTCCAAGTGTTATCCATTGCCCTAGCTTGCACGACGGTTATAGCCTGGTTGTGCCTAGTTTCCGTAGGCATCGTTGGTTTGGCTTTGTTGGCCTGTGCTTCTGGTGGTTTCCACTTCGGTGTCCTCTCAGTTCCGTAGTCCCGTTCTTGGGTGCCAGTCCGTGGTGGCACCGGCGTGTATGGCTTCCCGACCTCGCGGTGTGTCCAGGGTCTGGGGTGGTTCTGTTTGTGGGCCCTCAACCTGTTGGAGGTCTGAGGTGGCCGTGCTTGTGGTGAGACGTCATTCTCACGTGGTTGCTCGGTGGTCTCCGTGAGACCCCTGTCTCGGCAGGCGTATCGAGACTTGTTTCCGTGCTATGCCTGACTCTGTTGGTTTCTGCAGGAGTCGTGTGTGTGTCACGACCTTGGTTGGTGGTCGTGGCAATGAATTGTTCTGTTCCGCTGCTTAGTAGTACCCTGCTGTAGGTGTTCCTCGCTTTACAGCTTTCTAGTGTAGTTTCCATTTTTCGGAGTTCCTATTGCTCTGGCCGGTGAGCGACTGGTAATCCCTACTGGCCTTGTTCGCGAGGCTCACTCCCCTACTTCCTTCAACTAGGGGCTCGTCATCGCAGGAGCTCGGTGTCAGACAAGTTGCGGAGGCGGCTGTGGCGCCGTGTGCTGTCAGCAGCAGTAAGAGCGAGTGTTGTGAGCCCTTGTACCTGAGTGAGTTGAGAGTTGTGCTTTGCAAGTTCTCGGGGTATGCCCCTTAAGGACTGCACATTTATTCTTGTACCTGTACTTTTATTTGGGACATGTTGTATAGATTGTTGTAGTTATTTAAATTCAGTACATATCTCACTAGACTATTCTTCTAACCCTTCCGGGTCTTCAGATCTGTGGGTGGCGATGCGAACTTCAGGGTCCCTGGCGGGGGTCCGGGAGGTCAGGTCGTTACACTTTTACACTAAGGGTCCACATATATAGTGATCTGATAGATAAAAGTCACATATCTATTGAGAAATATTTTTTTCCCACTCACAATTTTTTTTGTCCGCCCAGGCACGAGACCAGGCACTGAATTGGTCTCATGCCCAGACCCCACGCCTCAAAAGTTACTTTAGGGACGTGGGGCCCCAACATGGGACCAATCCCGTGCAAGGTCTGGCACACTTTTTACCCGTCAAGCAGGTAAAAAGTATTTATCATGTCTACCATGGCATGAAATGTTATCTACATACATAGTACGTATTATGTACTTAAGGAGTGGTTTGGTGGTTAGCACTTATAGTTAGCACTTCACTTACCCCAAGATTATGAGGTCAAGCGTAAAATCCCGCATCAAGCAAGTCTTGGGAAAGTTTATAAAAGATGATGTAATCAGCTAGTTTTCCAACAAAAAAAAAGTGCACGAGACCATGGCTACAAATATCACTTACATTGTATTGATTGAGCTATCATTCACAATCTTTAGCAGAGAAATGGAAAGAGAAGAGAAACATGGAGCTTCGATTTGTACTTGTCAGTGATGCAATCATGTTGGCCCGCTTACGGTTGATACGGCAGCAAGCTCAAGCTATCTAGAGGGGGGGTGAATAGAATAGTTACAGAAATTCTGAAACTAAAACATAGAAATCACCACTTGAAAACTTTGGTTAGTGAATGTGATAGTGTGTGATAGAGAGTAGTAGTGCAGAAGCAAATTTAAACAATCACACAAATGAACACAGATAAGTTTATCCTGATTCGGTACTTCACAGAAGGAAGACTTACATCCAGTCCCCAAGCAAATCTTGGGATTTCACTAACTAGGGTACAATCCTACTAAGGATATACAAACCTCCAGCTCCCTGCTGGTCCTCTTCCTTTCCGAGTAGGAAGGAAACTCACTTATGTTACAGGTCAAGAAGCCACCCTCCTGGAAAAAACCCCAGTGCGGTTCTGCTGACACCAACCCCAGCTAGGTTCTTCCCTTATCCAAGGGGAACACTGTGCACACTCCACAGCTAGACAGAAACCACCAGCACCCCGCTGGCCTTTTCTTCACACAGGAAGAGGAACACTATATATAGTCCTACAGCTGGACCAAGTCTTTCTTAGAAAAGAAAGAACAGACCGAGAGCTATACAAGATGAACAAAGGAACTCTAGCTCTCAGCTCACAGACTCTCCCCCAGATTTACAACGATGCACAGAGAGAGTGAAGAGAGGAATGAAGCTTGAATGCTTGGAACTTGAAGACTTCAGATGGCTGCGTGCACACTTCTTCTTGGGCTCGAGCTCTTTCTCTCTTGCTTTGAGTATGTATGACGTTGAGGCTTCTTACTAGATGTAAAGTTTTTCAGGAATTTTTAGGGAGGCTCATGTCATGTTCTTCAAACTTGCTTCATCCTTTTATGGAGCAACTTGAACAGATCCGTTGAAGAGATCTGTTGGAACTCTTCTAGTCGTTGCTCATCTTCTTCTTCATCTATTCTTCTTCGTCTTCTGACAGACACTTGGTGTAGAGGGAAGTCTTATCTGTAGGTACAGAAGATAGGGTCAAACTAAAAAAATCTT
The DNA here is from genome assembly GCA_014218235.1 of Colocasia esculenta. Taxonomy (NCBI): domain Eukaryota; kingdom Viridiplantae; phylum Streptophyta; class Magnoliopsida; order Alismatales; family Araceae; genus Colocasia; species Colocasia esculenta. The sequence goes on from CM024766.1 coordinate 75,624,576, forward strand.
CTGACAAAAGCCCATACCTTGCCTTACTTCCTTATTTTTATGCTGACAACATCTCACCTACCTTAAAAGATAGACAGTAAAAAGATCTTCAGTCAGATAGAGAAATAATAAGATAATATGTGAAGTACATTTGAACTTTTAGTTGGGCGCCAAAGATATTTTGAAATATTTGAAATGTAGAGGCAATCGATGTTTCAGTATAATAGTAATCGATGTTTCATATAGGTAATCGATGTTTGAACATAATCGATATTTAAGACAATCGATGTTTGAATGAAATCGATGTTCAACTGAAGTCGATGTTTGAATGGAGTCGATGTTTAAGTGAAATCGATGTTCTAACTGAAATCGATGTTGAACCGAAATCGATGTTTAAGTGAAATCAATATTTGAATTAAATCGATATTCAACTGAAGTTGATGTTTGAATGAAATCGATATTTTTGTATAGTAATCGATGTGGACTTTAAAAATAGTAATCGATCTGGCACTTAATCAGTAATCGATATGCATTGAACAACAATCGATTTAACTTTTCAGTGCAAATCATGAAACGATAGTGCCATAATATGTTGTATTTACGAGAAAAATATGATATTAAATATATTCATGATATTTAAGTTAATCATGGGTTTTGTTATCACCAAAATAAAGGATAAAATATAAGAGTGATTCAACAAATCAAAATCAATAGCCAACAACAATTGTGCTTGACAACAAAATAATTAATAAAAGATACAAGTGTTGTCAGTCGTATAAGTCATCTCTATCCCTGAGCGAGCACACGATTCATATAATTAGGTGTTATTCTTACTTTTCGACCATGGAATTCTCATGCCCAATCTTTTGTGGCATCAAACAGGTGAAAGAAAAGAGTGTTGAAAATAATACGCATGCACATAGCATTCTTGTAAGTCTGAAGAACCACGATCGAAGTTTACATACCAACCCACTTGTTTCGTAAAGTTTTCATTTCAGCTAAAGGAGACGCCACGATCTCTCATCTATTCAAGCTAAATGCATACTTCTCTGATAGAACCAATTTATCATTAAGAGAAAATTCTTCTGGACAGTTCATTTAGACTGCCTATCAAATGAAGTAAATGTTGATCACTGTTCGAGGGGGGAAAATTAGACTGCATCATTGTCAAAGGAGATGCTGTCCCTCTTTTAGTGAAGGCAGATGACAACAGCCAACAAATTCCCTCTTACAGAATCTTCCCCGATCGATGACTCTGCTTGTTACTCTCAGTGGTTTCTGCATTCTAACAGGAGCCCGGTTCCCCTCGGATCCTTTTCTGAAGGTGCTCCAGACTGGCAACCCTTGGAATAGAAGCAGACGTCCCCATCTTGCCACCAGTTGCAGTGCCATGGGCATTGTCAACTTGGGGAGGATTAGGAGAAAGCTCGGATAGGCCAGGGCTCATTGTTTTGTCCTGTGACTGAGGCTCAAGGAAGTGACTCGTACCATCCCGTTTGGGAACAGTAGCATCTGAAACCTCATCTGTTCTTCCAGAGAATGGCACTGTAAGCACAGACATATCAGGCATGTTTGGATACATGGGCTTCCAGCCTGTCACCCTCTTCGCCGTTTCCTCTGCCATCTTCACCTGGATACAGAACTGAAGGCATTAGTGCAATTCACACATGAGACATCCACAAAACATGAATGTGATGAAAAAAAAAATGAAAATACGTCAAGTCAGTGACACATCATCTCCGTCCACATATCCACAGAAATAAAGTGTTCAAATATGGAGCTTTTTTCCATTTGTAAGAGACCAGAATATTATGCCAAAGGACTGCATCTCTGTGACCATGAGAAGATTACGTCCATGCAGAAATAACTGCCACTAAGATTTTCACCTGAAGTTCCCGTCTACTGAATGGAATCACACAAGTTATTAGAGTTCCCTATAGGAGCAGTGTGCAAGAACATAGCTTGTGCACCTCTTGTACAACATAAGAATGGAACAGGTAATCATATCTTTTGCAAGTCGCAGCTGGGGAAAAAGGTGCTCACGGTCTCACACTACAAGCACATGTTAGTTGGTTTCTGACAAAGTCTATGTTAAGATATATACAGCAGGATACAAGGATTCTACATTAGCAACCTTCCAGAAATACAAGATATAATAACAATTAATATGGACCTCCTTCCTCTGACCCTCTGGTGTTTTTCTGCTTATGAACCTTCTCTTTTATAATGACCCCACAACCCCCTCTGAACACTCCAACAAAAGAAAAAGAAAAAACATGATTTAATACACATAACTGAAAAACTGTTATTCTGATTTGGCAAATGGTGTACACGAGTGATTTAATGCACAAAACCGAAAATTTGTTATTTATGATTTGGCAAATGGTGTACACAAGGGGGATGTATAGGTGTATATACACTATCCAGTAATAATGTAGAAGGTTACTCATCATATGGGATATGGCTTTCCTTTTTATTCTTTTGCTAATATGTCATTATGCCGTGATTGTAGAGTACTTTCAAGAAACCAAAAAGACAACATACACAGTGGTAGTGTGTCAACCCCCCAAGACCCCAACAAAAAAAGAACCCATGAAGATGGAGACAATCCTTTGTCACACAGCACCATGAAGGACCAACCCCATGGTCCAAGGAGCAAATGTAGGACTAGAAGCAACAGACATAGGTTCTTAATCTTCTCCTGCTGTTGACCATCAAAAATTGTCTTCTCAGCCTAGGTAAAGTGAGGTAGCACTGCTTGCTTTTAGTAAAGAGCCACTTGCCTGCATAAGCCTTTGCATGTGCACCAATGGACTTTCCTGGTGCAGCTGTCCTATCTATTGAAAACATGACCATAGAGGTAGTGGATAGGGCAGTAGACTTGCTAACTGATCCGAGTTTTCTGGGGATATTGGAAGAGATCAGTGCTACTTTCCTGTCTGACTGTATTGCCTTACCCTTATTATAGCGGACTGATTCAGCATTAAGAAGCAATTCACATGAAAGCACTCCTAAATTCCATCTATTGCCCCTTCACTGCTTCGGTGCTTCCCGTCTTAAAATACTAAAAATGTCATATACTTGGTCGATAAGGAGAGAGAGAGAGAGAGAGAGAGAGAGAGAGAGAGAGAACCATAGAAAACTCTCTTCCTTAATAGCATGTCATTCTCTGCACTAACCACCCTCTCCCCTCACCCCACCCCCACCCCCCCAAAAAAAACCCTCCCGGGGTCAAGAAACCCGGTATATAATAGATTACAACTTTTTAGCCACTGAAATTTTTAATCCCAAACATGGACAGATAGTGGATAGGAAAATTGGAGAAGCCAATCGCGGTCCAACCCCCCACACCTCAGAAGAGAGTTGGCCTTCTTCTGTCCAAGTCTGGCCTCAAAGTCCTCCATTGTTTTCAACCACTCATTGCAATGGGGACACAGAGAATAGAGGCAATCTCAAATACTCAAATACGTCAGATGAGACGTTCCCCCCTATGTAACAGCCCTAATCAAATTAACTGCACTTCCTCCCAAATCTTCTCACACTGTCCAATTTCACTCAGTGCTCGCCTTTGATGCAGTTACACATCCCAACAATGCAAGCATCCATTTGATCATAACCAGACTGTCCTCCATCTGAATCCACAAAGAATCACAACACTTAATGTTGAAGATGTGTAACCCATATGCTTAGCCTACCTTTCATGTATCATCCCATGCTTTTTGATCCCATTAATCAGGTCTGGGTGTGGGTCCGACCCGTCGGAAGGTCTGGGCGTCAGCACGACCCATGCCGGGATCAAAAACCATACAGCTGTGCTGTCACTGCAACATTTTGAACATAGTTGCCCGACTGGATGGGTTTTTGATGCAGTCAGTCAAGGCGACACGTTCTCAATTTGTCTCTGTCCAGTCGCAGCCAGCCAGCAGTCTGTGATCATGAGTGCACACGTCTTCTGTCAGCTTCTGACATTGAGCGCTAGATGGCATTTTGCATGGCCAAGAATGCGGTCGGCCGCCCAATTGCATCCTTGCAAAGGTGTTTGCATGAGTGTCAACCAGCTCAGGTCGAGAATGCACCATAATCTTGGTCGTCAGACCCGATGCATTCTAATGGGGATCGAAGATCTGAGAAAACGAAGCCGACTGTCCCTTGCTTATTTTATTTGGCCTAATAGAGATCTGATTGATGTAGTTTTATGTATTTGAGTAGTCTTAGTGAGGATGTAGGCCCAATAAGAGCCCAATAGGGTCTTTTTCATTTTGCTGTAATTTTGGGTACGAATTTCGTACTATTTTAGGTTTGAGGGTTAATTTAGTCATTAGTGCGTCATTTGGGAGTCATTAGGGTTTAATGGTTATAAAAGCTCTTGTAAACCTCCAAGAGAGGCAGTTATTGATGTTATTGAGAATTAAAGAATCCTTGTGAGCCGCCACCTCCCCTCCTCTCTCTTCCTCTCTGCGTCTCTCTCTCCCTGCGTTCCTCTCTCTCTCTCTGCACCCGTCTTCTTCTCAGCGAGATCTCCTTCTTCTATCTTCTTTCTTCCTTTTCCCCCACGGTTCCGCATCAGTTGGTATCAGAGCCGAACGGTCCACGTACAGGAGCACCGGGACCCTGCGCACGGGAGATCCGCCCCCGCGACCCTTCCCGGGTCCAGCGACCTTGCGCGCCCCACCTTCCCGCGTCGCTCCCCACGTCCCTGCCAGCGTCTTGGCCCCTGCACCAGCGAACCGACGCCCCGCCCCTGCGAACGCGAGGCCACCCCGGCGCCCCCCGCGCAAAGCTGCCTCCCGCACCCTGTCCTGCGCGCGCGCAACCACCGGGGCCTACGAGCCACGCACCCCACGCGGCCCGCGTTCCCGCACCCTACACGCGCCGCCTTCCCACGTCCCAGCACAGGTGGCCGCGTCCGCGCGCCTCTACCCCGCGTCGCAGCGACGGCGTGCGTCCGCCCGAGCCTGCCCTGCGCCGGGCCCCACGTCATCACCCCGGCGCCACGCCCTAGGGTCGCACGGCCCCGCTCCGCACACGCCATGCCCTGTGCCTGTGGACCGCGCACCCCGCGCGGCCTGTCTTTCCGCGAAGACCAGCCAGACCAGCACCTGCCATCTCTGCGCGCGCGAAGCTGCCCCGGCTCCCGCGAACCCGCACTCCGCTTCTCCATCGCGCCGGACGCCATCATCGCGCCGCACGCCGCAGCGGCTCCCCCGTCGTCGCGCAGGTCCACGGCCCCTCGCGCCTCTCGTACCACTACAGCCGCTTCCCTTCGTCCTCTTCATCTCCCTCCCGTCGGTCTCTCAGTCTCACACTCTCTGTCTTTCTCCCGTACTCTCTCTCTGTCGGGTTCTCTGTGAGGGAGACCCCAACCGGACCCAGAAGTGGGTTCTCCGTCGCCGAGGAGCCGCAAACGACCTCCCCAACGCCCGTCGCACCCCTGTGCCCCGCTCGCACCAGGCGCCGTCGCTCCATGCCGCCCATGCCCAGGCGCTGTCACCCCGCGCTCGCCCGCGCCCAGGCCCGTCACCCGTGCCTGCCCAGACCGCGGCCATCCCGGTCACGCCTGTGCATCGCCCTGAGCCGCCAGCGCATTGATGCGCATCCCAGGTCACTAACAAGTGCCGTCCGGACCCGCCCGGGGTTGACCCGGGGAAAAGCTGCGCCGCCCACCGTGCTTGCCAGCGACGGAGCACGCGGCCGCCAGCGTGTCAAGGCCTGATCGAGCCCCGACTCCCAGCCAGGCGCTACACACCGCGTCCGCCCTTCATGAGGTCTTTTCGCCACAATTTTCACGTATAACTGTGTTTTGAGATATGGATTGTGGGTTGGCTGAAGCATGCCGCCACTTTCGACGTGAATGCCACCAAGAATTTTTGAAAATCGATAATACTTTGCAATGCATGTTAGATATTTTGAACAAGCCTCGTATTCAAGAAGAGCACTATGAAGCCACTCCGACGTTAATAGAAGAGTATTATGCAGAGGTTGAGTCTGAGAGGTCTGCAATAAATGATAACCCCTTTGTAGCGAAGGATGAACCGGCGGCGGAAGAGGTAGTTGGAGATATGGTTGAAGAGTCAAAGGATGTTCTAGTTACACCGATACTACATGACTCGTGGGATCACTCTCTTATCATTGAAGCGGGTTTTGATTTACTTTCCGATCAATTGTTCGAGATCTCGATATCCCTGTGTCGTCATTTTCCCACAGTTGACACATTGTGTAAGGCCCTCGAATTTTGTCCTTTTATTTGATATCATGTATGGATTCATGCTTGTGTGTAAATATCATGTGTGCATATGTAGGTAACTATGTACATACTAGCTAGGTGTACTTACGTGTGCATGTGTAAATTAATTGTAAATAGTGGATGATTGCATGGTGTAGTAGTGTGTATATTATACTATATGTATTGCATGCATAGACATAGTGTACATAGGGTTTTCTGCATGGGTTTTTAGCTCTGGCGGAAGAGCAAATTGGCGTCAACATGGATGGACGTCCATGATGAGTCAATGTCCATGTCGATGGACGCTAACACTAAAGTAGACGGCCATCTATGTGAACGTCTACTTCTTTGAATTTCTGTGCGCAGCAGACCCAGAAATCCCGGGTTTGCCTTGCTCACCGATTGAGGAGATTTCCCCAACGGCTATCTCACCTCTCCCATCATCTGTGTGCGAGATCCCAAGGCCAAGACTTATAAAACACCCCTCCTTGTGTATGGGAGAGCTCTCTTGGCTCTTTGCAAGAGGGAAACCCTAGCTGTGAGGAAAAGAGAGAAAACCTGAACTTTGAAGGCTTGGATCCGGCGAATTGGAGGATCTTCCGGCGATCTACATCGACTGGAAGATAGTCTGGACTTAGAGGAAGGCTTCTCCAACGACTGGTTGCAGCCTACATCGACCTAGAACCCGAAGCAAGAGGATCTTGGAGGCTTCTTGGCACTGCCCAAGGAGAGCTTCTCCGGCCATTTAGATCCCTTTGGAGAATTTTTCTGAGGCAAGTAACCCTTACCCATTGTCCATATGTATGTCTAGTAGGTCTTAGGCATTTTCTGAGATTTATTTCGTGTCCTAGAACCCCTACATTCACCCATCTTTGGAGTTCGGTTTGTGTTTGTGCACAAACAGGAACTTAACGGCATGATCTCTTGTCGTTAAGCTCTTCATTTGGCGGCAGACGATGCTGCCGTTAACCTCTGTGAACGGCCAGCCTTTGCCGTTTAGTTCTTCAGGACAGAACAGTGAGCTGTTCTTTCTTCTATATGACTATTTTCCGGATTTCCTTCGCATGAGGATATATTGTAAACATTATATGTTATGTAATATAGATAATGGAATGTGTTGTGAGATTTTTATGTATTTCTGCAATTAGTATAAATTGTTAGGTTTATGTGAAATGCATGTTAGATGAGACCTTGAATGTGGCAGAGTTTTGTTCATATGATCCCTGCAAAATTTCAGTGCCATAAAATTGTTGAGTGATGTACATGTATGTCAGTCCTGGTTCTGAAAATTTGGAAATTTTCCCCTGACCATGCTATTTGTTATAATTTATGTATGGAAAAATAGGGAGCATGTATAGGATGTTTTAAAATTTCCGTAAATTGTATAATGCTTGATAAATTCGGGGAGCATGTATTAGTGAATTGTTAAATCCGACCTTGACACTATGCTTCTATGATAAACTGCTTTATGAATGGCATGTGAATGAGTATTTTAATTTCTGTAAAATAAATGTAGCTCTCATGTGGATAGATAAGTAGAAAGCATGCGGTAGGTATTTTATTTTGGAATGACATGAACCATGTTTCCTATGTTATAAAAGTTTAATAGAAGTATCATGGTAGGTTCTTCTTAAGGTTGTTCAAGCATGCTACATGTATTGATTAATGTCATTGAATGTAAATTGCCTATGCGACGTATGCATGTATGATATGTATGGAGTTTACTTGCTGAGTCTTTTAGACTCACCCTTGCTTCGGCGTACAGGTTTAGCAGCGGATCCTACTTCCTTGGAGGAGACCATTGAGAGCGACTCCAAGCGAGGAGAGTAGTTGTGGTGGATTATCGACTTGTACTTTCTTTTCATAGTATGTATTGAGGCTTATGTAATTGAAACTTGTGTAAATTTGTGGACGAACAATGTAATTTGAACTTCGTATTTCATTATGTGGACTTAGTTCTTTAAATTGCTATATGGATCATGTATGTTTAATGTGGATGATGAAATGAAAAGACAGTAGTTCTTTTACTTCCGCTACTCTGTATTCATATTTGTGTACATCTCAATCATGTGTGTTAGTGCTTGGGTAAATGTCCCACTGTGTGTTAGTATTTGTGTACATCTCAATGGATTGGTATAATCGTACCGGTATAAGGAGGGTCGTCGCAGAGATTGGTATCAGAGCGACAGGTTGAGATTGTACATAAATATACATAAGTCATCATCTCCATTACATGCTAAGTCCTTATAAAGTTGTCCACATGTGTAGAAATGATTAATAATCAATGAAAGATAGATAAGAAAATGGTTAGGGACTAAATAACATAGTTTCTAATAGTGATTAAATTAATTGCAGCTTATGGCTTCACGCGGTAGACGTGGTGGTGTACCTACTCGCGATGGCGAGCAGAGGAGAGATGAGCCTAGGCGTGAGGAGCAGACTGAGCAGCAGGCCCCGGCACCTCAGGGTCCTGTACTTCCCCCACCGCCACCAGTGGACTATGGAGTGTTCATGCAGGGTCTAGTGCAGGCCATGCAGACGCAGGCCCACACCCAGGCTGCACTTCAGGCTCAGATGGAGGCTCACGTTGGAATAATAAAATAAAGAGTAGTTTGTTTTATTTACTTGCATAATATTGTGTTAAATATGCATTGCTTGTTGTTTGTTGTAGCAAGCCCAGGTTCCAGTTCCCCAGGCCAGGACCATGGTGGACCCTCCATCATGGAAAGATTCAAGAGGATGTTGCCACCCTCTTTCAAGGGGGAGAGCGACCCATTACTAGCTGAGAGCTGGATGAGGGAGATCAAGAAGATCTTCCGGGCTGTTAGGTGTGCGGACGAGGACAATGTCACTTTAGCCACCTATATGCTACAGGTATGTGTTAGTTTTATATGTTTACTTATCCTGTTAAACTAGAGCTGTTAGTTGGTGCTTATGAAGGTTGTGTTGCAGGAGAAAGCTGATGTGTGGTGGGCATCCTTACTGCGTACCTAATTCGAGGACGGTGCTATTGACGTTGCTTGGGACGAGTTCGTGAGGCTCTTTCGGGCCAAGTTCGTCCCCGAGCATATCCAGGACAGGATGGAGCAGGAGTTCCTTTCCTTGACTCAGGGCTCCAAGACTGTACTCAAGTATGAGGCCAGGTTTGCTGAGTTATCTAAGTATGTACCTCACATAGTAGCTGATGAGCGCAGGAAGGCAAAGAAGTTTGTGATGGGCCTTAAGCCATCACTGAGGACAAGGCTAGTGGCGTTCGATCATCGTACCTTGGACGAGGCCCTTAGCGCTGCTTGTAGGCAGGAGGGTGAAATGGAGTAGTACCTCGAGGAGAAGAAAGCTTTGCAAAAGAGACCTGCGGCCCCTTTCCAGCGACAGGATAAGAAAAAGGCAGCATACCAGACACCGCAGCGTCCAGTGGCAGCCAGCAATACTCAGGTACCTTCTCAACGTTCCCCTGGTGTGAAGAAGGAGTGTCCCCATTGCGGGAAGACACACGGTGGTACGGAGTGTTGGATGGTAGCGGGAAAATGCTTAAAGTGCGGGAGCAGCGACCACAAGATCAAGGATTGTCTGAGACTTCAGCAAGGTGTCCAGCGCGGAGCGCCAACCCCAGCAGCGGTAGCAGCAGCAGCGCCAGCTACAGGAAGACCAGGAAGGCCTCGAGCCCCAGCTCGAGTGTTTGCCCTAGCACGAAAGGATGCCGAGCAGGCGGAGCATGTCACCGAAGGTACGGTTTTACTTCTAGGTGTGCACGCTCGGGTTTTGTTCGATACGGGTGGCACTCACTCGTTCATTTCCGAGCGGTTCGCTAGGCAGTTAGCTCTAGAGTCAGGCGTAGAGTCTGAGGATTTAGAAGTCCTGTTGTCTGTACACACACCCGCGGGTACGGTATCGACTGGGAAGTGTATTCCGTCGTTACCTGTGTGCATTGAGGATAGAGTCCTGGAAGGGTGTTTCTTCTTGCTAAAGATGAAGGACTTTGATGCTATTCTTGGTCTGGATTAGCTAGAGGAGCACTATGCGTTAGTAGATTGTCGTCGGAAGAGGATTGTTTTCCGCATTCCTGGTAAGGACGAGTTCTCTCATTCCTTGCCAAGAAACTTGGCGGGAAAGTTGGTCATCTCTGCCATGAAGGCGATGCGCATGGTAAACAAAGGTTGTGACGCTTTTCTTGCCATCGTAGTGTTGGTACCCGAGGCTGGTGAGTCACCTACTCTTGCAGAGATCGAGGTAGTGTAGGATTTTCCAGACGTCTTTCCCGATGATTTGTCTGGATTGCCACCGGATAAAGAGATAGAGTTCACCATAGAGTTGCTTCCGGGCACCTCTCCTATCTCGAAGGCTCCATATCGGATGGCGCCTGCGGAGTTAGCCGAGTTAAGGAAACAGTTGTAAGAATTACTAGATAAGGGATTTATTCGCCCTAGTGTTTCCCCTTGGGGCGCACCTGTCTTATTCGTAAAGAAGAAGGATGGATCACTTAGGTTATGCATCGATTATAGGAAGCTAAACCAAGTGACAGTGAAGAACAGGTATCCCTTACCTCGTATTGATGATTTGTTTGACCAACTGCAAAATGCATCAGTCTTTTCTAAGATCGATTTGCGATCTGGTTATCATCAGTTGAGGATCAGGAGTGAGGATGTGTCCAAGACGGCATTCAGATCCCGTTATGGACATTATGAGTTTTTGGTCCTTCCTTTCGGATTGACCAACGCCCCTGCAGCATTCATGGATCTCATGATCAGGATTTTTAGGCCGTACTTAGATAGCTTTGTTGTGGTATTTATTGATGATGTATTGGTCTACTCTCCGGATGAGGCCACACACCGTCAGCATTTGAGGGTAGTGTTAGAGGTTCTCCGTGAGCACAAGCTGTATGCAAAATTCAGCAAGTGCGATTTTTGGTTGCGTGAGGTTCATTTTCTTGGGCATGTTATCTCCGGTGCTGGTGTAGCAGTTGATCCAGCAAAGGTCCAGGCAGTTATGGATTGGGAGACCCCCAAGACCCCTTCGGAGATTCGTAGTTTTCTTGGTTTGGCTGGTTACTATCGGCGATTCATTGAGGGATTTTCATCCATCGCCGCCCCATTGACTCAGTTTACCAGAAAGGGGGTGAAGTTTGTGTGGTCCGAGACATGTGAGAGTAGCTTTCAATTATTGAAGGCTAAACTTACTTCCGCTCCGGTATTGGTATTACCTAGTGGTACTGAAGGTTTTGCCATTTATACGGATGCATCTCGAATTGGCTTAGGCTGTGTACTAATGCAGCAAGGAAGGGTAGTGGCGTATGCTTCTCGCCAATTGAAGGAGCATGAACGTAACTATCCGACTCATGATTTGGAGCTTGCGGCAGTGGTTCATGCACTAAAGATCTGGAGGCACTATCTTTATGGTGTCAGATTTGAGGTGTTCACTGACCATAAGGGCTTGAGGTATCTCTTCTCCCAGAAAGAACTAAACCTACGACAGAGGAGATGGATTGAGTTCCTCAAGGACTACGACTTCGATCTTCAATATCATCCAGGAAAGGCGAATGTCGTAGCGGATGCTCTTAGCAGGAGGAGGTCTTCGCTCCAGTAGGATTAGAAGATGTTGGAGGATGCGGCGTGTTCGATGGCTGAGTTAGAGCCCTTATGTCAGGCTTTTGTGGCTCAGTTATCCCTTAGGTCTTCGGTGTTGGATGAGGTGATCGAGCAACAGAAAGCCGACCCTAGACTCCAAGAGTTAGTGGGCAAGGCAGGCATCGCTCGTGATGAGGATGGCGTGATTAGATTCCACCACTGAGTGTGTGTCCCTGACATGGTAGATGTCCGTGAGCATGTTTTAGTAGAAGCTCATAGGTCGAGATTCTCTATTCATCCGGGTAACACTAAGATGTATCAGGATTTGAAGAGGTCCTTTTGGTGGTCCGGCATGAAGAGGGATGTAGCGGATTATGTATCTAGGTGTTTAGTGTACCAGCAAGTGAAGGCCGAGCGGCAGCGACCATCTGGTCTTATGCAGAAGATGGAGATCCCAGTATGGAAGTGGGAGGCTGTCACTATGGATTTTGTTTCGGGTTTGCCTCGATCTAGACAGGATAATGACTCGATTTGGGTAGTCGTAGATAGATTCTCGAAGACTGCGCACTTCTTGCCTATGAAGAAGAAGCAGTCAGTAGAGAGCTTGGCTAGATTGTATGTCAGTAGCATTATTAGATTGCATGGTGTGCCGAAGTCGATCATTTCGGATCGAGATCCGAGATTTACTTCGAGGTTGTCGAAGGGTCTTCAGGATGCTTTAGGTTCGGAGTTGAAGCTCAGTTCGGCGTTTCATCCCCAGACAGATGGACAATCTGAGAGGACTATCCAGATGCTCGAGGATATGTTGAGGGCGTGTGTACTGGATTGGAAGGATGATTGGGAGCGCCATTTACCTCTAGTGGAGTTCGCATACAACAACAGTTTTCATGCGAGCATTGGTATGGCTCCATTTGAGGCGTTGTATGGAAGGCCTTGCAGATCTCCTTTATGTTAGGAGGAGACCGGCGATAGGCAGTTGATCGGTCCGGAGTTAGTTCAGGAGACTTCGGATAAGATTCAGCTTATCAGAAAGAGGCTTGTTGCGGCACAGGATAGGCAGAAGAGCTACGCCGACAATAGGAGGAAGGATCTGGAGTTCGAGGTGGGTGAGCATGTCTTTTTGAAGATTTCACCTACTCGAGGTGTCGTCAGGTTTGGCAGGCATAGCAAATTAAGTCCCAGATTCATTGGCCCGTATGAGATTCTCAGACGTTTAGGTAGCGTGGCTTACGAGCTAGCTTTGCCTCCGGCTTTAGCTAGTGTTCATCCCGTTTTCCACGTATCTATGCTCAGGAAGTATGTTCGAGATCCATCTCATGTTATTAGTTACGAGCCAGTGGAGATCCAGCCAGATCTGTCGTATGTGGAGCAGCCAGTAGCTATTCTTGACCGGAAGGTCCAGCATCTCCGGAACAAGAGGATTACGTCAGTGAAGGTTCTATGGCGGAACTTCTCGCGAGAGGAGGCTACTTGGGAGCTTGAGGATGCGATGAGGAAGAAGTATCCTCATTTGTTCGAGTAGTGTTGTTTAAACTTCGAGGACGAAGTTTCCTTAAGGGGGAGAGGGTGTAAGGCCCTCGAATTTTGTCCTTTTATTTGATATCATGTATGGATTCGTGCTTGTGTGTAAATATCATGTGTGCATATGTAGGTAACTATGTACATACTAGCTAGGTGTACTTACGTGTGCATGTGTAAATTAATTGTAAATAGTGGATAATTGCATGGTATAGTAGTGTGTATATTATACTATATGTATTGCATGCATAGACATAGTATACATAGGGTTTTCTGCATGGGTTTTAAGCTCTGGCCGAAGAGCAAATTGGCATCAACATGGATGGACGTCCATGATGAGTCAACGTCCATGTCGATGGACGCCAACACTAAAGTAGACGGCCATCTATGTGGACGTCTACTTCTCTGAATTTCTGTGCGCAGCAGACCCAGAAATCCCGGGTTTGCCTTGCTCACCGATTGGGGAGATGTCCCCAACAGCTATCTCACCTCTCCCATCATCTGTGTGCGAGATCCCAAGGCCAAGACTTATAAAACACCCCTCCTTGTGTATGGGAGAGCTCTCTTGGCTCTTTGCAAGAGGGAAACCCTAGCTGTGAGGAAAAGAGAGAAAACCTGAACTTTGAAGGCTTGGATCCGACGAATTGGAGGATCTTCCGGCGATCTACATCGACTGGAAGGTAGTCTGGACTTAGAGGAAGGCTTCTCCAACGACTGGTTGCAGCCTACATCGACCTAGAACCCGGAGCAAGAGGATCTTGGAGGCTTCTTGGCACTGCCCAAGGAGAGCTTCTCCGGCCATTTAGATCCCTTTGGAGAATTTTTCTGAGGCAAGTAACCCTTACCCGTTGTCCATGTGTATGTCTAGTAGGTCTTAGGCATTTTCTGAGATTTATTTCGTGTCCTGGAACCCCTACATTCACCCATCTTTGGAGTTCGGTCTGTGTTTGTGCACAGTCAGGAACTTAACGGCATGATCTCTTGCCGTTAAGCTCTTCATTTGGCAGCAGACGATGTTGCCGTTAACCTCTGTGAACGGCCAGCCTTTGCCGTTTAGTTCTTCAGGACAGAACAGTGAGCTGTTCTTCCTTCTATATGACTATTTTCCGGATTTCCTTCGCATGAGGATATATTGTAAACATTATATGTTATGTAATATAGATAATGGAATGTGTCGTGAGATTTTTATGTATTTCTGCAATTAGTATAAATTGTTAGGTTTATGTGAAATGCATGTTAAATGAGACCTTGAATGTGGCAGAGTTCTGTTCATATGATCCCTGCAAAATTTCAGTGCCATAAAATTGTTGAGTGATGTGCATGTATGTCAGTCCTGGTTCTGAAAATTTGGAAATTTTCCCGTGACCATGCTATTTGTTATAATTTATGTATGGAAAAATAGGGAGCATGTGTAGGATGTTTTAAAATTTCCGTAAATTGTATGATGCTTGATAAATTCGGGGAAAATTCATGTGATAATATGAATGTTAGATGCAGGTTAGTGAACTATTAAATCCGACCTTGACACTATGCTTCTATGATAAACTGCTTTATGAATGGCATGTAAATGAGTATTTTAATTTATGTAAAATAAATGTAGCTCTCATGTAGATAGATAAATAGAAAGCATGCGGTAGGTATTTTATTTTGGAATGACATGAACCATGTTTCCTGTGTTATAAAAGTTTGATAGAAGTATCATGGTAGGTTCTTCTTAAGGTTGTTCAAGCATGCTACATGTATTGATTAATGTCATTGAATGTAAATTGCCTATGCAACGTATGCATGTATGATGTGTATGGAGTTTACATGCTGAGTCTTTTAGACTCACCCTTGCTTCGGCGTACAGGTTTAGCAGCGGATCCTACTTCCTTGGAGGAGACCGTTGAGAGCGACTCCGAGCGAGGAGAGTAGTTGTGGTGGATTATCGACTTGTACTTTCTTTTCATAGTATGTATTGAGGCTTATGTAATTGAAACTTATGTAAATTTGTGGACGAACAATGTAATTTGAACTTCGTATTTCATTATGTGGACTTAGTTCTTTAAATTGCTATATGGATCATGTATATTTAATGTGGATGATGAAATGAAAAGACAGTAGTTCTTTTACTTCCGCTACTCTGTATTCATATTTGTGTACATCTCAATCATGTGTGTTAGTGCTTGGGTAAATGTCCCACTGTGACGAGACTCACTATACCGACGTGGATTGGTATAATCGTACCGGTATAAGGAGGGTCGTCGTACATTGTTTGTTACTGCTTCTGATGATTTTGATGTGTTATGGTGTGCTTTTGAGTCACATCATCAGTCCCAATTACTAGGTCTTCGTTTGATAATTTGTATGGGTAAGACAATGTGCTATGAGTCGGTTGGTCCTCTCTATTTAATGTGGGTCCTTCGACATTTCAAAACTCGAGGACGAGTTTTTTCGAATCAGGGGAGAATGATGGGGATCGAAGATCTGCGAAAAGGAAGCCGACTGTCCCTTGCTTATTTTATTTGGCCTAATAGAGATTTGATTGATGTAGTTTTATGTATTTGAGTAGTCTTAGTGAGGATGTAGGCCCAATAAGAGCCCAATAGGGTCTTTTTCATTTTTCTGTAATTTTGGGTACGAATTTCGTACTATTTTAGGTCTGAGGGTTAATTTAGTCATTAGTGCGTCATTTGGGAGTCATTAGGGTTTAATGGTTATAAAAGCTCTTGTAAACCTCCAAGAGAGGCAGTTATTGATGTTATTGAGAATTAAAGAATCCTTGTGAGCCGCCACCTCCCCTCCTCTCTCTTCCTCTCTGCGTCTCTCTCTCCTTGCGTTCCTCTCTCTCTCTCTGCACCCCTCTTCTTCTCAGCGAGATCTCCTCCTTCTTCTATCTTCTTTCTTCCTTTTTCCCCACGGTTCCGCATCACATTCTAGATGAACGCGGTCATTCGATCAACCACATTCTGAAAGTTTGATTTCTATATATATATGGGGTCCCTCCGACCCATTTCCACTTCTCCCTCACTTCCCTCTCCGTCCGAGCACCTTCCCTTCACCTCCTTCTCTCCCTCCGTCAGCTGAAGACAGGTAGAGGACACGGTGGCAGCGGTGTGGTGCTCATCGTCAACGTGGTGGTGATGTGGATGTGGTGAACACGGTGAGGAGGAGGTGGCCAACCTACATGAAGGCTCTGATAGGTTGGTGTCGATCTTCTAGAGATAGGGTGACGTTCTACCACTCATCTGTGGTTTCTGGTGGTTTCCACTCCGTGAGGAACCATCCATGCACACGAGTTCTTGGGTTTCTTGCGTTGTTTGGGAAGGGTTCTTCTATGTGAGGGTAATAGTGATATTTTAATGGTTTTATATCGAGATCTTGTAGTGTAAACTTTACATGTGGGTTTTGCACGTTGCTAGCACTCCCTTGCATCTCCCTTCACCCTTTTCCATCGAATCCCTGGCATTTTTGGGGTCGAAATGGCCATTGTCAGGAGAGCCGGAGCTCTACCTATGTACTGCTATGTATGAATATGTCGGACTCAGTGACCGCATTCTAAACACAGTCACCCGATACAACGTGTTCTGCTATCGGTGTCTATTACTTAGGGGGAGCAACGTGTTCTTTAGCACAGTCATTCCAGGCAACACATTCATGCCCTTTTGTTTGTTTTAGTTGTTTTCTCACCGAGGCCAGTCGTGGTCAATACTGGTGGATGCGTTTTGAACATGGCCCCCTAGGAGACCACAATGTCAATCAGAGTTTAAGGGGGTTCCAGTGAGGATTTTGGTTGTGTGGTTGTGTGTGGCTGGTAGTCTAAAGCCCAATTGAACAGACTCTAGTCCCCTCTTCCCCATTAAGTGTAAATGGTAGCAGTAGAATGATCATCACTTGGCGCCCAACCCAGTTCGCTTACCCCCCAGATCGAATCCGACCCATTTGGGTGTTGGTCCACTTTTAAACCCCATCGCATCCCACCCCCGTGCGATGACCATTTGACTTCCCCTTCATCTCCCCCCCCCCCCCCCCCCCCGATCCCCCTTCCCTCACACCTCCAACACTAGGTCGTCGACATGGTCTCCCTCCTTCATCGTCACCTCTCTCCTGCGGTTGCGACGTCACCTCTATCCAATAGACGTTACCCCTCAGACAGTTCCACCACCGAAGCCTCATCTTCCACGACTATGACGTCCACCGCCAGCGCCGGAGCATTTATCATCTCCGATAAGTCCATCCCTCTCTCTCTCTCTCGTGCGCACGCTCCCCCCTCCCCCCGTCACTCTCAATCATCTGTCAGTCTCTTTCTCTCTGTCTCTCGACTCTGCCCACAGACCCCACCTCCGCGAGGTCCCCCCTCTCTTTAGCTCCCCATAGTCCCCCCACAGTCCCAGTCGTCCCACAATCCCCGGGCCCACTTGCCCATAGTCTCCCCAGTCATACAAGTTTTCATTATTAATTTTTTTTTAAGTTTGAAATTTTAAGTAATTAAAATTTTATTATTTTTCATTATTAGTTATTGTCTTACGTGTAGATAATGATAGAAAATAGTTCCAACACTGTGACCAACCTGAAAAAAAAAAGTCAAAAGACCAGGGATGGAAGAATGCATATTGGCCTCATATAAATATAAGAACAAAGTCGAGTGCGATCTTTGTGGCTTGATTACTAATGGGGGTATCAAGAGACAAAAGGAACATTTGATTGGTGGTTTTGGGGATGTGAAAAAAATGCCCAAACACTAATAGACAAATTTCTGAAGAGATGCTCAGTTGGATGAACAAAAAAAAAGGCCAAATGAGAGTTATGACTGAAGGAGATTCTGGTGATGAATGTGAAGTGGAGGGACATATGGAAAAGTCTCGATAAGGCTCTTCAACATTGGACTCTTATATAAAGAGTTTGGGGATGAGCAAACCTCCTAAGCTCAATCCAAAAGGCTAATTGATGCCTTTCCAATAATGAGTATGGAAGACTTTGTTGATGCTAGAAGTAGTGGGAAGAAAATTCAAAGCACGTTGGGAAATAGATGGAACAAAGAAAACAAAACGATGGTCGATAAGTATGTTGCCACTTTGTTCTATGAAGATGGCATTCCATTCAATGTAACCCATCTAAAATGCATTGAACATATAGTAGGCCATAGGACGGTTTAGACCGGGATATAAGCCCCCAAGCTATTACATGTTGAGAGTGTCCTTTTTGAAGGACATGGTGGAGAAGACAAAATTGATGTATGAGGAATATCAAAAGCATTGGAAGACATATGGTTGTATAATACTGTGTGATGGTTGGACTGATAAAAGACAAAGAAAGTTAATCAACTTTCTACTCAATTGTTTGTAGGGGACTTTCTTTGTTGTGATGCTTCTGACAAGAAGGAAGATGTAGGGTTGTTATATGAGTTGCTTGATAAAATGGTAGAAAGAACTGGAGAGGAAAATGTGGTGCAACTTGTAACTGATAATGAATCATATAATGTAGTGGTTGGTCCCTTGTTAATAGATAAAAGAAAAACATTATTTTGGACATCTTGTGCTGCACATTACTTGGATCTCATATCAGAAGATATTGGTTACTTAAAGCAAGGTTCAAGAACCCGGGGATCGGGATCGGATCGGCCGGCCCCAAACCGGTCCGACCGGCCGATCCCGACCCCGGCTCGGCCGAGCCGGGCCAAGCCCGACCGGGTCTGGCCGAGGTAAAGGGGGCTGGATCGCCCCCCTTAAAAAAATTGAAAAAAAAATAGAAAAAATGAAAAAATAGGAAATATATGAACATTGTATTTATGAATTGAAATACATGAAAAAATAGGACATAATACATCATTGGTACTGAGGAAAAGTAATATAATGATATTTATTGGAATCGCACATTATATTGTGTGGACATAAGGTTTACATAATCTGTCCAAGACATATAATGTTGGTAATATGCCTCATATTGAGTCAAATATTGACTATAGGCATCCGTGTTCGCATATATGACAGTAATTGGTGTGTAGCCAGGTATTTCAGGCACTTGATATGAGCCATATGACTCATATGAGTCATGTGAATGCGAATCGGACTCAGTAGATTGTGCATATGCTCCACCTCCGGTGTAATATGATGCATCCGGATATTGAGGATATCCCAAGTAGCCTCCCTGCCCTTGGTAATATCCTTTAGTGGAAGCATAAGATGATGTATCTGACGCTTGCTCCATGGTCTCAAACTCCATCCGTAGCTTTTCTTGACGCTCCCACTCCTCTTGCATCTTCTTCTTCTTCATTAACCAATTCCGTCTATGCGGAATGAAGTTGGGATTGTATCCCGAATCTTCGGATGCTCCTTGGCCTTGGCCTTGCCCTTGCAATTGAGATGCCACTTTCTTCCCCTTTCGTGCATATTGTTGACTTGAGGTTTGTGCTTCCCTCCCTTGCCTACTCCCATGATGTTGATCTTGAGTAGCATGGGTGAAGTCTTCCTCTCCGGTGAATACAATAGGGTCGGGTGGCGGTGCCGGTGGCGGTACACTACTGACAACTAGGACATCTCCTCCATGATCGGATCCCTCACTAGGAGTACTTGTCTTCGATGTGGAGTCATTAGAAGTTTGGTATTCAACATTATCGCTTGGCTCCAGTGTTTCATCATCTATATCTTCCTCGATTGTCTCCAAGTCTGCAATGCTAATGCCATGTTTCTTGCTCCTTCCTCTTGCACCCACTTCTAATGGACCTTCCTTCGAGCCATGTCCACAACGATACCATGAGCCCAAGCGGGATCGGTTCTAGGAGGGTTGCTTGAAGAATGGGGAGCCGGAGCAGCACCACCTTCGGCGGCCATCACTTAGAACACAAAAAAAGTTAAATAATAAAAAAACAGAAAATAAATAATTTTTTTTGCGGATGAGAGAGAGGGAGATGAATCGCAGCTAAGAGTTCGGGCCAAGAGTGTGTGTGAGAGAGCCCGAAGAGTCGAAGACGAAGCGCAAGAGCGTGAAAGATGAGATCGCCTCCCAAATAGTGCAAAATAGCGCCCGAGAGAGAGAGAGAATGCCCAAAATATTGAGAGGAGGGGAGGAGAACTCAAAACTTGAGTTTAGAACATATTGGGGGCCTTTGGGGGGTTTATATAGACCCCCAAGGCCTCCAAAGGCTCCAAAGAGCCGTTTCTGGCCGTTGGGGAGCGCCCCCCAACGGCTAGAAAACGGCTAGTTGGAAACTAGCCGTTACAGGCCGGATCGCCGCAGGACTGGCCCGGTCCGCGGCGGATCGGGCCGGGCTCGCCGAGCCCGCCAAGCCCGCCGAGCCCGGACGATCCACGCGCACGGGACCGGCGCGGTTACCCCGGCTCGGTTCGGCCGGGCCAAAACCGAGCCGGCTCGGGCGATCCGATCCCGAGCCGGCCGAGTTTTGATTCCTTGACTTAGAGGGTTATAAAGGTGGAATTGCAAAAGCTGAGAAGTTGACAGCTTATATTCACACTCTCGGCTTCTTGAACATATGAGAAAGGAAACCAAGGGTAAAGAATTGGTTAGATGTGGTGTGACTAGATTTGCCACTGCATTTCTTACACTGGAGAGGTTGAATGATGTAATAAAAAGGGCTCTTCGGAGACTATTTAGTTCTGAAGCTTGGTATTAAGAGTGTATGGCCATCAACAAATGTAGGGAAGAATGCCTCAAGTATTGTCTTTCAAGTGAGATTTTGACATGGTGTTGAAGATGTTTTGAGAGCCTCTTAACCAATCTTGCAAGTGTTAAGACTCGTTGATGGAGATGAAAAACCAGCGATGCCTTCTATATATATGCTGCCATGGAGTATGCAAAAGAGCAAATTGTTCAAAATTTGGCTCCAAGGTAAATTTACCATTCTTCAATTCGCATAATTCATGTACAATTATACATGATTTAAAATTTTACCATTCTTTAGATTCCATCATTCATATGCAGGAAGTAAAATTTCACCCAGTTTTGAAGATAGTTGATAAGAGGTGGCAAGATCAAATGCACTGTCCTTTACATATGGTGGGGTTTTTCTTAAATCCCGGCCTATACTTCAAGGCCAAAGAGAAAGATGTTGCTTCATGTAGGAAGTCTGAGAGTGGATTTCTTACATGTCTTGGAAGAATGGTGCCAGATTTGGACCTTCAAGAAAAAATAGGTGATCAAGTTACAATTTATTTGAATGAAAGAGGGATCTTCAGAAGAGAGCTAGCCATAAGAGCTTGCGATAGGAGAAACTGTGACCATATGAAAGATCAACAAGAAGTAGAGCACAACCAAGAGATAATGATGATACATCAGATGATAGAGAATTGCTAGAAAAAGATTCTGAAGAGGAGGATGATGATGATCCACAGAAGTCTAGTGAAGAAGGTCAAGGTTACCAAGAAGATGATGAGAATGACAATCATGAATCATGTTGAGGCCATTGCAGCAGAAGTGCCATTTGGTTTTAGGATTTAGTCTTTCATGTTATGATAGACACTTAGACATGGAAAACAATTTGGATGATGTATTAAGTGGATGAATAGTATTATGGTTGTGTGAACATTGCTTAATCATCTTATAGCATAATTGCTAAATACTACTATTTGATTCTTTTTTTTAATGATATGGTTTGCTATTTGTTAACAACTTATTATGTTTGTTAGAATTTGTTTTCCATGTTATATCTAATATCTTTCAGGATGAAGCTAATAAAATACACTTTCAAACAAAAAGAATGAAGCTAAAAATATGTAGCCCTCAAGTTAGTGTGTTTAACCCTTTGGCCGTATTTTCTGTAATGTTCTTGATGTTATTATGTTCTTTTGTAATTTCTGAAATTTTAGCATTCATTTCAGAATTTTCTGTAAATTTTTTATGCAATTTAATTTTCTATAATTTTTATGCAATTTAATTGCTGCACTTTCCTCATGCTTCTGAATTTTCTGTAATTTTTTCATATATTTTATTCCTGTTTTATATATTAGGAGATTTATATTTTGGATTTTTAAATTAGTGGCCCAAGTGTCGCCCAGGCGACGCCTAAGTGAGCACCTAGCTG
The DNA here is from genome assembly GCA_014218235.1 of Colocasia esculenta. Classification (NCBI taxonomy): domain Eukaryota; kingdom Viridiplantae; phylum Streptophyta; class Magnoliopsida; order Alismatales; family Araceae; genus Colocasia; species Colocasia esculenta. The sequence continues at coordinate 75,646,876 of CM024766.1, forward strand.
CCTAAGCGCCTAGGCACCCCGTGAATGCCTTGGTTTGCCTTGTCGCCCTGACAACTATGGTGTGGTATGTTTCTCAGTGTTTCCTACATATCCAGAGTTTGGTGGCTGATGGGGCTACCATCCTAGCATGACATCTTCCACTAGTCAGTTACCCTAGTGCATTTAGCACTTCCAACCGGCAGGACGAATGGGTTGCATTGTGTGCCTGAGGCACGATCCAGGTTTGGCCCTTCTCTTGACACCTCTTGTTAAGCCTATATCCATCCAGGGGAAAGACGACGGAGGTAACGTTCATTATGTCACTTGAGTGCACTCGTGACTAGGGGTGAGAACATCTTACGGACTTCCATCTATGCTTAGCTTTGTACCTTGTAGGCCGTCATCTGTGCTTGGTCCCCAGTTAGTCTCTTTTCTCTCGCATGCCTTACTCTTCGAGGTTCCGAAGCCGGGTAGTCGTGGACAGAAGCAAGACAGTGGCGTGGCCGGCTGCAGTTTGCCAGTTGTGTGGCATAGCTTCACATGTCTCACTCCCGACGTAGGAGGTGGACAAATGTGGAGCGGTCATCATGAGTGGAGATGCCAGTGGGCCCCCTGATTGAAAAGTTAGTGGTGTGGTGGGCATCATGTCCAGTGTTTTGTAGTCGGAACTGGCAAGTGTCCAATCAGGTCTGAGAGTGTAACACCAAGGCATTTGCCACTCGTGGGTTGTGTCGATGTCACTGGTTGGAGTCTCTTTGTGCTTGGTAGTGTGCTTTCTTTACTGCTTCCTTAGTAATTGTTGAACCCAAAAATATCGGGGCTTAAACAAACCCCGGGCGACAAATACGCCCTAGGGGAACCGGGAACAAACTCCCGATACTCCCCCACGCGGACATCGGGAACAAATGAGCCCGAGTGCTCGCGTCAATCCGGAGTGGCCCGGAAGCGGGGTGCCCGAGAAGTTCGTCGACGACGAAGAATACGTACTCCGGATGCCAGAAATTCCGTGTCCGGATCAACGTTCGAAGCCGCGCCAGAAGCCGAAGGGTTCGGAGAAGTCAAATGCACGCGCCTCCAGAAAACGAAGACAAACGCACGTGAGACGGCCGGAGAAGCACAAGCGGCGCACGTGTGCACGTGCGCGGCACGGCCGTCAACCAACGAACCACGCACGGGAGGCCCACAGAGCTCTCTCCCGAGAAGAACCGGAGGAAATGGCCAGTAAGGGTGGAGGCCCACCCTATTTATAGGGGGGGCCAAGCGGTGGCACCCCCCGCCGGTTAGGCGGGTGCGCACCCCCGCCGGGCCGGACGGGGGCCGCACCCCCGCCGGTTAGGCGGGGTGCGCACCCCCCGCCGGTTCGGCAGGGGGCGCACCCCCGCCGGTTAGGCGGGGTGCGCACCCCCGCCGGTTCGGGGGGCCGCACCCCCGCCGGTCCAGCGGGGTGCGCTCCCCCGCCAGGCCGGGCGGGGGCCGCACCCCCGCCGGTTCAGGCAGGGCCGCCCCCCGCCAGTCCAGCGGGGTGTGCACCCTCCGCCGGTTCAAGGGGAAGCACCCCCGCCGGGCAGGCCCCAGACTGGCGGCCCCCTCCGCCAGTCAGCAACACCTCCGCCGGTTCGCGCCGGCCTCGACGCCCGTGCACGCGAACCCCCGCCGGGAGGTTACCCCCGCCGGTATGACCCCCGCAAACCCTATAAATAGGGGGGCATACCCCCATTTGAAAAACCCCCCGACTTCCACCCAAGAACGCTCCCGACACGCCGATTCGGCCTAAACGCGCCATCTCCGGCCCAAGCTTCCGAGTCTGCCCGTGCCCAGAGCGTGATCCGTGCGTGAGCTTAAATAGGCCGCACGTGCTGAAGAGCAATCTTTGGTGCCCGTTGGTGTTCCGTTCTCAGCGTTCGAGCTGCATTGCGCCACGTCCGCAGGAGGACGCCACAGGTTGTCACACGGCTCTCAGTGTTTGCACTTAAGTCCTCCGGTGTCATGAAACGACACACGTCGAGGCATGTGTTTAAGTCCTCCGGTGTCATAAAACGACACACGTCGAGGCACATGTGTTTAAGTCCTCCAGTGTCATGAAACGACACACGTCGAGGCACATGTGTTTAAGTCCTCCGGTGTCATAAAACGACACACGTCGAGGCACATGTGTTTAAGTCCTCCGGTGTCATGAAACGACACACGTCGAGGCACATGTGTTTAAGTCCTCCGGTGTCATAAAACGACACACGTCGAGGCACATGTGTTTAAGTCCTCCGGTGTCATGAAACGACACACGTCGAGGCATGTGTTTAAGTCCTCCGGTGTCATAAAACGACACACGTCGAGGCACATGTGTTTAAGTCCTCCGGTGTCATAAAACGACACACGTAGAGGCACATGTGTTTAAGTCCTCCGGTGTCATAAAACGGCACACGTCGAGGCATGTCACCGGGCAGAGGCACAAACACCCTGTCACGGACATTGATGTATTTCCCATACCGTGTAACGTCCGACGGAGGAACAAACACCCTGTCGTTGACGCTCATGTACACGAAATACTTGTGATCGCCCAGTGGAGGTACAAAACCCCACTAAAAGCACCAATGTAAATGTCATAAATATAAATGACATGAGCATGCTTGAATAAAATTGTGGAAATTTATTTGTCATCTGCCTTTTCTTCTTTAAAGTTCGGCATACGGTCTTTTAATAAACATTACGCATTCGAAGGTATTCGAGTGTTATACTCGATGTAAATGAAACATCGACTTCGGTCGGTGGGGAACGGTCCAGTACACGACCACTCCAATCGCCCTGAACGCGAGCGCACGCGGAAAATAAATGAAATGAAATTCGAGGGTATCAGGGTTCGCACCCAATACTCCTCGTAAAACAAATATTTGTTTGTTTCCCGTAAACAGTCTGGCACGCCCAAAATTCGTCATTTCAAAAAAGAAGTGAGGAATGAAATAAATAAAATGAAGAAAGAAAATCCGCGTTCCAACAATCTGGCACGCCCGGTGGGACTGTTCCTGCCTTCCATGCATATGTAAAAAGACTGTATGCCGATATAGAAATAAAGATGACTAATTTCCACAGTACAGGTACAAGGAGCGAAAGCCGGCATCAAACGCCCGTTCCCACCTGCAAGTTCGAGCAACCCGATGGCCGCCGTCACTTACGGTCCGCAAGTCATCGCATGCCACGCCAAATGTGGCTACCTCGCCGTCCCGCTCGTGTTCGGCGACTTTCCTGCAGTGGTGGGATCCTCCTACTTCCTAGGGGTGGTCCCCGCCGTCCAAGCTACTCCGAAGGCGGCGCCCAAAGCTACTGCAACTAGGGGCACCAAACCCCGCCCAAGCCAAGGCCGAGTCTTCTCGGTTAACACAATCTCCTGCATCGCAGTCCCTAGAAAACGGGGGCAGCGCCAGGGACGCAGGGGCAGCAAGCCCCACGCGGTCGTCTCCAACTCCGGGAAAACGGTGCTAGTTGGCGACATCCGCGTCAGGCTCGATGGAGGCGAGCCGATATTGCCCCGGGACAGAAGCGTCCCCGCAGTGGCAACCTCCAACAAATTCGCTCCCCTCCAAGGGATGCGTCAAGAAGATCGGGACTCCCCAAAAGGAGCCCGACAGGGGCAGGCATCAAGCTCGGCGCCCCAGCCGCCTCACAAAATGAGGCAAATGTGGGTGACCAAGCAGGAAGCCCGCCAAATCAAACAGGCTAGGGCGGATCAACCCGCTGAAAGCCCCAAGAAGGCGACGGTACCTGGGCGAGAAAAAGCTCAAGAAACCGAACCTCCTCGTCCCCGCGGACACAAACGCAGGGGCATTTACAGGAAGCCCAACTTCGTCCCCGCCCAAGCGGAAACTGCTGAAGGGGGAGACGCGAGTCAAGCCGGAGCTTCCGCACCTCGAGTCTCAGTCTTTGAAAGGCTGAGCGCCTCAGTCTTCACCAGGCTGGGAGCTGCAATCCGTCCAAGCACTCAGAAGCCCAAGAAGCGGAGAGTGCAACAGACGTCTGAAGAAGGTGGAGGCATGAAGATCTTCACCTGCTATGCTTCTGGAAGGGAAGCACCTGGGCCATCCGGCATCCCTGCTGGAGCGCTCAGGATAAACGAACCCGGACAGGACGACGAAACCGTCCTCCGGTACACCAGAAACGCTGCCAGAAGACTTCTCCAAGGGCAGCAAGGCAGTCAGGCCGGACCCTCGAATCTGGGGCAGGTCCTCGAGCCTCCACTCGAGCATGATCAAAGACCCCTCCAGGGGCAGGTCCAGCTGGACCTCGAAGGAGGGGAACAAGACGAAGTCGCCAGCCTCCACCTCGGAGATCAACAACTGCCGGCCGACGGGGACCAAGCCGAAGTGTTCCTCATGCCGCCAACCAGGGCCGCCTTCCAAGCAATGACGGACGACGCCAAGTATGATTTCATACAGCGTTGGCAGGCTGAAATGGCCAACCTCCTGACGGAGCGAGGGCAGCAGGCAGGGGCAAATGTGCCACGCCGCCAAGTGCCGACGGCAAACCAAAATGCTCGGACAAGACATCAACAAGGCGACCTGCCCGATGTCAATCCACGCATAGCCGCGGTCAACGACTATACCGTCGATCCGGTCCAACAGCCGCGCAGGGGCATAAACTCCCAAGCTCCGCGGCTGAAGATATCGTCGCCCAGCGACGAATGATTGAAAAGATCGTGGACGACCGCTTCGCTCAGCGAGGCGAGGGAACTGCCACTGTAGATCTCTACAGCGTGCCATATCCCGTCCACCATCAATTCAAGAAGCTGCCACCGGACTTCCCCAAGGCGCCGAAGTTGCAGAAGTTCGATGGGCAGGGCTCGCCAAACGAGCACCTGGCCTACTATATAACGGCCATGGGAGAGTTGGCATTCGATGAATCCTACCTCCTCCGTTACTTCGCAACGTCCCTGACAGGCACCGCCTTCCAGTGGTACTCCAGGCTGAGGCCCAACTCCGTTGTCGATTGGGCCGACCTCCAAAAGAAGTTCATCGACCGTTTCCAAACGGCCGAGAGAAAGGTGTCGCTTGCAGAGCTGTGCTCCCTCAGGCAAAGAAAAGGAGAAACGGCACTCGACTTCATCAAGCGGTGGCGTGACTTCAGCATGAGGTGCGACAACCCCCCGACGCAAGAAGATGCCATAACTATCTGTCGACGGGGCCTGGCAGCGCAGATAAGTGAAAAGCTGCTGGGAACAAACATCAAGGGTTTTGACCAGCTCAATGCGGTCGTGGCAGAGATCGAAATGTTCTTCGCCGACAACCCGATGCAAGCTCCTCCGCGAATCAAGCCAGGCAAGGAGCGGGCCGTGGGCAAAGAAGCCAATGCTGTGGACTTCGCCCCGCAAAGCAAGGGGAAGAAGGTCATGACCTCCGGCGCTCCAAGCAAGAAGGTGGAAGAAAGACCGCCTCCAACTTCATTGCCACAGCGTATGAGCACGCCGTATTCCTTCAAAAGGGACCATACGAAGATGCTCTTCAAGCTGTGCATGAAGAATGACCTGCTCAAGCTTCCGGCATTGAGAAGACCGAGCGAAGCAGATAGGGTGGATGAGCCGAATTATTGTCTCTACCACCGCATGCTGGGGCACTCTATTGAAGACTGCTACGTCTTCAAGAATGAAGTACAGAAGCTGATCCAGAGTCGCCTCATCACCATGCATGATCATCTGGTCGATCCTCCACAGCCCCATGCCTGGGACCAATCGAGGCAGTCGGCCAATGTCATCCATGTCAATGCGCCGGCTCCCGAGCCAGAAGACCCCGAGGCAAATCCTTGGGACGCTCATTCCACCAACGGATGGGAGGGGGATCATCCCTCAGCCTCAGAGCACAGGACATGGTCCGAGACAGTGCAAAACCTGGAAAGACAGGTTCAGTCGCTGCGGCACGGTCAGCGCCAAACGCTGATGTACCTGAGGACCATGCAAGAAAGTCTGACGACCCTCCAGCAAGGACTCCAGGGGCCCGTGGGCACACCTGCGCCCCGGACGCGCCCTCCCTGCGGGGGATGGATCTCAGAGGAGTCGTCAAACCCGTCTGATGATGAAATCGCCGGAAGATTATATTCCTTCCCGCGCCATCGGACGCTGGCGCTCTACCGTACATGCCTGCGAGCGGGATTACTAGGCTGCCAACCGCCAACAAGCGTCCCGCCAAACTACTGCATATACCATCAAGATGCAGGGCACGCGTTAGAGGACTGCCACGTCTTTAAAGACAAGGTTGAAGCATGGATCAACCAAGGGATTATCGACTTGGGCAACGCCCGTGTCAACCCACCGCAGCCTCACATTCGCGAATGGACAGACCATTCAGCTGACGTTGTCACGCACACAGTCAACGTCATCGACCCACCGGAAATCTATACACCGGTGGCCTTCACTTTCCCGGACCCGGATATGATAGAAGGCGGCTCATCAGGCGAAGCCCCTACTTGGTGGTGCCCGGGAGGGAGAATCCCCCACCGCAGTCACTTGGCGACCGGAAATGTTGGGGAAATCTTCGAGAAGCTCCTGCAACGAGGTGTCGTGATGGCTCACACACCGCCGCCGACGTACACTGAAAGGGAGCTGAATCACCCCATGTACTGTCGGTATCACGCCATGCTGCTGCACCCTACAGACAGGTGCCCTGATGTCCAGGATTGGGTCGAGTCCCTTATCCAAAAGGGGAAAATCGACCCGGAAGGCAATTCCATGGTCCTAATGAGAGCCAGGGAAGCAGCCCAACGGGAATTCGAAGAAAGCGACTATATGCGCTTCAAGAACCTCCAAGCCCCGAAGCTGATGAACGAGGATGGCTCGTACCGCCGATGTCGTCCATAGCTGACACTGAAGGCGCAAGCTGGGGCAGCAATTCAGGAATATATCCCTGAAAGAGCAACCCATCTCAAGATACAGTCAAGAGGACCCGGATATGACAGAAGGCGGCTCATCTGACGAGGCCCCTGCCTTATGGTATCCCGGGTGGCGAGTCTCCCCGAACCCCTTTGCGACCACAAAGACCGGGGAGATCTTCGAAAGACTCTTACAGCAAGGCTGTGTAAAGGCACACAGGCCGCCACCAACATACACGGAGAGGGAAACAAACCACCCCATGTATTGCAAATACCATGCCATGTTGCTGCATCCTACGGATATGTGTCCGATTGTCCGAGACTGGGTCAAATCCCTCATCCAAGAGGGAAAGATCGACCCAGAAGGCAACCCGACAACCCGGCCGAGGCCAGGCAAGAAGCCCAGCAACAACCTCCTCGGCGAAAGAAGGGGTCTCGACGACATCAAGTCTCCCCTCCCCGTGAACAAACTCCGGAAAACAGAAGTAAGGGGCAGTGCTTTGAGAACCGCCTCCGCGAATACTCAAGCGGCAAGAAAAAACCGCAGGGGCAAGCAGCCGGTGATGGAGCCGGCCACCCGAGAGCCAAGCCCCTACTGGGCCGAATTCCAACAACTGCCGCCCGAGGTGATCGAGCACGCAATTGACTCCACCTTCCAGCATCAACAAGACGAAGCTGGCTGGACGACGGTGGCGTCCAGAATGCACACTCTGTCAGCGTTCCCTAAGAGGGAAGGTCGCACGGTCGCCTTGGTCGCGAGACTACCCCTCGAGCGACAGAACAAGCCAAGCCGCTGACGCCGCTCGAAGTGGCGCGCGCAGTGCAGCAAGAAAAGAACCGGCGCAAGAACATGAAAAGGCGCCTAAAGAGCAAGCTGAGCAAGAGGAGGCCGCGGCAGCCCCAGCAGAGCTTACCCCACTCCAGAAGCCGCAAAGCTCATCGATGATCTGAGGAGTATATCCCTCCAAACCCACTTGGGGAGTCCCTCTGGACATTTACATCCCGTGGGAAGAAATGGAGCGCAAAACAAGGCTCAAAAGCTGGCTCCACCAATGCTACAAAGGCTCAAGAAGAAGCGAGAAGCTGCCTCTGCCCGAAGAACTGGCCATCTTCTATAAGGAAGATAAATCACTATCGAGAAGCTAGAAGAAATGCTGAAAGACTTCTCGTGCAACATGGTGTCAATCCCGCCGTCAGCGAGCTTGCAATCACCGGCTGTTACGCCCCCTGTGGCGACATACCGACGCCGCAACCGAGGCAAAGGAAAGGGTCGTGAGAGGAAGAATCCTCACCGTCCCCCAGCGAGAAAACCAGCTCGCCCGACCTGGGCAAGACTATTGTCTTCGAGGGAAAAGCCTCAGCCTGCCCGAAATAGAGGTGCGGGCGAACTCCTTCATCTTCGACC